>JAEOAD010002037.1:1795000-2395000 GCA_036365145.1 Orientallactaga sibirica | reverse complement strand
CCTGGGGAACTTAAGGACCCAGGTTCAATTCCCCAGAACCCATGTAAGTCAGATGCACAAGGTGGCACATGCATCTGGAATTAAAATCAAATATTAAAAAATGTTTATAGCCGGGCGTGGTGGCGCACGCCTTTAATCCCAGCACTCGGGAGGCAGAGGTAGGAGGATCGCCGAGAGTTCGAGGCCACCCTGAGACGACATAGTTAATTCCAGGTCAGCCTGGGCTAGAGTGAGACCCTACCTCGCAAAAAACAACAACAACAACAACAAAAAAGTTTATAACAGCCAGATGCTCTGCATGCTGGCGCACGCCTTTAATCCCAGCACTCGGGAGGCAGAGGTAGGAGGATCGCAGTGAGTTCAAGGCCAGCCTGAGACTACGGAGTGAATTCCAGGTCAGCCTGGGCTACAGCAAGACCCTACCTTGGAAAAAAAAGAAAAAAAAAGAAAAGTCTGGATGTGGTGGCACACCACTTGAATCCCAGTACTCGGGAGGCTGCGGTAGGAGGATCACTTTGTGAGTTTGAGGCCAGCCTGAGACTACAAAATGAATTCCAGGTCAGCCTGAGTTAAAGTGAGACCCTACCCTGAAAAAAACAACAACAACCAAACATGGTGTATACACCACACCTCATAACACACATACTGCACGCACACTAATGATTACACTTGCAAAGAATGACCCTACAAGAAGCTACAACAGTTCAGACATTATTTTCATGTATTTTGGGACATCAGGGTGTCAGTTTGGACTGGAGCCAGACTGCCCATGTCCTGACCTTACTACATCATTATAGGTGTGTGACCTGAACAGAAGTGACTAACCCTGCCTGTGTTTCTTCGTCCTCACCTCTAAAAGGTGTATTTAGGCCTGGAGAGATGGCTTAGCGGTTAAACGCAAGCCAATTGCCTGTGAAGCCTAAGGACCCCTGCAAAGCCTAAGGACCCCGGTTTGAGGCTCGATTCTCCAGGACCCTCGTAAGCCAGATGTACAAGGTGGCGCATGCATCTGGAGTTTGTTTGCAGTGGCTGGAGGCCTTAGCACACCCATTCTCTCTTTCTCTCTCTCTCAAATAAATAAATAAATAATTTTTTATTTATTTATTTTTTTTTTTTTTTTGGTTTTTCCAAGGTAGGGTCTCACTCTGGTCCAGGCTGACCTGGAATTCACTATGGAGTCTCAGGGTGGCCTCGAACTCAAAATGAATCCTCCTACCTCTGCCTCCCGAGTGCTGGGATTAAATCTGCCATGTAAGCACGACTTGAGTACAGGCCCCAATAAAGTATTTTTAAAAGGTGGGCTGGAGAGATAGCTTAGCTTGTTAAGGCACTTGCCTGCAAAGCCAAAGGGCCCAGGTTTGATTCCCAGGACCCATGTAAACCAGATGCACAAGGGAGCACAAACATCTGGAGTTCCTTTGCAGTGACCCATTCTCTCTCTCTCTCTTTCTCCCTGCCTAGTTCTGTATATCTCTCAAGTAAATAAATTTTTAAAAATTTGTAAAGGTTTCCACCATGCCCGGCTAAATAAAGTATTTTTAAAAGGTGGGCGTGGTTAGTGGTTAAGCGCTTTAATCCCAGGGCACTCGGGAGGCAGAGGTAGGAGGATCACTGTGAGTTGGAGCCACCCTGAGACTACATTGCAGTGAATTCCAGGTCAGCCTGGACCAGAGTGAGACCCTACTGCTAGTTCTGTATAAAAAAAAAAAAAAAAAAAAAAAAAAAAAATTTGTAAAGGGCTGGAAAGATAGCTTAGCTGTTAAGGCACTTGCCTGCAAAGCCAAAGGACCCCGGTTCGATTCCCCAGGACCCACATAAGGCAGATGCACAAGGTGTCACATGTGTCTGTTCATTTGCAGGGGCTTGAAGCCCTGGCGTGCCCATTCTCTCTCTCTTTCACTCAAATAAATAAATAAATAAAATTTTAAAAAGAGTGAGGGCTGTAGAGATGGCTCATCCACTAAGGCACTTGTCTGCACGCATAAAGCCAGATGCACAGGGGCACATGCATCTGAAGTTTTTTTTTTTTTTTTTTTTTTTTTTTTTTTTTTTTTGTTTTTCGAGGTAGGGTCTCACTCTAGCTCAGGCTGACCTGGAATTCACTATGTAGTCTCAGGGTGGCCTCGAACTCTCGGCGATCCTCCTACCTCTGCCTCCTGAGTGCTGGGATTAAAGGCGTGCGCCACCACGCCCAGCTCGCATCTGAAGTTTGTTTGCAGTGGATGGAGGCCTTAGTATGCCCATTCCCTCTCTCTCTCTTACATTTATCTCTCTGCTTTCAAATAAAATTTAAAAAAGGGCTGGAAGCTGTAGCATAAGCAACTGAAATCCCAGCATGCTTAAAGTGAGATGGGAGATTCTGTTCACACAATCGCAGCCGCTTTCTGAAGCGTTCTGCGTCTTTGCTTGCTGTAGCTCTTGGGGGGAGGGGGTGTCTCTCACACAGGTAATCAAATGCTCTAGCATAGGGGCTGGGAAGACAGATCAGTAGGTAAAGTGTTTGATACACAAGTGTGAGCACCCGAGTTCGTACCCTCAGCGCCCATCTACATGCCAGGTGGGTGTGGTGGCACGAACCTGTAATCCAGCACTCAGGAGGTGGAGAGTTTAAGCTCTGGATTCCGTGAGAGAACTTGCCTCCGTATAAAGTGCCCAGTGATGGGGCTGGAGGGATGCCTGCAAAGCCAAAGAATCCTGGTTCGATTCCCCAGGACCCACATTAGCCAGCTGCGCAAAGGGGGTACATGCATCTGGAGTTCCTCTGCAGTGGCTGGAGGCCCTGACGTGCCCATTCTCTCTCTCTCTCTCCCCCTCTTTCTCTAACAAATAAATAATTTAATACATACATACATACATACATACATACATACATACATACATACATACATATATGTGTATATATATGTTGGGGTCCCCCCTGGGCCAGCCCAGGAGAGACGGCAGGGTCTCTGCTGAGTAGGGGGTGAGAGGCCCGGAGCCATGACACAGACTCCGGGAGTTGGGTGGAAGCAGGCAGAGGGCGAGCTGCCGCAAACTTGTTTATTCAAGGAAGTGCAGGGGGTTTTAAGGGGTTTGGCTGGCCAATCATTGTATGGGGTGGTCCCCTTTTTGTGACCAAATGACAGCCTGTCTCTGGGCAGATCATCTCGCAGCATGGGACTCATCTCATGAGCATGGGACTTTAGCTGTTGTCACACCAGGTCTGCGCAGGACGCCGCGTCCACAGAAGCCACTTCCTGGTTTCTTCTGACATGCAGTCTGGCTAGGGCCCAGCCTGCATTGTGCCATACATATCCTCCTTTTTGTTTTTATCATTGGCGACCCTGGGAGGCATGGTTCTTTGCCAAGCCATTGTTGACCCCAGGCCCCAAGGGATCATCACATGCCATGGTGCCTGTCTTTGGTTGCCCCATCTCATGGAGTCTTACCTGTCATTGACCACCGCCATCCTGGTGAGAAAACCCAAGGGGTGTGGCCTGGTTTCTTTGAGCATGCGCTCTGGCTAGGGCCAGTCCTGCATTGTGCCATATATATATATATATATATATATATATATATATATTTTTTTTTTTTCTTTTAGTTTTTCAAAGTAGGGTTTCAGTCTAGCTCAGGCTGACCTGGAATTCACTATGTCTCAGGGTGGCTTCAAACTCATGGTGATCCTCCTACCTCTGTCTCCCCAGTGCTGGGATTAAAGGCGTGTGCTGGGCTGGAGAGATGGCTTAGCGGTTAAGGCGCCTGCCTCCTAAGCCTAAGAACCCGGTTCCAATCTCCAGGTCCCACGTTTAGCCAGATGCAAAGTGACGCAAGGGCGCAATGCCACACTTGACCACAAGGGGGCGCACGCATCTGGAGTTCGTTCACAGCGGCTGAGAGACTGCTGGCGCTCCCATCTCTATCTGTCTCCCTCTCCCTCTCTGTCTGATTCTCTCTGTGTCTCTCTCCAAAAATAAATAAAATAATAATTTTAAAAAAAATTTTTAAAGGCGTGCGCCACCACGCCTGGCTTATAAAATATTTTTTTTAATATTTTATCTTTATTTATTTATTAATTTGAGAGAGAGATACAGAAATAGGCAGGTAGAGAGAGAGAGAGAATGGGTGCGCCAGGGCCTCTAGCCACTGCAAACGAACTCCAGATGCATGCGCCCCCTTATGCATCTGGCTTACGTGGGTCCTGGAAAATCGAGCCTCGAACCGGGATCCTTAGGCTTCACAGGCAAGCGTTTAACCACTAAGCCATCTTTCCAGCCATAAAATATTTTTTAAAAAGTGCCCAGTGGGGCTGGAGAGATGGCTTAGCGGCTAAGGCGCCTGCCTGCTAAGCCTAGGAATGCTGGTTCCAATGTCCAGCAGTTCCAATCTCCAGGTCCCACGTTTAGCCAGATGCAAAGTGACGCAAGGGCGCAATGCCGCACTTGACCACAAGGGGGCGCACGCATCTGGATTTCGTTCACAGCAGCTGAGACACTGCTGGTGCGCCCATCTCTGTCTCCCTCTCCCTCTCTGTCTCTCTGTGTCTCTCTCTCCACATAAATAAAACATAAAAAAAAAAAAAGTGCCCAGTGATGGAGGAAAAAAACTCAACCTCTGGCATCCACAGGCGTGCACACACACATGACTATGCATGCACGTGTGCGCACACACACACACACACACACACACACACACCCCTCTTGCCATGGAATGTCCATCCATTCCTTCAGCTCACAGCTCATGGCTAGATCTGGTCACGTGACGATACCCTAACTATACCCAAGGTGGGCGGTACACACACAGTTCTAACTTTGACTGGAAAATGTAAGGTTGGTGACCAAGAGCATGCCAACCACTCGGCAAAGGTGAAAGCTTTCATTTGCGAGAAGCACCAGCTGCCAGTTCATCTGGTAGTGGGTTTTATAGGCTTCTTCTTTCATTTATTTTATTTTATTTTATTTTATTATTTATTATTATTATTATTATTTTATAATTTATATAATATATATAATATATATAATTATATTATATATATTATTATATATATAATTTATTATTATTTTATTATTATTTTTATTATTTATTATTTTATTATTATTTGGTTTTTCGAGGCAGGGTCTCACTCTGGCCCAGGCTGACCTGGAATTCACTATGTAGTCTCAGGGTGGCCTTGAACTCATGGTGATCCTCCTACCTCTGCCTCCCGAGTGCTGGGATTAAAGGCGTACCATTATTTTATTATTTTTATTTATTTTTGGAGAGAGACACAGAGGAGGGAGAGGGAGACAGATAGAGATAGCAGTGTCTCAGCTGCTGTGATTTTGTGGTCAAGTATTGCGCCCATTGGTCACTTTGCATCTGGCTAAACGTGGGACCTGGAGATTGGAACCACTGGAGATTGGAACCAGCGTTCTTAGGCTTAGGAGGTAGGCGCCTTAACCGCTAAGCCATCTCTCCAGCCCTCCTTTGTTTTTTTTTTTTTTATATATTAGCCATTCCAAATAGCTAGGGTGTGAGACCAGAACAGTGACCAGGCGACTTATGAGATAAGGGGGGCAGGAAACGGTGACCTGCGAGCATTGTTAGGCAAGGAGGGGATAGTGGCTGGGCGGTTTCTTGAGGAATGTGGATAATCCACTTCCTTATGACCCTGTCACTATCCTGCTGTCCTTGGTGACTCCATTTTGAAAGCCCATCCTGACCTAACAGAAAGAGCCAGGTAGATGCCCATGGGAGGCAAAGCCTTCTCCTGGACCAGGAGAACTTCTTGTGAATCAAACCCTTTCATTGTTGTTTCATTGTGTGTGTGTGTGTGTGTGTTTTGTTTATTTATTACTCATTTATTTGGGAGAGAGAAGCAGAGAGAGAGAGAGAGTGGGCACGTCAGGGCCTCCAGCCACTGCACATGAACTCCAGACGTATGCACCACCTTGTGCATCTGGCTAACGTGGGTCCTGGGGAATCGAACCTGGGTTCTTGTGCTTCCCAGGCAAACGCCTTAAACGCTAAGCCATCCATCCAGCATTGTAGTTTGGCTCTTGAAGCAGAGTCTCATGTAGTTCAGACTAGTCTCAAACTTTCTATGTAGTGAAGGATGAGCTTGAATTTCTGATCCTCCTGCCTCCACCTCCCAAGTTCTGGCTCTTGCTTATATTATTTATTTATTTACTTATTCATTTATTTGAGAGAGAGAAAGAGGCAGAGACAGAGAGACAGAGAGAGAAAATGGGTGCACCAGGGCCTCCGGCCACTGCAAACGAACTCCAGACACATGTGCCCCCTTGTGCATCTGGCTAACGTGGGTCCTGGGGAATCAAACCTGGGTCCATTGGCTTCTCAGGCAAGTGCCTTAACCAGTAAACCATCTCTCTAGCCCAGCTTTTTTTTTTTTTTTTTTTTTTTTTTGAGACAGGGTGTCACTGTAGCCCATGATCCTCCTGCCTCTGCCTGGGGGAGGGGGGTGTCACCACCTTGGAATTCACAGTGATTTTTAAATGGTATTTTATTTATTTTATTTTTATTTGAGAGAGAGAGATAGAAAGAGGAAGACAGAGAGACAGAGAGACAATGAATGGGTGTGCCAGGGTCTTCAGCCACTGTAAATGAATTCCAGATGTGTGTGCCACCTTGTGCATCTAGCCTACGTGGGTCTTGGGGAATTGAACCTAGGTCATTAGGCTTTGCAGACAAGTGCCTTAACCGCTAACCCATCTCTCCAGCCCTCACAGTGATTTTTTTTTTTTTTTTTTTTTTTTTGGTTTTGTGAGGTAGGGTCTCACTCTAGCTCAGGCTGACCTGGAATTAACTATGTAGTCTCAGGGTGGCCTCGAACTCACGGCGATCCTTCTACCTCTGCCTCCCGAGTGCTGGGATTAAAGGCGTGCGCCACCATGCCCCGGCTCCTCCCAGTGATTTTTGACCCTCTCTGGAGGTGACTGGGGATGACCAGAAAACAGCTGTTTCCAAGAGGAGGGTGCTGGGGGGATGCAGGAGTGGACACATTGTCGTGACCCCCAGAGCTCTTACAAACTCCATCTGTGCAGGAGGGCAGGGCCTCTTGGACACAGCCTCAGTTTCCCCCACTTGCTCCCCACATTGTCCCACCAGGCGGTTCCCAGCCTCAGCTCTGGATTTCCAGAGTGCTCAACTCGAATTCATTTCGAAGGTGGGAACCAAGGTCTAGCGGGCACAGCATATGGGGGTGGGGTGGGGCGAGAGTGTGGAGGGTGGGGGTTGATATCCTCAAACCAGGCATGTCCATCATCAACCCCGCCAAGACAGGAGGGCTCGGGGCTCATTGGGATAGCTCCTCCAGCCAGGGTGGGAGAAGGGAAGTCATCCACACCCCAGGGAACCCCGTTCCTTAGGCTCTGCTCCTGGAGATGGGGGTGGAGAGGCACCCCCAAAGCGCTCAGCTTTCCCAGCCTCATTCCCTGCAAGCTAAGCCCTGCCCCAGGGCCTCCCTGCCCGCAAAAGGCAGGAAAATGAGAATTAAGGAGGATTTACAGACCCGCCTGCCTGGCAGAGAGATTAAAAGCGATGAATATTTTGAGGGTTGTGCAAAGACACCCCCCCGGGGGGGGGGAGGGCTTCTTAAGATCCATGACCCCGGAGAAGTAATTATTAGCTTGCTGGCTAGGGGGTAAGGCCAGTTCAGGGTGACCCCTCTAATGCTGGGCCAGGGACAGCTGTGAGACAGACAGGATCACCGCCCTGCCTAAGACCAAGCTGCCTGTACCCAGGCCACCCCCCTGGGGGGTTCTGCAGCATGAGGGTTTACCAGGGGCCTGTAGCTAACATAGCACTGTGAGGACCCCTGTGGCCTCCGGAGGCCGGTTACAAAGGCCAGCTCCCCCTTGAATGACGGAACCCCAGGGGTTCCTTCAAGGTCACGCTGCAAGTTCAAGGCGAATGTGAGATTCTAGGCCAGGGGTGGGGGTGGGGGCAGGCCTGTTTCTGGTCTTCTGGACTGGCCTTCTTGTGGTCCCCACCCCACCTTTCAAACAGCTTCCTTTCCTAGACCAGGCATTACTGATACCACGCTACACCCCCACCCCACTTAGTCTTTTTTTGTTTTGTTCTGTTTTTTTTCTTTCTTCCTTCCTTCCTTTCTTTCTTTCTTTCTTTCTTTCTTTCTTTCTTTCTTTCTTTTTTCTTTCTTTCTTCTTCTTTTTTTTTCAAGGTAGGGTCTCACTCTAGCTCAGGCTGACCTGGAATTCACTATGTAGTCTCAGGGTGGCCTCGAACTCACGGTGATCCTCCTACCTCTGCCTCCCCAGTGCTGGGATTAAAGGCATGTTTGTTTGTGTTTTGAGGTAGGGTCTTGTTTTTCCCAGGCTGACCTGGAATTCACTGTGTTTCTCAGGGTGGCCTTCTTTCTTTCCTCCTTTCTTTCTCCCCAGTGCTGGGATTAAAGGCATGTTTGTCTGTGTTTTGAGGTAGGGTCTTGTTCTAGCCCAGGCTGACCTGGAATTCACTATGTAGTCTCAGGCTGGCCTCGAACTCACGGTGATCCTCCTACCTCTGCCTCCCCAGTGCTGGGATTAAAGGCATGTTTGTTTGTGTTTTGAGGTAGGGTCTTGTTCTAGCCCAGGCTGACCTGGAATTCACTGTGTAGTCTCAGGGTCTCGAACTCGTGGAAATCCTCCTACGTCTGCCTCGTGAGTGCTGGGGTTAAAACTGTGCACCACCACACCCAGCTTTTTATTATTATCAGAGAGAGAGAATGTGTGCAGGTGAGATAAAATTGGCATACCAGGGCCATTAGCCATCTAAGTTGAACTCCACACGCATACATCATCTTGTGCGTGTGACCTTATAAGCTTCGTCACTTTAAAAAAATTTATTTATTTTACTGAAAAACCTAAGCAAAAGTCTATGGTAGGTAAGGTCATGAGCCTTAGGGGTATAAAGCATGCTCTTGTCTAAATGTATATATTATTCCCATCAAGCTGCCTGGAAAATAATACACTTAATGTTCATATTCACATATTAATGCTACTCTCACTTCTGGTTAGAGAAGCTTCTCTTTTCAGATGGTAATGACCACTGGGATGACCCAAAAGGCAACATAGTGCTGAGAAGAAGGGATGGAGAAGTGCCCAGCACTGAAACACCTCTGTCACATCCTCCAAGGCTCAGGGACCATTGTGGAAGAGGGGGCGGATAGAATGGAAGAGCCAAAGGAAGGGTATGACTTCTTACAATGCAACTGCCCAGACAGAAATTGGCCTTGATATCCATGACCTTGCTGTGCCTAGCAATACCTCCGCAAGACCCTCATAATAGAAGAAAAAGATGATGACATCAAATTAAAAGAGAGACTAATGGAAAGAGGGAGGGGATATGATGGGGAGTGGAGTTCTAAAGGGGAATGGGGGAGGGGAGGGAAATACCATGCACTTCTTGTATGTAAGTATATTTTGTTGTCAATTAAAAAAATTTAAAAAATTATTTATTTATTAAACAGATAAATTTATTTATTTGTTAGAGACCGGCGGGGAGAGAAAGAGTGAGAATGGGTGTACCAGGGCCTCTGGCCACTGCAAATGAACTCCAGATGCAGGCACCACCATGTGTATCTGGTTTACATGGGACCTGGAGAATGGAACCAGGGTCCTTAGGCTTTGCAGGCAAGTGCCTTAACCGCTAAGCCGTCTCTCCAGCTCGTGTATCACCTTTTGTGTCTGGCTTACGTGGGATCTGGAGAGTCGACCATGGATCCTGAGACTTCACAGGCAAGTGCCTTAACTGCTAAGCTATCCCTTCAGCCCCAATGCCCAGCTTTTAAAAATTATTTATTTGTTTATTGGAGAGAGACATAGAGACCGGGCACCCAGGGCCTCTAGTCACTGCGAACAAACTCCAGATACATGTTGCATGTGTCACCTGGCTTCCTGGAAAATTGAACCTCCCCCCCTTAGGCTCCGCAGGCAAGCACCTTAATTATTAAGCCCTTGTTTTTTTAAAATTATTTATTTATTTATTTATTTATTTATTTATTTATTTAAGAGACAGAGAGAGAGGCAGATAGATTGAGAGAGAGAGAGAGAATGGGTGCACCAGGGTCTCCAGCTGCTGTAAATAAACTCCAGAAGTATGTGCCACCTTGTGCATCTGGCTTACATGCTTCCTGGGGAATTGAACATGGGTCTTTTTGCTTTGCAGGCAAGCGTCTTAACCATGAAACTGTCCCTCCAACCCTTGTTGTTTTTCTTTTTTTTTTTTATTTATTTTTATTTTTACTTAAT
Organism: Orientallactaga sibirica; assembly: GCA_036365145.1. Classification (NCBI taxonomy): domain Eukaryota; kingdom Metazoa; phylum Chordata; class Mammalia; order Rodentia; family Dipodidae; genus Orientallactaga; species Orientallactaga sibirica. Next base: position 2,384,774 of record JAEOAD010002037.1, on the reverse strand, counting down.
TTATTTATTTGAGACAGAGAAAGGTAGACAGAGAGAGAGAGAGAGAGAGAATGGGCATGCCAGGGCCTCTAGCCACTGCAAACAAACTCCAGATGCATGTACCATCATGTGCATCTGGCTTATGTGGGACCTGGAGAATCAAACCGGGGTCCTTAGGCTTGGCAGACATGTGCCTTACCCACTAAGCCATCTCTCCAGCCCCATTTTCTTTCTTTCTTTTTTTTTTTTTTTTTCAGGTAGTGCCTCACTCTAGCTCAGGCTGACCTGGAATTCACTATGTAGTCTCAAGGTGGCCTCGAACTCACAGTGATCCTCCTACCTCTGTCTCCCAAGGGCTGGGATTAAAGGAATGCACCACCATGCCCAGCCCTTGTTTTTAAATTTAATTTAATTTAATTTATTTTTGGAGAGAGACATAGAGAGGACAGGAGGGACAAGGAGAGATAGAGATGGGCGCGCCAGCAGTCTCTCAGCTGCTGTGAATGACATCCAGATGTGTGCGCCCCCTTATGGTCAAGTGCGGCATTGCGCCCTTGCATCACTTTGCATCTGGCTAAACGTGGGACCTGGAGATTGGAACCGCTGGAGATTGGAACCAGCGTTCTTAGGCTTAGGAGGCAGGCGCCATCTCTCCAGCTAAGCCACCTCTCCAGCCCCCAGGTCCTCATTCTTTAAAAAATTTTTTGTATTATTTTTGTTTGTTTATTTTTGGAGAGAGACACACAGAGAGACTTGTTCTGGGGAGAGGCTAACCTGAGATGGGCTAATGGCAGTCTCAGCTGCTGGAATGAATTCCTCCTACCTCTGCTGGGGTTAAAGGCATGTGCCACCACGCCCGGCTGGCCTGAACTCTTAGCCTTTGTGGGCAAGTGCATTGCACCCTTGCGCCACTTTGCATCTGGCTAAACGTCCCTTGTTCCTGGAGGGTTGGAACCTCAGTTCTTGGCCATTTCTTTTTTTTTTCATGGCCTAAACCAAGCTAAGCCATCTCTCCAGCCCAGGCAGTTAAGGTCTGTCTTTTGCAGAACTGCTTTCTTTCTTTCTCACTTTTTTTAAATCAAAATTCATCCACAGTGGAGTGTTCAGCACTAAATGAGAATATCTGTCACACCCTCCCAGGCTCAGGGACATTGCAGAAGAGGTGCTGGAAAGAATGTAAGAGCCAAAGGAAGGGAAGGAGGCTTCATAGAACTCTGCCTTCCAGATACAGTCACTCTCCAGCCCTAAACCCCCCCTCCCCTAAGCCATTATCTGCACAAAAACTGAATAATAAAGAAGGGAGCCAGGCTGGTGTTTGGCTAAATCCCAGCACTTATTCCCAGGCAGAGGTAAAAGGATCGTTATAAATAGGCCACCCTATGAGAATACAGAATGAATTCAGGTCAGCCTGGGCTAGAAACATCCCTCTTTTTTTCTTCACAAAAAAAAAAAAAAAAAAAAAAAAAAAAAAGAAGGGGCTCAGTGGGGGAGGGAATTATGAAAATGTTTTAAATAAAGATTTTTATTTTTATGGCTTTTTTCTTGGGAAAGAGTCTGTTCTGGGAAGGGTGGGTTCTGGGGACGAACCTGGGTCCTTCAGCTTCACTAAACACCCCAGGTTAACCTGGAATTGAATTTATTTTATTTTTTTAGAGAGACGCACAGGATGGCCTCGAACTCAGCAATCAAGTGTGGCATCCCCTTACCTCTGCCTCCCAAGTGCTGGGATTGGGGAGACTCAAAATTCATTCACAGTGGAGTGTTCAGCACTAAATGAGAATATCTGTCCTGAGGCTAAATAAAGATTTTTTTTTTTTTTTTTTATCTTGGTTTTGGTTTTTTTTTTTGGTGGCACACGCCTTTAATCACTCTGGGAGGCAGGCTGACCTGGAATTAACTATGTAGTCTCAGGTCAGCCTGGGCTCGTTAACTCTAAATAAAGATTTTTAATATTTTATTTTATTTTTTTTTATTTTTTTTCGAGCTGTTTTTGTTTGTTTTTTTTTGTTGTTGTTTTTTTGGTTTTTTTTTGGTTTTTCAAGGTAGGGTCTCACTCTGGTCCAGGCTGTGTTTTTGATTTTCAAGGTAGGGTTTCACTCTTGCTCAGGCTGACCTGGAATTCACTATGTAGTTTCAGGGTGGCCTCGAACTCATGATGACCCTCCTACCTCTGCCTCCCAAGTAAAGATTAAAGGATTGGGCCACCACGCCTGGCTAATGTTTTATTATTTTTTTTTTTTATGAGCTAGAGACAGAGAATTGGTGTCTCCAGCCACTGAAGTCAAACTCCAGATGCATGCACTACCTTGTGCACCTGGCTTACATGGGACCTGGAGAGTCAAACATGGATCCTTAGGCTTTGCAGGCAAGCGCCTTGACTGCTAAGTCATATCTCCAGCCCTTTTATTTATTTATTTATTTTTAATTAATTTATTTATTTTTAAATATTTTATTATTTATTTATTTGAGAGAAAGAGATACAGAAATAGGCAGGTAGAGAGAGAGAGAGAGAGAATGGGTGTGCCAGGGCCTCCAGCTACTGCAAATGAACTCCAGATGCATGCACCCCATTGTGCATCTGGCTTACGTGGGTCCTGGAGAATCAAGCCTCCAACCGGGGTCCTTAGGCTTCATAGGCAAGCGTTTAACCACTAAGCCATCTCTCCAGCCCCTATTTATTTATTTATTTATTTATTTATTTATTTATTTTTGGTTTTTCAAGGTAGGGTCTCACTCTGGTCCAGGCTGACCTGGAATTCACTATGTAGTCTCAGTGTGGTCTTGAACTCACGGCGATCCTCCTACCTCTGCCTCCCGAGTGCTGGGATTAAAGGTGTGTGCCACCACACCCAGCTAAATATTTTATTTATATATTTTTTCATATTTCATTTTTAAAAGGCTGCACCCATGTTATACGTCCTGTTTATGGACTGATTATGGTTAGAACTTGGGTGGTTGTGGAGGGTTGAAATATTGCAGATCAGAAGGTTGGTCTGTCTCTCATTGCTCAGCTCCGTGTCTGACCTAGCCTTCTGTCACTTTCATGGTAGTCCTTGTGGAATGTTCCAGCAGACCCTACAGGTTCAGAAACAGTGAGGACGCCTTGGGCTTCAGGGTACACCTAAATGCCAATGACTGGTGTCCTTACACGGTGAGTACCTGTGGTCTCAGCTACTCAGCAGCGCTAGCTTGGGCTACACAGCAATGCCCTTTCTCAAAAACACAAACAAGCTGACCTGGCGTGGTGGCACACGCCTTTAATCCCAGCACTAGGGAGGCAGAGGTAGGAGGATCGCTATGAGTTCAAGGCCACCCTGAGACTACAGAGTGAATTCCAGTTCAGCCTGGAGCTAGAGTGAGACCCTACCTCGAAAAACCAAAAAAAATAAATAAATAAAAATAAAAATAGGGCTGGAGAAACGGCTTAGTGGTTAAGGCGTTTGCCTGCAAAGCCAAAGGATCCCGGTTCGATTCTCCAGGACCCACATAAGCCAGATGTACAAGGTGGCACATGCATCTGGAGTTTGTTTGCAGTGGCTAGAGGCCCTGGCATGCCCATTCTCTGTCTGTCTCCTCTCTCTCTCTCTCTTTCTCTGCTTGCAAATAAATAAAATAAAAAGTTAAATATTTAAAAAAATAAAAATAAAAAAATAAAATCTTATTTAAAAAATAAATAAATGCACTTCTTAAAGCCTAAAAAAAAATATTTGAGAGAGAGAATGGGTACACCAGGGCTTTCAGCCATTGTAAACAAACTTCAGATGCATGTACCACCTTGCGTATCTGGCTTACGAGGGTCCTGGGGAACTGAACCTTAGGCTTCACAGGCAAATACTTTAACCACTAAGCCATCTCTCCAGCCCTGCAATCCTGTATTTGTTGACCTTCTCCTTCTGTGCTTCATGCTGGCCCTCATACACTAGGCCCACGTTGTTCTGGACAAGCTGGCTGCACCCCAACCTGAGCGTCTGGGATGCTGGCCATCAAAGTATGTCCTCAGAAGCCGGGTGTGGTGGCGCAGGCCTTTAATCCCAGCTCTCGGGAGGCAGAGGTAGGAGGATCGCTAAGAGTTCAAGGCCACCCTGAGACTACATAGTGAATTCCAGGTCAGCCTGGGCTAGAGTGAGACCCTACCTCGCAAAAAAACAACAACAAAAACAAGTATGTCCTCAGCCACTGAGGGGTGGGCAGATGTGTCCTGATGCTGTCATTGTGTGAGTCCCGCAGGCCTGTGTTCTGCCTTCAGCCATCACTGCTCACTACTCCCACCCTCCCTCCGATCTCTCCTCCCCTTTTGCGTAGCTGTCTAACCCTCTTTAACAAATTACCCAGAACTCAGGGGCTAACCACAGGGATCCTGTATCACCTCTCACGTTTCTGCGATTCCGGAATTCAGCCGGGAAATCAAGGCACGTCTTGCCTCTGCTCCCCAGTGGGTAAGACTCCCTAGACTCAATGTCGAGGCCAAAGTCAGAGAAGAATCTGTGATTGTTGCAAGATTATTGGAAGATGTTGGCTGCCAGCCCAGGACAGAGCTGGGCTCTAGCATGGAACCCCGCAAATGACCTCTCATGTGGCTCCGGAGTTCTCAACACAATCCCTGCATTCATTTTGGGGGGTAGTTTTAGAGGTAGGGTCTTGCTCTAGCCCAGGCTGACATGGAATAAGAATCTTAGCTAGAAAGCCAGGCGTGGTGGCACACACCTTTAATCCCAGCACTCGGGAGGCAGAGGTAGCAGGATCGCTGTGAGTTCAAGGCCACCCTGAGACTACATAGGTAATTCCAGGTCAGCCTGGGCCAGAGTAAGACCCTACCTCGAAAAAAAAAAAAAAAAAAAAAAAAAAAAAAATCTTAGCTAGAGCCAGGTGTGGTGGCACACGCCTTTAATCCCAGCCCTGGGGAGGCAGAGGCAGGAGGATCGCCATGAGTTCGAGGCCACCCTGAGACTAGATAGTGAATTCCAGGTCAGCCTGAGCTAGAGTGAGACCCTACCTTGAAAAAAAAAAAGAATCTTAATGAACTTTACAGCCTCAGTTTCCTCATCCATCATATGAGGGCCATTCTAACACCTTGGTGTGGGGCTGGAGGGATAGTTTAACAGTTAAGGCACTTAGGTGCAAAGCCAAAGGACCCAGGTTCAATTCCCCAGGACCCATGTAAACCAGATGCACAAGGTGGTGCATGAATCTGCAGTTTGTTTGCAGTGGCTGGAGGCCATAGCATGCCCAATCTCTCTTTCTCAAATAAGTAAATTAAAATAAAATATTTTTAGAGCTGGGAAGATGGCTTAGCAGTTAAGCACTTTCCTGTGAAGCCTAAGGACCCCAGTTCAAGGTTCGATTCCCCAGGACCCATGTAAGCCAGATGCACAAGGTGGTACATTCATCTGGAGTTTGTTTGCAGTGGCTGGAGGCCCTGGTGTGCCCATTCTCTCCCTATCTCTCTCTGTCTCTTTCTCTCTATCTGTCGCTCTCAAATAATTTTTTTTTTTTTTTGGTTTTGCAAGGTAGGGTCTCACTCTAGCCCAGGCTGACCTGGAATTAACTATGTATTCTCAGGGTGGCCTCGAACTCGTGGTGGTCCTCCTACCACTGCCTCCTGAGTGCTGGGATTAAAGACGCGTGCGTCACCACGCCTGGCTCAAATAATTTTTTTTTTTTTTTGATTTTTTGAGGTAGGGTCTCACTCTGGCCCAGGCTGACCGGGAATTAACTATGTAGTCTCAGGGTGGCCTTGAACTCACGGCAATCCTCCTACCTCTGCCTCCCGAGTGCTGGTATTAAAGGCGTGCACCACCATGCCTGGCTTTTTCTTTTCTTTTCTTTTCTTTTCTTTTTTTTTTTTTTTTTTTTTTGTCAAATAAATTTTTTTAAGTTTTAAAAAATAAAAATTTTTTAATTTTTTATTTTTGGAGAGACACAGAGAGAGACAGAGAGGGAGAGGAAGACAGATAGAGAATGGGCACGCCAGCAGTCTCTCAGCTGCTGTGAACGAAATCCAGATGCGTGCGCCCCCTTTGGGCAATCATATATATATATATATATATATATATATATATATATATATATATATATATATATACATATATATATATATATTTCTTTTTTTGGTTTTTGAGGCAGGGTCTCACTCTAGCCCAGGCTGACCTGGAATTCACTCTGTATTCTCAGGGTGGCCTCGAACTCTCGGCGATCCTCCTACCTCTGCCTCCTGAGTGCTGGGATTAAAGGCGTGTGCCACCACACCTGGCTGAAAATATATTCTTTTTTTAATTGTTGTCTATTTTTATTTATTTATTTGAGAGAGAAGGAGACAGAGTAAGAGAGAGAGAGAATGGGCACACCAGGGCCTCCAGCCACTGCAAACGAACTCCAGACGCATGTGCCACCTTGTGCATCTGGCCTACGTGGGTCCTGGGGAATCGACCCTCGAACTGGGGTCCTTAGGCTTCACAGGCAGGCACTTAACTGCTAAGCCATCTCTCCAGCCCTAAAAATACATTCTTTAAAGAGAGAGAGATTGTAAACCAGACCTGAGGTAGAAAAACCAGGAGTTCAAGGTCACTGTAAAATAAATAAGCAGGCAATAGAAGATCGGGTAATGATGGAGGGGCAGGTGCTGGTGGGGCGTGTTGGAGTGGTCAAGAGGAACAGCAGGCAGGGCTGGGAAATGGGTCTTCCCTGGTGATGGGCACAGCTTGTGTAAAGGGCTCAGTGTGGCCAGCCGGAAAACACCATGGGGTTGAGTGGCAGTGTTCACAGAAACAGGATGGAACAGCTTATTGTTTTATTTATTTATGTATTTATTTTATTTATTATTATTATTATTATTATTTTTTTTTTTTTTGGTTTTGCGAGGTAGGGTCTCACTCTGGTCCAGGCTGATCTGAAATTCACTATGGAGTCTCAGGGTGGCCTCGAACTCTCGGCGATCCTCCTACCTCTGCCTCCCGAGTGCTGGGATTAAAGGCGTGCGCCACCAAGCCCGGCTTTATTTTATTTTTATTTATTTATTAAATTGAGAGGAAGAGAAAGAAGCAGAGAGAGAGGTGGATAGAGAGAGAATGGGCACACCAGGGCCTTCAGCCACTACAAACGAACTCCCAACGCATGCGCCACCTTGTGCATCTGGCTTACGTGGGTCCTGGAGAGTTGAACACAGGTTCTTTGGCTTTGCAGGCAAATGCCTTAACTATTAAGCCATCTCTCCAGCCAACTTTTTTTTTTTATTTTTTTTTTTTTTGGTATTTTTATTTATTTTTGGAGAGAGACACAGAGAGAGACAGACAGACAGAGAGGGAGAGAAAGACAGAGATGGGCGCGCCAGCAGTGTCTCAGCTGCTGTGAACGAAATCCAGATGTGTGCGCCCCCTTGTGGTCAAGTGCGGCATTGCGCCCTTGCGTCACTTTGCATCTGGCTAAACGTGGGACCTGGAGATTGGAACCAGGTTCTTAGGCTTAGGAGGCAGGCGCCTTAACCACTAAGTCATCCCTCCAGCCCATCATTGAATTTTTTTTTTTTTTTGGGTTTTTCGAGGTAGGGTCTCACTCTGGTCCAGACTGACCTGGAATTCACTATGTAGTCTCAGGGTGGCCTCGAACTCTCGGCGATCCTCCTACCTCTGCCTCCCGAGTGCTGGGATTAAAGGCGTGCGCCACCATGCCCGGCTTTTAATTTTTGTTATTAATTTTTATTTGAGACAGAAGGAGAGGGAGAAAGAGAGGGAAAATGGGCATGCCAGGGCCTCTAGCCAAAGCCAAAGAACTACAGATGCATGCACCACCATCTTGTGCATCTGGCTCACGTGGGTACTGGGGAACTGAACCTGAGTCCTCAGGCTTCAGCCAACTTTATTTTATTTATTTATATATTTATTTTTGGTTTTTCGAGGTAGGGTTTCACTCTAGTCCAGGCTGACCTGGAATTCAGTATGTAGTCTCAGGGTGGTCTCGAACTACCTCTGCCTCCTGAGTGCTGGGATTTAAAGGTGTGCACCTGCATGCCTGGCCTCTGACCTTCACTTTTAAGGATCAGGCTGAGTGCTGGTAAGGACTGGTGGGAGACTGGGCAGCAACAGGCCAGTCCTTGGCCCCAGCAATGGGGCATAAATCTGGGCAAAGACTGGGCTAGAACCAGGGTGTGGGCTGGGACGTGGGTGAGGGCAAGGTTCTCTTAAAAGGTGGGACATTGGGCTGGAGAGATGGCTGAGTGGTTAAGGCGCCTGCCTGCTAAGCCTAAGAATGCCAGTTCCAATCTCCAGGTCCCACGTTTAGCCAGATGCCAAGTGATGCAAGGGCGCAATGCCGCACTTGACCACAAGGGGGCGCACGCATCTGGATTTCGTTTGCAGCAGCTGAGAGGCTGCTGGTGCGCCCATCTCTCTGTCTCCCTCTCCCTCTGTCTGTCTCTATGTCTCTCCCCCCCCCCAAAAAAAGGTGGGACATTATCCCGCCCAGCAAGGGACTGCTAAGTCATAGGGCAGGTGTTATGTGTGACAATAGAGGTTGTATTGCAGGTGTATTTCAATACAAGTGCAGGGTTGGGAGCAGAAGTTCAGTGGTTAGGGCCTCTGGCTTTAAATCCTGTCAGCCTGGGTCTACTTCCCCAGGACCCAAATAAAGCCCAAATGCCAAACTTGGCAGCAGACACACATAGATAATCTTTGAAAAATACACACAACACGGTACAGGGACACACATGATCTGGAATTCACTAGGTAGTTTCAGGGTGGACCGGAGCTCACGGTGATCCTCCTACCTCTGCCTCCTGAGCGCTGGGATTAAAGGTGTGCGCCTCCACGCAGTAGAGAAAACAATGAAGAGCGAGAAATGGGGCCAAGGAGCAAAAAAAAGTCAACTCTGATCTTTCAATGGCAAGAAAGCTGTCAAGTTATGGGTAGCATGAAGGCTTGGGGAGGTTGGCGTATGGGGGGGATAGTGGCTTGCCAGGGGTGGGGAAGACCACCAAACCGGGATCATCTTCCTAAAGTAACTGCTTTGCCTTTGAGTGTAAGCACAGTGGTGGCTGCAGTGAGCCCCAGGTACATTGGAGAATGTCCCAGTGGGGTTCCAGATGTAGCCCCCCCCCCAGCAAGGCCCAGGGGCTTTCAGGAGCATCCGCTGAGGTTGGAGGTGGGGGGAGGCTGGAGGAGGTGATGGAGGGGAGCTGGGGGGGGGCGGTGGTGGGTGCTTCGTCCCGGACCTGTCGGGGAAGACATAAAGCTAAAAAGTGTCCCGCAAGCTTTCTGGACGGGATTGGGAGGGGAGGTGTCCTGGGCTGCAACTGTCCCCCACCCCAGGGACATCCCCAAGATCCAGCCACGACCCCTCAACATCACTCCTGGGGCCTGGAGGCCAGGGGGGCTGTGATCCCCCTCGGATGCCCGGAGATGCATGTGGAAAGGAAAAGTCCAGGGTCCCGTGGAGCTGGAGGTGACACTGGAAGGTCCCCGGGCCCGCCCAGAAACCTGCAAGATGGCCGCGGCTGCGGGAGGGAGGAGGGAGGTGAGGAGGGGATGGGAGCTGGGAGGAGGGGGCTGCGGAGGGGGAGAGGAGAGGGAGGAGATGGGGAGGGGATGGGGAGAAGGGAGGGGGTTAGAAGGAGTTAGGGAAAGGATGGGGCAGGAGATGGGGAGGGGGGAGGGATGGGAAATGGGAGAGGATGGGAAGTGAAGGATGGAGAAGGCGGGAGGCAGCCCGAGGGAGGAGGAAGAGTGGGAGGGGGCTGGCCGGGAACTCGGGGAGCCTAGGAGAGATGGGGGTTGGGGGGAGGTGACACGGTGGGGTTGGTAGGCGCAGGCCCAGGGTGGAGGGGGTGGGGGTGGTTTGCAGGCCCAGGAGGGGCACCTGGCATCCCCTCCTTCTCCCTCCCCCACCCCGTGCTGGCAGAGAGGTCACCCTGGGCACGACCCCAGCCTGGGCACCCCCACAAAACTTCCCAACTCCTACGTGGCACCCTAAGGGCTCCCTGTGGGAAAGCAAGAGTTTCCCCACCCCACCCCCACTTCACCCCACACCATCTTCCAGCGTGGAGGCGGCTGCACCCATTGGCCTGGCTCCCCAACTCCTTCCCGCCCTGGCATGGAGTGTATGTGAGTGTGGGGGAGGGCAGGGGGTGCCAGACTGCGAGGCAACGTGCCTCCTCCTTCTGTCTCCCAAAGTCATCTATCTCCCAAGACCACCCCCCACAAGGAGTGACCCAGCCCCCCCCCGAAAACTGGGGTGGCCTGTCTCTCTGCACCCATCTTACCTCCTTGCAGAAGCCTGCAGATGGTGCAGGTTGGGAAACCGAGGCAGGGAACGCCCCACCCTTGGCCTCCAACCCTCCGTGGGCATCGGGGATGACAGTTTCAAGGCCCCCCCCAACACACACACACCCCTCCCCTCCCCGTGCCAGCCTTCCTTGCCTCGCCGTGGGGAGCTCCCCCAATCGCCTGGAAAAAAAAAAAAATCTTTAAATTAGGAAAAAGAGCTAAGCCGCCAGAGTCCTTTGGTCTATTAAAGGCGGAGCAGAGGCCACCGTTCCCCCCCTGCTCTCCCCCCAACACACACGCTCGGATTTTGCATTTGAAGAGCAGACAGCAGGTCCAGCCGGGTGCAATGGCCCCGCCGGTCCCCCGGCGTCCCTTTCAGCGCCCCGACCCCCTGCCAGGGCAGCCGGAATTAGGACGGCTCCCTCCAGATTGCTTTCATCCCAACCCCCTCCCCACCACCACCCCAGGCCTTGCAGGTGCTAATGAAGCCCGGCTAGCTTCAAGACTCCCGGTGCAGGGGCCTTTCTGAGCCCTGGACTGTGGGTGGGGAGTGAGGGGTGGGCTGGGAATGCTGGGAGATGGCCCGGGACCCCTCCCCAAGCTCCCTGCCTCTGCTGCCGCACGCTCATCTACCTGGTCCCAGGTGCGGGCCACCGGCTCAGGTTAACATCTAAGAGCTTTTTTTTCCTTTGGGAAGGGGGAGGGGGGCTCAGTTAACTCCCTCCGACCCTCAGTTTCCACCACCCGAAAGAGTCGCTGTAAAGATTGGTCACCTGGGCGCTGGAGAGATGGCTTAGAGGTTAGGGGGGCCACTTGCATCAGGAGTTAGTTTGTAGTGGCTGGAGGCCCTGGTGTGCCCATTCTCTCTCTACATCTGCCTCACTCTCTCTTTCTCTCCAATAAATAAAATATTTTTAAAATGAGGGCTGGAGAGATGGCTTAGGGTTAAGGCTTGCAAAGCCAAAGGACCTCAGTTTGATTCCCCAGGACCCAGGTAAGCCAGATGCACGAGGTGGCGCATGGATCTGGAGTTCATTTGCAGTGGCTGGGGGCCCTGCCTGCCCATATTCTGTCTCTAGCTCTCTGCCTCTTTCCCTCTCTCTCTCTCTCACACACACATACTCTCTTAAATAAATAAGTAAAAATAAAATATTTTTTTAGAAGAAAAATTTAAAAATAAATAAAATAAAAGATTGGTCACTTTGGCTCAGGCCTGTCATCCCAGCACTCAGGAGGCTGGAGAGTTCCAGGCCAGCCTGAGCTACAGAGTGAGACTCTATCTCAAAGCTGGGGGTGGGAGGGCCAGTCAGGTGACCACTGTGATGTCCAGGCTTGTCCTTCCCACCACAGTGTGTGCTGAAGAACTCCAGACACTGTCCATGGGCCTTGCCCACTCCTCCTCTCCCTTAGATTCAGGCCTCTGTTCCATGTCACCTCCTCAGAAGGGACTTCCCTGGCCCCCTAGCAGCATTCCATCTCTCTTCCCTTCTCCCCAGCCGTGACTGGAACAGCCAAAGGTCTGCTATATTTTTTAATTAATTTTTAAAAATTTTATTTATTTGAGAAAGAGAGAAAAACAGAAAGAATGGGTGCTCCAGGGCCTCCAGCCACTACAAACGAACTCCAGATGCATGCGCCACCTTGTGCATCTGGCTTACGTGGGTCCTGGGGAATCGAACCTGCGACCTTAGGCCATCTCTCCAGCCCAGATCTGTTATTCTGTAGTCCTGTCAAGCCCTTGCCTCCCAGGGATTTGGGTTAAAGAATTCTGCCTCCTATTGGTCAGAGGAACAAGGTCTTCCAGCTGTGAATAGAGGTAAGTGCTCCCGTTCGATTCTCCAGGTCCCCATGTAAACCAGATGTACATGGTGGTGCATGGGTCTGGAGTTCGTTTGCAGTGGCTAGAGGCCCTGGCCTGCCCATTCTCACTCTTTCTCTCTCTCTCTCTCCCTCCCTCTCCCTCTCTCTGTCTCTAATAAATAAGTTTTTAAAAAGACAAAGAAAAGAAAAAGAAAAAAGCCCGAGAAGCTAGGCGTGGTGGCGCACGCCTTTAATCCCAGCACTCGGGACGCATGCGTTTGAGGCCAACTTGAGAATACATAGTGAATTCCAGGTCAGCCTGGGCTAGAGTGAGATACTAACTTAAGAAAGAGAGAGAGAGAGGGAAAGAAGGAAGGAAGGAAGGAAGGAAGGAAGGAAGGAAGGAAGGAAGGAAGGAAGGAAGGAAGGAAGGAGAAAGAAAGAGAAAGAAAGAAGGAAAGAAAAAGAAGTAAAGAAGGGAAGGAAGGAAGATAGGAAAAAGAGAGAGAGAGAAAGAAAAGAAAGAAAAAAGAAAAAAAGAAAGAGAGGAGGGAGAAAGAAAAGCTAGAGAGACGTCTCAGCAGTCAAGAGCACCTGTGCAAGCATGACCCCTGAGGAGACCCAAGGGATAGCTGGAGTTCGTCCTCAGGACCCGCGGTGACTGCCACCCCAGTCCTGTAGCCCAGATCCTCTCGGGCCACCGCAGGGGAGTGCAGGAGTGCAAGCAATGCCGCATAACACATCCCTGCATGCACTATACACGCCACACACGCAACACCACACATCATGTGTCACCACTCTCTACCACACACCATCTGTCTCTCTCACTCACACACTCTACCACACACCATATCACACACACTCTATACCACACACCATATCACACACACACACTCTATACCACACATCATATCACACACACACTTTATACCACACATCATATCACACACACACTCTATACCACACACCATATCACACACACACTCTATACCACACATCATATCACACACACACTTTATACCACACACCATATCACACACACTCTATACCACACATCATATCACACACACACTCTATACCACACATCATATCACACACACACTTTATACCACACACCATATCACACACACACTCTATACCACACACACACACACTCTATACCACACACCATATCACACACACACTCACACACCATATCACACACACACTCTATACCACACATCATATCACACACACTCTATACCACACACCATATCACACACACACTCTATACCACACACCATATCACACACACTCTATACCACACACCATATCACACACACACTCTATACCACACATCATATCACACACACTCTATACCACACATCATATCACACACACTCTATACCACACATCATATCACACACACTCTATACCACACATCATATCACACACACTCTATACCACACATCATATCACACACACTCTATACCACACATCATATCACACACACTCTATACCACACATCATATCACACACACACTCTATACCACACATCATACACACACTCTATACCACACACCATATCACACACACTCTATACCACACACCATATCACACACACTCTATACCACACACCATATCACACACACACTCTATACCACACACCATATCACACACACTCTATACCACACACATATCACACACACTCTACCACACACATATCACACACACTCTATACCACACATATATCACACACACTCTATACCACACACCATATCACACACACACTATACCACACATCATATCACACACACACTCTATACCACACACCATATCACACACACACTCTATACCACACACATATCACACACACACTATACCACACAACATATCACACACACACTCTATACCACACACCATATCACACACATCTATACCACACACCATATCACACACTCTATACCACACACCATATCACACACACTCTATACCACACACCATATCACACACACACTCCACACACCATATCACACACTCTATACCACATCATATCACACACACTCTATACCACACACCATATCACACACACTCTATACCACACACCATATCACACACACTCTATACCACACACCATATCACACACACACTCTATACCACACACCATATCACACACACACTCTATACCACACATCATATCACACACACACTCTATACCACACACCATATCACACACACACTATACCACACATATACACACACACACTCTATACACACACCATATCACACACACTCTATACCACACATCATATCACACACACACTCTATACCACACACCATATCACACACACTCTATACCACACATCATATCACACACACACTCTATACCACACACCATATCACACACACTCTATACCACACACCATATCACACACTCTATACCACACATCATATCACACACACTCTATACCACACATCATATCACACACACACTCTATACCACACATCATATCACACACACACTCTATACCACACACCATATCACACACACTCTATACCACACACCATATCACACACACTATACCACACACCATATCACACACACACTCTATACCACACACCATATCACACACACACTCTATACCACACACCATATCACACACACACTCTATACCACACACCATATCACACACACTCTATACCACACACCATATCACACACACTCTATACCACACACATATCACACACACACTCTATACCACACACATATCACACACTCTATACCACACATCATATCACACACACTCTATACCACACACCATATCACACACACACTCTATACCACACACCATATCACACACACACTCTATACCACACACCATATCACACACACACTCTATACCACACACCATATCACACACACACTCTATACCACACACCATATCACACACACACTCTATACCACACATCATATCACACACACTCTATACCACACATCATATCACACACACTCTATACCACACACCATATCACACACACTCTATACCACACACCATATCACACACACACTCTAAACCACACACACACACACTCTATACCACACACCATATCACACACACTCTATACCACACACCATATCACACACACTCTATACCACACATCATATCACATACACTCTATACCACACACCATATAACACACACACTCTATACCACACATCATATCACACACACACTCTATACCACACACCATATCACACACACACTCTATACCACACACCATATCACACACACTCTATACCACACATCATATCACACACACTCTATACCACATCATATCACACACACTCTATACCACACACCATATCACACACACTCTATACCACACACCATATCACACACACACTCTATACCACACATCATATCACACACACACTATACTCATATCACACACACATATCACACACACTCTATACTATACACATCATATCACACACACACTCTATACCACACACCATATCACACACACTCTATACCACACACCATATCACACACACTCTATACCACACACCATATCACACACACATACCTTATACCACACACCATATCACACACACTCTATACCACACACCATATCACACACACATACCCTACACCACACACCATATCACACACACACTCTATACCACACACCATATCACACACACACTCTATACCACACATCATATCACACACACACTTTATACCACACACCATATCACACACTCTATACCACACACCATATCACACACTCTATACCACACACCATATCACACACACACAGTATACCACACACCATTCACACACACTCTATACCACACACCGTATCACACACATATACCCTATACCACACACCATATCACACACACACTCTATACCACACACCATATCACACACACACTCTATACCACACACCATATCACACACACACTCTATACCACACACCATATCACACACACTCTATACCACACATCATATCACACACACACTCTATACCACACATCATATCACACACACACTCTATACCACACATCATATCACACACACACTCTATACCACACATCATATCACACACACACTCTATACCACACATCATATCACACACACTCTATACCACACATCATATCACACACACTCTATACCACACACCATATCACACACACTCTATACCACACATCATATCACACACACACTCTATACCACACATCATATCACACACACTCTATACCACACACCATATCACACACACACTCTATACACACACATATCACACACACTCTATACCACACACCATATCACACACACACTCTATACCACACACCATATCACACACACTCTATACCACACATCATATCACACACACACTCTATACCACACATCATATCACACACACACTCTATACCACACATCATATCACACACACTCTATACCACACATCATATCACACACACACAGTATACCACACACCATATCACACACACTCTATACCACACATCATATCACACACACACTCTATACCACACACCATATCACACACACTCTATACCACACATCATATCACACACACTCTATACCACACACCATATCACACACACTCTATACCACACACCATATCACACACACTCTATACCACACACCATATCACACACACTCTATACCACACATCATATCACACACACACTCTATACCACACATCATATCACACACACACTCTATACCACACACCATATCACACACACTCTATACCACACATCATATCACACACACTCTATACCACACATCATATCACACACACACTCTATACCACACACCATATCACACACACACTCTATACCACACACCATATCACACACACACTCTATACCACACACATATACACACACACTCTATACCACACACCATATCACACACACACTCTATACCACACACCATATCACACACACACTCTATACCACACACATATCACACACACACTCTATACCACACACCATATCACACACACACTCTATACCACACACCATATCACACACACACTCTATACCACACACCATATCACACACACTCTATACCACACACCATATCACACACACACTCTATACCACACACCATATCACACACACACTCTATACCACACACCGTATCACACACACACTCTATACCACACACCATATCACACACACTCTATACCACACATCATATCACACACACACTCTATACCACACATCATATCACACACACACTGTATACCACACACCATATCACACACACTCTATACCACACACCATATCACACACACTCTATACCACACATCATATCACACACACACTCTATACCACACACCATATCACACACACTCTATACCACACACCATATCACACACACTCTATACCACACATCATATCACACACACTCTATACCACACATCATACCACACACACTCTATACCACACACCATATCACACACACACTCTATACCACACACCATATCACACACACTCTATACCACACACCATATCACACACACACTCTATACCACACACCATATCACATACACTCTATACCACACACCATATCACACACACACTCTATACCACACACCATATCACACACTCTATACCACACATCATATCACACACACTCTCTATACCACACATCATATCACACACACACTCTATACCACACATCATATCACACACACTCTATACCACACACCATATCACACACACACTCTATACCACACACCATATCACACACTCTATACCACACATCATATCACACACACACTCTATACCACACATCATATCACACACACACTCTATACCACACACCATATCACACACACTCTATACCACACACCATATCACACACACACTCTATACCACACACCATATCACACACACACTCTATACCACACATCATATCACACACACACTATACCACACATCATATCACACACACACACACAAATTAAAGGAAATTAAAATAAAAGAATTAAAGAAAAAGAAAGAGGGCTGGGGATGAGGCCCAGTTGATAGAGTACTTACCTAATATTCTTTTTTTTTGGTTTTTTGAGGTAGGGTCTCACTCTGGCCCAGGACGACCTGGAATTCACTATGTAGTCTCAGAGTGACCTCGAACTCACAGTGATCCTCCTACCTCTGCCTCCCGAGTGCTAGGATTAAAGGCGTGCGCCACCACGCCCGGCTTACCTAGCATTCTCATGCCCTGCGTCCAGCTCCACCACCACGTAACTGACTGTCCTTGCAGTGGCCCATGATCCCAGCACTACGGCTTGGGAGGTGGCAGCAGGAGGGGTCAGGAGTACTTCAACAAAGATCAAGGAAGTCATTTCTTTCCTCTCGGCTTTGGGGCTGGGTGTGGCCAGGTGGTGACACTCGTGCAGTCTCCTCTGCTCGAGGAACGGGAGTGCCAGGCTCACGGACACAAGGGTTTCAGGATAGTGTGGGCAACAGAGCCAGACTGGGGATGGAGGGAGCGAGCAAGGGGGCAGTGAGGGACTGTGCTGAGAACTCTGCCTTCCGAGAAGCATGCACTGCATGCACAGTGATGGCAGGAGGCAGGGTCTAGTGGGAGGCGTCTAGGCCACGGGAGCTACAGCCGCTGGAGTGAGTTAAAACCACTATAAAAGACTTCAAGCTGGAGAGACGGCTTAGCGGTTAAGGCATTTGCCTGCAAAGCCAGAGGACCCTGGTTCGATTCCCCAGGACCCACGTAAGCCAGATGCACAAGGAGGCACATGCATCTGGAGTTCGTTTGCAGAGGCTGGAGGCCCTGGCACTCCCATTCTCTCTCTCTCTCTCTCTGACTCTTTCTCAAATAAATAAATAAATAAAATATATTTACAAAAAAGAAAGACTGGGACTGGAGAGATGTCTTAGCGGTTAAGGCGCCTGCCTGCGAAGCCTAAGAATGCCCATTCCATTTTCCAGGTCCCACGTTTAGCCAGACACAAAATGACACAAGGGCGCAATGCCACACATGCCCAAAAGGGGGTGCACGAGTCTGGAGTTCATTCACAGCAGCTGAAATGGCCCTAGCATGTCCATTCTCTCTCTCTCTGCCTCTTCCTCTCTCTGTTTCTCTTTCTCTCTCTCTCTGCCTCTTCCTCTCTCTGTTTCTCTCTCTCTCAAACAAAAAAAAAAAGGAAAAGGAAAAGAAAAGAAAGACTTGAAGCTATAAATTCTAGCTCTTGCCCTTCTACCTTCTACCATGGAATGATGGAGTGGGGGAAACCTCACTAGAGGATGGGGGTGTGGCTCAGTGGTAGAGCCCCTGCCTAGAATCCCCCAGTGAGTGGCTGGGGATGTGGCTCAGTGGTAGAGCTCCTGTCTAGAATCCCCCAGTGAGGGGCTGGGGGCGTGGTTCAGTGGTAGAGCCCCTGCCTAGAATCCCCCAATGAGGAGCTGGGGATGTGGCTCAGTGGTAGAGCCCCTGTCTAGAATCCCCCAGTGAGGGGCTGGGGGTGTGGCTCAGGGGTAGAGCTCCTGTCTAGAATCCCCCAGTGAGGGGCTGGGGGCGTGGCTCAGTGGTAGAGCCCCTGCCTAGAATCCCCCAGTGAGGGGCTGGGGGCGTGGCTCAGTGGTAGAGCCCCTGCCTAGAATCCCCCAGTGAGGGGCTGGGGGCGTGGCTCAGTGGTGGAGCCCCTGCCTAGAATCCCCCAGTGGAGGCTTTCTTCCTGCCATAGCATATAAGCCAACTTGAGGCCCCAGGTTCCCGAAGGCTGGGATTAAAGGTGTGCGCCCAATTTTCAGTATTTATTTTTTAAAATATTTTATTTATTGGAGAGAGAACGGGCACGCCAGCTGCTGCAAACAAACTCCAGACGCATGTGCTCCTTTGTGCATCTGGCCTATGTGGGTCCTGGGGATTTGAACCTGGGTCCTTTGGCTTTGCAGGCAAGTGCTTCAACCACTAAGCCATCTCTCTAATTTTAAATATTTTATTATTATTGTTTATTTATTTTTGGAGAGAGAGAGACAGAGAGAGATAGAGAGGGAGAGGGAGACAGATAGAGATGGGCACGCCAGCAGTCTCTCAGCTGCTGTGAACGAAATCCAGATGCATGTGCATCTGGCTAAACGTGGGACCTGGAGATTGGAACCGCTGGAGATTGGAACCAGCGTTCTTAGGCTTAGCAGGCAGGCGCCTTAACCACTAAGCCATCTCTCTAATTTTAAATACAAGTGCATGAGAGGAGGAAGTGATGTGACATCAGAGACAGCCCAGAGCAAGGGTCTATAAACTGAAGACCAGCAAGGATTGGCAAGAGTAAGCATGAAGCACTGAAGGATGGTCCCCTCAGGTTTGGGGAAAGCTCGGGCCAACACCTTGACATTGGTTTCTGGATCTCCCACCCTCCCACGTGCACATCTCTGCTCTGTTCAAGCATGCCCTGGAGCCACGCGCTGGGGAGGGGAAGAATCAGTGAGATGCAGGGCGAGGCTCTGATCTGGGTGAGCCAGTGGCCCACTTGGGCCTCCACAAGCGTAGCACTCTACCGGCCCAGGCCCTAGAGGAAAACAAGGAAGAGTCCCCCAGCCATGGACAGCACCACTCCTGGCCCGGAAGTCAGCCAGCCTGCCGTCTTCTCTCCTGGGGAGGACTGGCAGTACTCAGTTGAGCAGGTAGCCCACACCGGTCCTTCAAATAAATGCTCAGGAGGCTGATAACTAAATAATTTTTTAAAATATATTTTATTTATTTAAAAGAGAGAAAGAGGGCTGGAGAGATGGCTTAGCGATTAAGCCTAAGCACGCCGGTTCCAATCTCCAGGTCCCACGTTTAGCCAGATGCAAAGTGACGCAAGGGCGCAATGCTGCACTTGACCACGCATCTGGATTTCATTCTCAGCAGCTGAGAGGCTGCTGGCGCGCCCATTCTCTGTCTTCCTCCCCTCTCTCTCTCTCTGTGCCTCTCTCCAAATAAATAAATAACAATAATAAAAATAAAAAATAACAGAAAGAGGGAGAGAGAGAGAGAGAATGGGTGCGCCAGGGTCTCCAGCCACTGCAAATGAACTCCAGATGTATGGGCTACCTTGTGCATCTGGCTTATGTGGGTCCTGGGTAATCAAACCCGGGTCCTTAGGCTTCACAGGCAAGCGCTTAACCACTAAGCCATCTCTGCAGCCCTTTCCTTTTCTTTTGACAATCTCATATGCCCCAGGCTCTTTCAAACTTGCCATGCAGCTGATGATGGCCTTGAACTCCTGATCCTCCTGCTGGCACCACACCCAGCACACACGCTGAATTTCAGTGGAGACACTAATATTGGTGTTGCAACAGCCTGGGGTTCAAATCCCAGCCCTTCCTGGACGTGCTCTGGCAATTCTTAGAAAACAAATTGTAGCCGGGCGTGGTGGCGCACACCTTTAATCCCAGCACTCGGGAGGCAGAGGTAGGAGGATCGCCATGAGTTTGAGGCCACCCTGAGACTACATAGCTAATTCCAGGTCAGCCTGGACCAGAGTGAGACCCTACCTTGAAAAACCAAAAAAAAAAAAAAAAAAAAAGAAAAGAAAAAAGAAAAGAAAAAAGAAAAGAAAACAAATTGTAGCAGACAGCTTCAGGTTCGCTGAGATGAACTTCCAGACCAGGCATAATTATGGAGGAAGGGATTTATTGAACCTTACAGGTTTTTTTTTTTTAAAATCTTTTATTTTATTTTTATTTATTTATTTTGAGAGAGAGAGAGAGAGAGAGGAGGAGATACAGAAATAGGCAGGTAGAGAGAAAGAAAGAGAATGGGTGCCACTGCAAACGAACTCCAGATGCATGTGCCCCTTGTGCATCTGGCTTACATGGGTCCTGGAGAGTTGAACCGGGGTCCTTTGGCTTTGCAGGCAAATGCCTTAACCATTATGCCATCCCTCCAGCCCTCCCCCCTTTTTTTTTTTTTTTTTTTTTTTTTCGAGGTAGGGTTTCACTCTAGCATAGGCTGGCTGACCTGGAATTCACTATGTAGTCTCAGGGTGGCCTCGAACTCACAGCGATCCTCCTGCCTCTGCCTCCCGAGTGCTGGGATTAAAGGCGTGCACCCCCACACCCGGTTTTTGCTTTAATTGGATGAGACGTGGTTGAGAACAGACTAGGTGCAGAAAGACACAGAGTTGAAGTAAACAGGCTTAGCTAGTGGGTTGGCTAAGACCGAGACCAAGAAGGGAATCTGTAATAACGGGGGTAGGTGCTTTGCCACAACCCATCAATCCAAACGCCAACAGGAAACTTCATTTTGGCTTGTAGTGTCCGAGGATTCGGGCCACGGGTGGCTTTAGTGTTTCTGGGCCTGTGGTGAGGCTTAGCGTAACAGCAGGAGATCATGGTGGACCAAAGCCACTTCCCTGATGGCAGTCAGGACAGAGAAGAGAGAGGCCGTGGACAGGGCATGGTCAAGGCACACTCCCTTTAACTAGATCCTGTCTCATCAATAGATGATGACAAAATGATGACTCCAACCCACGGGTGAGGCTGGACCCCTCAGGGCCCAGTCACTTCCAAAGGCCCAGCTCTGAACATGGCTGCATGGGGACCAAGTCTTCCACAAGTGATGAGCTGTGTGGGGGACATCTCAGAGCCTAACCTGACTCAGATATTCAAAATTTCCGTAAGACAGGAGGCACAATTGCAGAAGTCCCCTTACTGCCTGATGCCTGTAGGTCATAGCATGTTCACATATATATATAATTTATTTATTTGAGAGAGAGAGGGAGAGAATGGACACGCCAGGGCCTCCAGCCACTGCAAACGAACTCCAGATGCATGCACCCCTTTGTGCATCTGGCTTACGTGAGTCTTGGAGAGTCGAACTAGGATCCTTTGGCTTTGCAGGCAAATGCCTTAACTGCTAAGCCATCTCTCCAGCCCAGGTTTGTTTGTTTGTTTGTTTGTTTGTTTGTTTGTTTGTTTGTTGGAAAAAGTTGAGAGAGAGGGACAGATAGAGATGGGCGTGCCAGCAGCCTCTCAGCTGCTGTGAACGGACTCCAGATGAGTGCGCCCCCTTGTGGTCAAGTGCAGCATTGCGCCCTTGTGTCACTTTGCATCTGGCTAAACGTGGGACCTGGAGATTGGAACCAGCATTCTTAGGCTTAGGAGGCAGGCGCCTTAACCCCTAAGCCATCTCTCCAGCCCGGTTTGTTTGTTTGTTTGTTTTGAGGTAGGGTCTTGTGTATCCCAGGCTGGCCTCAGATTTGCTATGCAACAGAGGATAATCTTGAACTTCTGATCCTCCTGTCTTCACCTTCTGGGATGACAGGCATGCACCACCACACCTGGTTTATGTGATGCTGGAGACCAAACCCACAGCTGTGTGTGCTAGCTGAGCATTCTGCCAACTGAGCCCAATACAGTTTATATTTTATTTATATTATTTTATTTATTTGAGAGAGAAAGAAAGAGACAGAGAGAGAGAGAAGGGGCACTCCAGGGCCTCTAGTCAAATCACTGTGGATGAACTCAGACGCATGTAACACCTTGTGCATCAGGCTTCCATGGGTGCTGGGGAAATGAACCAGGGTCCTTAGGCTTCACAGGCAAGCACCTTAACCGCTGAGCCATCTCTCCAGCCTTGAAACCTTCTTGTTAGAAAAGTAAATCAGTATGCGAGATGTTCTTCAATTTATGTTGGGTTGAGATTTTGGTAACCCATTGTGAACTGAAGATACTGTGACATTAATTTAATCTCTCTCTCTCTGTGGCCACAGGGTGTGTGTGGAGGTCAGAGGACACCTCAGGGTGTTGATCCTCGCTTCCCACCTCACATGAGACAAGGTCCTTTTTTTTTTTTTTTTTTTTTTTTTTTTTTTTTTCGAGGTAGGGTCCCTGGAATTCACTACGTAGTCTCAGGGTGGCCTCGAACTCACAGCGATCCTCCTGCCTCTGCCTCCCGAGTGCTGGGATTAAAGGCATGCGCCACCACGCCCGGCTATAAGATCCTTTTTGTTTGCCTCTGTGAATACCGGATTATGGGCTGGGAAGATGGCTCAGCAAAAGCATCAGTGCACCAGAGCCTCCTGCCTCTGCAAACGAACTCCAGACACACGCATCCCCTTGTACATCTGGTTTACATGCATGGGAACTGGGGGATTGAACCTGGGCCATCAGTCTTCGCAAACAAACTTCTTTAACCACTGAGTCATCTCGCCAGCTCCCTAATTTAATTTTTTTTTTTTTTTTTGTTTTGTTTTTGGTTTTTCAAGGTAGGGTCTCACTCTGGCCCAGGCTGACCTGGAATTCACTCTGTAGTCTCAGGGTGGCCTCGAACTCATGGCGATCCTCCTACCTCTGCCTATCGAGTGCTGGAATTAAAGGCGAGCGCCACCACGCCCAGCTCTCCAATTTAATCTTAATTGGGTGTGTTTAGCCCACCCAATGTACCAGTAGAGCAGTACACTGTACTACAGAGGTCTGTCTGGCGGCTGCCTAACTAGGTGTGACTCCTTGGCACTGCCCAACGTTGTGAGAGAATTGGACAGCATATTGCTAGACTAGAAAGACCAAAATTTAAGACCCAAAGTACACTTGCTACTGAATGCAAATTGCTTTTATGCCACTGAAAAGTGGGGGAAAAAATCATCATATGTCAGGGACCATGTAAAATAAATCCATTAAGCACTCGGGAGGCAGAGGTAGGAGGATAGCCATGAGATCAAGGCCACCCTGAGACTACATAGTAAATTCCAGGTCAGCCTGAGCTAGAGTGAAACCCTACCTCGAAAAATTCAAATAAATAAATAAATCCATTAACTCCATTTAGTCATTTCACAATATATACATATTTCACAATACCACGGAGGACACAAACAATTTTTTTTATTGACAACTTCTATACTTACATACAAAAAACACATGATATTTCCTCCCCTCCCTGACACACACAATTTTTTAATATTTATTTTTATTTATATGAGAGAGAAAAAGAGGCAGAGAGAGAGAAGAGAGAAAGAATGGGTGTGCCAAGGCCTCTAGCCACTGCAAATGACTCTAGACTCATGCATCACCTCATGCATCTGGCTTATGTGGGTCCTGAGGAATTGAACCTGGGTCCTTTGGCTTTGCAGGCAAGTGCCTTAACCGCACTTAACTTTCATCCATCTCTCCAGCCCTGTTTAATTTTTAAACACAAATGAAAGTTGTGTATGTCCTGGGCTGGAGAGATGGCTTAGCGGTTAAGGCACATGCCTGCAAAGCCTAAGGACCCTGGTTCAATTCTCTAAGTCCCACATAAGCCAGATGCACATGGTGGCGCATGCATGTGGAGTTCATTTGTACTGGCTGGAGGCCCTGGCGTGCCCATTCTCCCTCTCTCTCTCTTCCTCTCTCTGTCTCAAATAAATAAGTAAATAAATAATAAATAAAAATTAAATAAAGAAACAAATGGCCATGGACATATTCCAATTACAAATGGAGGGCTGGGGAAATGGCTTAGTCGTGAAGGCGCTTGCCTGTGAGGATAAGGACTCAGGTTTGATTCCCCAGGACCCATGTAAGCCAGATGCACAAGAGGGCACATGCTTCTGGAGTTCATTTGCAGTGGCTGGAGGCCCTGGCGTGTCCATTCTCTCTCTCCTCTTCTTTCTCCCTCTTTCAAGTAAATAAAATAAATTAAAACCAATGTTCTTGTTGTTGTTTTGAGGTAGGGTCTTACTCTAGTCCAGGCCAGGCTGACCTGGAATTCACTCTGTAGTCTCAGGGTGGCCTCGAACTCACGGTGATCCTCCTACCTCTGCCTCCCGAGTGCTGGGATTAAAGGCATGCGCCACCACATCCGGCTAAAATCATATATAAAAAAAAACAAAACACAAGCTTGGCATGGTGGCACACGCCTTTAATCCCAACACTCGGGAGGCAGAGGTAGGAGGATCGCCATGAGTTCGAGGCCACCCTGAGACTACACAGTGAATTCCAGGTCAGCCTGGGCTAGAGCGAGACCCTACCTCGGAAAAAGAAAAGAAAAGAAAACAAAACAAAACAAAACCCATAACCTCACCTGTGACATTTCACACTTTTCACCACATGCTCTGGGCACATAACATCTAGAGGGTGGGGTTCACAGGTCAGGAGACACTGGGGGCCATCTTGGAGACTGGCTTCCTACTGTCAAAGCTTGCTCGTCCACCTGGGGGCTTTGCTTTGGCATAAAGGCATGCGCCACCACACCTGGCTGGTCACTTGTTTTTTTAAAGGTTTTTTTTTTTTTGAGAAAGAGAGAGAGAATGGGAGCACCAGTGGCCTCTCAGCTGCTGTGAATGAACTCCAGACACATGCGCCCCCTTGTGGTCAGGTGCGGCATTGCGCCCTTGCGTCACTGCATCTGGCTAAACGTGGGACCTGGAGATTCTAAAGGTGTTCCTAGGCTTAGCAGGCAGGCGTCTTAACCACTAAGCCATCTCTCCAGCCCCTAAGGGCTGTTTTTAAATTTTATTCATTTATTAGAGACAGAGGAAGAGAGAGAGAGAAAAAGAGAGTGAGAAAGAGAGAGAGAATGAGCACACCAGGGCCTCTAGCCATTGTAAAACAAATCCAGATGCGTGCGCCACCATGTGCATCTGGCTAACGTGGCACCTGGAGAACTGAACCGGGGTCTTTAGGCTTCACAGGCATGTGCCTTAATCTCTAAGCCATTTCTCCAGCCCTGTATTGGCCACTTTTGAGCTTCTGTGACGATACCTGGCAGAAATGACTTGAGGGAAGATTTATTTTGGCCTGTGGTTTCTGAAGTTTCCATCCTTTCTAGCTGGGAAGGCAGGGCTGGGTGGCTCATCTAAGGTGGTGGGAGCATGGGGGCCCACTCTACATGATAGTGGAAAAAGAACAAGGGCCTGATTATACTTTCAAAGGCTCACCCCTAGTCACCTACATTCACCAGGTAGCCTCTACCTCTTTAAAGGTCCATGGTCTCTCAAAATATCATCACTTGGGTCGAAAAACAAACAAACAAAAATCATCCCTTGGGGCTGGAGAGATGGTTTAGCGGTTAAGGCATTTACGTGCGAAGCCTAAGGACCTAGGTTCAATTCTCCAGTACCCATGTAAACCAGATGCACAAGGTGGTGCATGTGTCTGGAGTGGCTGGCATGCCCATTCTCTCTCTGTGTCCCTCAAATAAATAAATAAATAAAAATTTAAGGGTGTGGTAGCACACTCCTTTAATCCCAGCACTCGGGAGGCAGAGGTAGGAGGGTTGCTGTGAGTTCGAGGCCACCCTGAGAATACATAGTGAATTCCAGGTCAGCCACTACCTCCAAAAAAAGAAAGAAAGAAAGAAAGAAAGAAAGAAAGAAAGAAAGAAAGAAAGAGAGAGAGGAAGAAAGAGAAAAGAAAAAAATGGGCTGGAGAGATGGCTTAGGGGTTAAGGTGCTTGCCTACAAAACCAAAAGACCCAGGTTCGATTCCCTAGGACCCACGTAAGCCAGATGCACAAGGGGGCGCATGTGTCTGGGGTTCGTTTGCAGTGGCTGGAGGCCCTGGGGTGCCCATTCTCACTCTCTTTCTCTCTCAAGTAAATAAATGTAAAAAAGAGGAAAATCTTTAAAAAAAATTTTTTTTAATCACCACTTAAAGCCGGGCATGGTGGCGCACGCCTTTAATCCCAGCACTCAGGAGGCAGAAGTGGGAGGATCTCCATGAGTTGGAGGCCACCTGAGACTACATAGTGAATTCCAGGTCAGCCTAGGCTAGACTGAGACCCTACCTCAAAAAACCAAAAGAATTTTAAAAATAAAAAAAAAAAGAAACTTGTGTGGGGTTTGTGCATGCTAGGAAAGCACTCACCTCCTTCAGCCCTTACCTTTTTTGAGACTGGGTCTGGTTATGCAGCAGTCTTTGAATTTTTTTTTTTTTTAATTTTTTAAAGATGTGGTGGCGCACATCTTTAATCCCAGCACTGCGGGGGGAAGGCAGAGATAGAAGGTCCTTTGACTTTGCAGGCAAGTGCCTCAACTGCTAAGCCATCTCTCTAGCCCAGCTTTTTGTTTTATTTTGTTTTGTTGGTTTTTTTCAAGGTAAGATCTCACTCTAGCCAGGCTGACTTGGAATTCACTCTGTAGTCTCAGGGTGGCCTCGAACTCACGGCGATCCTCCTACCTCTGCCTCCTGAGTGCTGGGATTAAAGGCGTGCGCCACCACGCCCTGCTCAGCTTTTGTTGTTTTTTTATTTGAGGCAGGGTCTGACTCTTGGAATTCCCTCTGTAGTCCCAGGAGGGCCTCAAACTCACAAAGACCCTCCTACTTCAGCGTCCCAAGTGGTGGTGGAACAAAAGGTATATACCACCTTACCAGGCCTGGAAGGACAGGCACCTAGCTTGTCTACACAGTAAATGCTCAGTACATGCGTTCAGAAAAGGTCCCTTATTCTGGGCAATGGTGGTGGGGTTTCCTGGGGTTCAGACCAGCAATGCCCAAACAAAAAGATTGCTAGGGATCCCGGTAGAATGTTCTGGAATATTGGAATGCTCTTTGGTATGAGCGGCTTTGTGTGTGTGTGTGTGTATACATATCCTCCCTCTCTCTGTGTCTCTTTCTCTCTCTCTCTCTCTCTCTCTCTCTCACACACACACACACATGGAATGAGACCCCCCCAATATCTCTATAGAATATGTTTTTCCCTCCCTGGGGCAGAAAACGAACCATTATTAGAACTCAGCAACCAGCCGGGAAAAGCCATTTGCAGTGGATTTATATGGCATGGCCCGATTGCCGAGAGGAAATGGGAGGAGAGGCGGGTGTAAGCACTGGGTGAAAAATCACATTCCATCACAGGAAGAACAGATGGGATTTTTCCCCCTCCCCCTTTCTCCCTCTCCTCGGGCTCAGAGTCAGGAAGGGGGGATTGGCAGGCACAGATCTACTCCTGGCTGCCAGTGGATGGAGGGCCGCCTGCCAGCCACCCAGGACCCCCTTCCTCCTGCTGCCCTTTCTGAGTCTTTGGGGCTCCCTGATTCCATCCCCCTTTTTTTTCACCATCCATTTTTGTTTTTTTTTTTTTTTTTTTGGTTTTTGCGAGGTAGGGTCTCACTCTGGTCCAGGCTGACCTGGAATTAACTATGTAGTCTCAGGGTGGCCTCGAACTCTCAGCGATCCTCCTACCTCTGCCTCCCGAGTGCTGGGATTAAAGGCGTGAGCCACCACGCCCGGCCTCCATTCTTGTTTTTATTTTCCTTTTCTTCTTCCCTGTGCTGGGTGTGGGACCCAGGTCAAGACGCACACATAGGCAGGTGACCACCATTGACAAAAAACGCTCGGGGCTCCATTACCAGTTGCAGTGACCCCAGGTGACCCCATCGTCCTGGTGTACCATGCTGGGAATGTACCACGCTCCTCTGACGTTCTTGACACCCCCCTCCCCCCAGCTCCATACGCTCAGTTCACCACATATAGACCACCCAGCCTTTGTGGCCCTATAGCAAGCCTGGTCCAGAGCCGGCGAGCTGAGCTTGGGTAGAGAATAGAGGAAAAACCTTAAAATACCCTGTATTCCAAAGATCCTTCCTTCCCCTGTCTAGACTCTAAATGCCTTTTTTTTTTTTTTTTTTTTTTTTTTGGTTTTTCAAGATAGGATCTCACTCTAGCTCAGGCTGACCTGGGACTCACTATGTAGTCTCAGGGTGGTCTCGAACTCACGGTGATCCTCCTACCTCTGCCTCCCGAGGGCTGGGATTAAAGGCACGCACCACCACGCCCAGCCCTTTTCCATTTTAACCAGCATCGCCCTGGTCCTGCCCACCTCCAGACAGGCCCCTGCTCCATCAGTATGACCCCTATTACCCAGTATGCTTTTCTGGAAAAATTGATTTGAGAGAGAGAGAGAGACAAAGAGGGAGAGGGAGAGAGAGAATGGGGAGAATGGGGAGCTTCTTCAGCCGCTTAAAACAAACCCCAGACACGTGCGCCACCTTGTGCATCTGGCATACATGGGTACTGGGGAATTGAACCCGGGGCCTTCGGCTTCCCAGGCCAGCGCCTTAACTGCTAAGTCATCTCTCCAGCCCCTTAAATAATTTTTTAAATTTTATTTTCATTTATTGGAGAGAGAGAGAAAGGCAGGTAGAGAAAGAGATAGAGAGGCGAAGGGAGAGAATGGGCATGCCAGGGCCTCCAGCGACTGCAAATGAACTCCAGACATTTGCACCACCTTGTGCATCTGGCATACATGGGTCCTGGGGATTCGAACCTGGGTTTTCAGGCTTCGCAGGCAAGCGCCTTAACCGCTAAGCCATCTCTCCAGCCCACCTTAAATAATATTTTTGCATGTGTATGGTGTGTGTGTGTGTGTGTGGCTGTGTGTGTGTGTGTGCAGGTACATGCTCACACATGTGAGTGGAAGTGCAAAGCATGTGTGTCCCTGTGCGTGTGGAAGTCAGAGGTCAGCATCCCGCGTCTTCCTCAGTCAGCTCTCACCGTCCCTAGAGCATAGTGATTCCCGTAGACTACTGAGCCAGACTAGCCCTGGGGATCCCCTGTATCAGCTTCCCCAACACTGGGATTACAGGCATGTGCTACGTGGTTTTCCAGGGCTGCTGGGGGATTCCCAAGTCAGGTTCTCATGATCATGTAGGAAGTCTTTTATCCACTAAGATATTTCTCCAGCCCAGAAAGAGGCCCCCGAGAGAGTGAATAAGGATGTTCTAGGGCCTCCAGCCACTGCAAATAAACTCCAGATGTATGTGCCACTTAGTGCATCTGGCTTTCGGTGGGGGGGACTGGGGAATCGAACCTGGGCCGTCAGGCTTTGCAAGCAAGTGCCTTTAACCGCTGATCAATCTCTCTACCCTTTACTTTTTTTTTTAAACTTTTTTTTTTTTTTTAATTATTTTTTTTTAAATATTTTATTTATTTATTTATTTAATTTATTTGTTTATTTATTTGAGAGAGAGAGATACAGAAATAGGTAGGTAGAGAGAGAGAGAGAGAGAATGGGTGCGCCAGGGCCTCCAGCCACTGCAAACGAACTCCAGATGCATGCACCCCCTTGTGCATCTGGCTTACGTGGGTCCTGAGGCTTCATAGGCAAGCGTTTAACTGCTAAGCCATCTCTCCAGCCCATGTTTTTTTATTTTTTTGGAGAGAGACACAGAGGGGGAGAGAGAGAGAGAGAGAGAGAGAGAGAGAGAGAGGGAGGGAGAGGGAGACAGATAGAGATGGGCGCACCAGCAGTCTCTCAGCTGCTGTGAACGAAATCCAGATGTGTGCGCCCTCTTGTGGTCAAGTGTGGCATTGCGCCCTTGCGTCACTTTGCATCTGGCTAAACGTGGGACCTGGAGATTGGAACCAGCGTTCTTAGGCTTAGCAGGCAGGCGCCTTAACCCCTAAGCCATCTCTCCAGCCCTCTAGCTCTTACTTTTGTTCTGTTCTGTTTATTTATTTATTTGAGAGAGAGAGAGAGATACAGAAATAGGCAGGTAGAGAGACAGAGAGAGAGAGAGAGAGAATTGGCACACCAGGGCCTCCAGCCACTGCAAATGAACTGCAGGGGTGTGTGTGTGCCCCTTGTGCATCTGGCTTACGTGGGTCCTGGAGAATCAAGCCTCGAACCAGGGTCCTTAGTCTTCGCAGGCAAGTGTTTAACTGCTAAGCCATCTCTCCAGCCCCTGTTTTTTTGTTTTAAATATTTTTATTTTTATTTATTTATTTGAGTGAGAGAGATACACGGGGTGGGGGGCAGATCAAGAAAGAATGGGAACACCAGGGCTTCCAGACACTGCAAACGAACTCCAGATACATGCGCCCCCTTGTGCATCTGTCTTATATGGGTCTTGGGGAGTTGAACCTGGGTCCTTTGGTTTTGCAGGCAAACGCTTTAACTACTAAGCCATCTCTCCAGCCCTCTCTTTTTGTTTTTTGTTGTTGTTTTTGTTTTTTTCAATGTAGGGTCTCACTCCAGCCCAGACTGACATGGAATTCATTAACTAGTCTCAAGGTGGCCTTGAACTCACAGAGATCCTCCTACCTTTGCCTCCACAGTGCTGGGATTAAAGGCATGCGCCACCACCAGGCCATTCTTTGTTTTCTCGTTTTTATACAGTCCAGGACTATCAGCCCATAGGATGGTGGCACTCACATGTTGGGTGGGTCTCCCACCTCATTCTAATGTAGAGGCTCCCTCCCTCACAGACAGGCCCAGAGATTCTAAATCCTGTCAAATTAGCAACTGTGTTGGGGGATGCTGCCCTCTTGATTTGAGTGCTTGCCTCGCATACCAGAGGTCCTGGGTTTGACCCTACCCCTTAACAAACCAGGCAAGATGGCGCAGTGCCTCTAATCCCCGCACTTTGGGGGTGGAGGCAGGAGGCCCCGGAGTTCAAGGTCAGTCTGGACAACAAGAGCCCCTATGTCAAGAAGGAAAGAAAGAGCCGGCATGGTTGCACAGGCCTTTAATCCCAGCACTCAGGAGGCACAGGTAGGAGGATCACCATGAGTTCGAGGCCAGCGTGAGACTACATAGTGAATTCCAGGTCAGCCTGGGATGCAGTGAGACCCACCTCAAAAAAAATAAATAAATAAATAAATAAATAAATAAATAAATAAATAAAAAAAAATAAATAAATAGGGCTGGAGAGATGGTTAAGGCACCTGCCTGCTAAGCCTAAGAACACCCATTCTCTCTCTCTATCTCTCTCCCTCTCTCTGTCTCTAATAAATAAAAATTAAAAAAAAAGAGCCAGGTGTGGTGGTGCATGCCTTTAATCCCAGCATTTGGGAGGCAGAGGTAGGAGGATCGCTGTGAGTTTGAGGCCACCCTGAGACTACATAGTGAATTCCAGGTCAGCCTGGGATAGAGCGAGACCCTACCTCAAAAAACCAATAAAGAGAGAGAGACAGAGGAAGCTAGGGCTGGGGAGATGGCTCAGCATTTAAAGCTACTTGCTTGCTGACTGGCCTGGGTTCCATTCCTAGTACCCATGCATGCATTTGGTGTGTGTCTGGAACACCCATCTAGTATACACACACATACACATACATCACATACACATATGTGCAAATAAATACATTTGCTGTTGTTGTTTTTGAGGTAGGGTCTCACTCCAGCTCAGGCTGACCTGGAATTCACTCTGTCGTCTCAGGGTGGCCTCGAACTCACAGCAATCCTCCTACCCCTGCCTCCCGAGTGCTGGGATTAAAGGTGTGCACCACCACGCCCGGCTCGGCCCTTCTCTGACAAGGACATTTAACATTAGATTTGGGGCTCTCTAATCTGTAGTGACCTCATCACAGTCCTTCATTTTGTCCCGTCTGCAGACTATGTCCCCCAGATAAAGTCACTGTTAGGATCTGAACAAGTGTGTCCCTCCAAAGGCTTTGTGCTAGAATGCCAGCAATGTGAGGGTGTTAAGTGTGTGTGTGTGTGTGTGTGTGTGTGTGTGTGTGTGTTTAATTCTCAAGGCTCTGCTCCAAAGGATGAATACCCTCAGAAAAGGGCTTGGAAGCCAGGTGTGGTGGCGCACGCCTTTAGTCCCAGCACTTGAGAGGCAGAGGTAGGAAGATCGTACATGGTGGTACATGGGTCTGGAGTTCCTTTGCAGTGGCTAGAGGCCCTGGCGTGCCCATTCACACACACACACACACACTCTCTCTCTCTCTCACTCTCTCTAGTAAATAAATAAAAATAAAATATTTTTTGTTTGTTTGTTTTTCGAGGTAGGGTCTCGCTCAAGGCCAGGCTGACCTGGAATTCACTATGTAGTCTCAGGGTGGCCTCGAACTCATGGCGCTCCTCCTACCTCTGCCTCCCAAGTGCTGGGATTAAAGGCGTATGCCACCATGCCTGGCAAACATAAAATCTTTTTTATTTTTTATTTTTTTATTTTTATTTTTATTTTTTTTTTTTGGTTTTTCGAGGTAGGGTTTCACTCTGGTCCAGGCTGACCTGGAAACTATGTAGGGGCTGGAACTCAGATCCTCCTACCTCTGCCTCCCGAGTGCTGGGATTAAAGGCGTGCACCACCACGCCCAGCTCATAAAATCTTTTTTAAAAAAAAGAAAAAGGGGGGCTGGAGAGATGGCTTAGCGGTTAAGGCGTTTGCCTGCAAAGCCAAAGGATCCCAGTTCAATTCTCCAGGACCCATGTAAGCCAGATGCATGAGGGGTACATGCATCTGAAGTTCGTTTGCAGTGGCTGGAGGCCCTGGCACACCCATTCTCTCTCTCTGTCTGCCTCTCTTCACCTCTCTTCTATCTCTCTATTTCTCTGCTTGCAAATAAATAAATAAAAATTTTAAAAAAGAAAAGAAAAGAAAAGAAAAGAAAAGAGAAGGCTGGAGAGATGGCTTAGCAGTTAAGGTGCCTGCCTGCTAAGCCTAAGAACACTGGTTACAATCTCCAGGTCCCACGTTTAGCCAGATGCAAAGTGACGCAAGGGCGCAATGCCACACTTGCCCACAAGGGGGTGCACGCATCTGGATTTCATTCACAGCAGCTGAGAGGCTGCTGACGCGCCCATCTCTGTCTCCCTCTCCCTCTCCCTCTGTCTATCTTTCTCTGTGTCTCTCTCCAAAAAGAAAAAAAAATTATTAAAAAAAAAAAAAAAGAAAAAGGCTTGAAGCAGGCATGGTGGCTCAGCCTGTAACCCCAGCCCTCTGGAGGTGTAGGAGTTCAGGGGCAGCCTGGGCTACATAATGAGCTCAAAGCCAGTTGGAGCTCCAGTGGGTTACTTTGCTCTGATCCTCCTAGCTGCTCAGCAGTGGGGTGACCCCACCTACAAGACCTGGCTGGGTAACTCGCTCAAGGGGAAACACTGGCCCATAGTCCATCTGCCTCTTGTCCACAGGAGGACGTGGGGACTGTCCAGCCTGAAGTATCCACTGGCAACATCTTAGAAGTCAGCCCTTGCCAGACACCAAATCTAGAATCTTTATTATTGTTATTTATTATTATTATTATTATTATTATCATTTTTATTATTAATTTTGAGAGAGAAAATGGGCACATCAGGACCTTCAGCCTGCTGTGAATGAACTCCAGATGTTTGCGCCCTCTTCTGGCACATGTGTGACATTGCATGCCTGCATCACTGCATCTGGCTACATGGGCTCTGGAGATTCGAACATGAGGTTTTAGGCTTCACAGGCAAGTACCTTAATCGCTGATATCGCTACAGCCCTTATTATTTATTTTTGAGAGAGAGACAGAATGAGGCAGAGAAGAGAGAGAGAGAGAGAGAGAGAATGGGCATGCCAGGGCCTTTCAGCCACTGTGAATGAACCCCAGATGTGTGTGCCCCCTTGTGCACATGTGCAGCATTGCATGATTGAGTTACTGTGCATCTGGCTATGTGGGACCTGGAGATTTGAACCTGTGTTCTCAGGCATCGCAGGGAAGCACCTTAACTGCTAAGCCATCTCTCCAGCCCTATTATCTTTATTTAAAAAATTTTTTTTTTAGTTTTGGTTTTTCTTTTTTTTTTTCTTTTCTTTTTTTTTTTTTTTTTTTTTTTTTTTCGAGTTCTCACTCTGGCCCAGGCTGACCTGGAATTAACTACTCAGGGTGGCCTTGAACTCTCGGTCCTCCTACCTCTACCTCCCGGTGCTGGGATTAAAGGCTTGACCACCAGACCCGAAGTTTTGGTTTTTCAAGATAGAGTTTCAGAGAGACCTGAGACTATGAGTCTCAGGGTGGCCTTGAGAGAGAGAGAGAGAAAGAGGCAGATAGCAAATGGGTGCACCAGGGTCTCCTATCACTGCAAACAAATTCCAGATGGATGTGCCACCTTGTGCATCTGTCTTATGTGGGTCCTGGGGAATTGAACCTAATTCCTTAAGCTTTGCAATAAAGCACCTTAACCACTAAGCCATGTCTCCAGTCCAAAATCTATCACCTTGATTTTCGACCTCCCAGCCTTCAGAACTGTGAGCCATAAATGTTTTGGTTTGTTTGTTTTTTAAATATTTCTTTGAGAGAGAGAATGAATATGTTTTTGTTTTGTTTTGTTTCTGGGTTTTTTTTAATTATTAATTTTTTATTGACACCTTCTATACTTATATACAAAAAACATATGAGGGCTGGAGAGATGGCTTAGTGGTTAAGGCGCCTGCCTGCTAAGCCTAAGAACCCTGGTTCCAATCTCCAGGTCCCACGTTTAGCCAGATGCAAAGTGAGGCAAGGGCGCAATGCCTCACTTGACCACAAGGGGGCGCACGCATCTGGATTTCATTCCCAGCAGCTGAGAGACTGCTGGTGCTCCCATCTCTATCTGTCTCCCTCTCCCTCTCTGTCTGATTCTCTCTGTGTCTCTCTCCAAAAATAAATAAAATTTAAAAAAATTTTAAAAACATATGATATTTCCCTCCCCTCCCCTCATTCCACTTTAGAACTCCATTCTCCATCATCTCCCCTCCCTCTCTCCATTAGTCTCTCTTTTAATTTGATGTCATCATCTTTCTCTTCTATTATGAGGATCTTGCAAAGGTATTGCTAGGCACTGCAAGGTCATGGATATCGAGGCCAATTTCTGTCTTGACAGTTGCATTGTAAGGAGTCGTACGCTTACTTTGGCTCTTCCATTCTATCCACTCCCTCACCACAATGGTCCCTGAGCCTTGGAGGGTGTGACAGAGATGTTTCAGTGCTGGGCACTCCTCCATCTCTTCTTCTCAGCACTATGTTGCCTTTTGGGTCATCCCAGTGGTCATCACCATCTGAAAAGAGAAGCTTCTGTAACCAGAAGTGAGAGTAGCATTAATATGTGAACATGAACATTAAGTGTAGTGCCCCAGGGCAGGTTGGTGGGAATAATTTTGAGGTAGGGTCTCACTCAAGCCCAGGCTGACCTGGGATTCACAATGTAGTTTTAGGGTGACCTTGAACCCATGGCAATCCTCCTATCTCTGCTACCCAAGTGCTAGGATTAAAGGCGTGCGCCATGACACCACGCTTGTTATTTACTTTTATTTGAGACAGAGAGAGGGGAGGGAGAGAGAGAGAGTGGGCGCACCAGGGCATCTAGCCACTGCAAGCAAACTCCCGACACACGCACCACCTCGTACATCTAGTTTATGTGGGAACTGGAGAATTGAACCTGGGTCCTTGGGCTTTGCAGGCAAGTGCCTTAATAGCTAAGCCATCCCTCCAGCCCGAAATATGGATTTTGCCAGGGCCTCTTGCCACTGCAAATGAGCTCCAGACACATGGGGAATCAAACCTGGGTGCTTTGGCTTTGCAGGTTAGCACCTTAACCGCTAAGCCATCTCTCCAGCCCAGATTGGTTTGTTTTGACAAAGGGTCTGTCTCATTCTGTAGCCCAGGTTGCCTTAGAACTCTGGATCCTTCTGCTTCAGATTCCTGAGTGCTGGGATGACAGGCCTGCACAACTACACCTGACCCACTATTGATTGTAATTTTACATTGTTAAGAGTTTTATCTTCAGATACACTAAGAAACAAAAAAGAGGGCTGGAGAGATGGCTTAACGGTTAAGCGCTTGCCTGTGAAGCCTAAGGACCCCGGTTTGAGGCTCCATTCCCCAGGACCCACGTTAAGCCAGAAGCACAAGGGGGCGCATGCGTCTGGAGTTCATTTGCAGTGGTTAGAGGCCCTGGCGTGCCCATTCTCTCTCTCTCCCCCCTCTCTCTAATAAATAAATAAAATAAAATTTTTTTTTAAAAAGAAAAGAAACAAAAAAGAAATGAAGGGCTGAGGAGATCGCTCAGTGGTGGTTAAAGGCGCTTGTGCTAGCAAAGCCTGCCAGACCAGGTTCCGTTTTGCAGTACCCATGGAAAGCCAGATATGCAAATTGGTGCCTGTATCTGGGGTTGGTTTGCAGTGGCAGGAGGCCCTGGTGTGTTCATTCTTATTCTCTCTCTCTCTCTCCTTGCAAATAGATAAATAAAATATTTTAGAAGAAATTAAAGCTGGCGGTGGTGGTACACGCCAGTAGGAAATTGCTAAAGAGGCAGAGGCAGGAGGATCAGGAATTCAAGGCCAGCCTGAGTTACACATTTTGCTGGGCATGGTGACACATGCCTTTAATCCCCACACTGGGGAGGTAAAGGTAGGAGGATCGCCATGAGTTCGAGGCCACCCTGAGACTACAAAGTGAATTCCAGGTCAGTCTCAGCTAGAGTGAGACCCAACCTTGAAAAACAACAAAAAAAAATAAATAAATAAAAATAAAAGAAGAAATAAAAATAATTAATTCACACAGGTGAAAGAAAATATACAATTGTGCCAACTTGGCTCTGGGCAGTGGGCATTGAACATGGAGGAAGGAGACAAGAGGAAAATAAGGCAGACTCAGGAAGACAATAGTAGGGCTGGAGACATGGCTTAGCAGTTAAACACTTGTCTGTGAAGCCTAAGGACCCTGGTTCAAGGCTCAATTCCCCAAGACCCATGTAAGCCAGATGCACGTGGTGGCACATGTGTCTGGAGTTCTTTTGCTGTGGCTAGAGTCCCTGGTGTGCCCATTCTGTTCTTCTCTCTCTCCCTCCCCCCACTTTCTCTGTCTCTAATAAGTAAATAAGTAAATAAAAAGAAAGAGAGGGCTGGAGTGATGGCTTAGCAGTTAAGGCTCATGTCTATGAAGCCCAAGAACCCCGGTTCGATTCTCCAGTTCCCATGTAAGCCAGGTGCACAAGGGGGCCCATGCATCTGGAGTTCATTTGCAGTGGCTAGAGGACCTGGTGGGCCCATTCTCACTCTCCCTCTCTCTGTCTCTGATAAATAAAAATAAAATCTTAAAAAAAAAAGAGAAAGAGAAAGAAAGAAAGAAAGAAAGAAAGAAAGAAAGAAAGAAAGAAAGGAAAAGAAAAGAAAGAGGAAGAGGAAGGAAGGGAGGGAGGGAGGGAGGGAGGGAGGGAGGGAGGAAGGAAGGAAGGAAGGAAGGAAGGAAGGAAGGAAGGAAGGAAGGAAGGAAGGAAGGGAAGAAATTAAGCCAATTGTAAGCCAGGTGGGGCGGGGCTCAGTCGGCTTGCCTAGCATACACAAGGCCCTGGCTTTAATCCCCTGCATAAATTTATAAACCCAGTACTAGGAAGGGGTGACAGGAGGTGATCATCCTCAGCTAGCCTGGACTACAGAAGATCTGTCTTAGAAGTGTGGTGGAGCACGCCTTTAATCCCAGCACTCAGGAGGCAGAGGTAGGAGGACGGCTGTGAGTTCGAGGCCAGCCTGGAACTACGCTGTGAATTCCAGATCAGCCTGGGCTAAAGTGAGACCCTACTTAAAAATACCAAAAAAAGAAAAACAGAACCAAAACAAAAATCCAGTGTCACATGTTTTCTTTTATATGTAGAATCTAGATGTAAAAAGGGGGGCCTGGAGAGATGGCTTAGCGGTTAAGATGCTTGCCTGTGAAGTGTAAGGACTCAGGTTCGATTCTCCCCGTCCCACATACGCCAGAGGCACATGTGGCCAATGCATCTGGAGTTCATTTGCAGTGGCTGGAAGTCCTGGCATGCCCATTCTCACTCACTCTCTATCTCTCTCTCCCTCTGTCTCTAATAAATAAAAAAATAAAAAATAAATCTTTAAAAAATGACAAAAAATAGATGTAAAAAGGAATGAAGGAAGAGAGGGAGGGAGGGAAGAAGGAATGAAGGAAGGAGAAAAAGAAAAATGACATGAAAGTAGGGCTGGAGAGATGGCTTAGTGGTTAAGGCATTTTCCTGCAAAGCCAAAGGATCCCAGTTCGATTCTCCAGGACCCACATAAGCCTGATGCACAAGGGAGTACATGTGTCTGGGGTTCATTAGAAAAAAGGCTGGAGGCTCTGGCACACCCATTCTCTCTCTCTGCCTCTTTCTGTCTCTCAAATAAATAAAATGTATATATTTTAAAAAATGACATGATGCTAAATGTATATACTATGCCCACAAAACTGCCCAGCAAGCACTTCTCTTAATGTCCACACCCATATATTAATGCTACTCTCACTTTTGGTTAGAGAAGCTTCTCTTTTCAGATGGTGACAACCTTGGGATGACTCAGAAGGCACCATGGTGCTGAGAAGAAGGGACAGAGGAGTGCTCAGCACTGAAACATCTCTAACACACCTTCCAAGGCTCAGGGTCCATTGAGGAAGAGGGGGCGGAAAGAATGTAAGAGCCAAAGGAAGAGTAGGACTCCTTACAA
This sequence comes from Orientallactaga sibirica, assembly GCA_036365145.1. NCBI lineage: Eukaryota > Metazoa > Chordata > Mammalia > Rodentia > Dipodidae > Orientallactaga > Orientallactaga sibirica. The sequence continues at coordinate 2,344,647 of JAEOAD010002037.1, read as the reverse complement.
CATGCTCCTCCAGACACAAAATGGCCTGGATATCCATGACCTCACAGTGCCTGACACTACCTACACAAGACCATCATAATAGGAGGAAAAGATCATGACATCAAAATAAAAGAGAGACTGATTGAGAGGGGGAGGGGATATGATGGAGAGTGGAGTTTCAAAGAGGAAAGTGGGGGGGAGGGAGGGAATAACATGGGAAATTGTCTACAATTAAAGAAGTTGTCAATAAAAAAAAACAAACGAGGCTGGAGAGATGGCTTAGCGATTAAGGCATTTGCCTGCGAAGCCTAAGGTCCCAGGTTCGATTCTCCAGGTCCCACGTAAGCCAGATGCACATGGTGGCACATGTGTCTGGAGTTCGTTAGCAGTGGCTAGAGGCCCTGGCACACTCTCTCTCAGTCCCTCTCTCTGTCTCTAATAAATAAATAAAAATAAATCAGAAAAAATTAAAAAAAAAAACGACATGAGAGTATAAAGGGAATCATTTGAGAAAGTAGAGAATGGTGGGGAAGGGGAGAACAAATTATGATCAAGGTTTATCATTTCACATATGGAAAGATCATAATGAAGCCCATGACTCTGTACGGTGAGTAGACAATTTAAAGAGAAGAGAGGCCGCCCCTGCATGAGTCGGGGCTCCGTGGAGGGGAGAGTTGAGACCACATGGCAGCTAAAATGTATGTCTCCGCTCCAGGGAGTGCTCCCTCTCACCCCGACCTGTCAGCCCGGCAAAGAAAACCTGCTACAGGTCAGAGGCCAACACAGCTGCTGACAGAAGGCAGACTTGTGACGCGTGGAAGAGATACGACAGCCCGGGGGCAGCCCGGGCTCCCAGGCCTGCATCTCCACACACTGACAGCATTGAAGGAGTGAAGAGAAGGAGCAAGGGAAGCTGGGCGTGGTGGCGCACGCCTTTAATCCCAGCACTCAGGAGGCAGAGGTAGGAGGATCGCCGTGAGTTCAAGGCCACCCTGAGACTACAGAGTGAATTCCAGGTCAGCCTGGGCTAGAGTGAGACCCTACCTTGAAGAAACAAGCAAACAAACAAACAAAAAAAAGTACAATGCAGTAGATTTTGTATATTTAAGACTTGTATAGCTGGGCTGGAGAGATGGCTTAGCGGTTAAGGTGCATGCCTGTGAAGCCTAAGGACCCAGGTTCAATTCTCCACATGCACACGCATCTGGAGTTCGTTTGCAGTGGCTAGAGGCCTTGGCGTGTCCATTCTCACTCTCTCTCTCCCTCTCTCTGTCTCTAACAAATAAATAAATGAAAAAAAATTTTTTTAAGAGTTGTACAGGGCTGGAGAGATGGCTTAGGGGTTAAGGCGCCTGCCTCCTAAGCCTAAGAACCCTGGTTCCAATCTCCAGCGGTTCCAATCTCCAGGTCCCACGTTTAGCCAGATGCAAAGTGACGCAAGGGCGCAATGCCGCATTTGACCACAAGGGGGCGCACGCATCTGGAGTTCGTTCACAGCAGCTGAGAGGCTGCTGGCGCGCCCATCTCTGTCTCCCTCTCCCTCTGTCTCTCTGTCTCTCTCAAAAAGATTCTCTTACCTGAAATACAGTAATTTCCAACTGGCAATGTGATGTGCCTCTCCATAAATTTACCTGTCCTGGGCTTTTTCTTTCTTTAATATTTTTAGTTATTGACAGAACTTTGCAAACACTTTGTGTATCTGGCTTTACGTGGGTACTGGGGAATCAAACCTCAGTCATTAGGGTTGGCAGGCCAGTACCTTAACCACTGTGCTTCAATCCTGCCCCGTTTTGGACTTTTTTTTTTTTTAATATATTTTATTTATTTATTTATTTGAGAGAGAGAGAGAGACAGAGAAATGGGCGTGCCAGGGCCACCTGCCACTGCAAACAAACTCCAGATGTATGCTCCACCTTGTGCATCTGGCTTACATGGGTCTTGGAAAATTGAACCGGGATCCTTTGGCTTTGCAGGCAAATGCCTTACCCGCTAAGCCATCTCTCCAGCCCTGGACTTTTATTATAGAGATAACCTTTGGGATCTGTCTCTTTCACTCAGCATTGTCATCCCTGTGCATCTGTCTTGTTTTGGCATTTGTCTTTCTAGTTGCTAATGAAACGCAGAGGAAGGGCTGGAGAGATGGCTCAGTGGTTAAGGTGCTTGCCTGCAAAACCTAACGACCCAGGGTCGATTCCCAGTGGTCACATAAGCCACAGGTACAAAGTGGTGCACCCATCCCCCTCTTCCTCTCGCTCTCTCTCTCTCTCTGTGCCCCAGCATGGTGGCACATACCTTTAATCTGAGCACTTGAGAGAAAGAGGTGGGAGGATCGCTGTGAGTTCAAGGACAGCCTGAGACTACATAGTGAATTCCAGGTCTGCCTGAGAAACAAAATAAAACAATCCAGAGGAAGGTGTCCTACCACTGAGCCACACTCCCAGCCCCTCACTGGGGGATTCTAGGCAGGGGCTCTACCACTGAGCCACACTCCCAGCCCCTCACTGGGGGATTCTAGACAGGAGCTCTACCACTGAGCCACGCCCCAGCCCCTCACTGGGGATTCTAGACAGGAGCTCTACCACTGAGCCACGCCCCAGCCCCTCACTGGGGGATCCACTCTACCACTGAGCCACACCCCCATCCCCTCACTGGGGGATTCTAGACAGGAGCTCTACCACTGAGCCACGCCCCCAGCCCCTCACTGGGGGATTCTAGACAGGAGCTTTACCACTGAGCCACACCCCCAGCCCCTCACTGGGGGATTCTAGACAGGGGCTCTACCACTGAGCCACACCCCCAGCCCCTCACTGGGGGATTCTAGACAGGGGCTCTACCACTGAGCAACACCCCCAGCCCCTCACTGGGGGACTCTAGGCAGGGGCTCTACCACTGAGCCACACCCCCAGCCCCTCACTGGGGGATTCTAGACAGGAGCTCTACCACTGAGCCACACCCCAGCCCCTCACTGGGGGGATTCTACAGGGGCTCTACCATTGAGCCAGCCCCAGCCCCTCACTGGGGGATTCTAGACAGGGCTCTACCACTGAGCCACACCCCACCCCTCACTGGGGGATTCTAGACAGGGGCTCCCCAGCAACACCCCAGCCCCTCACTGGGGATTCTAGGCTGGGGCTCTACCACTGAGCCACACCCCAGCCCCTCACTGGGGGATTCTAGACAGGGGCTCTACCACTGAGCCACACCCCAGCCCCTCACTGGGGATTCTAGACAGGGCTCTACCACTGAACCACATCCCCAGCCCCTCACTGGGGGATTCTAGACAGGGGCTCTACCACTGAGCCAACACCCCAGCCCCTCACTGGGGGGGATTCTAGGCAGGGGCTCTACCACTGAACCACGCCCCAGCCCTCACTGGGGATTCTAGACAGGAGCTCTACCGCTGAGCCACACCCCAGCCCCTCACTGGGGGATTCTAGAAAGGACCTCTACCACTGAGCCACACCCCCAGCCCCTCACTGGGGGATTCTAGACAGGGGCTCTACCACTGAGCCACGCCCCAGCCCCTCACTGGGGGATTCTAGACAGGAGCTCTACCACTGAGCCACCCCCAGCCCCTCACTGGGGGATTCTAGACAGGGGCTCTACCACTGAGCCACGCCCCCAGCCCCTCACTGGGGGATTCTAGGCAGGGGCTCTGCTGCTGAGCCACCCCATACCCTATATTTTAGAGAGAAAGAGACAGAGAGCTTGGTGCACCAGGGCCTCAGCCACTGAAATAGCTCCTCACTTGGGATTCTAGTGGACATGGGCTCTGAGCTTGCCTCACCCACGCCCCAGCTTGCTCACTGTGGGATCTGGAGAATGGAACATAAATCCTTAGGTATGCCCCCCAGCCCCTCCTGGCTGGGGACTCTAGCCCAGGCTGACCACAGGAACTCTACCACTGAGCCACGCCCCCAGCCCCTCACTGGGGGATTCTAGACAGGGGCTCTACCGCTGAGCCACGCCTCCAGCCCCTCAACTGGGGGATTCTAGGCAGGGGCTCTGCTGCTGAGCTATTTATATTTTTAGAGAGAGAAAGAGACAGAGAGAAAATTGGTGCACCAGGGCCTCAGCCACTGAAATAGAACTCCAGATGCTTGCGCCACCTAGTGGACATGTGAGACTTTGAGCTTGCCTCACCTTTGTGTGTCTTGCTTATGTGGGATCTGGAGAGATGGAACATAAATCCTTAGGTATGGCAGGCAAGTGCCTTAGCCATCTCTCCAGCCCCACCTGGCTGGGTCTCACTCTAGCCCATGCTGACCTGGAATTCACTCTGTAGTCTCAGGGTGGCCTTGAACTCACGGCGATCCTCCTACCTCTGCCTCCTGAGTGCTGGGATTAAAGGTGTGCACCACTGCGCCTGGCTTATTTTTTTTTTTCTTTCTTTCTTTCTTTTTTTTTTTTTTTTAGGTACTGTCTTGCTTTAGTCCAGGCTGACCTGGAAATTCACTATGTAGTTCCAGGGTGGCCTTGAACTCACGGCAATCCTCCTACCTCTGCCTCCCGAGTGCTGGGATTAAAGGCATGCGCCACCACTCCCAGCTGATATTCTGTTTTTTTTTTTTTTTTTTTTTTAATTTTTTTTATTATTTTTTATTTATTTTTGGAGAGAGAGACAGAGAGAGACAGACAGAGAGAGATAGACAGAGAGGGAGAAGGAGTCAGAAATGGGCACGCCAGCAGTCTCTCAGCTGCCGAAATCCAGATGCTGATATTCTGTTGCACCCTGCCTCACTTTGCATCTTCCTGCAGGTTGGAACCGCTGGAGATTGGAACCAGTGTTCTTAGCCTTAGCAGGCAGGCGCCTTAGCCGCTAAGCCATCTCTCCAGCCCTGATATTCTGTTTTGATGTCATCATTTTCCTGCAGGTCTTGTGTAGGTGGCGTCAGCTACTGTGAGGTCAGCAATATCCAGGACCCTTTGTGTCTGGAAGACCAAGTTTAAGCACTCCTCCCCTTCCTTTAGCTCTTACGATCTTTCTGCCACCTCTTCAGCACGGGATCCTGAGCCTTGGAAGATGTGATAGATGTGTCTTATTTATATTAATTCCTAAAAAAAAAAAAAAAACACTTATTTTTTATTTATTTATTTATTTATTTTGAGGTAGGGTCTCACTCTAGCCCAGTCTGACCTGGAATTCACTGTGTAGTCTCAGGGTGGCCTCGAACTCACAGCGATCCTCCTGCCTCTGCCTACCGAGTGCTAGGATTAAAGGTGTGCGCCACCACGCTCGGCTCAGTTTTTTTTTAATTTAATTTAATTTTACTTTATGGGTGAGAGAGAAGGAGGCTGATAGAGAGAATGGGCACACCAGGGCCATTAGCCACTGCAAATGAACTCTAAATGCATGCCCTGGCGTGTGCATTTGGTTTACATGGGTTCGTGGGAATCAAATCTGGGTCCTTAGGCTTCATACTGCTAAGACATCTCTCCAGCCCACATTTCCAGATTTTCTCTCAGGTTTTCAGTAACAGTGAAGATGAAAATAAGTAATATACGGCTGTGGAGATGGCTTAGTGGATTAAGCATTTGTTGTGTAAGTCTGAGTCCCTGAGTTCTGATCCCCAGACCCCATGTAAAAGCCAGAAACCCTGGTGGGCTTCTGTAATCCCTGTAATCACATTCTCTCTCTCCCTCCCTCTCTCTCTCTCTCTGCCTCTTTCTCTTTCTATGTCTGTTGCTCTCAAATAAATAAATAAAAATAAGCAAAATAATTTTTTAAAGAAAACCCAAAAAAATAATAAAAAAGAGCAAAAGAGAAAATTCCAGTTTTGCACTCACATTCTGCCTGTTCCAGAGAATCACGTTTCTGCTGTGGCTGGGATTGGTGGCCAGTGTGCAGGAAGAAGCGACACGACACTGAACAGAAACGAAGATTCTCCTAGCCATTCACAAGTGATCATCGAAGCCGGGAGCACTAGTCACGGAAATGTCATTTATGGCTGCATTGTGAATATTTAATATTTATTTACATTACTTTCATATAAGGTCAATTTAAAAGATTGTATCAAATTTGACAATACAAAGGTAAGTACTTTTTTTTTGGAGAGAGACACAGAGAGAGACAGACAGAGAGGGAGAGGAAGACAGAGATGGGTGCGCCAGCAGTCTCTCAGCTGCTGTGAACGAAAATCCAGATGCGTGCGCCCCCTTGTGGTCAAGTGCGGCATTGCGCCTTGCGTCACTTTGCATCTGGCTAAACGTGGGACCTGGAGATTGGAACCAGCATTCTTAGGCTTAGCAGGCAGGCGCCTTAACCACTAAGCCATCTCTCCAGCTCAAAGGTAAGTACTTTAAAGGAAAATTTGCAACTTTTAAATGTTTTCTCTCTTTTTTTTTTTTTGTTTTTCTTTGGGGGCGGAGGGTTTTGAGGTAGGGTCTCACTCTAGCTCAGGATGGCCTGAATTCACCATGTATTCTCAGGGTGGCCTCGAACTCACGATGATCCTCCTACCTCTGCCTCCTGAGTGCTGGGATTAAAGGCGTGCGCCACCATGCCCGCTCTTTTGCTCTTTTGAGCCAGGGTCTTACTCTATAGACCAGGTTGCTTTGAACTTGGGGTAAACTTCCTGCCTCAGCCTCCCGTGTACTGAGTTCAGTCATCAACCATTCCCTCTCTCCTCTTTCTCTTTCTCTCTCTCTTCTCTCTCTCTTTCTCTTCTTTTCAAGACACTGCCTCATGTATCCAAGGCTGGCCTCAAACTTTCTTTCTTTCTTTTTAAAAAGTTTTTAAGTTTTTTTTTTTTTTTTTTTTTGGTTTTTCAAGGTAGGGTTTCACTCTGGCCCAGGCTGACCTGGAATTCACTATGTAGTCTCAGGTTGGCCTTGAACTCACGGCGATCCTCCTACCTCTGCCTCCTGAGTGCTGGGATTAAAGGCATGCGCCACCACGCCCGGTTTAAAAGTTTTTAAGTTTTTATTTTTACTTATTTATTTCTTAGAGATACAGAAGGGGAGAAAGAGCGAAAGAGAGAGAGAGAGAGAATGGGCACACCAGGGCTTCCAGCCACTGCAAACGAACTCCAGACACATGTGCCACCGTGTGCATCTGGCTTACGTGGGTCCTGGGGAAATCAAGCCTCAAACTGGGGTCCTTAGGCTTCACAGGCAAGCGCTTAACCACTAAGCCATCTCTCCAGCCCTGGCCTCAAACTCTCTAAGTAGCTAAGGATGACCTTGAACTTCTGATCCTCCTGCCTCCACCTCCTGAGCATTGGGATTCCGTGTGTGACCACGAACCTAGATTTACCTGGTGTTGGAGGTCGAACCCAGGGTTTTGTGCATCCGAGGCCTATGCTCTACTAACTGAGTCCCCAGCCCACCTTGGCCCTTCATGGTAAATTCTGTCGGGTGTTTGTTATAACACACACACACACACACACACACACACACAGCACAGTGAGTAACTTGGGGCTTCTCGGAACAGCTCATTCTAGGAACACAGATCCGGAGCTCCTGTGTGGTAGCACTTGGCTGAAGTTGTTAGCAAGTGGTTGCCAGCTTAAAAGAAACGTGTGACTTCAGTTCCCAAGGCTGCCACCTCCCTCCCCGTTGCCTCCACTCCCCTCCCCCCCCCCCATCACTATATTTTTATTCCCGGACAGCATAAGCTTTGCAACTCCGGCATTAGGCCAGACAGGGCGGGGAATCTCCCTGTGGCCGTGCCTCACCCTTTCTTGGAACCCACCCATACTAGTTACGTTTCTTGTTGCTGTGACCACGTACCAAGGAGGAAGAAGTGTTGGGGCTGGAGAGATGGCTCAGTGGTTAAGGTCCTTGCCTGCTAAAGCCTAACTACACTGGTTCGATTCCCCAGGACCCACGTAAAGCCAGATGCACAAAGTGGCACATGCATCTGGAGTTCGTTTGCAGCGGCTGGAGGCCCCTGGCGCACCCATTCGGTGTCTTCCTCTCTCTCTTTCTCTCTGTTTCTCTCACTCTGTTTGCCAATAAATAAATAAGTAAATAAATACATATTTTTTTGAAAAGGAGCAAGCGCTGATTTTGGCTTACAGTTCAAGGAGACACACAGTCCATTGTGGCAGAAAAGGCGTGGCAGCAGAAGTGGGAGGCAGCTGGCCACATTACTTCTGCAGCCAGGAAGCAGAGACAAATGCCTATGCTGAGATGGCTTTCTCCTGTATTTTATTTTATTTTATTTATTTGGAGAGAGAGAGATTTTATTTTAGACAGATTTATTTTATTTTATTTATTTGGAGAGCTGCTGTGAACTAACTCCAGATGGAGTGCGCCCCTGTGAGCAAGCCTCTCAGCTGCTGTGTCACTTTGCATCTGGCTAAACATGGGACCTGGAGATTGGAACCACTGGAGATTGGAACCAGCGTTCTTAGGCTTAGCAGGCAGGTGCCTTAACCGCTAAGCCATCTCTCCAGCCCTCTCCTGTATTTTAATGTTTTTTTAAAATATTTTATTTACTTATTTGAGAGAGAGAGAGAGAGATACAGAAATAGGCAGGGGGAGAGAGAGAGGAAGAGAGAATGGGTGCGCCAGGGCCTCCAGCCACTGCAAACGAACTCCAGATGCATGCGCCCCCTTGTCCATCTGGCTTACGTGGGTCCTGGAGAAATGAGACTTGAACCGGGGTCCTTAGGCTTCACAGGCAAGCACTTAACCGCTAAGCCATCTCTCCAGCCCCTATTTTAATGTTTTAAAATTCTTTTTAGAGAGCGGAGAGAGAGAGAATTAGTGCGCCAGGGCCTCAGCTACTGCAATCGAACTCCAGCTGCTTTTGCCACCTAGCGGGCATGTGCGACCTTGCGCTTGCCTCACCTTTGTGCATCTGGGTAACGTGGGATCTGGAGAGTGGAATGGGAATTCTTAACTTGGCAGGCAAGCGCCTTAACTGCTAAACCATCTCTCCAGCCCTTGCTTTCTCCTTTTTTTTTTTTAAATTGTTTATTTTGATTTATTTATTTGGGAGTGACAGAGAGAGAGAGAGAGAGAGAGAGAGAGAGAGAGAATGGGCACACCAGGGCCTCCAGCCACTACTAACGAACTCCAGATGCATGAGGAATTGAGCCTCAAACCCGGGTCCTTAAGCTTCATAGGCAAACGCTTAACCGCTAAGCCATTTCTCCAGCCCTGCTTTCTCTTTTTTATTCAGCCTGGAACTCCACCCATCGGATGGTGCCACCCACAGTTAGAGTAGGGTCTTCCCACTTCAATGGACTTCATCCAGTAACTCCCTTATGGACAAACCCAGAGGTTTGTCTCTTGGGAGATTAACCATCACGTGACTCATGTCTCTGTCCAACCTCGCTCCATTCTGATGCTGAGCTTTGCACATTCCTTTTGACAAAAAACAAACAAACAAACAGATAAACAGTGGCACTTGGGACCTGGCGGGCACGTCTACTTTACCTCAGATCCCAACGTTCCTTGTCGCCTTACTACAATGCATTCTGGACCCTGCAACAAGCTCTGGACCTCCTCTATCTTGGGCTCTTTCCTGCAAGACAAAGGGTCTTCTGTCTTCAGCCCTCTGGTTTCCCAATAGCTCACCCTAACCCACGCTAGCCTTCTGAGGCCTCTGGCTGGAAGGGCCCGCTGTTCTCTTGCAAGGAACTTGGACACCTGGGGCTCACAAATTATTTTCTATCACCCAGGTGGCTACACAAGAAATCTTGGGCCTTGGGCTGGAGATGGCTTAGCGGTTAAACGCTTGCCTGTGGAGCCTAAGGACCCCGGTTCAAGGCTTGATTCTCCAGGACCCACGGAAGCCAGATGCACAAGGGGGCGCATGCAGCTGGAGTTCGTTTGCGGTGGCTGGAGGCCCTGGCGTACCCATTCTCTCTTCCTCTCTCTCTCCCCCTGCCTATTTCTGTATCTCTCTCGCAAATAAATAAATAATAAATAAAATATTTAAAAAAAAAATCTACTGACGTGATGAAATACTATTGGCCCTTATACCTTTCTCTCATCCCCTCTTCCCGCCCCCTTCCTCAAAATATATAAATACCTCCCCTGACAATAAACGGAGAGATTTCCGCCTTAAAAAAAAAAAAAGAAAAAGAAAAAAGAAATCTTGGGCCTCGCCTAAGGTAGGAAAGCACAGGCCACCTTGAGGAAACCACTTAACCAGCGACACCTTCTGCAGAAATCACCTGGGCTTCTAGGATGGGCTTGGCCAGCACACCTAACTCCTAAGCAATCCCCCACCACCACCACACACACACACAACATACCTGGAACCCACAACCATACAAGCCAGTCCTGCATCTGTCACCCCAGGCCTCTATAGCAATGGCCAACGTGCTCCCCTTCTATGAAGCACTTGGGGCCACCCAGCCGGCTTGTTTTCCTGTCCCTCTCTCCAGTCCCTGGATGGCCGCTTGTCTCCACCTCTTAGGGCTCCACCCCTCACACTTCTGGTTTCCGCTTCTCTTGCCCACACCTACACACAAACACACTGGCTTCTCCAACACCTGGGGAGAAGGGGCGGAGCCCCCTCACCTGGCCGCCCCGTAGCAGGGGGCAGCGACCCCTAGCGTCCGGGGAGGGAAGCGCAGCCGCCCAGACTGGACCCAGAACTGCCTAACCTGGACTCTTTCCTTCCTGAGCACCTACTACGTGCCTGGAGGGGTTCTAGATTGTACTTCTGTAACAGTGAAGAAAAAGCAAATACCCGGCCTGCAGCAGTGGCATTTCTGCAGGAGACAGAGGTGGGGGAAAAAGCCTGGAGAGATGGCTTAGCAGTTAAGGCGCTTATTGGCAAAGCCCAGGACCCCGCGTCAGCCAGATGCACAAAGTGGCACAAATGTGTGGAGTTCGTTTCAAGCAGCTTGAGGCCCTGGTGCATCCATTCTGTTTCTCTCTCTCCCTCTTTCTCTCTCAAATAAATAAAAATAAAATGTTAAAAAAAACAAAGTCGGGCTGGGTGTGGTGGCGCACACCTTTAATCCCAGCACTCAGAGGCAGAGGTAGGAGGATCGCCGTGAGTTCGAGGCCACCCTGAGACTACATAGTGAATTCCAGCTCAGCCTGGACCAGAGTGAGACCCTACCTCGAAAAACCAAAAAGAAAAACAAAAACAAAAAAGTCGGGTTGGAGAAATGGCTTAGCGATTAAGGCGTTTGACTGTAAAGCCAAAGGACTTCGGTTTGATTCCCCAGGACCCACGTAAGCCAGATGCACAAGGAGGCGCATGTATCTAGAGCTCATTTGCAGTGGCTGGAGGCCCTGATGCACCCTCTCTCTCTCAAATAAATAAATAAATAAATATATATATATATATATATATATATATATATATATATATATATAGTCTTTTTGGGTTTTTTGAGGTAGGTCTCAGTCTATCCCGGGCTGACCTGGAATTCACTATGTACTTTCAGGGTGGCCTCAAACTCTCGGCCCTCCTCCTATCTCTGCCTCCTGAGAGCTGAGATTAAAGGCGTGCACCACCATGCCCGGCCATAAAAAATATTTTTAACAAAAAACATAAAATCAACCAGGCATGGTGGCGCACATCTTTAGTGAATTCCAGGTCAGCCTGGGCTAGTGTGAGACCCTACCTAAAAAAAAAAAAAAAAAAAAAAAAGAAAAAAAAGGGAGGAAGAGAAGGTCTCACAATCTTCTAGAAGCCCCTTCCCTTACCAGAGACCATCCCACTAGGTCCAACCTCTTTTTAAAAATATTTTATTTTTTTCTTTTTGGTTTTTCTTTTTGGTTTTGGTTCACTCTGGCCCAGGCTGACCTGGAATTCAGTATGTAGTCTCAGGGTGGCCTTGAATTCACAGCACTCCTCCACCTCTGCCTCCCGAGTGCTGGGATTCAAGGCGTGCGCCACCACGGCTGGCTTAATGTTTTATTTTTATTTATTTCTTGGTTTGAAAGGGAGGGAGAGAGAGTGATAGAAAGAGAGAGAGAACAGGTGCGCCAGGGCTTCCAGCCGCTGCAACCGAACTCCAGACCACCTTGTCACATGGTTTACGTGGGACCTGGGGAATCAAACCTGGGTCTTTTGGCTTTTCAGGCATGTGCCTTAACCACTAAGCCACTCCTCCAGCTCTAGGCTCCGCCTCTTAAAGGTTCACCAGCCAATAGCTGGCACCAAGCTGGTGACCAAGCCTTTAACACAGGTGGCTGTAGGGGTCCAAATGGCAGCATAGAATGTTCTGAGGTGAAAACTGCTGTTGGGGAATCAACAGGAGACTGGGTCGTGATTTACAACAAAGCAGTCAGGAAGTAATATTTACACAAATCCCAGAAGGGTGCAAAGGATTAGATGTTATACTGACTGCTTACAAGATAGGTTCTGTACCTGCTTCTCAGCCAGTTCCCCACTCTGTCTACACACACACCTAAATATTTTATTTATTTATTTTAATTTAATTTTATTTTATTATTGGTTTTTTTAAAAGTTTAAAGTTTTTTTTTATTTTTTATTTTTAGAGAGAGACACAGAGAGAGAGAGAGAGACAGAGACAGAGATGGGCGCGCCAGAAGCCTTTCAGCCGCTGCAAACGAAATCCAGATGTGTGTGCCCCCTTGTGGGTAAGTGCGGCATTGCGCCCTTGTGTCACTTTGCATCTGGCTAAACGTGGGACCTGGAGATCGGAACCGGCGTTCTCAGGCTTAGGAAGCAGGAGCCTTAACCCCTAAGCCATCTCTCCAGCCCCCTATTCTTGTTTTTTTGAGGTAGGGTATCACTCTGGCTCAGGCTGACCTGGAATTCACTCTGTGGTCTCAGGGTGGCCTTGAACTCTTGGTGATCCTCCTACCTCTGCCTCCCGAGTGCTGGGATTAAAGGCGTGCGCCACCACGCCCGGCTTAATTTATTTATTGATTTGAGAGAGTGAGGCAGATAGAGAGAATGGGTACTCCTGGGCTTCCAGCCACTGCAAACGAACTCCAGAAGCATGCAACACCTTGTGCTTTGGCTTATGTGGGTCCTGGGGAATCGAACCTGGGTTCTTTGGCTTCACAGGCAAGTGCCTTAACCGCTAAGCCGTCTCTCTAGCCCCATCCCTAAATATATATATTTATAGTTTATTTTTATTTATTTATTAGAGACAGAGAGTGGGAGAGAGAGAGAGAAAGAGTGAGAAAGGGCATGCCAGAGCCTCCAGCCACTGCAAACGAACTCCAGATGCATGTACCACCATGTGCATCTGGCTTACATGGGACCTGGAGAATCGAACCGGGGTCCTTGGACTTCGCAGGCATGCACCTTAACTGCTAAACCATCTCTCCCTTTTTTTTTTTTTCAAGGCAGGGTCTCACTCCGGCCCAGGCTGACCTGGAATTCACTGTGTAGTCTCAGGGTGGCCTTGAACTCACGGTGATCCTCCTACCTCTGCCTCCCGAGTGCTGGGATTAAAGGCATGCGCCACCACGCCCGGCTTTATATATATATTACATGGAGGTTAGGTTACTATGAAATCAGATTAAGCACTAATCATTTCTGAGTGGACAATGTCCGAAACGTCCCACCCCCTCATCGCCACTGTCATCCCCCAGCCCACTGCAGCATGTCCACCAAGGTCAAAGACATGGTCAGCTCCGCCGTGTCCAGTCTTCCCTTGACCTCTACGTCCCATTCTGTTCTCCAAATGGGTCCTAAAAACATCTCACCCTTCCTTCCCTCTGCCCACCACTCTTCCCATAGGTCCTAGTTCTCAGCCCAGGACATGTGCATAATCCTTGTCACCAAGTCCCTCTTCACTCCCCCCCTGTCACAGACAGGTCCTCGCCCATCCACCTAATGGTTCCATCTACGGCACCTTGCAAAGCCCTTCCCCCACATCCCCACGGTTCTGCTCAGATCTTCGTTCACATTTCTCTTAGTCAGAGTCTTCTATGACCGCCCCCTCCCCAACTGAGCATTGTATAGTTTGGTGAGAGCATTTCCCTAACACCAATGAAGCTCCGGGTCCCATGTCCAGCACCCCTAAATTCAGAACAAGAGTCCAGCCATCCCCAGGATAATCAACTTCTTTCCTTAATTTGTCTCTGGGGCGCCTGTCATTTTCTGATAGCACGAATCTTTTGTTTGTGTGATCTCGTATTTGCTTTCCCTATTACAGTGTCAGGCCCAGAGGACAGACACTGTTCACCCCTGGTGCCTGGCACACCACACAGTATTCACTCAATAAATGTTTATTGATGGCCCTGTGTGGTGGCGCACGCCTTTCATCCCAGCACTCGGGAGGCAGAGGCAGGAAGATTGCCGTGGGTTCAAGGCCACCCTGAGACTACATAGTGAATTCCAGGTCAGCCTAGGCTAAAGTGAGATCTTACCCTGAAAAAAACAAAATAAAAATAGAAATGAAAATTAGGGCTGGAGAGATGGCTTAGCGGCTAAGGCGCCTGCCTCCTAAGCCTAAGAACACTGGTTCCAATCTCCAGCAGTTCCAATATCCAGGTCCCACGTTTAGCCAGATGCAAAGTGACGCAAGGGCGCAATGCCGCACTTGACCACAAGGGGGTGCACGCATCTGGATTTCGTTCACAGCAGCTGAGAGACTGCTGGCGCACCCATTCTCTATCTGTCTTCCTCTCCCTCTCTGTCTCTCTCTGTGTCTCTCTCCAAAAATAAATAAGATAATAAAAAAATTTTAAAAATATAAATGAAAAATTTAAAAAAATGTTTATTTGGGTGGGGCTGGAGAGATGGCTTAGTGGTTAAGGCCTTGGCCTACAAAGCCAGAGGATCCTGGTTCGACTCTCTAGGACCCATGTAAGCCAGATGCACAAGGGGCACATGCGTCTGGAGTTCATTTGCAGTGGCTGGAGGCCCTGGCGCGCCCATTCTTTCTCTGTCTCTCTCTCTCTCTCTGCCTCTTTCTCTCACATAAATAAATAAATAAATAAATAAATAAATAAATAAATAAATAAAAAATAAAATATATTAAAAAATAAAAGAAATGCTTATTGATGGAATGGTCCCCGTTCTTACTGCCAAGGAACACTTGGAATTAATCCTCTCCCCTTCCCTTCCCATCCCACCCCATGGAATTCACTAGGTCGTCTCAGGCTGGCCTTGAACTCATAGCGATCCCTCCAACCTCTGCCTCCTGAGTGCCAGGATTAAAGGCGTGCGCCACCATGGACGTGGAACTAGTTTTATTTTAGTTATTTATTTAGAGACAGAGTTTCCCTAGGCATGTCAGGCTGGTTTTGTATTTCCACTCCTCCTTGTCTCCCAGCCACCCCCCAACCCCCCCGCAGTACCAAAATTACAGGTGAAAAATGCCACCCGGACACTCTGGGACTTTTTTCTTTTCTTTTCTTTTCTTTTCTTTTCTTTTCTTTTCTTTTCTTTTCTTTTTTCTTTTCTTTTCTTTCCTTTCTTTTTCCTTCCTTCCTTCCTTCCTTCCTTCCTTCCTTCCTTTCTTTCTCTCTCTCTCTCTTTTTCTTTCTTTCTTTGGTTTCCGAGGTAGGGTCTCACTCTAGCCTAGGCTGACCTGGAATTTACCATGTAGTCTCAGGGTGGCTTTGAACTCACAGTGATCCTCCTACCTCTGCCTCCCGAGTGTTGGCATTAAAGGTGTATACCCAGCTTATTTTTAATTTTTGAGAGAAAGAAGGACAGAGAGAGAGACAGAGACAGAGACAGAGAATGAGTGTGTCAGGGCCTCCAGCCACTGCAAACAAACACATCTGGTTTACCTGCGTCCTGGGGAATCAAACCTGGACCCTTTGGCTTTGCAGGAATGCGCCTTAACCGCTAAGCCATCTCCCCAGCCCCCGTTATTATTATTATTTATTATTATTATTATTTTAGTTTTTCGAGGGTCTTACTCTAGCCCAGGCCTAAGGACCCCGGTTCGACGCCTGATTCCCCAGGACCCACATAAGCCAGATGCATCTGGAGTTTGTTTGCAGTGGCTGGAGGCCACTTTCTCTTTCTCTTTCTCTCTTTTTCTGTCTCTATTGCTAATAAACAATCAATCAATCAATCAATAAAAATAAAACAAAAGAAATTGCCCAAAGATCCATGGAGCCCCCAGAAAGGCAGAGGGCAAGCCTGGACCGGTCCACCCAGTCTTCTAGGTATGGCATGGAGCCCGAGGATTCTGGGCCTACAACAGGATGCAGAGCACTTGTGGACAAGCAGAACCGTAAGGATGGTGGGCATGCAGACCTGCGGCTAAGAGCACCACGCACCGAGGGCACGAGGCAGACAACGCAGGTGGGCACGATCATGTCTGACACTGTCGTGCTCAGAAGTGCTAGACCCTCCAAATATGGGGGTACCCCCACGATGCAGGGGGAGGTACTTTAGGAACACCCTGGCAGTCAGGAGTCCTCTTGCACATCTATGCTTTGAAGGCAGGGTGCCCAGACTCTGAGCTCTCAGAATGAAAGTATGGGTATCCGAGACACACGAAAGAAAGAAAGAAAGAAAGAAAGAAAGAAAGAAAGAAAGAAAGAAAGAAAGAAAGAAAGAAAGAAAGAGGGAAGGAAGAAAGGGAAAGAGAGAAAGAGAGAAAGAAGAGAGAGAGAAAGAAAGAAGGAAAGAAGAAAGAAAGAAAGAAAGAAAGAAAGAAAGAAAGAAAGAAAGAAAGAAGAAAGGGAAAGAGAGAAAGAGAGAAAGAAGAGAGAGAGAAAGAAAGAAGGAAAGAAGAAAGAAAGAAAGAAAGAAAGAAAGAAAGAAAGAAAGAAGAAAGAAAGGGAAAGAGAGAAAGAGAGAAAGAAGAGAGAAAGAAAGAAAGAAAGAAAGAAAGAAAGAAAGAAAGAAAGAAAGAAAGAAAGAAAGAGAAGGAGGGAGGGAGGGAGGGAAGGAAGGAAGGAAGGAAGGAAGGAAGGAAGGAAGGAAGGAAGGAAGGAAGGAAGAAATCGCCCAGCTACTCCAGGAACGAGGGTTCTTGGATACTCAGGCTCTGGAAACATGTGGCACCCAACCCATCCCCCCACCCCCAAACTTCAGGGTGGAGTGGATAGGTGGGCACTGGTTTCCCCCTCACACCAAGGGCACGTGTAGTACGGGCAGCGCTCTAGCCATGAGTGTAAGTGACCAGGCCCTGATATCTGGATCCCAGGGATTAGAGCGCTACACCACGGGGATGGGTGGGCACAGTATTGGGATAGGGGTCCTGTGTGACTGGACGCACAGAATGTGGGGCGTAGGAAGAATGGGGCACGCAGGAGTCCGGGAGGCACAAGATAGGATGCTCGGAGCGGTAGGAACCAGTGGAGCACGCATGATGTCAGAGGCACCGGTACCCACCAAGCAGTGGGGGAGACCGGCGCCCTTAGGGTTGAGTCTGCGCGCGCGCACTCGCGCGCGCGGGGACGCACGGGTTCGTGGAGCCAGGCTGCGGATGAGGCCTCCACTGCGACTGCGCAGCTAGCGAGTCTGGGGACACCTGGAATCTTTTCGCTCTCCCCCTGATCACCTGCACCCCTTGGCCTCGCGGAGTCCCCTCGGAAGAACCCGGGAGATGCCAATGGGAAGCAAACTGGCGAGCCAATCCGGCCACCACTAGGGGAGCTCTGATAGCCACCAGCCTTCGGAAATGGGGGTGGGGGACGTCTGAGGAAAAAAGTGGGGGACCTGTGGGGGGGCGGCTTAAAGAATGTCATGGCTTCTTTTATAAGAAGATTATAAATTTGAACTGCCTCCTTTTGCTGAGGACTGGGGAGGAGGGGGTGGCTTGGAGTCAAGGGACTCTGGAGGTCCCAGCGTATGCTGGCCAAGCACCCTAGCACTGAACTTCACCCATCCCGAATGGCTGTAGGGGAATACCTTCTGATCGTCCACCCTCAGCACTCAGAGCCTTCTAGGTCCATTGATAATTCCGAGTGGGAAATGAGGGCGCACGGACGGGTGACATTTCCTCCATACCCAACAGACCCACAGCCAGCCACAGATGAATGGCGCCCCTTCTGTACCAACCCATCCCCGTGGTGTAGCGCTCTAATCCCTGGGATGCAGATATCAGGGCCTGGTCACTCCTGGCTAGAGCTCTGCCCGTACTACGTGCCCTTGGTGTGAGGTGCAAACCAGTCTCCCACCTATCCACTCTACCCTGAAGTTTGGGGGTTGGGTGCCACATGTTTCCAAGAATCCTCATCCTTAGAGTAGCTGGGCGTTTTATTTATTTATTTATTTTATTTTTTTGGCTTTTCGAGGTAAGGTCTCGCTCTAGCCCAGGCTGGAATTCTCTATGTGGTCTCAAGCTGGCCTCAAACTCATGGCGATCCTCTCTACCCCTGCCTCCTGGGGTGCTGGGATTAAAGGCGTGTGCCACCACCATCCTGTCTTAGCTGGGTGTTTTAAAGGAAGTGGAGGGCTGTAGGGACTGCTTAGCAGTTAAGGCATTTGCCTGCAAAGCCAAAGGACCCAGGTTCGATTCCCTGGGACGCACATAAGCCAGCTGCACATGGTGGCGCATGCGTCTGGAGTTCGTTTACAGTAGTGGCTGGAGGCCCTGGCATGCCCATTCTCTCATTCTCTGTCTCTCTTAAATAAATAAGTAAAAATAAAGGAAGTGGAGGGAGGTATCACATGGGTGGTCCCTGGCCACCTAACCAGCCTAGAAGTCTGGGTCTCCTCTAACTCCCCCAGTTCCGCTACCAACACATGCTTCTTGGATGAAATTCGTGAAGACCAGGATAGGTACCCACACTTTAGGTTTTGTAAGACACTCAGTCCACCCAGGCTCTGCGCACTGACCACCCCAAGCCCTTTCAGCAGGCACTCTGCTTTGAACACACACACACACACACACACACACACACACACACACACACACACACGTTTTAATCAGCACAAACATCCTCTTCCTCTAAAAGTCCACATCAGGGTTTATCTGTCCTGCGGTCCACACCTCACGAAAGCTTCCACAGTGCTAAAACGTAGCTAGATTTTTGAACTTTGCATACATCAGCTGTCTGCTTAGGCATTTGGGCCTGTCCCTGTGGCTTCTCTTCCCCAAGGTTCCAAGCCCGGGGTTTTTGTTCCTCCCCAACCATCAATCTTTAAAGAGTTGCACCCGTCTTTCATAAGATGGATTGGCAGCCCAGCTTCCAGGCCCGGTTCTGACGTCTCTCGGGACTTTTCCCCCACCCCCACCCCAGCCTCCACCAGCCCCTGAGTTATCCATTCTGACCAAGTGTCTATTTTTGGACTGGGGCCCAGTTTTCTAGCCTGCCCCCGCCCCCCCCACAACTCCCCCCCACCCACACACACACCGTGGGTCTTGGCAAGCATGGCTCTGGCTCAGGGGATCCAAGCCAGGACGACAAGCCTTCCCCACCCCAAAGTAAGTCCTCCCCGCCCCCCCTCACCTCACCAACTCGGCCCCACGCCTAGGAATCCAAGCCCCCCGTCCCTGCCCTACTTCTTCAAGTCCATGAGCTGCAGTGTATAGCGCCCTTACAGTTGGAAATCTCTGCACCGGGATTTTGCTCTTGCCTGAAAAGAACCTAAAATTCAATTTCCCCCTCTCTTCTCCACCTCCCCTACCCATCCACCCACCCCTCCCCAACCCCGAAAGCCAGACGTTGGAGGCGCTTGGGGATGCTATCCTTTGCCCTAGCAAAACCCCTCCACCCGTGCCGCACGGTCAGCTCCAGGCCTCTGTCCAGTTGCAGGGATCTTGTTTGGGGTGGAGTGCAGTGGTGGTGGTTGGAGAAGGGTGTAGGGGTGGGGAAATGGAACGAGGGTGGTCTCATCCCATCCCGCGTGGACTCCACTCCTGGCTTTGCATCCCTCCCTCGCCTTTCATTGGACGCCTGGTCACCTAGGGTAGCGGGGCTCCCGCGCCGCAGTCCCTTCTTCCCCGCGCGCGCAGCCCCTGGAGCCAGAACCGCCTTTACTTGCCCGCTCCCGTGCAGCAGCGCGCCGACCTCTCCGTGCCCAAGTCCAGCCTTCCTTTGGCCCCTTCCCCCTAGCACGTCGCCTCTAGGAAGATGATGTGTGTGTTGGGATGGTGGGGTACAGCACCCCACCTCCCCGACACCCTCTTCCCCCGCAAACCCAGCTCCCACGAACTCTGGTCCAAGTCTTGTCTGCTGCCAGGTCACAGGCCTGACGCATGACTCCGTCTCCCGAGAAGAATCCCGTCCCGAAATTTGCGTGCCCGGGGTGCATCTGGCCCTGTCGCATCTTAACTCCCTCCACCACCCCCTCCCCATCCTCCTCATCACTAACCCCCCCCCCCCAAAAAAAAGAAAAAAACCCACCGGTTCCTTCCCGCTCCGACCGATCCAAGTCGGGTTTTGCATGGCGCTTCCACATCTCCCTTTTTTTTTATTTTTTTAATACCCTTTTTGGGGCTCCGGAGCCTTTCCGGTACATCGCTGCTGGAAGATCCGCTCCGGGTCTTCCGAAGCCTGTCTCCCCTCCCCCCACTCCCAGGGTCCACTCGGGGGAGGGGAAGTGTGGGGGGAGGAGGAGGTGGGGGATCGGATCGAGCACGTCTCCATTCCCGTCTCCACTTTCCCTGGGAAAGGGGCGCCAGAGGAAACCCAGACAAAGGAGATTCCAGTCCGGGTTTCCAGGCTGGTCCCCGGTGAGCTCGTGCAGGTTGCAAGAGCCCCGTGCCGGGGAAGTGAGTCCAGGCCGAGCTTTGCGCACGCTCTCCGCCGCCGTCCTCCAACCTCCTCCTCCTCCCCCCCCCATCCATCCATCCATCCTCCTCCTCCTCCTCCTCCTCCTCCTCCCGGAGCGGGTGCGCCGGGGAGCGCGGAGAGCAGGCGGCTTGTCATTGCTGGTGTCTCGGCGCCGGCTCGGTCCGTGCGTCCCTGCGGTACCCAACCGGACCGATCTCGGCGCCTGCATCCGCCGCTCCCCCGCGCCTCCCCCCCAAACTCCCATCCATCCGCTTGCACGCTCGCTCCGGCCGCCTCTCCGGGGTGGGGGGGGTGCGCCACGCCGCCGCGCCCCCAAGCCTCTCTCCGCGGCCGCTGCGGGGTGCGCGAGCCGTCGGCGCGGGAGCTGTGGTCCCTGCGGCGCGCGCCCCAACCCAACCCAACCCAACCTAACCTCCCCCCCCCTCAGCCCCGCCGTCTGCCGAGGAGGTCCCCACCTCCCCACCCCCGGCCGATGGGGCCGTACGGGCCCCGGAGCGACGCCTCCGGGCGGAGGGGGCCTGCAGGGACGCCCCGATCGCTCCGTTAACCCTTCGGCCACTGCCGCCGTCCGAGGCGTGGTGTGGGGGGGAGAGAGCGAGAGAGAGAGAGAGAGAGGCGAGAGCCGGGGAGTCGCCTGGGCGCACACGTGCCGCCTCCGTCGGGCCCGCGGAGCTGCGGGGGAGATGCGGGCCACCGCCGGCGCCGCCTCGGGGGGCTCCGCCTCGCCCCAGCCCCCGGAGGTCTGACGCCGCCGCCGTCGTCGTTGTCGTCGTCTCCGTCGTCGTCGTCCCCCCCCCTCCATCACCACCACCACCTCGCCCCGCCGCCTCCGTCGCCTCCCTCCCCGGGAGGGGCGCAGACCCGCTCGCCCCCGGCCCCGTGCCACCGCCGCCGCCGCCGCGAGGGGGCCGCCTTTGGAGATCGCCGTGCGATCTGCTTTTTTTTTTTTTCCTTCCTTTTTCCTTTTTTTTTTTTTTTTTTAATTTTTTTTTTTAATCGCTGGCGGCAGTGCTGGGCCAAAGGATTCGAAGGGACACGGAGGCTATCCTTGGCTCCGCTCCGCTATCCTCTATTCCCCCCCCTCCAATCCCCCCCACACACCCCTTCGCCCCCGGCTCCGGGAGATGTACCCGGCGGGGGATCGGGGTTCGCGGAACCGCAGGAGAAACGCGCTCTACCGACCCGGGAGCAGTCCCGGACAGGTGAGTGTCTGTCGGCCCCGGGGCGAGGGATGGAGGTTTGGGGAGGCGGGGGAGGGGGGGACGCCGCACCTGAGCCAGGTGTGTGTGTGTGTGCGCGCGCGCGCGTGTGTGTGTGTGTCGGGATGTGTGTGGGTACAAGAAGGATGGGAGCCTGGACCAGTCGCGACCGCGAGGTGTGTGGGGGAGGGAAGGGGTGCCAGAGCCCCTCGGTCACCCCACCTGAGCGGCACGGGTGTCGGAGGCAGCGGTGCGCACCCAACCCCCACATTGGAGAGGATGGGGGTGTCCTGAGGAGCGGTCCCCCCCCACACACGGGCCCCGCTGTGTGTGGGGGGGTGCGGATGGGTGGCCGCAGGGTGCCCGGCGGGGGGGGAGGGGGAACCGCGAGTGTGCCCGCGCGTGGCTGCGTGTGCCCGCGCGCGCGCCAGCCTTTGTGGGGAAGCAGCGCGGCGGTGCCTGCGTGTCCCCGGTGCGTGTGCGCGCGGGTGCTTGGCGCCCTGTTTGTGTAGGTGTCTGGATGTGAGTGGAGAAGGGTGCGTGTGCGCGCAGGCCCAGGACCCCCCCACACATACCCCTCCCCATAGGAACCATGTCGGGGCGTGTGGATGGGGGGGAGTTGGCACCCCAAAATGCTGGACTAGGAGGGTTGTTTTTCTCTGGAGAGGGGGGGAGCCGTGGCATGGGGTGATGGAAAGGGGGGTTCTGTCTGGGTGTCCAGCCAGCCGCAGGCATGGGGGTGGGTGGGTGGTGTGTCACCGCTGCTGTCAGGTGTGGGGGTGCATCGGGGCTGGCATCTAATGTTCGTGGGGTCCTTGGTTAAGCAGGTTGGATCCAATGGGATTTGAGCTTTGGGGCGCCGGCGGGGGTGTGTGTGGGGGGGTGGGGAACGAGCCCTCTTCTCCACTTGTGCTTGAGGTAGAGCTGTGTAGCTCAGTTTGTCATGGGCCCATTTGAGGGTCCTGGGATGCAAAGTCCAGATTGCTAGTGTGAAGGAAGGGTTTTGTGTGTGTACTCCATCAGCGGCCAGAAAATGTCCTCGCTCCAGTGCGCCCCTGGCACCTATGAATGCGATGCCCCGCCTGCTCACAGCCCGGGACCCACACACATCCATCCCCCTGTCGCTACACTTGCTCTGTCGAGGTCAGTCTTCTAGCAGCCCAGTCCCTGCCAGCATCCTACTGTACCTCCTTGGTCCCATCCCCCACACACACACCAGCTTTTTCCAAGCCCCCTCCTCCTCCCCAACCTTGGCAGCTGCGTGGGTGTCCCTCCGTCTATCCTGGTTGGAGACAGAGTCCCCTTCCGTCTGGGCTCCTGCGGGACCCCAGAGCTTGGGTCGTGCCTTCCCACATCCAAACATGTGGTGTGCTTGCGGGGGGGGGGGAGTTGGGGGGAGGAGGGGTTCAAGATGGCTGCCAAGATGGCTGGCCACCTCTCTTTATCTCTGTCTGTCTATCCCCCCTCCTCTCTCTCTTTCTCTCTCTGTCTCTCTGTTTGCCCTCTTGCCTTCTCCTCTTGAGGTGAGAGTCCCTGTGGAGAGAGCAGTTAAGATGATGTGGGGACAGGCTGGAGACACCTGCCTGCGGGTGGATGTCTGTCTGTTCTGGGCCTGTTGACCTCCACAGTACTTAACTTGGAGAGAGGGAGAGAGAGAGAGAGAGAAAAACCCTGCTCTTTTCAGCACCCCCAAATGGCAGGCATTAAGTCTGTAACAAGACCCTGGACCCAACTCCTTCATTCTGGTCCACAGCCGGCAGGGCTCCCGTGCTCGCCCGCGCCACCTGCCTCTTCAGGGCCTGACACTTCCAATCCATCTTGGTAAAGTCAGGGCGCGCTATGGAGGGTCCCCATCACATCCTTTTCTCCACATCTTTCAAGGGGGACCTGGTCCCAGCTTTGGGGGTGGGTGGGGGAGAATGTATTGTCTTTTCCTTTCTCCCCACACCCTTCCCACTAATGCCGAAATTTATTACTTAAAAAGTAGGATGAAAACAGGGAGAATAAGAGAAGGGATACAACCTTCATTATCATATCGAGAAAATTATCCGTGATTTTCCCTAACTAGCAATTTGCCTGCCATGCCGGTTCAGATCTGACTTGCCCATTAATTACAGACACGAAAAATCATCTGAAAAGCAGGAGAAGGGAATTAATTCTATGGCTGGCGCGGCATGGCCCCCTTGCACCCAGCCACAGCCACATACGTATGCGCTCACGTGTGGGCACTGGCCCTCCCGGTGCCATATTACTATCTGCCTCCACCACCCTCCCCCCATAAGGCTGCCAGTCGCTTCTGCCCTCTCCTATCTACTAAGGTCTTCCTCGCACGCATGCACGCACGCACATCCCGACACCCTCCCCTCCCCCACTCGGGGCTTGCATGGCCAGCGGTCACCTGTGCAGCTGCTGCCTACTCTTAGGTGTGCAGACAGATCCCAGCTTTGGGGGTGTGGGGGGGGGGAAGGCGGGAAGCTGGGCATCAGTGCACCTGGGCTGTGGAGCCTGCGGGGAGGAGCTGTAAGGAGGGACACACAAAGTTAGCCTTCTATTCCCAGCCTGCCCAGGGGATCCCCTTCTCGGCTCAGGAGGCCCCAGCGGGCATGTATGGGGGGGGGGCGGAGCCTGCAAGCGCCTGGCCCAGCAAGAGTCTGTTTGCATCTAGCAGGTCCCAGGTGTCCCCCACCTCCGTGTCTCAGGCCCATGCTTCACCAGATTGACAGGAGAGCCTGTGGGTTTCAGCCCACAGCAGGTATCTGGGTAGGTGCCCCCGCCCACCAAGGTACCCGGAAGGAAGAGCGCGCCCCATCTCCTCCAGCTTACCTGGTGCGCCTGATCTCTTCGTTGCGCCTGTGCCACCTCTCTCCAGCCAGACGTGTGTGGCCAAGGACATCGAAGGCTCTGGTTTCTGTGTAGGCTCCTCTCGGATCTGGTTTCCAGAAGCCAGACACTTCCCCTGCCCCGCTCCGGCCCCTCCCTCCTCAGGGACAGGGAGAGGGCTCCTGGGGTGGGCTTCCCTGGTGGGCCAGGCAGCACCCTGTCTCCATGTTTCGCTGCTATTGAGTGTGGAAGGTGGGGGCTTAGGGTAGGGTAGGGGGCTACACAGAGCCAGGAGACTGAGGCCTGCTGTCTCCTTGGAACGGAGTCTTTTCAGATGTCTGCACCTGCGCGTGCCTTGTGCTGCGTGGACTGCATGCTCAGGACGCAACTGGGGACCTGCCACAATTCCCAAGTGTCCCTCGAGTTTGTCCTGCATTCAGAAATGCCCCACCCTGCTGGAGGCAGTGATTTTCGCAGAGATTTTCTGCTCCACGCGCAGCTGTCTGCATGTACATATGGGCCCGTCTGTGTCTTGTTGGCACGTGCCAGGGTAAGCTCAGGTGTGTGTTCCAGAATTCCTTGGAATGGGGCTGGGGGCACCTCTGCAGTCTGACAGGTAGCCCTCTCGATACCACTGGAGCAGTGACCAATCCTGCCTTAGTCGCCCTCCACTAGGGAGGGCAGCGGTAGACTGGGACCCCAGCAGCTCCTTGTCCCAGCACCTTAGGCGCCAAGCGTGAGCTGCCATGGACAGTCTCCCTTCCCCCTGCCTCTGCACTACTCTACCAACCTGCTAATAGATAATAGAGGTCCACGGGCTGGGACCCTCCATCCCCACATATCTGTGAACCCCTCACCTCTCCAAACTTTCCAAACTGCACCTAAGCAGTAATAACTTTAAAAAAAATTTTTTATGAGAGAGAAAGATGCAGAGAGAATGAATATGGGCGTGCCAGGACCTCCAGCCGCTGCAAAATAAACTCCAGACGCGTGTGCCCCCTTGTGCATCTGGCTTATGTGGGTACTGGGGAATTGAACCTGAGTCCTTAGGCTTTGCAGATACGTATTTTAACCACTACACCATCTCTCCAGCCCCCCCCCTTTTTGTTGTTTTTTGAGGTAGGGTCTCACTCTAGTCCAGGCTGACCTAGAATTCACTATGTCGTCTCTTGAACTCATGGCGATCCTCCTACCACTGCCTCCCAAGTGCTGGGATTAAAGGCGTGCACCACCACGCCCGGCTTCCAGCCCCCTTTTTAATTTTTTTTTAAAATTTACATGAGAGAGGGAAAGAGGCAGAGTGACAGAGAGAAGGGGGGAAGAGAACGGGCATGCCAGGGCTTCCAGCCGCTGCAAATGATCTCCAAATGCATGTGCCACCTTGTGCATCTGGCTTCCGTGGGTCCTGGGGAATCGAACCTGGGTCCTTTGGCTTTGCAGGCAAGCGCCTTAACCATTAAGCCATCTCCCTAGCCCCCCTACTTTTTGAGAGACAGAGAATGGGTGCACCAGCAGCCTTTCAGCTGCTGTAAAGGGACTCCAGATGCGTGCGCCCCCTTGTGGTCAAGTGCGGCATTGCGCCCTTGCGTTGCTTTGCGTCTGGCTAAACGTGGGACCTGGAGATTCGAACAGTGGTTCTTAGGCTTAGGAGGCAGGCACCTTAACCGCTAAGCCATCTCTCCAGCCTGTAACATTTAGCCCTATGGACCTGCTGAAACCTCCAGCTCCCAGGGTGCTCCTGGCTTTCCATACAGCCTGTGGCTTTCCACACACTGATTGCCTGACTTCTTGTGCCCACGTGTTTACTGTCTGTCTGCCGGACTAGAGTCCAGGAGCTCCGGGATGCTGTCACTACGTTTGCTTTTGGTGCCTAGAATCCTATCTGGCTCCTTCCCTGTTCAGAAACCTTACCCGAGCCGCTGGCAATGGTGCAGGCCTGTGATCCCAGCACTCAGGAGGTGGAGGTAGGAGGATCACAAGTTCAAGGACATCCTGGGCCTTTCTCACAAAAGAAAGGAAGGGGCCACGTACAGTGGTGCACGCCTTTAATCCCAGCACTCGGAGGGAGAGGTAGGAGGATCGCCGTGTGTTCAAAGCCAGCCTGAGACTACATAGTGAATTCCAGGTCAGCCTGGGCTAGAGTGAGACCCTACCTCAAAGAAAGAAAAGAAAAGAAAAGAGAAAAAAGAAAGAAGGAAGGAAGGAAAAGGAAGGGGCCAGAGAGATGGCTCCCTGGGTATAGTATTTGCCTCACAAGAATGAGGACCTGGGGGCTGGAGAGGTGGCTTAGCGGTTAAGGTGTTTGCCTGCAAAGCCAAGGATCTAATTTTGATTCTCCAGGACCCACGTAGGCCAGATGCACAAGGTGGCACACACGTCTGGAGTTCGTTTGCAGTGGCTGGAGGCCCTGGCGCATCCATTCTCATCCTCTCTCTCTCTGTCTGTCAAATAGATAAATGAATATAAATAAATATGGAAAAGAAAAAGGAATGAGGACTTGAGTTGGAGGTGGTGTGGCTTGTAATCTTAGCACCGGGGAGGCAGAAACAGGAGGATCCCTGGGGTTCGCAGGCCAACCAGTCGGGCCTAATTGGTGAGCTCTAAGCCAGTGAGGGCTCCTGTCTTCAAAGGAGGTTGTCCCATGACCTCCAAGCACGCTCGTGTGCGTGCGTGCACACTACACTTACACATGCAGAAAAGGGGAGGGAGGGGCTGGAGAGATGGCTTATTGGTTAAAGTGCTTAGCGCCTGAGAAGCCTAAAATGACCCAGGTTTGATTCCCTAGTACCCACCAGATGCCCAAGATGGCACATGTGTCTGGAACTTGTTTGCAGTGGCCAGAGGCCCTGGAGAGCCCATTCTCCATCTCTCTCTCTCTCTCTCTTTTTTTTTTTTTTTATTTTTTTTTTTTGGAGAGAGAGAGAGAGAGAGAGAGAGGGAGGAAGACAGATAGAGATGGGCGCGCCAGCAGTCTCTCAGCTGCTGCAAACGAACTCCAGACGCGTGCGCCCCCTTGTGGTCAAGTGCGGCATTGCGCCCTTGCGTCACTTTGCATCTGGCTAAACGTGGGACCTGGAGATTGGAACCGCTGGAGATTGGAACCAGTGTTCTTAAATAAATAAATAAATAAAATGTTAAAGAAGAAAGAAAAAGGGAGGGAGAATTACTTGAATGGATCAGAGAAGCCTCGCCTTAGAAGATTGGAGACCCTATGTGACTTTCCTTTGATCTGGCCCCTACCAACTAGAGTCATCTCTCCAGGCCTGGCTACTCTGTCTTTTAACATGTGGAATTTTTGTTTGTTTGTTAAAAAAATAAATAAATAAATAAAATGTTAAAGAAGAAAGAAAAAGGGAGGGAGAATTACTTGAGATGGATCTTGAGCTTACGTGAGCCTGTGTCCTTTGGCTTTGCAGACAAGTGCCTTGTTAGACCTGAATTTTTTTTTTTTGAGACAGACTTTGTGACAAGTTCATCTTGGGGTGCCTGAGTGAGTATATTGATCTGTGGCCCCTGAGTGTGTTCTAAAGTGTCAGGAGCACTTGGCTGGGGAACCAGGCTCAGGTCACTCCTTCCAGGCCATTCCTACCTCCTAGTCTTTTCAATAAAATCAACTTGGAATTTTTGTTTGTTTGTTTAAAAAAACTTTATTTTATTTATTTATTTTTTTATTTATTTAGATTTATTTTAGAGAAAAAGAGAGAGAGAAAGACAGAGACACACAGACAGAATGAATTTCTGGGGTCACCAGGGCCTCCAGCCATCTGGCTAAACGTGGAACTGGAGATGCAACCGCTGGAGATTGGAACCAGCGTCTTGGCTTAGTTGGCCATCTGTCCACATGGGGTTTTCTTGTGTTAATGAACCTTGTTCCCTTTTTCTTTTGTTTCTTTCACCCTCCATCTTTTTTTTTTGGTTGTTTTGGTTTTAAAGATTTTTAAATATTTTTATTTTCTATTCATTTATTTGAGGCAAGAGAGAGAGAATGCCTTAACCACTAAGCCATCTTCCCTCATCCATCCATCTATTTATTTATTTATTTATTTATTTATTTATTTATTTATTTATTTATTTGAGAAAGAATGGGTGCTCCAGGGCCTCTAGCCACTGCAAAGGAACTCCAGACACATGCACCACTTTATGTATCTGGCTTACATGGGGAACTGGGGAAATGAACTGAGTCCTTAGGCTTTGCAGGCAAATACCTAAACCACTAAAGCCACCTCTCCAGTCCACTTAATTGATTCCTTTAAATATTTTTATTTATTTTATTTATTTGCAAGCAGAAAGAGAGAGGGAGAAAGAGAGAGAGAGAGAGTGAATGGGTGTGCCAGGGCCTCTAGCCTCTGCAAACGAGCTCTGGATGCATGCGCCACTGAGTGCACCCCGCTTTACGTGGGTACTGAGGAATCGAACCTGCAGGCAAGCACCTTAACTGCAGAGCCATCTCCCCAGCCCAGTTCACTGATGTTCGAGACAGGTCTTGTTATGCTGGCCTTGAACTCGTAGTGATTCTCCTACCACTGTCTCCTTAGTACTGGGCTTACAGATGTGAGGCACCACCCCTGGCGGCTCCACTGAATGATCATATATCCTGTATCAGGTTTCTCTTTTCCCCGGCCCTGGGGACATAGGATAAACCCCACAGAGCCAGCGTGCAGAAGGAGAAGCAGATAATGAAAATGAGACACCGTGTGCTGGTGCCAAACACAGATAGAAAGGCAGGGCAAGGGCTGGAGGGATGGCTTAGCGGTTAAGGCGCCTGCCTGCTAAGCCTAAGAATCCAGTTCCAATCTCCAGGTCCCACGTTTAGCCAGATGCAAAGTGGCGCAAGGGCGCAATGCCGCACTTGACCACAAGGGGGCGCACGCATCTAGATTTCATTCACAGCAGCTGAGAGACTGCTGGCGTGCCCATCTCTATCTGTCTTCCTCTCCCTCTCTCTCT
The DNA here is from genome assembly GCA_036365145.1 of Orientallactaga sibirica. Taxonomy (NCBI): domain Eukaryota; kingdom Metazoa; phylum Chordata; class Mammalia; order Rodentia; family Dipodidae; genus Orientallactaga; species Orientallactaga sibirica. The sequence goes on along the minus strand of JAEOAD010002037.1, from coordinate 2,315,152 downwards.
GTCTCTCTCTGTGTCTCTCTCCAAAAATAAATACAATTTTTAAAAAATTTTTACAAAGAAAGGCAGGGCAAGCAGGGCGGGGTGATACACGCCTTTAACCCCAGCACTCGGGAGGCAGAGGTAGGAGGATCGCCGTGAGTTCGAGGCCAGCCTGAGACTACCTAGCGAATTCCAGGTCAGCCTGGTCAACTAGAGCGAGACCCTACCTTGAAAAACTAAAATCCTACCTTGAAAATCCAGGAAGGAAGGGAAGAAGGGAAGAGAGAAAGGGAGAAAGGAAAGAGAGGAAGTGGCAAGGAAGGAGTGTGGGTTGCTGGGGCAGAGGGAAGAGCCTGCACAAAGTTCTTAGGGTACAGCCGTGCAGGCAGGGCCCAGTGGCGCCCTAGGAAGGCCTGTGGCTTTTGCTGTGAGGAAGGTGGGAGGGGACATGGAGGGCTGTGAGCAGAGGGGGCACAGACAGAAATGACTCAGGTGTTCTGGTGGGGGTGCATGCTATGCAGAGTGAGGGCTGGAGGCCCGGCTTCCAGGGAGGATACCACCTGTGCCAGGCCAGACAGGAAGTGATTGCTGGCTAAAAGGGGGAGAAGTTGTGGCCCTGGTGGATATGGGCATGAGAAGGGGACAGATTCTAGCATTGTGATCCAGCGCTATTGGGAGGGACCAGGCTGCTGTTTGGTAAGACTGGTGGGTCTTCACCCTGGCCTTATGGGAGGCCTGTGTGCCCAGTATGACCATCATTGTGAGACAGGCCCGGGGAAATAGGCTCAAGAGCCAGGCGTGGTGGCACACGCCTTTAATCCCAGAACTCGGGAGGCAGAGGTAAGGATCGCCGTGAGTTCGAGGCCACCCTGAGACTACATAGTGAATTCCAGGTCAGCCTGGGTTGGAGTGAGTCCCTACCTCAAAAAGCGAAAAAAAAAAAAAAAAGACAAAAGACAAAAGATTCTGGGCTGGAGAGATAGCATAGCTGTTTAGGCTTGCCTGCAAAGCCTAAGGACCCCAGGTGTGGTGGTGCACATCTTTAATCCCAGCACTCGGGAGGCAGAGGTAGGAGGCTCACCATGAGTTTGAGGCCACCCTGAGACTACAGAGTGAATTCCAGGTCAGTCTGGGATGGAATGAGAACCTATCTCCAAAAACTGAAAAGAAAGAAAGAAAGAAAGAAAGAAAGAAAGAAAGAAAGAAAGAAGGAAGGAAGAAAGAAGGAAGGAAGGGAAGGAAGGAAGGAGGGGAAGGAAGGAAGGAAGGAAGGAAGGAAGGAGGAAAGAAAGGAAGAAAGAAAGAAAGAAAGAAAGAAAGAGAGAGAAGAGAGAAAGAAAGAAAGAAGAAAAGAAAAATAGGCTTAGGAAAGTTGTGTCCCTAATCAGAGGCCATACAGATCAGATTTGGCTCAAGTTCTGTTAGGTCTGGCTGGGGCTTGCCACCACAAGACCCGCTGCCTCTATGGGACTGTACATGGATGCCCCAGGGCTCCCTGGATGCAGAGGTGGGCACCCAGGCAGCTGGATGGGGGAATGGGCCAGAGGCAGGAGGTGAGGTGCTGGGAGGGGGCTAGGGGAGGGCTGTCTGTTCCCAGGGAGGGGCAGGCAGAGGCCCAGGGCCCCCTTCTTGGTACCTGTCACCCTCCCCAGACATTCAGACTACTACCCACTCAGCACACAGGGTTGCTGTGGCAACCGCAAGCTAGGGCAGGCTCCAGGCGCCCCCTCTCCAGCAGCCGCTCCCTCTGTCACCCTCCCTCCTCATCCCCACCCCAGGGCACCCGAGGACAGACCCTGCTGTACCCACACTTGACTTGAGGCAGCCGGGCTGGGGGGGGGGACGACTGTACACACAGGGGACGCAACAAGTACAGAGGCAGCTGGATGGCCTGTGTGACCCACAAGGGGGACATATCTGGGGTCCAGGGCCAAGGGTGGCATGAGCTGCTGTGAAATGGACGGGAAGAAGTCGAGGTACACCCAGCCCCTTGAGTCACTAGAGCCACCAGTTCGTGGGTGTTGCTTCATGCAGCCGGGACCTGGGAAGGGAGTTCTTCTAGCCCACCCCCCAGGACCCCCCACCCTGACACACCTGGGCTCTCATCTTCCACCACTGCCAAATGTCGGTACTCGGAAGCTCCCTCCTCCCTGCCATGCCAGCACTTGGGAGGTGGAGGCAGGAGGATTGCCATAAGTGCGAGGCGAGGCTAGGCCAGCCTCCACCTCATAGTGAATCCGTGTGGGGGAAAGGGCAGTTCAAAGGGCTCAGAACAGGCAGGGAGATGTCTCACTGTGGCCCAGGCTGACCTCTGACATTGAACTCACGGATCCTCCTAGCCTTAGTGCTTTTATTTATTTTTTTTTTTTTCCTTCCTTCCTTCCTTCCTTTCTTTCTTTCTTTCTTTCTTTCTTTCTTCTTTTTTTTTTTTTTTCAAGAGGGTCTCACTCTAGCTCAGGCTGACCTGGGTCTCAGGCTGGCTGGCCCTACCTCTGCCTCCTGAGTGCTGGGATTAAAGGCGTGTTTGTGTTTTGAGGTAGCGTCTCATTCTAGCCCAGGCTGACCTGGAATTCACTATGGAGTCTCAGGGTGGCCTTGAACTCACGGTGATCCTCCTACCTCTGCCTCCCGAGTGCTGGGATGAAAGGCAAGCACCACCATGCCCGGCTTCTTTTTTTAAATTTTTAAAATTTTATTTATTTATCTTTTGGTTTCTCGATGGTGAGGAGAAATTTCTTGCAGGAGAGCCCACCCACCTTGTGTGGACATCCCCAGTTCATAGTGGCTCCCCAATGCTATGGGACCCAGGGCCATGCTGTGTCTGTCTTAACTCCCTGTAGGAGTCAGCCAGGGCTACTGTGACCAAGTTCCCCAGCCAAGGGGAATTTAACAACTAGAATTTATTGTTCTGGTTTTTGTTTGTTTGGTTTGGTTTTTGAGGTAGGGTTTCACTCTGGTCCAGGCTGACCTGGGATTCACTCTGGAGTCTCAAGGTGGCCTTGAACTCATGGCAATCCTCCTACTTCTGCCTCCCGAGTGCTGGGATTAAAGGTGTGCGCCACCACGCCTGGCTCCAGTTCTTTTTTAAAAAATAATTTTTAAAATTATTTTATTATTTACTTATTTATTTGAGAGAGAGAGAGAGATACAGAAATAGGCAGGTAGAGAGAGAGAGAGAATGGGTGCGCCATGGCCTCCAGCCACTGCAAACGAACTCCAGATGCATGTGCCACCTTGTGCATCTGGCTTCCATGGGTCCTGGAGAATTGAGCCTCGAACCGGGGTCCTTAGGCTTCATAGGCAAGCGCTTAACCGCTAAGCCATCTCTCCAGCCCTAAAAAAATAATTTTTATGTATTAAATTATTTAAGAGAGAAAGAGGCAGAAAGAGAGAATAGGCACGCCAAGGCCTCTAGTCACTGCAAACAAACTCCAGACATATGCACCACCTTGTGCAGTGCAGCTGGCTTACATGGGTACTGGGAAATTAAACCTGAGTCCTCAGGCTTCACAGGCAAGCTCCTTAAAGGCTAAGCCATCTCTCCAGCCCCGTTGGCTCCAATTCTGTAGGCCAGAAATCCAAGGTTACCAGTGGTTACATCTAAGGGCTATGTGTGAATCTGGTCCCAATCTTTCTCCTGGCTCCTGGTTGTTTTCTGACTATCTCTGGTATTCCCTTGATTCTAGAAACATCTCTGGCCCCTGCCTTTGTCCTGTGTGGATATCTGTGTCCAAAGCCAGGGTCTCCAGCCACTGCCAACGAACTCCAGATGCATGCGCCACCTTGTGCATCTGGCTTACATGGGTCCTGGAGAGTCGAACCAGGGTCCTTTGGCTTTGCAGGTGAATGCCTTAACCGCTAAGCCATCTCTCCAGCCCTGGGTTTTCTCTGTTGCATTTCCCTGGATACTGTAGTTCCTCCCCCCTTAGCATCCTCATTCATGCTGCCCATGAAGGTGCCCACCCAGAGCTTCCTGGGGTGCCTGCTCTGGGAATCCAGCTTCGCCCTTAGCTGACATAGTGGTGAATTGCCCATCTCAAGCCATCCTCACCACCCTCCTTGGCAGTTGCCCCCTGTCTCTGGAGTGAGATGGTGTTTGGGTACCTACTGGGCATGCTAAGGCACTGGAGGAGGCAGTCCTTCCAAGTCTGCATTCTCCTGGGGGTTGAAAAACAGCCAGTGTTTGGGTACATAAGGGCAATGACCCAGCAGCCGTCCATGCGCAGGGCCCAGATTCAGTTCTCTCCAAGTTCATGTGCTGAACCCGATTTCCCGGTGTGACTGTATTTGGAGAAAGGTTTGTGTGCATTTATTTATTTATTTATTTATTTATTTATTTATTTATTTATTTTTGGAGAGAGAGAGACAGAGAATGGGTGTGCCAGTGGCCTCTCAGCCGCTGTGAACGAACTCCATGCGCATACGCCCCCTTGTGGGCAAGTGTGGCATTGCGCCCTTGCATCACTTTTTGCGTCTGGCTAAACCTGGGACCTGGAGATTCAAACAGGCGTTTTTAGGCTTAGCAGGTGGGTGCCTTAACTGCCAAGCCATCTCTCCAGCCCAAGAGGTTTTTATTTTGTTTTGTGTAGTGCTGAGGATAAACCCAGAGCCTCTGAATGCTAGGCAAGGGCTCTATTGCTGAACCATATTCCCTCAGCCCTCCCCTTTAAATTTTTATTATCCGGGTGTGGTGGCGCATGTCTTTAATCCCAGCACTTGGGAGACAGAGGTAGGAGGATCGCCTTGAGTTCGAGACCACCCTGAGACTACATAAAGAACTCCAGGTCAGCCTGGGCTACAGTGAAACCCTACCTTAAAAAAGACAAAAACAAAGGGCTGGAGAGATGGCTTCCCAGCACTCGGGAGTAGAGGTAGGGGACATGCCACCCTGAGACTACATAGTTAATTCCAGGTCAGCCTGGACCACAGTGACCCTACCTTGCAAAAAAAAAAAAAACAAAGGGCTGGAGAGATGGCTTTGATTCTCCCTATCTTTCTCTATCTTCCTGTGTAAGCCAAATGCACATGGTGGGGCATGCATCTGGAGTTCATTTGCAGTGGCTAGAGGCCCTGGCGTGCCCATTCTCACTCTCCCTCTTTCTTTCTCTAATAAATAAATAAAAATAAAAGCTTTTAAAAATTATTTATTTATTTGCACATGTATGTGGGGGCACACAAGTGCCTCTTGTAGCTGCAGATGAACATCATGTACCTGTGCTCCCCTTTTTTATTTTATTTTATTTTATTTTTTTGGCTTTGCAAGGTAGGGTTTTACTCTGGTCCAGGCTGACCTGGAATTAACTATGTAGTCTCAGGGTGGCCTCGAACTCTCGGCGATCCTCCTACCTCTGCCTCCCGAGTGCTGGGATTAAAGGCGTGCGCCACCACGCCCGGCTTCTAAAATTTAAAATTTAAATTTTATTTTAGGGAGAATGAGAGAAGCAGAGAGAGAGAGAGAAAGAGAGAATTAGCTCACCAGGGCCTCAGCCACTGCAATTAAACTCCATACGCTTGCGCCACCTAGTGGGCATGTGCGACCTTGCGCTTGCCTCACTTTTGTGTGTCTGGCTTACATGGGATCGGGAGAGTCGAACACGGGTCCTCAGGCTTTGCAGGAGAGCGCCTTAACCTCTAAGCCATCTCTCCAGACCCCTGTGCCCCTTTTTGTTTCTCACTGATTTTGGATGGCTTAGGAATTGAACTCAGGCCACCAGCTTTTTGTTTTTTTTTTAATTATTGTTTTTTATTGACTTTTATACTTAGATACAAAAAAAAACCCACCTCATATTTCCCTTCCCTCCCCCATTCCACTTTAGAACTCAAGTCTCCATCCTATCCCCTCCCTCTCTCCATTAGTCTCTCTTTTAATTTGATGTCATCATCTTTTTTCTTCTATTTTTGAGGGTCTTGCGAAGGTATTGCTAGGCACTGCAAGGTCATGGATATCGAGGCCAGTTTCTGTCTGGGCAGTTGCATTGTAAGAAGTCATACCCTTCCTTTGACTCTTCCATTCTATCCGCCCCCTCTTCCGAAATGATCCCTGAGCCTTGTAGGGTGTGACAGAGATGTTTCAGTGCTGGGCACTCCTCCATCCCTTCTTCTCAGCACTATGTTGCCTTTTGGGTGATCCCAGTAGGCCACCAGGTTTTGCAAACAGGCACCTTTAAGCACTGGGCCATCTTCCCCATCCCTCCCCTGCCCCACTTTTTTTTTTTTTTTTTTTTTTTTTTTTTAAACTGGGTCTAGGTTACTTAGGCCTGCCTTAAACTGACTCTGTAGTCCCGGCTGGCCTTGAACTCCTGATTTGTCATCTGGGGTGACAGGCTTGCCTTGACAGTCTCGGTGAGACGGACACAGTTAGTGAGATTGTCAGGGTGGGGTCCCACTCCAAATGGACCCGTGTTCTTTTTTTTTTTTTTTTTTTTTTTGGTTTTGCAAGGTAGGGTCTCACTCTGGCCCAGGCTGACCTGGAATTAACTATGTATTCTCAGGGTGGCCTCGAACTCATGGTGATCCTCCTACCTCTGCCTCCCGAGTGCTGGGATGGACCCGTGTTCTTACAAGAGGGAGGACCTGTGAGGGCACAGTGAGGAGGTGGAGGCGGAGGATGGGTCTACAAGCTGGGCCGCCATCCTGGCACCTTCAGCCTCCGTGTCTGGCTGCCAGGCTGGTGAGAAAGTGCTTTGCTGTTGCTCCAGCATTGCTCCAGCCGCCCAGTTTGTGGTGAGAGGCCAGGGTGGGGGCTCCGGGAGTCCCCAGCTGCCAGTCAGGGATGTTCCAGGTCCCTCCACAGAACTTCTCTCAGACACTGGCATCTCCAGACACTGTGCTGCAGTGCACGCTGCATTGAAATCATGCTACAAAAATACAGGTGTAGGGGCTGGAGAGATGGCTTATTAAGTTGTGAAGTCTAAACTCATGCTTACAAAAAACCAGATACAGGTGTAATCTGGAGTTCTCCCTGGAGACCCTGGTGCGCCCATTCCCTCTCCCCTCTCTCTGCCTTTCTCTGTCTGTCTCTCAAATAAATAAACAAAAAAATTTAAAAAAATAAAAAAATAAAAAAAAATACAGGTGTACTTCCCCTTCCCTCTCCTCTCTCTTATGTGCTGGGAAATGGAAACTAGAACTTCCCACATGCTTACCACTGAATTATACTCCAGTTTTTTTAAAACTTTATTTATTTTTACGTTATTATTAATTTTTTTTTTTTTTTTGGTTTTCCGAGGTAGGGTCTCACTCTGATCCAGGCTGACCTGGAACTCACTATGTAGTCTCAGGGTGGCCTCGAACTCTCGGCGATCCTCCTACCTCTGCCTCCCGAGTGCTGGGATTAAAGGCGTGAGCCACCACGCCCGGCTATTATTAATTTTTTAAAAATAAATGTTTTTACTTATTTGAGAGAGAAAGAGAGAATGGGCACTCCAGGCTCTCCAGCCGCTGCAAATGAACTCCAGATATATGCGCCACCTTGTGCATCTGGCTTACATGGGTTCTGGGGAATCAAACCTGGGTCATTAGGCTTTTCAGGCAAGCGCCTTAACCACTAAGCCATCTTTCCAGCCCCTCATCATCATCAATTATTATTATTATTTGTTTGTTTGTTTTGTGTGGTTTTTCGAGGTAGGGTTTCACTCTAGTCCAGGCTGACCTGGAATTCACTATGTAGTCTCAGGGTGGCCTCGAACTCACAATGATCCTCCTACCTCTGCCTCCCGAGTGCTGGGATTAAAGGCATATGCCACCATGCCCGGCTGTTTGTTTGTTTTTCAAGATAGGGTCTCACTCTAGCCCAGGCTGTCCTGGAATTTGCTATGTCATCTCAGGGTGGCCTCAAACTCACAAAACTTACAGCGATCCTCCGCCCTCTGCCTCCCAAGTGCTGGGATTAAAGGCATGTGCCACCACGCCCAGCCTAAACTTTTTATTTTGAGGCAGGGTCTTCCCAAGGTCCCCAGGCTGGACTTGAATTTGCCATCCTCTTGCCTCAGCCTTCCATGTAGCTGGGATAATAGGCCTGTGCCACTAGCCCAGCATCGCAAGTATTCCTCAGCCCGGGCTTGTTGAATCCATGGGGAAGGAGGGTCACTTTATTCTGGCGTTCCAGACTACCAGAGATGGTGACAGTGATGGCAAGGGATGCTTGGCTATGGCATGTGCCTCGGGTGTCCTGTGCATGAATTTGCCCTGGCCTACCGCCGTCCTGCAAGATCTCCTTTACCAAGGAGATAGTGGAGGGACTAGAGGGTAGAGGTGGCGGGGCTGGACAGACAGTCACTCTGGGGGCATGGTGACAGAGTAGGGGAAGACGCGTCAGCATCTCCAAACACAGCCGAGTCAGCAACGTGCGCTCAAGAAAGAACCATGAGGGCTGGAGAGATGGCTTCGGGGTTAAGGCGCCTGCCTGCTAAGCCTAAGAACTCTGGTTCCAATCTCCAGCGGTTCCAATCTCCAGGTCCCACGTTTAGCCAGATGCAAAGTGATGCAAGGGTGCAATGCCGCACTTGACCACAAGGGGGCGCACGCGTCTGGAGTTCATTCACAGCAGCTGAGACACTGCTGGCGCGCCCATCTCTATCTGTCTCCCTCTCCCTCCCTCTCTCTGTCCCTCTCCCTCCCTCTCTCTGTCTCTCTCCAAAACATATATATATATACATATATATATTTAAAAAGAAAGAACCATGAGGGAGCACATGCGGATACAGGCAGAGTGCGGCCCAAGTGAGGGCTGCAGCACCTCACTGTTGAAGCCTTGCTGTGTAGCCTAGCCTTGTCCCCAAACTTGGGATCTTCCTGTCCCCACCTCCTAAGTGCTGGGATGCACAAGCGTGCACCACCATGCCTGGCTTCCGGGTTTTCTTGCAAAAGACAAATGTGGGCTGATGGGATGGCTTAGTGGTTAAAGCACTTGCCTGCAAAACCAAAGGACCCAGGCTCGATTCCCCAGGACCCACGTAAGCCAGACGCGCGAGGTGGTGAATGCGTCTGGAGTTCATTTACAATGGCTGAAGGCTCTGGTGCACCCATTCTTTCTTTCTCTCTCAAATAAATAGATAAAAATAAATAAATAAGGGCTGGAGAGATGGCTTAGCAGTTAAGGTGTTTGCCTGCAAAGTCAAAGGACCCAGGTTCTATTCCCCAGGACCCATGTAAGTCAGATGCACAAGGGTCACATGCATCTGGAGTTCATTTGCAGTGGCTGGAGGCCCTGGTGCACCCATTCTCTCTGTCTGTGTCTCTTCTCTCTGCTTGCAAATAAATACATACATAATGAAAAGTTATTTTTTTTTTTTTTTTTTAAAGACAAATCTGAACAAACCTGGGGTCCAAACTACCAAGGAGGCTGAGGCAGGAGGATCAGTTGAGCTCAGAAGTTGGAGGCCAAGGCTGTTAAAGGCACCTGCTTGCAAAACCTGTCGGCTCAGGTTCCACTCCCCAGTATCCATGTAAAGCCAGATGCACAAAGTGGTGCATGTGTCTGAAGTTCATTTGAAAACGGGAGCCCACACTCACTCACCCGCTACGTCCTTGCAAGTAATTAAGTAAAACACAATCAAAAGTCGGCCAGGCTGGCAACAAAAGAGACCTTGTTTCAAGGTTTTTGTTTGTTTGTTTATTGTTTTTTGAGATAGGGTCTCACTCTGGCCCAGGCTGACCTGGAATTAACTATGTATTCTCAGGGTGGCCTCGAACTCAAAGCGATCCTCCTACCTCTGTCTCCCGAGTGCTGGGATTAAAGGCGTGCACCACCACGCCTGGCTGTTTCTTTTCTTTTTTGGTTTTTCAAAGTAGGGTCTCGCTCTAGCCCAGGCTGATCTGGAATTTACTATGTAGTCTCAGGGTGGTCTTGTCTCGAACTCACTGCAATCCTCCTACCTGTGGCTCCCGAGTGCTGGGATTAAAGGCGTGCACCCTGTGAGTCTTAAGTTTTAGGGCTGGGGTGTGGCTCAATCTGGCTTAAGTGGGATCTGGAGAGTTGAACATGGGTCCTTAGGCTTTGGAGGCAAATGCCTTAACTGCTAAGCCATCTCTCCAGCTCTGATTTTTTTTTTTTATACTTTATTTATTTTTGGAGAGAGAGAGGGAGAGGGAAACAGACAGAGATGGGCATGCCAGCAGTGTCTCAGCTGCTGTGAACGAAATCCAGATGTGTGCGCCCCCTTGTGGTCAAGTGCAGCATTGCGCCCTTGTGTCACTTTGCATCTGGCTAAACGTGGGACCTGGAGATTGGAACCAGCGTTCTTAGGCTTAGCAGGCAGGTGCCTTAACCGCTAAGCCATCTCTCCAGCCCTCTGATTATTTTTTAAATGAAACTTAAATCAGCGACTCAAAATGAGAGTTTTATTTGTAGAGAGAAAGAGAACGGGCAGGCCAGAGCCTCTTGCCCACTGCCAACAAACTCCAGATGCACGCACCATGTAGTGCATCTGGCTTTATGTGGGTGCTGGGGAATCCAACCCAGGGCGTCAGAAATTATAAACAAGTGCCTTCAACTGCTGAGCCGTCTCAGGCTAACACAGTACCGTCCAAAGATATATTAATTCGATACTTAGCTTGACAAGCGAAGGAAAGATGGTAAAAGTCTGCTTTTTGTGACTAAGCTGTGACGTTTCTGTAGGTGAATAATAAAAGCTGTGCATATCCATGGTGCATAATAGTCTCAACTTGGAGTTTCGGGCATGTTAGTGACGTGATGTCGTGGCACATGACGTCCGTGCAGAGTGTACGTGTTCTGCGTCCAGAACGCCACATGGGCGCGTGGTGCCGGAAACATGTTGGGTTCATGGCGTGTTTGATTTCAAATGTAATTTTTGGTCATTGTGCATGCATGTTGACAAATTTTTCACAAACCCACATTCAGTTATGTGAACTCCCCATAATGGAGTTGTAACCTAAAGTTAAGAAGCTGGGGCCTGCTAACGTGGAGGGACCTAGGTTGGATTCCCAGAACTGCAAATAATTATGAAAATAATAGTAATAATAGGGCTGGAGAAATGGCTTAGCGGTTAAGGCGTTTGCCTGCGAAGCCAAAGGATCCCGGTTTGATTCTCCAGGACCCACGTAAGCTAGATGCACAAGGGGCACATGCATCTGGAGTTCGTTTGCAGTGGCTGGAGACCCTGGCGTGCCCATTCTCTCTCTGTCTGCCTCTCTTCTCTCTCTCTCTCTCTCTGCTTGCAAATAAATGAATAAAAAAAATTTAAATAAAAGAATAATAGTAATAATAGCCAGGCTTGTGGCACATGCGTGTAATCCCGGTATTCAGGAGGCTGAGGCAAGAGGGATGGTGAGCTGGGAGTGGTGGCACACGCCTTTAATCCCACCACTCAGGAGGCAGAGGTAGGAGGATCCCTGTGAGTTCAAGGCCACCCTGAGACTAAAGTGAATTCCAAGTCAGCCTGGGCTAGAATGAGACCCTACTGGGAAAAACCAAAAAAAAAAAAAAAAAAAAAAAAAGAGGAAGATCTAAGGCCAGCCTGGCTGCATAATGAGAGAGTGTATGAGAGAGAGACACAGAGAGAGAGAGAGACTCTCAGATTTTAAGTTTTAAGGTGAGTTAGATCTGGGGCTGGAGAGATGGCTTAGTGGTTAAGGCACTTGGCCTGCAAAGCCAAAGGACCCAGGTTCGATTCCCCAGGGCCCACGTAAGCCAGCTGCACAGGGTGACACATGTGTTTGGAGTTTGTTTGCAGTGGCTGGAGGCTCTGGTGTGCCTCTCTCTCTCAAATAAATAAATAAATAAATATAAAATAATAAAATAAAATAAAAAGATGAGTATGATCTGGAGGCCTAAGTGCAATATGTGACACCTTGTGAAATCAGCTGAGAACACGTGCCTGTAGCCGTAGCTACTGGGGAGGTAGGCACAGGAGGCTTGAGCCTACGAGTTCAAGGCCTGGCAAGATCCCTTCTCGTAGTAAAATTAAATGAAGCTGGGTATGGTAGTAGCCTTGTAATCTTAGCACTCCAGAGGCTGAGGCAGGTGAATCGTAAATTCAAGGCCTGTCTGAGCTACATAGCCAGTTCAAGGCTGCCCAACGCAGCTTAATGAGACTTTGTAGAGAAAAGAGGCTGGCGAGTGGCTCAGTGGATAAAGCCCTTGCCACTTAAACACGAATTCTTGAGTTCAGAACCCACATAAAGGCAGACACCATAGCTGTGTACCTGTGGCAAGATGGGAGGCGGGGGAGACAGGAGGGTCCCCGAAAGTTTGTGAGGACCTAGCATAGCAAACCGGAGACCTTGCCTCAAACACGGTGGCAGGCAAGAGCCGTCTGTCCCATGGCTGTCCTCTGCCCTCCACGTGTGGACATGAATGCACATGTGCACCCACACACACCAAAAAAAGAAAAATGGAGAGGCTTGGGGATGTGGCTCAGTGGCAGAGTACCACTGAGCTTTGAGGCTCAGTCTAATATGGCCCAGTCCAGGGTTCAATTCTAGTATTATAAAAGAAAGTGAAGGGCTGGCCAGGAATGGTGGCGCACACCATTAATCCCAGCACTCGGGAGGCAGAGGTAGGAGGATCACTGTGAGTTTGAGGCCACCCTGAGACTACAGAGTGAATTCCAGGTCAGCCTGGGCTCGTGTGAGACCCAGTCTCAAAAAACAAAACGAAAGAAAGAAGGAAGGGAGGGAGGAAGAAAGTAAGAAGCACATGCCTTTAATCCCAGCACTCGGGAGGCAGAGGTAGGAGGATAGCCATGAGTTCAAGGCTACCCTGAGATTACATAGTGAATTCCAGGTCAGCTTGGGCTAGAGTGAGACCCAGCCTCAAAAAACAGAAAGAAGGAAGGAAGGAAGGAAGGGAGGGAGAGAGAGAGAGAGAAAGAAAAAAAGAAGAAAATAAATGAAGGACTGGAGAAATGGCTTAGCAGTTAAGGTGCTTGCCTGCAAAGCCTGACAACCTGAACTCGGTTACCCAGTGCCCACATAAAGCCAGATGCACAAAGTGGCACATGAACCTGGCATGCCCATTCTCTCCCTCCCACCCTCCCTCTCTCTCTCTCTCTCTCTCTGCTTGCAAATAAATAAAAATTTCAAAAAGGACTAGAGAGGTCGCTTAGCAGTCAAGGCACTTGCCTGCAAAGCCAAAGGACCCAGGTTCGATTCCCCAGGACCCACGGAAGCCAGATGTGCAAGGTGGCACCAAAAAAAAAAAAAAAAAAAGTGTGTCTGGAGTTCCTTTACAGTGGCTGAAGGCCCTGGTTCATCCGTTCTTTCTATCTGCCTCTTTCTCTCTCTCTCAAAATAAATAAAATAAATGAGGTTGTGAGTGACTAAGGAAGACAGCTGACATCACTTCTGGCCTCCACACTCATGTGCTCACAGTTGAACCCACACACATACAAACACAGAAAAACGTAGAGTATATTCTCTAGGAAAGAAACAATGAGCCGGGTGTGGTGGCGCACGCCTTTAATCCCAGCACTCGGGAGGCACAGGTAGGAGGATCGCTGTGAGTTCGAGGCCACCCTGAGACTACAGAGTGAATTCCAGGTCAGTCTGGGCTAGAGTGAGACCCTACCTTGAAAAAAAAAAATGCTTTGGGGTTGGAGCATGGTTCAGCAGTAGAACACTTGCCTGGCACACGTAAGGCCCCCACTTTGCAAGCAATAGTGGCAGGTGCGCAGCATTGAGCCAGGGCGGGGTGCCCTGGTGGTCTGGTCAGGATGGAGAGGCTGCGGGTCCCGTGTTATAGATGCTGTCTAAGGCCATGAGCTTCTGACAATCGCACCCCACCGTGACAGGGATGTGTCACCTGACAGGTCCTGTTCCTGTCCCATGTGTGCAAAGATTACAGCCTTCACTAAGCACTCGTCAGCTCACCTGCCCTGATGGAGCTGGGACTGGGGAGGTGAGAAGTCTGTTTCAAGGTGACACAGAGCTGGGCGTGGTGGCGCACCCCTTTAATCCCAGCACTCGGGAGGCACAGGTAGGAGGATCGCCGAGAGTTCGAGGCTGTCCTGAGAATACACAGTGAATTCCAGGTCAGCCTGGGCTACAGTGAGACCCTACCTTGAAAAACCAAAAAAATATCAAGGTGACAGCATTGGGGATCCAGATCCACATGGGGCAGTGGCCCCCCAGAGCCTGGCTTCCCATGACTGCCGGCACCACCCCGGGTGGTTTCATTCCTCCTCTGAAGCTAGCCTGGTGGAAAGTTCCCGAAGAGGGGAGTGTGTCTGGGAAGTAGAGGGGAGGGAAGTGTTAAGAGCTACTGCACCCCAGTTTGAAAGTGCTGGCGCTTGCCTGTGAAGCCCAAGAACCCCGCTTTGAGGCTCAGTTCCCCAGGACCCACGTAAGCCAGATGCACAAGGTGGCGCATGTATCTGGAGTTTGTTTGCAGTGGCTGGAGGCCCTGGTGTGCCCATTCTCTCTCTCCCTCTTTCTGTTTCTGTCGCTAATAAATGAATAAAAATAAACAAGGGCCATGGTGCCAATGAAGGGGGCAGAGTTGTCAAAGGGGGCAGAAGTGTGGCAGTGGCAGGAGGTGGGCTTGCACTGTCCAGCAGGGACACATTCTTTGGTCACATGAGCGAGGGTGGACTTCTCCAGGTACCTGCCCCTGCAGGCTGTCTTTACCAAGGGCCTGTGCCAGGTCCCCACTGCAAGAACTTCTGGAAGAGTCGAGGATACTGAACGATCATTCCAGGGGTGGTTGAGGGCTATGGTTCAAAGCAGGGAAGGAAGAGGCTGGAGAGGTGGCTCAGCGGCTAAGGCACTTGCCTGCTGTGGCAGACAGCTTCCGGTTGGCTGAGATGAACTTCCGGACCAGGCAGGGTTATGGAGGAAAGGATATATGGAAGCTTACAGATCCAGGGGAAGTTCCAAAATGTCAGAAGAAGTTGGCCTGCCTTCACCGGTCCAAGCAAAGAGAGAAAAGCCACAACCACACTTCAGGAAGTAGGTACTTTGCATATCTTTACATGGAATTTCAAACCCCCTACCACACCTTAAGATCCACCCAGTGACACCTCCTCCAGTTTGCAAACTAGAAACTTATAAAACACTGAATATATTGGGGGGGGCGGGCGTGGTGGCGCACGCCTTTAATCCCGGCACTCGGGAAGCAGAGGTAGGAGGATCTCTGTGAGTTCGAGGCCACCCTGAGACTACAAAGTTAATTCCAGGTCAGCCTGGGCCAGGGTGGTGAGACCCTACCTTGAAAAACCAAGAAAACAAACAAACAAACAAAAAAAAATATATATATACATACATACATACATACATACATACATACATACACACACATATATATTGGGGGGGGGAATCTATTCAAACTACCACACCTGTGAAGCCTAAGGACCCAGGTTCAAGTCTCCAATACCCATGTAAGCCAGATACACAAGGTGGCCCATGCATCTAGAGTTTGTTTGCAGTGGCTGGAGGCCCTGGTGTGCCCATTCTCTCTCTCTCTCTGTCTCTCTCTCTCTCTGCCTCTTTCTCTCTCTCTGTCTCGCTCTTAAATAAATAAATAAAAATAAACAAAAGAATAAAAAAAAAGAGAGAGACGGGTCTGTAGGTCTGAGATGGATTCAGCCAAGTGTGTCAGGCCTCTTCTAAAAGTTGGGGTACAGTCATGAACAAAGCAATCGAGGGGTACCTGGAGGGGCGGGGATTCATACGCCGGGTAGTTACATGTGAACGAAGGTCCGAGTGGAACCTGCTTTGTGCATAACTTGTGGGCAGAAGCTGCCCGCAGAGGAAAAGACGGATGTGCAAAGGCCCTGAGGCAGGCTGGGGGGGGGGTGGTGGTGGCGGGGAGCAGCAAGGGACACTGGGAGAGAGGAAGACTGGCTTGATAGGTAGGCTTTGCAAGGGTTTTAATTGCAGTGCAGTGAGGCTGTGCTGAGAGATTCCAGACTCCAAAGAAGATATTTGGCACCTAGAGGTATGGAACAGGCTGGGCTGGTGGTACAGGAGCCCACCCTACCATAGGCATGTTTATAGCAAGCTGCTGGCTGGCAAGATAGAGGGTTCTAGGCCGGGACCACCCCCTGGGAAACTGGGTTGTACAGGAAGACGGGGGGGTCGTCAAAGGATCCACCGGATAGATACTGAGGCAGGGGGTGGTGAAACGGCTCCAGGTCTGTGCTCTCAGAGCCCCAGGGAGGGACGGATGGCAGGGGAGGCTGTCAGCACCCCTCCCGCTCAGCCTGCCAGTCTCCTCACCCCAAAGGTCCCCTTGGAAGGAAAGAGGGGACTTGCATGTCCCTGGTCCCTAACCTGTGGCACCAGGCAGCTAGTTCTAATTAGTCTACCAGAGCACAAGAGACAGGAAGCAGGGGCTGGGGCGTGGCATCAACTCCTGCCCAGGCCTGGAGGCTACTTGTCTCACAGGGATGCCTGGGTCCCCCAACACTGAGAAGACTCCATTTCTCTTCCTTGGAGGGCAAGGATGGATGCTCAGCGCACGGACCTGGGCAGGGGCCAGAGTCGGGTTTAGAGATAACGCCAAGGGGCTTTGATCATGCAGGTGGGCACTTGGTACCATGACAACCGAATAAACCAGCCCCAGGGTAGTTCTGGGGTGTGTGTGGGGGGGTTGGTACCAGAGACACAGGGCTAGGGCAAGTGGGAGCTGGCATGGATGGTAGTGTGTGCCCGTAAGCAAGAGCCAGACCCTTCTCCTGGGCTCCGGGGTCGACTCCTGCCCCCGACTCACTCCCTTCTCCTCCCGTAGGCTGGTGGGCCAGTCCGTGGTGTCCATCTGGTGATGCGGGGCGAGGCCCCCTGCACAGACCACTGAGCCCTGCACACCCACCCGGCCGTCGCCATGGCCCGCCTGGCTGCAGCACTCTGGAGTCTCTGTATTACTGCCATCCTGGTCACCTCGGCCACCCAAGGTAAGCGCTGAAGGGAAGGGCTGGTCAACAAAATCCAGAAGGGAGGGGGGGTGCAATTGTGAAATTCCTTCTAGACCATGGACGCCCCCCCCCCGCCGCTCCCCGTCCCTGCCCCAACCCAGTGCAGATGGGGCTGGCACAAGCCGGGGGGGGCATGGTGACTCTCCCCACCAATCACCACCAAGGGGTAGCGTACCCCGACAAGCTGGCCAGGGGCTATCTGGCTGGGGACCCCCTACGGCCAAGACAGGCCTTCCTGGGGGCTGATGGTTCTGTGTGTGTCTCTCTCTCTCTCTCTCTCTGATTACATCTCCAAGTCTCTCACTGGGACAAAGGCTTAATTAAAGCATGCCCGCTGACGTTTATTTAAAAACAACTAATTACCCGGTTCACCCGATGCCAGCCCAGGATCCTGCACATGCCACAATTAGTGTCCCCAAGCCTGCCCGCCCACCCTCCCTTCCGATCACTCACTCAGCGTCCCCACAGTGGTCCTGGGCCAGACAGAGCAAGAGATGTTAAGAAAGGGGTCTGCTGGCTTTCTCCCCGGCCACGCCGCACCCATGGTGCCCCCTACCTGCCTTGCCAGTCCTCTCTGAGGGGTGCTACCATGGGGTGCGATCCCCTCCACCACCCCCCCGTCCCCCGTTTCCTGCTAGCCCTATTCTTTGGAAAGTCACAGCGCTAGAGCAGGCGTTGGCACTGTCCAGCTGTCCGGCAGCCTCATGTTCCTGGCATCTCAGCCCCTAGCAAGGCAGGGAGGGGCCGCTTCCACCCCCAGACCCATGCAAGCCAGCCCTCCACCCCCGTCCTCCCTCCCGGCCTGGGCAGGCTAAAATTAGAGGAGGAAGCAGATGGTGAAAGAGAAGCACATGGGGAACTTTCTCCCAACTGGGACTGTGTTCACCCCAAAAAACCCCAAGGGCCTAGCTGCCATAACCCCGGGGGGAAAGCGGGGGTACCTAACCAGCGTCTGAGGGACCATGGCTCTGAACTCAGCTTCCATTATGCAAATGCCCTACCACAGAACTTTGTTTGTTTGTTTGTTTATTTATGTTTGGTTTTTCGAGGTAGGGTTTCACTCTGATCCAGGCTGACCTGGAATTCACTCTGTAGTCTCAGGGTGGCCTCGAACTCACGCTGATCCTCCTACCTCTGCCTCCCCAGTGCTGGGATTAAAGGCATGCGCCACCATGCCCGGCTTCCTACCACAGCACTTTGATGCCACCAGCCCTGGACCCCCACCCCAGCCAGGACCTCTGCATCCTCACTCCTTCCTGCATCCTGCTGGGCGGGGCTGGGACCAGCGTCAGCTAGCCTGGCCCATGCCAAGCCCCTCTGCCCAGAATGACCAACAACAAAAGGGCCTCCTGTCCTCCACCATGGCTGGGTTATTGCCCAGGAGAGGGGAACAGTTCTTACTGACCCACAGAGGGGGACCGGAGGCCCAGACATCCACACACACACACACCCCCCCCAGAGACTTGGGACCACCAGCCAGGGAATGGCTGAGGACTTGGAAGCCTGCCTGTGTGCGGTGCCTTCTGAGTCCTCTTGTCCCAGACACCACACCACTAGGGCTATTATCCCCGCCACCTGCCCAGCCGGCCCAAGGCGTGTGTGATTGTCACAAGGACCCACACATAGTTTATTTTCCTGTGTAAGGCACTGCACTTGGCACTTCATTTCTGTAGGCTGTGTGATGGTGCACACCTGTTGCTTTACAATCTACCATACGGAGGCAGGAGGATCAGAAGTCAGGGTCAACCTGGGCTACAAGAGACCCCAGTCTGGAATATCCCTGCTGTCTTGCCCTGGGCTGGGGATGCCCAATTTACAGGCTAGAAGACTGAGGCCTGGGGAGGCTGATGCTAATGGCTATGTGAACTTAAGCATGCAGGGCTGGAGGGATGGTTCAGCGGTGAAGGCGTTTGCCTACAAAGCCAAAGGACCCTGGTTCCATTTCCCAAGGACACACGTTAGCCAGATGCACAAGGGTGACGCACGCATCTGGAGTTCGTTTGCAGTGGCTGGAGTCCCTGGCGCGCCCATTCTCTCTTCTCCCTCTTTCTCTGTCAAATAAATAAATAAAAATGAATTTAAGCATGCAAAAAGTTGGGCTTGAGCCGGGCGTGGTGGCGCACGCCTTTAATCCCAGCACTCAGGAGGCAGAGGTAGGAGGATCACCGAGAGTTCGAGGCCACCCTGAGACTACATAGTTAATTCCAGGTCAGCCTGGACCAGAGTGAGACCCTACCTTGAAAAAACAAAACAAAAAAAAAAAAAAAAAAGTTGGGCTTGGTGGTACACGTTTGTAACTCCAGCACTTGGGGAAGGTTGAAGCAGGGGGATCCTGAGTTTAAGGCCAGGCTGGGCTACACAGCAAGGCCTTGTGTGAAACACACACACAAACTAAAGCTTGGAGGGCTGAGCGTGTTGCTCAGTGGTGAGTGCTGCTTGCCCATCAGGCATGAAAGTATCCCTCATGGTCACTGAGGACTCAACCTGGTCAGTGCCTTTCACCTCTGAGCCATCTCTCCAGTCCAGGTTTTACTTTCATTTTTGAGGTAGGGTCTTACTCCAGCCCTGGAATTCACTCTGTAGTCTCAGGGTGGCCTCAAACTCATGGCGATCCTCCTACCTCTGCCTCCCAAGTACTGGGATTAAAAGCGTGCACCACCACGCCCAGCTCAGTTTTACATTCTTAAAAAAAAAAAAAAAAAAACTTTTATTTTGGGCTGGAGAGATGGCTTAGCGGTTAAGTGCTGGCCTATGAAGCCTAAGGACCCCAGTTCAAGGCTTGATTCCTCAGGAGCCACATAAGCCAGATGCACAAGGTGGCACATGCATCTGGAGTTCGTTTGCAGTGGCTGGAGGCCCTGGTGCACCCATTCTCTCTCTCTCTCTCTCTCTCTCTCTCTCTCGTGCTCTCTCTCTTTCTCCTTTTCTCTGTCTCTAATAAGTAAATAAATTTGTAAAAATTTGAAAAACTTAGTTTTAAAACTTCTTTTTGTTTGTTTACTGCTAAGCCATCTCTCCAGCCGTCAGTTTTACTTTTTGTATGTTTGTTTGTATTTTGGTTTTGTTTTTTCTTGGAGAGAGACAGAGAGAGAGGGAGAGGGAGACAGAATGGGCACAGCAGCAGCTTCTCAGATGCTGTGAATGAAATCCAGATGCTTGCGCCCCCTTGTGGTCAAGTGCGGCATTGCGCCCTTGCGTTACTTTGCATCTGGCTAAACGTGGGACCTGGAGATTGGAACCGCTGGAGATTGGAACCAGCGTTCTTATGGTTAGCAGGCAGGCGCCTTAACCGCTAAGCCATCTCTCCAGCCCTGTATTTTGGTTTTTTGAGGTAGGGTTTCGCTCAAGTCCAGGCTGACCTGGAACTCACTATGTAGTCTCAAGGCCATCCTCCTAGCTCCCCAAGTGCTGAGATTAAAGTCGTGCACCACCATGCCCAGCTTACATTTTTTAATTGCAAAGAAAAAATGTGTGTGTGTGTGTGTGTGTGTGTGTATTTTCAAGGTAGGTTTTACTTTAGCCCAAAATGAGCTGGAACTCATTATAGCACCATGCTGGCCTTGAACTCACAGCTATCCTCCTACCTCAGCCTCCTGAGTGCTGACATTAAAGGAGTGGACCACCATGCTTAGTGAAAAAAAATTTAATATTTATTATTTTTTTTTATTATTTTTTTGGTTTTGCGAGGTAGGGTCTCACTCTGGTCCAGGCTGACCTGGAATTCACTATGTAGTCTCAGGGTGGCCTCAAACTCTCAGTGATCCTCCTACCTCTGCCTCCCAAGTGGTGGGATTAAAGCCATGCACCACCACACCCGGCTATTTATTTATTTATATATTTGACAGAGAAAGAGGCAGATAAATAGAGAGAATTGGGTGCACTAGGGCCTCCAGCCACTGCAGACAATCTCCAGACTCATGTGCCACCTTGTACATCTGGCTTACATGGTTATTAGGGAATCAAACCGGGGTCCTTAGGCTAAGCCATCTCTCCAGGCCTGAAAAAAAAAATGTGTTTTGTTTTGTTTTGTTTGAGGTAGGGTTTCACTCTAGCCCAGGCTGACCTGGAATTCGCTCTATATTCTCAGGGTGGCCTCGAACTCACGGTGATCCTCCTACTTCTGCCTCCCGAGTGCTGGGATTAAAGGTGTGCACCACCACGCCCGGCTTGAAAACTTTTTAAAATAAACTTCAGCATGCATTAGCATTACCTGGTAGACATGTATCCCGGATGGCTCCTGGCCTCCCAGTCTGAATTGTCAGGCCCACTGTGGGGTGTGTGGGGCCCAAGACACCTGTTGGGTCAGTTGGAAGTGACAAAGCCAGTTTCTGTGGTTTTCTTTGGAAACACGAGTGCATTCCTGTGCCTCTCGTCTCCTTGTGTGGTGTGGTGTGCTGGTGGGTGGTCCCCAAGACCGCCCTCACTTCTGATATCGAGCACAAGTTTGGGCGCCCCCTCATCACACTCACGCTTGATAGTTAACTCGAAGGACCCTCAGACCCCAACATCCGAGAAAGTTTCCCACATGAGTCTCCTGTTGTCCCCCCCACGGCCACCGTGAATGGAATTGGCTTTTCTGACACACATGGGTGACAAGAGGTCTCCAACCACGGATGCTGTGGCTGGCTGAGCTTAAGCGCAGCCTGGTGTTCCAGTCTGCTTGAATCCCTCATGTACACGTAGTTGGCAGCCCTGCAGAGGCGGGTACCTATGCATCCCCCACATGCCTCAAAGGGGGCTTGTCTGCAAGGACTGCTTGAATAAAGTACCACGGACTAGGGCTGAAGAGATGGCTTAGTAGTCAAGGCGCTTGCCTGCAAAGCCAAAGGACTTAGGTTCGATTCTTCAGTGCCCGCATAAGCCAGATGCACAAGGTGGCACATGCATCAGGAGTTTGTTTGCAGTGGCTGGAGGCCCTCTCTCTCTCTCCCTCCCTCCCTCTTTCTCTCTCAAATAAATAAATAAATAATTTGTTTCATTTCGTTTCTCAAGGTAGGGTCTCACTCTAGCCCAGGCTGACCTGGAATTCACGCCAACACGCCCAGCAAAAATAAAATTTTGTTTTAAAGTACCATGGGGGAAAAAAAAACATATGTTGGGCGTGGTGGCGCACGCTTTTAATCCCAGCACTCGGGAGGCAGAGGCAGGAGGATCACGGTGAGTTCGAGGCCACCCTGAGAATACAGAGTGAATTCCAGGTCAGCCTGGGCTAGAGTGAGACCCTGCCTCGAAAAACAAAACAAAACAAAAACAAAAAGTACCACAGACTGCTCTAACCATTCAGGAAGCTGGCAGCCCAGTGTGCCCAACTACACTGCCTCTCACTTGCAAGTGGTGGTCTTCTCCCTGTGTCCGCACGGGGTCTTTCCTGGGTACATAGCTCTGTCACGTCCCTCCCCTTAGCCAAGCGTGGTGGTACGGCCTGTTATCCCAGGGTGCTGAGGCAGGAGGATCACAAGTTCACAGCCAGCCTGGGCTCCACAGTGAGACCCAAAATGAAACAATGAAGGGCTTGGGGAGACAGCTTACTGGCTAAAGTGTCACAAGGACCTGAGTTCAATCCCCCAGTATCCACGTAGAAATGCCAAGCACAGGGGTGCGTGCCTGTGAACCCCAGCTGGAGATTAGGGGCTCCCTGGGACTCACTGACCAGCCAGCCTAGCCTAATTGGTGAGCTCCAATGAGAGACCCTTTCTCAAAAAAAAAAAAAAAAAAAAAAAAAAAAAAAGGACTGGAGAAATAGCTTAGTGTTTAAGGCGTTTGCCTGCGGAGCCAAAGGACCCAGGTTCGTTTCTCCAGGACCCACGTAAGCCAGATGCACAAGGAGGCGCATGCATCTGGAGTTTGTTTGCAGTGGCTGGAGGCCCTCGCATGCCCATTCTCTCTCACTCTTTCCCCCTGTCTATTTCTCTGTCTCAAATAAACAAAGAAAAATAAATTAAAAAAAAAAAAAAGGTGGGGCTGGAGAGATGGTTTAGCGGTTAAGGCCCATGCCTGCGAAGCCTAAGGACCCCGGTTCAATTACCCAAGTCCCACATAAGCCAGATGCACATGGTGGTGCATGTGTCTGGAGTTTGTCTGCAGTGGCTAGAGGCCCTGGCGCACCCATTCCCACTCTCTCTCTCTCTCTCTCCCTCTCTCTGTCTCTAATAAATAAAATCTTTTTTTAAATCTCTTAAAAAATTATAAAAGAAAGGGTTTAGCATTCCTAAGGATAATGTCTGAGGGTGTCCCTTGGCCTCTGCACACACTGAAAGACAGAAAGAGGGAGGGAAAAAGAAACACCAAAATAAAAAATGAAAAGAAGCCGGGCATGGTGGAGCATGCCTTTAATTCCAGCACTCGGGAGGCAGAGGGATCGCCACAAGTTCAAGGTCACCCTGAGACTACATAGTGAATTCCAGGTCAGCCTGGACTAGAGTGAGACCCTACCTTGAAACCGTACCTCCCCCCCAAAAAAAAAAATGAAGGAAGGAGTGACAAGAAGGCAGACGTGGTGACACACGCCTTTAATCCCAGCACTTGGGAGGCAGAGGTAGAATTGTTAGTTT
This sequence comes from Orientallactaga sibirica, assembly GCA_036365145.1. Lineage (NCBI taxonomy): Eukaryota > Metazoa > Chordata > Mammalia > Rodentia > Dipodidae > Orientallactaga > Orientallactaga sibirica. The sequence continues at coordinate 2,291,751 of JAEOAD010002037.1, read as the reverse complement.
GAGGCCAGCCTGGAACTGCAGAGTGAGTTAGGTCAGGCTGGGCTAGAGTGAGACTCAACTCAGAAAAGCCAAAAAAAAAAAGAAAAGAAAAGGGGCTGGGGATGTAGCTCTGTGGTAGAGTGCTGGCTTTGCATGATTCACGCCCTACGTCCAGTCCCCAGGGCTACACAACTAAACATATTCCGGTTCTCCTTTTCTATGAGAATGACGTACTGTCTGCTGTGCTAAGAGGATGATCCAAAACTCCCTTTTTAAACAAAAAATTGTTTTTATGAGAGAGAGAATGGCGTGTCAGGACCTCCAGTCAGTGCAATGTGCCACCTTGTGCACATGCGTCACCTTGTACATCTGGCTTACGTGGGATCTGGAGGCTTCGCAGGCAAGCACCTTAACCGCTAAGCCATCTCTCCAACCTGAGACATCTTTAATCCCAGCACTCGGGAGGCAGAAGTAGGAGGATCGCTGTGAGTTCGAGGCCAACCAGAGATTATATAGTGAATTCCAGGTCAGCCTGGACTAGAGTGAGACCCTACCTCGAAAAAGCAAAACCAAGAAAAATCCTGTCTCCAAATGCAGTCACTTTCTGAGGTGCTCAACGTGATAATGAGAGTAGGGATACAACCCATAATAGGTAGCAGAGACTCTCTGGCGGGCCCACGGCCCCAGGATGACATTCACACAGGACATTGCAAAGATAAAGGACCGTGTTCACCATCCTTCCTGTACAGGATGCCAGTTTGACAGCCTAATAAACTGAGGCCCACATAGCCCATTTGACAGCCTAATAAACTGAGGCCCGTATAGCCCATTTACAGCCTAATAAATTGAGGCCCGCAGCCCATTTGACAGCCTAATACACTGAGGCCCGCATAGCCCATTTGACAGCCTAATAAACTGAGGCCCGCATAGCCCATTTGACATCCTAATAAACTGAGGCCCCGCATAGCCCATTTGACAGCCTAATAAACTGAGGCCCCTCTTAGCCCATTTCCCAGTCCCTCCCTGGATGGGACGTGACACTGTCCCCTACCTTTCCGCAGGCCTGAGTCGGGCTGGGCTCCCATTTGGACTGATGCGCCGGGAGCTGGCATGTGAAGGCTACCCCATTGAGCTGCGGTGCCCGGGCAGTGACGTCATCATGGTGGAGAACGCTAACTACGGGCGCACAGATGACAAGATCTGTGACGCGGACCCCTTCCAGATGGAGAATGTGCAGTGTTACCTGCCCGATGCTTTCAAGATCATGTCCCAGAGGTAAGTGCCCACAGGGCGCCAGGCACCTCTTGCCCCCATCTCTAGGTGCCGACCTGCTACGCCTGCTCGCCGGCCGGCACTACTCCATACACTTGCAGTTTTCTTGAGGACCTACTAGGCGCTGGGTTCTTGGCACACTCAGCTGCTCCCCCCACACTGGCTTGTGCCACCCATGCCAACCTGCCCCCCACCAACACACACACTCGCCCACCCCTGCCTTCCACCTCAAGAGCTGGCTTCAAGGAAAGAACCATCCTCTCAGATCACGGAGGTGTCGAGTGGCCGAGTAGGAAGTGGGTCTGTCTGTGTGCAAGAGTGTCCTCTGGAGGCCGGGCGTGGTGGCGCACGCCTTTAATCCCAGCACTCGGGAGGCAGAGGTAGGAGGATTGCCGTGAGTTCGAGGCCACCCTGAGACTACATAGTTAATTCCAGGTCAGCCTGGGCTAGAGTGAGACCCTACCTCAAAAGACAAAAATAAAAAAAAAAGAGTGTCCGCTGCTGGCGTGTACATCCTTGTTCATGTGCACGGGGATCGGTGAACGTGGATGTGTGCCGCTGCACTGGGAGTGAGGGGCGTCACTGTATGTCTCAGCATGTTTATGCAAATGAGCTTGGCACTTGCATCGGCCTGGGTGCGGGTGTGCTTGTGGGACCCTGAGAGGTGGGGTCCCACCCAGACTGAGGTGGCACTTGTGCACAGCCCACCCCTACCCCAATAGCCGGTCCCCCTAGGACCTTAGCTTTTCTTTTCTTTCTTTTTTTTTCTTTTCTTTTTTTTTTTTTTTTTTAGAGAGAGAGAGAATTGGTGTGCCAGGGCCTCAGCCAACTGAAATCAAACTCCAGATGCTTGTGCCACTTAGTGGGCATGTGCGACCTTGCGCTTGCCTCGCCTTTGTGCATCTGGCTTATGTGGGATCTGGAGAGTTGAACATGGGTCCCTGGGCTTAGCAGGCAGGCGCCTTAACCGCTAAGCCATCTCTCCAGCCCTTAATTTAAGTGTTTGTTTGTTTGTTTGTTTGTTTGTTTCACTAGCCCAGGCTGGCCTGGAATTCACTCTGTAGTTTTAGGGTGACCTCAAACTCACAGCCATCCTCCTATCTCTGCCTCCTGAGTGCTCCTTAATTTAATTTAAAAAAATATTTTAGGGCTGGAGAGATGGCTTAGCGGTTAAGGCGCCTGCCTGCTAAGCCTAAGAACCCGGTTCCAATCTCCAGGTCCCACGTTTAGCCAGATGCAAAGTGACGCAAGGGCGCAATGCCGCACTTGACCACAAGGGGTCACGCACATCTGGATTTCGTTCGCAGCAGCTGAGACTCTGCTCGCGCGCCCATCTCTGTCTCCCTCCCTCCCTCTCTCTCTCTCCCTCTCTATGACTCTCTCTGTGTCTCTCTCAAAAAAAAATAAGATAAAATAAAAAGTTTTAAAAATAAAAAAATTATTTTATTTATGAGAGAGAGAATGGGCACACAAGGGTCTCGAGCCGCTGCAAATGAACTCCAGACAAATGCACCACCTTGTGCATCTGGCTTTATGTGGGTACTGGAGAATTGAACCTGGGTCCTTTGTATTTGCAGGCAAATGCCTTAACCACTAAGCCATCCCTCCAGCCCAGCTTTTCTTTTGAATGCAAGCACCTGATCAGTGCTTCTTTGGCTGCCCGTCCCCTGAGCAGTGACCACCTGCTTGTTCTCTTGGCTGCTACCATCTTGCTTGCTGCGGTCTGGTCCCCAACAGCAGCCAATGGGCACCTGGGAATGTCAGACCCCATCCCTCCCCTGTCGCGACCCTCTGCGGTGGAGTCCTTCCTAGTGGCAAAAGCTACAGGCTTCCAGGCTTCGTGGTATTCCCGTGGGACCTGCTTTTGCGCTAACATCCTTCCTCAGCCACACTGCCCTCATCACGGGCTCCAGCCATGCCAGGCAGCCATGTTCAGGGGCTGTTCTAGGCCCTTCCCTCTTCCTAGAATGTTGTTCCCTGACATCCCTGGCCCTTCTCCTGACTTGTGTCTTTACTTAACTGAACACCTCTGAACCCTGAAATTGCAGCCCCCTAACTGATTTCCAGACCCCATTCCTACCTTCTGCCTATATTTCTTTATATATATTTAACAGAGAGAAAGGGAGAGAGAGAGAGAGAAAGAGAAAATCAGCACGCCAGGGCCTCCAGCCACTGCAAATGAACTCCAGACACATGCGCCCCTTTGTGCATCTGGCTTACATGGGTCCTGGGGAATTGAACATGGGTCCCTTGGCTTTGCAGGCAAACACCTTAACCGCTAAGCCATCCCTCCAGCCCCTATATTTCTTTTTTTGATGTTTCGATGTAGGGTCTCACTCTAGCTCAGGCTGAACTGGAATTCACTATGGAGTCTCAGGATGGCTTGGAACTTACAGCAATCCTCCTACCTCTGCTTCCCGAGTGCTGGGATGAAAGGCGCGCGCCACCACACCCGGCTTTCTGTCTATATATATATATTTTTTTAATTATTTATTTATTTGCAAGTAGAGAGACAGAGAGATAGAAGAGAGGCAGACACAGAGAGAGAATGGACACGCCAGGGCCTCCAGCCACTGCAAACAAACTCCAGATGCATGTGCCCCTCGTGCATCTGGCCTACGTGGGTCCTAGAGAATCGAACTGGGATCCTTTGGCTTCACAGGCAAACACCTTAACCGCTAAACCATTTCTCCAGCCCTATATATATAGTTTTGGTTTTAATATTTTATTTATTTATTTATTTGAGAGGGAAATAGGAAGGCAGAGAGCGCCAGGGCCTCCAGATCCTGTAAATGAACTCCAGACGAATGTGCCACCTTGTGCATCTGGCTTGATGTGGGTCCTGGAGAACGGAACCCCTGGTCCACTGGCTTTCCAGGCAAGCGCCTTAACCGCTAAGCCATCTCTCCAGCCCTTCTCCCCATCTTCTGCTGTCCTGACCAGCTCACCAGCCTTTGCTTAAGCTGGCTCCCTTCCTGGGGAATTCCCTGTCTCCTGCCTCTCCAGGTTCTCTCTGCCCACCTCCTCTGCGCCCCAGCCTCGGGCCTGTCTTTGTCCTCCGGGCTTGGATACGTGTGCCTGTGTCCCACCTCCCTCCACGTGGGAGGCTGAGCAGTGTGGTGACGGGGCTGCTGAAGCGTGATGAAGCCTCTCTGGAGGACAGGGAAGCCCTGGATCCTGCTTCCTTCGCCGGAGTCCCCCGTTCTCTCTGTCTGTTACAAAGTCACCGCTAAGCTGTTCTGTCGGACACCCAGGCAGAGTTGGCCCAAAGGACAGCTAAATCAGAAGGCATGACACACACTGGGTCCTGGCTTCCCAGAGCCTCTGTTGCCTCCGCCCCTCAAATCCCAGTCCTTTAAAGACACTGCCACGCCTGCTATCACCTCATTGGCCGTGCCTTGATATGCATCCTTCTAGCTCCTGAGGAATCTGGGCTGTGGAGTCCCTGCAGGAAGTTCAGTGCATCCTCTTTCCTTTTCTTCTACAAAGGTGACATTAAAGTAGTCATTCAAAAGTTTTATTTAAGCCAGGTGTGGTGGCGCACGCCTTTAATCCCAGCACTGGGAAGGCAGAGGTAGGAGGATCACCGTGAGTTCGAGGCCACCCTGAGACTACGTAGTGAATTCCAGGTCAGCCTGAGCCAGACCTTGAAAAATAAACAAACAAAAAAATTTTATTTGGGGGCTGGAGAGATGGCCTAACGGTTAAGGCGCCTGCCTGCTAAGCCTAAGATCCCCGTTCCAATCTCCAGGTCCCACGTTTAGCCAGATGCAAAGTGACACAAGGGCGCAATGCCGCACTTGACCACAAGGGGGCGCACGCATCTGGATTCCGTTTGCAGCAGCTGAGACTGTTGGCGCGCCCATTCTTTGTCTCCTTCTCCCTCTCTCTCTATCTCTCTCCAAAAATAAATAAAATAATTTAAAAAATTTATTTGGGCCTGCACAGATGGCTTAGCGGTTAAGGCACTTGCCTGCAAAGCCAAAGGACCCAGGTTCAATTCCCTAGTACCTGTAAAGTCAGATATACAAGGGGCACATGTGTCTGGAGTTTGTTTGCAGTGGCTGGAGGCCCTAGTGCACCCATTCCCTCCCTCCCTCCCCTCTGTTTCACACACACATAAATAAAATTTAAATTATTTATTTTTATTTATTTGAAAGAGATACATGTAGAGAAAGAAACAGAGAGAATGGGTGCGCCAGGGCCTCTAGTCACTGCAAACAAACTCCAGACACGTGTGCCACCTTGTGTATATATGGCTTATATGGGTCCTGGGGAATCAAACCTGGGTCCTTTGGCTTTACAGGCAGGCACTTGGCCACTAAGCCATCTCTCCAGCCCAATAATTTTTTTTTAAGTTTACTTATTTGTAGTTCTGGGATGAAATTCAGCATCTTGGACATAGTAAGCAAATGCTGTGCCTCCAAACCACACCCCGGCCCCCCAAAATTAACCACTATAAAGTGAATATTCAGTGCTGTTTAATTACACCATCTTGACTTAGTTCCAGAACATTCTATCACCTCAAAAGTAAACCCCAAGCCGGGCATGGTGGCACACACCTTTAATCCCAGCACTTGGGAGACAGAGGTTGGAGGATCGCCATGACTTCCAGACCACCCTGAGAATACATAGTGGATTCCAGGTCAGCCTGGACTAGAGTAAAATACTACCTCGAAAAACCAAAATAGGGGCTGGAGAGATGGCTTAGCAGTTAAGGCACTTGCCTGCAAAGCCAAAGGACCCAGGTTCCATTCTCCAGATCCCATGTTAGCCAGATGCACAAGGTGATGCAAGCGTCTGGAGTTCCTTTGCAGGGGCTAGAGGCCCTGGTGTGTCCATTCTCTCTCTCTCCTCCCTCTCTCTGTCTCTAATAAATAAAGTAAAAGAAAAAGAAAAACCAAAATAAGTAAATCAATAAAATAGGGTCTTGAAGAGATGGCTTAGCAGTTAAGGCACTTGCCTGCATGCATCTTAAACTGCCATCACTCCAGCCTACTTTTTTTTTTTTTCATTGCCTCTACTGATTTAGAGGTTTGCATGGTGCACTCCTTAAATCTTGGTTATAATTATTTAATCTTATTTTAAAGAGAAAGAGAATTGGCACGCCAGGGCCTCAGCCACTGCAATCAAACTGCAGGTGCTTGCGCCACCTAGTGGTCATGTGTGACTTTGTGCTTGCCTCACCTTTGTGCATCTGGCTTACATGGGATCTGGAGAGATGGAACATGGGTCGTTAGGCTTCACAGGCAAGCGCCTTAACCACTAAGCCATCTCTCCAGCCCTTCTTCTTCTTCTTCTTTTTTTCATGACAGTGAAAGAGACAGAGAGAATTGGCATGTCAGGGTCTCTGGCCACTGCAGTAGAACTCCAGATGCATGTGCCACCTTGTTCTCATGTGTAACCTTGCCTGTCTGGTTTACATGGACTCTGGGAAATCAACCCTGGGTCCTTGGGCTTCACAGGCAAGCATCTTAACCCCCAAGCCATCTCTCCAGCTTTGATCTTCTACTTTCTACGTACTCTATCTCCCCTGAGGCCAGGAGACTATTCTGCATCCTTGCAGATAGCTGGCACAAAGGGAAGCTGAAATCTCAGTTGGGGAGGGAGGACTGATGACTCCCCCCCCCTTGTATTCCAACAAAGGCACACATTTCAGCAGCTCCCCCTTTTGGCAGGTGTGGATAATGTCACTGTGAACATGTGCAGATTTTGCTCAAACACTTGCAGTAAATTCTTTGGAGCACATACTTAAAAATTTTTTTAATTTTTATTTATTAGAGGCAGAGGGAGAGAGAGAGAGAGAATGGGCACGTCAGGGTCTCTAGCCACTGCAAACAAACTCCAGACGCATGTGCCACCTTGTGCATCTGGCTTAAGTGGGGCCTGGAGAAGCAAACCTGGATCCTTTGACCTCGCAGGCAAAAGCCTTAACCGCTAAGCCTTCTCTCCAGTCCAATGGGCACATATTTAAAAATCATATGGGTCAGGCGTGGTGGCGCACAACGTTAATCCCAGCTCTTGGGAGGCAGAGGTAGGAGGATTGCCGTGAGTTCAAGGCCAGTGAGACCCTACCTCTAAAAACAAATAAACAAAAAAAGTCATATGGGGCTGGAGGATGGCTTAGCAGTTAAAGCGTTTGCCTGCAAAGCCAAAGGACCCAGGTTTGATTCCCCAGGACCCACGTTAGCCAGATGTACAAGGGTGCACACATGTCTGGAGTTCGTTTGCAGTGGCTGGAGGCCCTGGTGTGCCCATTCTCTCTCTCTCTCTCCCTCTTTCCATCAAATAAATATATATATATATATATATATATATATTTTTTTTTTTTTTTTTTTTTTTTTTTTTTTTTTTTTTTGGTTTTTCGAAGTAGGGTCTCACTCTGGCCCAGGCTGACCTGGAATTCACTATGTATTCTCAGGGTGGCCTTGAACTCACGGCGATCCTCCTACCTCTGCCTCCTGAGTGCTGGGATTAAAGGCGTGCGCCACCACGCCCAGTTCATAAATAAATAAAATATTTTTTAAGAAGACATTTGGTGGCTCTGACCCTTGAGGTTACTGCTGTATTTTAAGTAGGTATAAGTAGGTATTTTAAGGAGTAGGGAGATAGGATCAGACCCTCCCATGCCTGTCCTGGGTCCCCCCCCCCATCTTTCCTGAATACCACCCTACACGTCTCTTGGCCCTTCCTGGAGTTTCTGGGTTGGTGCTTAGCACTCCCCAGTCAAAGGCAGAACTAGAGGGAGACAGACACAGGTCTGCCTGGTGGTGAGAAGCCTCCTCGGCATTTCTCGCGTGCCCGCATCTTGCTTGGCGCGCTGTGAAGATGAGGAATGGGGCCCGTTGGTTTTCTTCTCTTTGTGCCCAAACGCCTGACAGGAACAGCTGAAGGAGGAAGGTTGGTGTTAGCTCTTGGTTTTAGAGGGTATAAGTTCGGGGCTGGAGAGATGGGACTGGAGAGATGGCTTAGCAGTTAAGGTGTTTGCCTGCAAAGCCAAAGGATCCCAGTTCGATCCTCCAGGACCCACGTTAGCCAGATGCACAAGAGGGTGCACGCATCTGGAGTTCATTTGCAGTGGCTGGGAAGTCCTGGTGTGCCCATTCTCTCTCTTTCTCTTTCTCTCAAATAAGTTTGTAACAGCAGGGAGAGTGATAGAGGAATATCTAGCTGGGCGGGCGTGGTGGTGCACACCTTTAATCTCAAGCAGAGGTAGGAGTGAGTTCAAGGTCAGCCTGGGCTAGAGTAAGACCCTACCTCAAAAAAAAAAAAAAGAAAAAAGAAAGAAAGAAAAGAAAAGATAAAAAAAGGAAGGAGGGCTGGAGAGATGGCTTAGCAGTTAAGGCACATTCCTGTGAAGCCCAAGGACCCCGGTTCGATTCTCCAGGTCCCACGTTAGTCAGATGCATGTGGTGGTACATACATCTGGAGTTCGTTTGCAGTGGCTGGAGGCCTTGGTGCGCCCATTCTCACTGTTCTCTCCCTCTTCCTCTCTGTCTCTAATAAATAAATAAAATCTTTAAAAAAAAAAAAAAAGGAAGGAAGGAAGGAAGCCATACATGGTGGTGCACATCTTTAATCTCAGCACTCGGGAGGCAGAGGAAGGTAGGAGGATCGCCGTGAGTTCAAGACCATCCTGAGACTACATAGTTAATTCCAGGTCAGCCTGGACCAAAGTGAGACCCTACCTCGAAAAACAAACAAACAAACAAACAAACAAAGCCTTAGTATCCCTGGCACTGGTACCTTCTAATGGCATTTAACTTGATATTTATTTATTTATTCTTTAGAAATGACAGCATTATTTCTTTTTTTGTTGTTTATTTATTTGAGAGTGACAGACAGACAAAGAGGCAGATAGATAGAGAATGGGTGCGCCGGGGGCCTCCAGCCACTGCAAATGAACTCCAGATGCACGCGCCACTTTGTGCATCTGGCTTACGTGGGTCCTGGGGAATCTAGTATCAAACCAGGGTCCTTAGGCTTCACAGTCAAGCGCTTAACCGCTAAGCCATCTCTCCAGGCCCTATTTATTTATTTTTGAGAGAGAGAATGGGTGCACCAGGACCTTCAGCCTGCTGTGAACGAACTCCAGATGCGTGTGCCTCTTTGTGCACATGTGTGACCTTGCATGCTTGCGGCATTAGTGCAACTGGCTACGTGGGACCTGGAGATATGAACATAATTTCTTAGGTTTCACAGGCAAGTGCCTTAACCACTAAGCCATCTCTCCAGCCAAGCATGTAACTTTATTTTATTTTCTTTATTTTTTTAATTTTGTTTTGTTTTGTTTTTTGAGGTAGGGTCTCACTGGTCCAGGCTGACCTGGAATTCACTCTGTAGTCTCAGGGTGGCCTTGAACTCTCAGCGATCCTCCTACCTCTGCCTCCCGAGTGCTGGGATTAAAGGCGTGCGCCACCACACCCGGCTTAATTTTTTTTTTTAATTTGAGACAGGGGAGGAGAGAGAGAGAGAAAGAGAGAATGGGCACGCCAGGGACTCTAGCCACTGCAGACAAGCTCCAGACACGTGCGCCACCTGTGTGTCTGGCTTATGTGGGATCTGGAGAGTCGAACATGGGTCCTTGGGCTTTGCAGGCAAGCTCTTTAATCACTAAGCCATCTCTTCAGCACTTTATTTGAGAAAGAGAGGGAGAGAGAGAATCTGGCGTGTAAGTTTATTGTTGTTTTGGGATTAAAGGCGTGCGCCACCACGCCCGGCTATACTGAGGCTTTTGCAGTGAGGGATGGACCAAAGTGCCCATGCAATCTCTGGGTTTAGTCTCCCACTGCCCTGGCGCCTTCTCAGTTTGGGGATATCTGCTCCCCTCCTGGTCGCCGAGACTCCTGGGCCCGCGTCCATGTTTGCCAGCTCCCCTCTTCCTCCTGTCCGCAGGTGTAACAACCGAACCCAGTGTGTGGTGGTTGCCGGCTCGGACGCCTTTCCTGACCCCTGTCCTGGGACCTACAAGTACCTGGAGGTGCAGTACGACTGCGTGCCTTACAGTGAGTCATCGTGTTCCTTGTGCTAACGTGGGCCCTTCTCTACCCCCCTGCCCCTCCCCACCTCCACAGAGCTAGGGAGGAGAACTCTGACCCAGCACACGCGTGCTCACACCCATTGGGGGGGGTTGGCACGGGGGGGGACATCTGGGCACGCTCCCTCCCTCGCACATTCTCGCTCACAGACACTGCTGTCCACAGTCCCGTGGCTGCTCCCCTGCCCCCACAGACTCTGTCCCCCTCTGCTGCAGTGCCTTCTTCGGCTCTTGTCACCCTCCCATTCGCCCTTCTTCTGCTTCACGTGCCCCCTGCTTACTGATGCCCCTTAAGGCCACAGGCCCATGCTCCGTTCAGCATGCTGACATTTCGTCCGCCTGCCCCTCCCCACTTCCCCTCTCCTTGACCTTGATGCTCATCTGACCTCTTTCACGCACACCCCTTCTTCCTACACCTCTTGCTCTCACCGTCCTGCCCCCCCCCCAGAACTCACCCTTTCTCAGCACCCCTCAACACCCCTTCCACGTCTTGGAGGCCCTAGTGTCAGAGCTGGTGTGAAGGGCCGGGGTGTCATCCTCAGATTCCCAACTCCTGGTGGTTGGCCTGTCCATAAAAACCACGATCACACTTCCTCTACAAAATCAAGCGCCACCATGTCCTACTTGAAAGTGCCCCCTCCCCAGGAAGGCGATCTCGGGAGCTTTGTTGGCATCTGGCCAAGGAGAGCAACCAAGGACAGGGTTGGCACCCGCCCTGAACACCACCTATCCTTCCTGCCCGCTCCCCTCCCTGTCCTCCCCATCTCTCTTCTCCCACTGGGCTTTCACAAAGCGGCCTGGAGGCGTAGGGGCCTCCGGGCAGAGGGGTGTCCAAGAGCGAGGGAGGCAGGGGACCTTGTAACTCTTCCCCTCTCATCCCAGCCTTCCCCCCTCCCACACACACCCACCCCATCCCCCACCCTTTGCTTTCTCCTTGCAGGTGCCACGGCAGGATGCTGGGGGAACTGGACTCAATTATGTGCTTCAGTAACTTTCTCCTTTTAGACTTTCCTTTCAGGGCCTGAGGCCTTCAGCTACCACCCGAGGCGGCAGATGCTCCCTGAAGCCTCCTTACACCACTGGGGGACACTGCCCATCTCGCAGCGGGGACAGCAGGGAGGGAGGGAGGAAGGAAGGAAGGGAGGCAGCCAGAGTAGGACAGAGGGCAGGACCAAGTGGGCATGAGGCTCCACTGGACTCTTGACTTTTTTTCTGGCTTTGAAACCTGCAGCAAATGACTTTTTAAAAAAAAAAAAAAAAAAAATGTCTCCGGGTGCTGCAGAAGGAGGCGTGAGGCCCGGAGGAGGTCAGGCGTGAGAAGCAAAGGGCTTGGCTGGCCCAGGCGGCCAGAGCCCACTCCCGGGAGCAGAGTTCTGAGTGCAAATTGCCGAAGGCAGAGGCTTCGACTTCACACCCCCCCCAGCGCCCAGCCCCAGCCTGGCTCAGCATGTGCTAAGTTGATGGTATGGACGCTTTTTCCCCTGCCACCTGAGCCTCTTAATGCCTCCGTGTCGGGGGAGGGGTCAAAGGCTTACCCTGAAAGCCGCTGCAAATAGAGGACGTGGCAGGAGCAGGTGATTATGCCCGTGCCACAGGTCCCGAGGGGACAGCAACGCTTGGGCCAGCTGTGTGGCCTCAGTTCACTCAGCTGTTAGACAAGGTTCTCAGAGGGTTGCATGCCAGATACCTGGCCCAGTTCCTAGCCCTTCCAGTGAAGTACTGGATGCTCGGTGCTCAGCATTTTTGTTCTAGCCACCTTTACCCCAAGGGGTGGTGAGCCCAACGCCTCCAGGGGCTGGAAACCTTCCCTGACCCAAGTGGAGCCCAAAACATGCAGAAGGTATTAGAATAGAGGGACAAAGTCAGGGCTCCCCCCCCCCGCCCGGCTGGAGCTTGGAAACCTTTTCTTGCCAAGCCCCAGGGACCAAATATCCAAAGAAACCAGAAGGGTTCTGGTAGCCGGGCGTGGTGGTGGCGCACGCCTTTAATCCCAGCACTCAGGAGGCAGAGGTAGGAGGAGCGCCATGAGTTCGAGGCCACCCTGAGACTACAGAGTGAATTCTGAGCTAGAGAGAGACCCTACCTCAAAAAAACAAACCAAAACAAAACAAAAAGACAAAAGGGTTCTGGTGTTGGAAGGTGGCACAGCTCAGGAGATGGGCAGCCCTGGACTGCTGGGGAAGAGAGTTAGCTGGAGCCCTTGGCAGGGCTGGGCAAGGTGGAAGGAACTTTGGGCCTTTAAAATTAGGAGGGTTTGGAATTAGGGAATGCTGCGGCCAGGTGAAGAAGCAGAGTATACTGGCCACTCCCTTGTCCACCAAAGATTTCCTGGGCATTGGCCAAGCCCCCTGGGAGGCCTGGGGAGCCAGACATGGCCCCAAGCTGCAGATCTTCCCTGAATAGTAAATCTAAAGGGGAGGAGAATGCAGAGCCTGGAGGGGGAGCGGCTTGGATAGCCACAGGGCCCTGGGCTTCAGAAGCTGGGGTGACTCCAGTGCTGGTGGGGGCGTGGGAGGGACAGGGGCTCCCGAAGGGGGGGCCACCGAAGATATGGGGACCCACAAACATTGCACTAACATTGAATTTGCTTTGCAGCTGAGCACAGCCTAACGCTCCCTTCCTCCCTCAGGTCCCCCACGGCGCACACAGCGTGTCATCAAAGGGCAGCGGGCAGGGCAGGGTGGAGCTTGGGCCCCTGGGCCCCTGGCAGGCCGGGCAAAGCAACCGAACCTGGAGCTAGCCTCCTTCCCCACACCCCACCCTCAACCCCACCCTCCACGCCCACACCCAGGGAGCGTGTCTGCCCTGTGTATCATCCAGTCCGGTCTGTGATCCCCCCACCACCAATCCCCTGATTTCTGTGCCTCTGTCCCCCCACCCTGGCTCTCTCCAGGGCCTGGGAAGGGGGCACCTGCCTGTCTGCCTCTCTGTTCTGTGTCTGGCTCTGCTGCCCCTTCTCTGTTTGTGGTCTGGGGTCAGGAGGGCTTGGGGGAACACAGCTGGAGGGGGGGACACCACAAAGGAAGGAGTTCAGCATGTGCCCAGAAGTCACTGCACCCCCCCACCACCACCACCACCAAATCCCTGGTTCCAGCAACGTTGGCAGACGGCAGGGTGGAGGGGAGCCTGTGGTTTTTCCACTCCCTCCTGCCTGGTGCCCCCACCCCCGACCAAGCCAGAGCCCAGCTCCCAGCTGGGGCTCCCTCTCTGCCCCTCTGTATCCAACGGCCCCCCCCCTTCCTCAGGGTTCTGTCCACCTGACTGCCTGTACCATACCTCGTCTCTTCGTCTCTTCCCTCCCGTGTGTTCCTGTACCCCTCTCACACTGTCTCCCTGGCACCCTTTCGCCCCATCCAACCCCCAGAGGAAGGGACTTGGGGGGGGTGGGGGCTGAGCTGATGCTACGGAAGGGGCTGGGGAAACAGGAGCAAGGAAGGAAAGTTAAAGAGGGGGCATGTGGCCAGAAGAGAAACGAAAGCAATTTAATCTTTTTTTTTTCTTCTCTTTTTTTTCTTGCACATTTTTTTTTTCAATTTGTTTTTCTCTCTCTCTTCCGATGCTTAAAGTAGAAGTGGAGCAGAAAGGTAAACGCACCGTTACCAATGCTAACCCCTAACTCACACTTTGTTCCACCTGTACCATACTCATTGTGGCCCACCCCTTCTGCCCCTTCTTCTCCCCTGCCCCCACTTGGTCCAGTGATAGCCCCGCCCTGGGTGTACCGCCAGGGCCAAGGCCAAGGCCACGGGCATCACCCTCCAGATACCCGCAGAAGCTCCTCTCTAAACCGGGGCAAGATTCTCTCTCATATTTTCTCTTTCTCTCTGTCTCTCTCTTTCTTGCTCTCGCTCTCGCTCTCTCTCCTTTGTCCTCTGTTTCTGCCTCTCCCTCTCTTTTCTCTCCTCTCCCTGTCCCTCCAGTCTGGTCCCTGATCCCAGCAGGGAACTTAGCCTTCTTTTTCTTTTGCCTCCCTCAGGAGAAGTGTTTGATGGGGAGGGAGGGGGACTCCTTTCCAGTACTCACTGCACCAGGGGGGCACTTTGCTCTCACTGTCCGTGTCTCTCTCTCTCTCTCTCTCCCTTTTCTCTTTTCTCTCTTTCCCTCCTTTTCCCTTGTACCTGTGTTTCTGGATTAGGGGAGGTGGGAAGGAAGGGCGCCTTTGTTTTCCTTTTGGGGAACAGATTCCTCCTCTCGGGCTCCCGGTGGTTTAAAGTTCTTCTTGGTTTGGCGTTTCCAAGGCTCAGAGCTGTTGAGGAGCACGGAGCACCAGTACCCCCACCCCTACCCCTCCTGACCAGCTGGGGGCCCAGTCCTGGGGTGGGGTGTCAGCTGTCCTGAGCCCCGGGAGGGGGCAAGGGCGGGGCGGGGGGCGGGCCTCCTGGAGGGGGTGGGCAGGAGCGGGTTCTGTCTCTGCACACTTGCAAAGCTGCAGTCAGGGTTCCTTCTGGGCTGTTGTGGTAGAGTACCAGGGAGAGGGGTGGGGGGGGGACTGTTGGACTCTAGGGACTTCCACAGGCCCCCGTCATTTCTTGCAGGGACCTCCACGGTGATTGGGACTATCCATCCATTAAGGGCTAGGGAGTGCTCCAGCTTAAAGGTCTTGGAGGGTGGCATACTGGGATGTGGGGGTTGGTGGTGGTCATTTTCTCCCTAGGAAGTTTCTGGAAATTGACAGATCTGAGGTTGGCAGCAATAAGCCGGGCAATGAGCTGGCCCTTCAGGATCCCTTTTGCCTTGAAATCACGGTGGTCTGTGGAGCATCCCCTTCAAGGGAGGTGGGGCGGGGCCCCTAAGCTGCCCCTCCCTTCCCATCCTCTCCCCGGCAGTCCCCTAGCCTCACCAGCTGCCAGGCCTGGGCCTGTGGCCACCCTCCCTTGCTCTCTCCCCCGAGTCGAGTCGAGTCTGCCCCACGGCACCAAGCTCCTCTTCTTGCAGGCAATGGATCTCAGCTTCGAGTGCAGGCAGCGGGCTGGGGGAGAGTTGTATGTTGGGGTGGTGGTCCAAGTCCCCTGGCGGACCCTTCATTTCCCTCCTTAACACGGTCACCACGGGGTGACCTCTAACTGCGTTTTTTTTTTTTTCTCTCCCTGACACCCTCTGGCCAGCTCAGGCCGTGAGACCCCCCCACAGCCCTCTATCACACACCCACACAGCTCTGGCAGGGGGCCCTGGTGTAGCAGATGGGATACCGGGGTGGGGGTGGAGGGCTCAGAAGAAAAAGGTGGAGGCCAGGTGTGGGGCTGGTCAGAGGCTGCAGGCTGACTCTTAAGGGCACCGTGGACTGAGAAATGCCCAGGGCCCAGAGCCGGAGCCAGGGTGGGTCTGGCTCCCCTCCTATAAATAGGGAGTGTGTTCCTGCCCTGATGCTGTGGAGGGAGGGCATGCGCGCGCGCGCACACACACACACACACACACACACACACACACACACGCCACCTGCCAAAGAGCCAGGCTGGATGTGGACAGGAGATCTGGCTCCTGCCCCAGTCCCTTCTCTGTCACCCCATGCTGGCAACCAAGTCTCCGCCCTGCCTGCCCTCCTTGGGGCCAGCTGCTTTGGTGACGGGCCAAGCAGGAGCAGAGAATTCACTTTAGGGACTCCCCCACCCCAGCGCTGCCTGTGGGTTCTGCTACGGGGAGGTGAGAGGGAGGTGCCAGCCCTCCTGGATGGAGGAGCCATGTGGTCTCCGGCACTCTGGGGAGCAAAGGAGGTGGGGGAGAGGGGACTCTGGCCGGCTGACCCGGCTCGATCAGTAGGGGTAGGCTAGGTTGTGGTTGGGCCAGTGAGGGACAAGAGTGGGCAGGCCAACGGCGCCAACCGAGATGCAGTGGAGGTTTTCCTCTTTTCAGGGAATGGGGGGGTGGGGCGGGGCCCCCCACCTTTCTGACATCAGCGCTGCCTTGGTCCCTCCTCCCGAGCCGGGGATGGTCGCAGGTAAATCGGGGTCCAGGGCAGGGGAGGTTGGGGGAGGGGCTGACTGGGGCGGGCTGGATCTTTATCCTAGCACCTGGTTCCCTCCCTTGCCCCCTCCGAGCTGGACCTGGGACTGCCCCCCCGGAAGGGACCCTCAATCGGGCCTGGGCCTTGGAGTGAATTCTCTGCTCACCCCCCTCTCTCCTCCGCCAGCATTAACCCTTTCTTCCCAGGTAGCCTCCAGAGAGCCTCCCTTGGAGCCAGGACTTCGTGGACCCCCACCCCCTCCCTTGTCTCTCTTCCCTCTGCGCAGCATCCCCAACCCCAAATCTCCCGGGAGTCCAGTCCCTCCATGTCCCTACCCCATCCCTGTGTAACCAGTGTCAGTCAGTGGGTACCGCTGAACCTGGCCCGTGGGAGAAAGCCTGCTGGCTTGGGGCAAGGCTGTGGACACCTCCCTAAGCCTAGCCTGGGATCTGCCTGCTGGAACCTCTTCCTCTCTGACACGGCGGGTACCAGTGGGGATAGAGCACAGACAAGCATTCGGGGCCTGGGGAGAGAGTGGATGGCCCTAGGCCTCCCTCCTTCGAGTTGAGGGGTGCTCCTTACACCCACCGTTGGTTTGGAAATGTCACTTTCTCTTGAGGTTTTTTTGCAGGGTGTCGGGGGGCGGGGGAGATGGGAATAAAGTGAAGTGTTACTTATTATCATTATTATTATTTTGGGGGAAAAAAGCGCCTACCCTCGTGTGGTTGGTGTATGATGGGACCCTGGGCCCTAGTGACGTCAATAGAGGCAGGGGTGCTGACCCTAAACTCTCAGGGCAGGTGCTACTGCAACAGACTCCCCTGTCCTATTCCCCACCCCAACCCCCCTCCACCCATCTTCCCCAACCCACCTCCATCACTTACCAGAATGGCTCATGGAGGGCTCTTCTCCAGCAGCCAGAGAAACCAGAAAAAGGCTTATCCTTCCCCCCCCCAACCCCCCTACACACACACTAACCCGTTACTCTCCATGACCTCTTAGGGAGAGAGGGGCAGCTGGGCGGGGGTGGGAGTAACCAGCCCACAAAAAAAGCCCCCGCCCTCCCCCGCAACCCTTGGCCATCATCACCAGCCCTTACCAAGCAACCGTGACTGCAGCAGCAGGAGGGGACAACCCTGGCTTTGCGCCCTCCCCCCCAGCCACCAGTTTGCACCGTGTGACCGACTTGCCTCTCTCTCTCTCTCTCTCTCTCTCTCTGTGCATGCTCCTGTGTGTGCATCCTCCTCCTCCGTGCATCCTCCTCCTCCTCCGTGCATCATCTACCCAAACCCCTCCCACCCCCCCCCCCAAAAAAAAGTCTTCGTGTGCCCGGGGACCCTGCAGAAGGTGCTGGAGCCCACGTCGACGCACGAGTCGGAGCATCAGTCTGGCGCCTGGTGCAAGGACCCTCTGCAGGCCGGCGATCGCATCTACGTGATGCCCTGGATCCCTTACCGTACGGACACGCTGACCGAGTACGCGTCGTGGGAGGACTACGTAGCCGGCCGACACACCACCACCTACCGCCTGCCGCACCGCGTGGACGGCACGGGCTTCGTGGTGTACGACGGCGCGGCGTTCTACAACAAGGAGCGCACGCGCAACGTGGTCAAGTACGACCTGCGAACGCGCATCAAGAGCGGCGAGACGGTCATCGGCGCGGCCAACTACCACGACACGTCGCCGTACCGCTGGGGGGGCAAGACGGACATCGACCTGGCCGTGGACGAGAACGGGCTGTGGGTCATCTACGCCAGCGAGGGCAACGACGGGCGCCTGGTGGTGAGCCAGCTGAACCCCTACACGCTGCGCTTCGAGGGCACGTGGCGCACGGCCTACGACAAGCGCTCGGCCTCCAACGCCTTCATGGCATGCGGGGTGCTCTACGTGCTGCGCTCCGTCTACGTGGACGACGACAGCGAGGCGGCCGGCAACCGCGTGGACTACGCCTTCAACACGCACGCCAACCGCGAGGAGCCGCGCGCCGCGGGCATGGCCTTCCCCAACCCCTACCAGTTCGTCTCCTCCGTGGACTACAACCCGCGCGACAACCAGCTCTACGTCTGGAACAACTACTTCGTCGTGCGCTACGCGCTGCAGTTCGGACCGCCAGACCCCGGCGCCGGTGAGATGGGGGGGTGGGGAGGGAGCGTGCACGGGAGGGGGCGTCATAGGCGGGGTGCAGACTCTGGGCAGGCGTGCGCTCGGGCACACTCGTGCATACCACTGTGGTTGGGGAGGAGGGACTCCGGGCAGGCGTGCGCTTGGGTACACTGGGGCATGCCAGGAGGGGGTGCAGGGTGACTCTGGGCAGGCGTGCGCTCGGGCACACTCATGTGTGCCAGGAGGGGGTGCAGGATGACTGGGCAGGCGTGCGCTCGGGCACACTGGGGCGTGCCAGGAGGGGGTGCAGGCTGACTCTAGGCAGGCGTGCCCTCTGGCACACTGGTGCATGCCAGGAGGGGGTGCAGGCTGACTCTGGGCAGGCGTGCGCTCGGGCACACTCATTTGTGTCAGGAGGGGGTGTAGGGTGACTCTGGGCAAGCGTGCACTCGGGCACACTCGTGCATACCACAGTGGTTGGGGAGGAGGGACTCCAGGCAGGCGTGCGCTCGGGCACACTCGTGTGTGCCAGGACGGGGTGCAGGGTGACTCTGGACAGGCGTGTGCTTGGGTACACTGGTGCATGCCAGGAGGGGGTGCACATTCCTGCATGCCAGGGTGGTGCAGGGCGACACTGGGCAGGCGTGCGCTCGGGCACACTCGTGCATGCCAGGAGGGGGTACAGGGAGACTCTGGGCAGGCACGTGCTCAAACACACTCGTATTTCCAGGAGGAGGTGCAGGGCAACTCTGGGCAGGCGTGCGCTCGGGCACACTGGTGTGTGCCAGGAGGTGGTACAGGGAGACTCTGAGCAGGCATGCGCTCGAACACACTCATGTGTGCCAGGGAGGTATGTGTGCCAGGAGGTGTGTGGGAGACTCTGAGCAGGCAGGCATGAGCACACTCATGTGTGCCAGGACACACTCTAGGCAGGCATGCGTGCCAAGAGGGGGTGCAGGGTGACTCTGGACAAGCGTGTACTTGGGCGCACTGGTACATGCCACGGTGGTTGGGGAGGATGGGGGAACTCTGGGCAGGCATGCACTTGGGCACACTGGTGCATGCCAGGAGGGGGTACAGGGCGACTGGGCAGGCGTGCGCTCGGGCACACGTGAGTGCCAGGAGGGGGTGCAGGGCAACTCTGGGCAGGCATGCACTTCAGGCACACTGGTGCATGCCAGGACGGGGTGCAGGGCAATTCTCGGCAGGCGTGCGCTCAGCCACACTCGTGTGTGCCTGGAGGGGGTGCAGGGTGACTCTGGGCAGGCGTGCGCTCAGCCACACTCGTGCGTGCCTGAAGGGGGTGCAGGGCGACTCTGGGCAGGTGTGCGCTCAGCCACACTCGTGCGTGCCTGGAGGAGGTGCAGGGTGACTCTGGGCAGGTGTGTGCTCAGCCACACTCGTGCGTGCCTGGAGGGGGTGCAGGGCGACTCTGGGCAGGTGTGCGCTCAGCCACACTCGTGTGTGCCTGGAGGGGGTGCAGAGCGACTCTGGGCAGGCGTGCGCTCAGCCACACTCGTGCGTGCCTGGAGGGGGTGCAGGGCGACTCTGGGCAGGTGTGTGCTCAGCCACACTCGTGCGTGCCTGGAGGGGGCAGGGGGCGACTCTGGGCAGGCGTGCGCTCAGCCACACTCGTGCGTGCCTGGAGGGGTGCAGGGCGACTCTGGGCAGGCGTGCGCTCAGCCACACTCGTGCGTGCCTGGAGGGGGTGCAGGGCGACTCTGGGCAGGCGTGCGCTCAGCCACACTCGTGCGTGCCTGGAGGGAGTGCAGGGCAACTCTGGGCAGGCGTGCGCTCAGCCACACTCGTGCGTGCCTGGAGGAGGTGCAGGGCGACTCTGGGCAGGCATGCGCTCAGCCACACTCGTGCGTGCTGGAGGAGGTGCAGGGCGACTCTGGGCAGGCGTGCACTTGGGCACACTCGTGCGTGCCTGGAGGAGGTGCAGGGCGACTCTGGGCAGGCGTGCGCTCAGCCACACTCGTGCGTGCTGGAGGAGGTGCAGGGCGA
Source organism: Orientallactaga sibirica (assembly GCA_036365145.1). NCBI lineage: Eukaryota > Metazoa > Chordata > Mammalia > Rodentia > Dipodidae > Orientallactaga > Orientallactaga sibirica. The sequence goes on along the minus strand of JAEOAD010002037.1, from coordinate 2,271,412 downwards.
CTCTGGGCAGGCGTGTGCTCAGCCACACTCTTGGGCACACGTGCGCTCAGCCACACTGCCTGGAGCCTGGAGGAGGTGCAGGGCGACTCTGGGCAGGCGTGCGCTCAGCCACACTCGTGCGTGCTGGAGGAGGTGCAGGGCGACTCTGGGCAGGCGTACACTTGGGCACACTCGTGCGTGCCTGGAGGAGGTGCAGGGCGGCGTGCTCTGGGCCAGGCGTGCGCTGGAGGAGCCACACTCACACTTGTGCATGCTGGAGGAGGTGCAGGGCGACTCTGGGCAGGCGTGCACTTGGGCACACTCGTGCGTGCCTGGAGGAGGTGCAGGGCGACTCTGGGCAGGCGTGCACTTGGGCACACTCGTGCGTGCCTGGAGGAGGTGCAGGGTGACTCTGGGCAGGCGTGCACTTGGGTGCACTGGTGCATGCCACAGTGGTTGGGGAGGAGGGGGACTCTGGGCAGGCGTGCGCTTGGACACACTCGTGCGTGCCAGGAGGGGGTACAGGGCGACTCTGGGCAGGCGTGTGATCAGACACACTAGTGTGTGCCAGGAGGGGGTGCAGGGCGACTCTGGGCAGGCGTGTGATCGGACACACACATGCATGCCAGGGTGATTGGAGAGGAGGGGGACTCCGGGCAGGCGTGCACTCAGACATATTCCTGCATGCCATGGTGGTGTTGGGGGGGGGGTAAGAGGGGCCACTGTGAGGTCTTGGGCATCTGGAGATCAAAGAAAGTGAGCTGAGTGTGGTGGCGCACACCTTTCATCCCAGCACTAGGGTGGCAGAGGTAGGAGGATGGTCATGAGTTGGAGGCCAGCCTGAGACTACAGAGTGAATTCCAGGTCAGTCTGGGCCAGAGTGAGACCTTATCTTGAAAAACCAAAAATGAAATAAAACAGTAGCCAGGCATGGTGGAGCACGCCTTTAATCCCAGTGCTAGAGAGGCAGAAGTGGGAAGATGGCCGTGAGTTCAAGGCCACCCTGAGACTACACGATTCTAGGTCAGCCTGGGCTAAAGCAAGACCCCACCTCGAAAAACCAAAAAATAAAGTGGTAGCCGGGCATGGTGGTCCACGGCTTTCATCCAGCACTGGGGAGGCACAGGTATCAGCGCTGGTAATGATGGCTGCACTGCCAAGACACGGGGCCTCTGGGCATGCGTGCACTCGCCAGACTCCTAGATGCCAGGGTGATTGGGGGAGGTGGAACTCTGAGGTCTTAGGGGATCTGGAGGTCAAGGTGGGAACCAGGCGTGGTGGTGCACACGCCTTTCATCCCAGCACTCGAGAGGCAGAGGTAGGAGGATGGTCGTGAGTTTGAGGCCAGCCTGAGACTACACGGTGAATTCCAGGTCAGCCTGGGCTAGAGTGAGATCCTACCTCAAAAACACAAAAATAAATAAACAAATAAAATAAAATAAAACAAAGTGCTGGGCGTGGTGGCGCATGCCTTTCATCCCAGCACTAGGGAGGCAGAAGTGGGAGGATGTGTAAGAAAAGTGTGAGAGAAAAGCAAAAGAGAACACCGGATTGATCTCCACAGACAGACTGATTATTGAGAGAAAACAGCGAGGGGCCGCAGTCTTCCCGCAGGATGAAGGCTGGAGCACTGGGCCAGGCTGGGGTGCAAGTTTATAAGGGGGATCCTACGAAAAACAGACTGTACCAGGTGCAACTGATAAGGAACTTGTAGCTGGGTGTGTCCTTGTTCAGAATAGGCTTCTTCAGCCAGGACTGTCTCAGGGCGGATGCTCAGATGGTCCCTGGTCCTTCAAGGCCGTCTAGGCTAAGGGGAGTTCATCAAGCAGGGGAGGGGCCAAACTTAACGAGGCCGGATGCCTCTTTGTCTTTTTTATTACCCGTGAGCTTTAGGGATAGTTATCAACTCTTCAGTTCCCTTTAGTTTTCAGGGAAGGTTATTAACCCTTCAGGATGGCTGTAAGTTCGAGGCCAGCCTGAGACTATTGAGTGAATTCCAGGTCAGCCTGCGCTATAGCGAGACCCTACCTCGAAAAACCCCAAAACTAAAATGAAATGAAACCAAGTGATAGTGTATGATAACGGCTGTTCCAAACACTTCACGGCTGGTGACCCCTCCCAGTTTATGGTGCAAACATGATTACTGCCCTCGCTTGACAAAGGAGGAAACTGAGGCACTGGCTGTCTATGGGTCTTACCCGTTAGAGTGATGTACCCCAGGGTTCTGGGCAACTCGCCAGTGATGCGCACTGCCTCCGTCAGGGCACAGGGCGCATTTAAGGATCCAGCAAAATCCTGGGCTAAGCCTGGATGTCTGTGAAGGAGGAAAAGCCGAGCTGCTGAGGTGGGGCAAGGGAGGCCCCTTTGCTGTTCATTTTGCCCCCAGCTGCCCAGTGCCAGCCCCAAGCAGCCCAATGCCTCTAGGGAGTCTTGTCTCACCCAACCTCCTTTGCAAAAGAGTGTAGCCAGGTAGCACACCTATGCCAGCCCCGCTCTCTAGAGATACCGCAGGGCGCACACCAGAATATTTTTACCACCTTTTTCTTTGGTTTTTCGAGGTAGGGTCTCACAAGCCCAGGCCGACCTGGAATTCACCAGAATATTTTTACCACCTCCCAAGCATTTTTAAAGGCTTTGGCTTTTTTTTTTTTTTTTTTCAAAGTAGGGTCTCACAAGCCCAGGCTGACCTGGAATTCACTGTGTAGTCTCAGGGTGGCCTCGAACTCTCAGCAATCCTCCTACCTCTGCCTCCCGAGTGCTGGGATTAAAGGTGTGTGCCACCACGCCCGGTTCATTTTTGCCATCTGTGGAGTCTTTACATGGTCCCCTGAGCAGAGGGTACCAGGGACCCCATTGCTTGGGCACACTGGCAGGACTCAAGCATGCGTTTGACCCTGTCTTGTATCTTCTCTAACTTCTAGGGCCAGCCACTTCCCCACCACTCAGTACAACCACCACAGCTCGGCCCACACCCCTCACCAGCACCGCCTCGCCTGCAGCCACCACCCCACTGCGCCGGGCACCCCTCACCACACACCCAGTGGGTGCCATCAACCAGCTGGGACCTGACATGCCTCCAGCCACAGCCCCAGCACCCAGCACCCGGCGGCCCCCAGCCCCCAATCTGCACGTGTCCCCTGAGCTCTTCTGTGAACCCCGAGAGGCACGGCGGGTCCAGTGGCCAGCCACCCAGCAGGGCATGCTGGTCGAAAGGCCTTGTCCCAAGGGAACTCGAGGTGAGTGTGGAAGCTGTGGGCTCTGTCCTCTGAGGATGGCCAGGGAAGGGGTGGGGAAGCACTGCTAAGCACAGGTGCCACCTGCCCCTCCTCCCTGTATCGCAAAGACTTTCTGCAGACCAGGGGCCCCGTACGTGTGCTAGTTCCTGGTGCCCTGGCTCCACCTGCCAGCCATGCAGGGAGATGTGCAAGGGGACTCCCTGACCTTGGGCAAAGGACCACAGATAGTAGTGGGACAGACAAATGAGCAACACCAATGTCCACGGGCAAGGCCCGTGCACTGAGGACCCGAGGGAAGGGCTTCCACAATGGGCTTTGCTGGGCAACCTCGACTCTGGAAGACGGTGGTGTGGGAAGGCGCCTGAGGGACCCCCTTTTCGGTGCCTGACTTGCTTCATGTCTGCTCCTCTTGCATGCTTGTCCTCCACTCTGTCTTCTCGCTCTTCGGCCCTTCCTCACCCCCGTCCCTTGGGCTCCCTGTCTTGTCTCTACAGGAATTGCTTCATTCCAGTGTCTGCCTGCTCTGGGGCTCTGGAACCCCCGGGGTCCTGACCTGAGCAACTGCACCTCCCCCTGGGTCAACCAGGTGGCCCAGAAGGTACCAGCAACTGCCGGCCCTCACAGGCAGGCCGTCCAGGGCCCAGGGCCACCAGGGGTAATGGAATCAGAGCGAGAAGGCAGGTGGGGGGGGGCTCCTCCCTGCTGCAGCCCTCCTGGGAAAGGGCCAGCAGGGGAGGAGGGGGCAGCGAACAGGTGGCACATGTGAAGCGGGAGTGTGGGGCAGAGCGGCTGGTCCCCAGTAGACTTAAAAACCTCCGTCCCCACCCCACCCACCCACCACACAGATTAAGAGTGGAGAGAACGCAGCCAACATTGCCAGTGAGCTGGCCCGCCACACCCGGGGCTCCATCTATGCCGGCGATGTCTCCTCATCCGTGAAGCTGATGGAGCAGCTTTTAGACATCCTGGACGCCCAGCTCCAGGCCCTGAGGCCCATCGAGCGCGAGTCGGCTGGCAAGAACTACAACAAGGTAGGTCCTCATAGAAAGTATATGACAGCTTCCTCCAAGCCTGTTGCCACCTGCCCCACAATACCCAGTCGGAGAGGCGGGGTTCCAGCATCTGCCCTGGGTGGTCCTGAGAGGTGAGGTCCCTTGGCCGAATATCTCTTGCTGGTGGTCCAGCCCCAGGTTGGTAGAAAAGCCCCTCGTTTTCAGAGCCTTGGGGCTCCGGGAGGCCTTACCTTGACAGCACTCCATCTCTTTCTCCAGATGCACAAGCGAGAGAGAACTTGCAAGGATTACATTAAGGTGAGACCCAGAGGGGACCCCCTTTTGGGAGCCAGAGGCTTCGGCAGCCACAGGCTGCGGGAATGGGAGGGAGAGGGAGACAAGGAACTGAAAGACGTGGGGGTTCACAGCACTGCCCCCCCTGCCCACACAGGCGGTGGTAGAGACGGTGGACAACCTGCTCCGGCCAGAGGCACTTGAGTCATGGAAGGATATGAATGCCACAGAGCAGGTGCACACGGCGACCATGCTCCTGGACGTGTTGGAGGAGGGCGCCTTCCTGCTGGCCGACAACGTCAGGGAGCCAGCGCGCTTCCTGGCTGCCAAGCAGAACGTGGGTGAGTGAGTGAAGTCAGTCCTGAACTCCGGGGGGGACTCTAGTCCTTCACCTTGGGCCTCGGGATAGAGCTGAGCCCCAGCTAGGGACAGATGCTCACCGTGTGTTCTTCCTGCCTGTACCCCCACAGTTCTGGAGGTCACTGTTCTGAACACGGAGGGCCAGGTGCAAGAGCTGGTGTTCCCCCAGGAGTACCCCAGTGAGAACTCCATCCAGCTGTCCGCCAACACCATCAAGCAGAACAGCCGTAATGGTCAGTGCCCCGCAGGGCCTTGGGGACACAGCGAGCGCGTGCACAGGCAGCTTCGTGCTTCGCCTGCACCGTGAGCCTCGCTCTGTCTGGAGCACGGTGGTCATGCTTGTACAACGTCCGGCTGAGGCATGGGTCTTCTGAAGCCCCACAGAGGCATGGGTTTGCAGGCCCTCCTGGATCAAAAGATCACTGTGGGCCAGGGCGTGGTGGCGCACGCCTTTAATCCCAGCACTCGGGAGGCAGAGGTAGGAGGATCGCTGAGTTCGAGGCCACCCTGAGACTACATAGTGAATTCCAGCTCAGCCTGGACCAGAGTGAGACCCTACCTCGAAAAACCAAAAAAAAAAAAAAAAAAAGATCACTGTGGGACTGCAGAGATGGCTTAGCCATTAAGGCACTTGCCTGCAAAGTCAAAGGATTCAGGGTCAATTGGCCAGGACCCACATAAGCCAGATGCACAAGGTGGCACATGCATCTTGGACATTGTTTGAAGCAGCTGGAGGCCCTGGTGCACCCATTCTCTCTAGATATATCTGCCCCTACTCCCAATAAATAAATTTTTTTAAAAAAGCAACTTGGACTGGAGAGATAGCTTAGAAGTTAAGGCGCCTGCCTGCTAAGCCTAAGAACGCCAGTTCAATCTCCAGGTCCCACGTTTAGCCAGATGCAAAGTGACGCAAGGGCGCAATGCTGCACTTGCCCACAAGGGGGCGCACGCATCTGGAGTTTATGCGCAGTGGCTGAGAGGCTGCTGGTGTGCCCATTCTCTGTCTTCCTCTCCCTCTCCCTCTGTCACTCTCTGTGTCTCTCTCCAAAAAAAAAAAAAAAAAAAAAAACTTAAGGCAGGCGTGGTGGCACACGCCTTTAATCCCGGCACTCGGAAGGCAGAGGTAGGAGGATCACTACAAGTTTGAGGCCACCCTTCAGACGACTTAGTGAATTCCAGGTCAGCCTGAACTACTTCCAAAAAAAAAAAAAAAAAAAAACAGAAAACTTAAAACAGATCATTGTGTCATTTGTGACTTAAGACTCAGAGAAGTTAGACATCTCCCCTGGGTCACACAGCCAGTAAAAGTGGACCAGAGAGCCAGGTCATGTGCCCTGGCTGCTGTGCTATCATTTGAACTGACCACCACTGGACAGAAGCCTTGTTAGAAAGGGCTTCCTGGAGCCAGGCGTGGTGGTGCACGCTTTTAATCCCAGCACTGGGGAGGCAGAGGTAGGAGGATCACCGTGAGTTCCAGTCCACCCTGAGACTACATAGTGAATTCCAGGTCAGCCTGGGCCAGAGTGAGACCCTACCTCGAGAAAGGAAGGAAGGAAGGAAGGAAGGAAGGAAGGAAGGAGGGAGGGAGGGAGGGAGGGGAGGGGAGGGAGGAGGGAGGGGAGGGAGGGGGGGGAGGGGGAGGGAGGGGGAGGGAGGGAAGGAAGGAAGGGCTTCCTGGGGACCTCTCCTCCTCACCAGAGCCATGGCCTAGCTTCTGTGGTCCCAGCAGCCAGTGTGGCTGCAGACCTGGGAAGCCGGGCATGAGATCGAAGGGGTGTGGCTGAGGGTGGCTGCTAACATCACCGTGCCCATCTTCCCCAGGGGTTGTGAAAGTTGTCTTCACCCTCTACAACAACCTGGGCCTTTTCCTGTCCACGGAGAACGCCACAGTGAAGCTGGCCGGAGAGGGCGGGGCCGGGGGCTCCGGAGGCGCATCCCTAGTGGTGAACTCCCAGGTCATCGCGGCTTCCATTAACAAGGAGTCGAGCCGCGTCTTCCTCATGGACCCCGTCATCTTCACCGTGGCCCACCTGGAGGTGAGCCGAGACCACCCCACACCATGAGGAAGTCACAGCCTCTCTCTGCTGGGCACCTGCCCTCTGACCCCCACTTGAGAGCAGGGACCGTTTGCACCACAGATCTGGTGGTCACCGTCCCTACAGCTGGGCATCGGGGCGGAAATCGGCCTTCCGCTTCTGACACCCTTGGCCACCACCACACGACAGGCGAAGAACCACTTCAATGCCAACTGCTCCTTCTGGAACTACTCAGAGCGCTCCATGCTGGGCTACTGGTCTACCCAGGGCTGCCGCCTGGTCGAGTCCAATAAGACGCACACCACGTGTGCTTGCAGCCACCTCACCAACTTCGCCGTGCTCATGGCTCACCGAGAGATCGTAAGCTGGCCGGGGCTCTGCTGCTCTGGGCGGTCTCGCTTTCGGCTGGCACGGCTTTGCATGGCTCCCTAGAGTGCATGCAGCCTGGGCAGTGCCTGCAAGGCCGGCTCATGGGCATGGGGCGGGGGGCCCCGGTCTTGCCTGGGGTAACATCTGGCCCCCGAGGCACTCTGGAGAAGCAAGTTAGTGTTATATTTGTCATCTCTCCGCTCTTCCAGAGCATGTGGAAGTGAGCGTGCTGCCTGCACAGGGGTGGGGGCCGGTGTGCTGGCCAGGTGGGCAGTCCCTGCCTGCAGCTGGACGCTGGACGCTGGCCACGTCCTGAGTACAGAAGCAGAAGTCCAGGCCCGACCCCGCTCCCCATTGCTCCTGTCCCCAGTACCAGGGCCGCATCAACGAGCTGCTGCTGTCGGTCATCACCTGGGTGGGCATCGTGATCTCCCTGGTCTGCCTGGCCATCTGCATCTCCACCTTCTGCTTCCTGCGGGGCCTGCAGACGGACCGCAACACCATCCACAAGAACCTGTGCATCAACCTCTTCCTGGCCGAGCTGCTCTTCCTGGTTGGAATAGATAAGACTCAGTATGAGGTGGGCTGGGACCCCCGGGAGGGGAGGGGACGGGCGGGGAGGCAGGGCCGGGTCCTGGGGGGAAAGGGGGCGCTTGCTGGCTGGAGGGGGAGCCACCGCTCGCTCATCCCTGCCGCTCCTCCAGATCGCCTGCCCCATCTTCGCCGGCCTGCTGCACTACTTCTTCCTCGCCGCCTTCTCCTGGCTGTGCCTGGAGGGCGTGCATCTCTACCTGCTGCTGGTGGAGGTGTTCGAGAGCGAGTACTCACGCACCAAATACTACTACCTGGGCGGTTACTGCTTCCCGGCCCTGGTGGTGGGCATCGCGGCAGCCATCGACTACCGCAGCTATGGCACCGAGAAGGCGTGAGTGCCCCACTCCTCCCCAGGGTCTCCTGCCTGGCTGGGCTGGCTGTTGGGCCTGGCAGGGTCGGAGATGAGGGCTCCCGTGTGTATCTCTTACAGCTGCTGGCTCCGAGTGGACAATTACTTCATCTGGAGCTTCATCGGGCCCGTGTCCTTTGTCATTGTGGTGAGCTGCGCAGGCGCCCCGGGCACTGGGTCTCCTTCCCTCACCCACTCTTGTCTTCACACAGCCCTCCCCAGTGCCAGCCTACAGAGGCACTAGTTTAAAATTTGTTGTCAGGAACTAGAGAAGATGGCCTAGCAATTAAGGCATCTGCCTGCAAATAAATAAACATTTTAAAAAAATAAAATAGGATCCGGGCGTGGTGGCGCACGCCTTTAATCCCAGCACTCGGGAGGCAGAGGTAGGAGGATCGCCTTGAGTTCGAGGCCACCCTGAGACTACATAGTGAATTCCAGGTCAGCCTGGGCCAGAGTGAGACCCTACCTCGAAAAACCAAAAAAATAAAATAAAATAAAAATAAATTTAAAAATATAGAAAATAGGAGCCGGGCATGGTGGCACATGAATTCCAGGTCAGCCTGGACCAGAGTGAGACCCTACCTCGAAAAACCAAAAATAAATAAATAAATAAATAAATAAATAAATAAATAAATAAATAAAAATAGGGCTGGAGAGATGGCTTAGTGGTTAAGGTGCCTGCCTCCTAAGCCTAAGAATGCTTGTTCCAATCTCCAGGTCCCACGTTTAGCCAGATGCAAAGTGACGCAAGGGCGCAATGCCGCACTTGACCACAAGGGGGGGCGCACACATCTGGATTTCGTTCTCAGCAGCTGAGAGGCTGCTGGTGCGCCCATCTCTATCTGTCTCCCTCTCCCTCTCTCTCTATGTCTCTCTCTGTGTCTCTCTCCCTAAAAATTAATTAATTAATTAATTAATTAAATAAAATAAAAATTTGTCAGAATTGAGCCACAGGCATAGTGGTGAGTGCTTGCCGAGCCTGTGAAAGACCCTGGGTTCCACTGGAAGGAAAAGGTCCTAAGGGCTGGAGAGGTGGCGTAGCGGTGAAGGTGCTGATCTGCGAAGCCTAAGAACACATGTTCAAATCTCCAGGTCCCACATAAGCCAGGCAGACACACAGTGACACAAGGGCACAATGTCCCACATGTGCCACAATGGGGTGCACACATCTGGGGTTCACTGGTAGGGGCTGAAGGCCCTGGCGCACCCATCCTCTCTCTCTCTTTCTGTCTCTCTGCCTCTTTCCCTCTCTCACTCTCAAAATAAACTTTAAAAACAATTAAAAACTAATCCTGGGGCTGGAGAGATGGCTTAGCGGTTCAGCGCTTGCCTATGAAGCCTAAGGACCCCAGTTCGAGGCTAGATTCCCCAGTACCCACGTAAGCCAGATGCACAAGGTGGCACATGCATCTGGAGTTTGTTTGCAGTGGCTGGAGGCCCATTCTGCCTCTCTTTCTCTCTCTGACTCTTTCTCTCTCTGTCTGTCTGTTGCTAATAAAATAATAAAATTTGTTAAAAAAAAATAATAATAATCCTGAGCCACTACAAGGACCAGGCCAACTGAGTCCATAGATTCCCAGCGCCAAACCTGACCAGTAACTGTGATCTGAGTCCTTACTGCATGCCAGGGCATGGCCCTGGGCTCCTGGCAGTCCTGGCAGGCAGCTAACTGCAGACAGCAGGCCTCTGGAGTCCCTGTAGGCACAGGAGGCTCCAAGGAAGGGGTTGGAGCTGAGACCTGGCATGGCTGCGATCTTACCCAAGGAGAGGCAGGAACCTGAGCCGAGCCCCCTGCCCCTGCCCCCTGCCCAGGTGAACCTGGTGTTTCTCATGGTGACTCTGCACAAGATGATTCGGAGCTCGTCCGTGCTCAAGCCCGACTCCAGCCGCCTGGACAACATCAAGTGAGCCCCCTCCCTGTTTGCCTACCCCCGGGCACTCCCACACGAGCTTAACTTCTCCCTGGATTTCCTGAAACCCAGTGGGGTGTTTATGCACATCGTGGACCTACTGCGTAGGCACATCAGCAGCCCACTCGGCTGGGGTCTCAGGATCACAGCTGCAGGCTCCAGATGGGAGTCTGCATGAGGGCAACCTGAAGGAGAACGGGCTGCAAAAGGCATTTCAGCCATCCGGCTGGGCAGGGCTGAGCTCTGCCTCTGGAGCCGCCCCTCAGAACCTGACTGGGCCAGAGCTGTCCCCACAAGTCCTTCCAGAGGCCTCCTGAGCACAGCAGGGGGCCACAGGGGCAGGCCACCTCTTGGGGCAGCACTTTGACCGTGTGTCCCCTGTGTGTGTGTGTGTGTGTGTGTGTGTGTGTGTGTGTGTGTGTGTGTGTCCCTCCAGGTCCTGGGCTCTGGGTGCCATCGCGCTGCTCTTCCTGCTGGGCCTCACCTGGGCTTTTGGCCTCCTCTTCATCAACAAAGAGTCTGTGGTCATGGCCTATCTCTTCACTACCTTCAACGCCTTCCAGGGGGTCTTCATTTTCGTCTTTCACTGCGCCTTACAGAAGAAGGTAAGGGCGCAAAGGCTTGGGGACGTTCCCAGACCCCCCACCCCCAGGAGAGGGAGGTGAAGGTGAGGGTTCAGGTAAGCCCCAGACTCCCCCAGTGCATTCCCTGGTCACCTGTCTTCCAAAGGGGCCACTTATGTCCACTTAGCAAGACAGGGGGTATATGACCCCATGAAAGACAGCATTATGGGGTGAGGTGGGGTGGGGGTAAGGCAATAGGGACAACACACACACACACACACACACACACACACACAACTAAAGCTTCTGTGAACCAGTAGAGGCCTCTGTAGACTTGTGCCCCGCAGCGGGGTGGGCCCTAGTCAGAGTGCTGTCAGGCTCCAGGGGACAGTGGAGGCTGGGTGCACCACACGTCTTGGTTACAGGGGAGACCAATCGTAGCCCTGCTCTGCTCTCATCTGTCCTGCGGCCACTGGTAGAGGACTTGCCGAGCATGTTTGAGATCCTAGGCCCTACCCCAGCACCACAAAAAAAAAAAAAAAAAAATGGACTGTAGCACAGCCAGTCAAAGCTGGTGTTCTTGTACTGCCAGGTCCTTACAGGGGCCCTAAGTCTGACCTGGCTTGTCTGTCTCCCCTCCCCTCTGGCCTTGCTTTTGCTCTCTGGAACACAGACAGGACTCAAACTCAGTCCAGATAACCTGAAGGTCCTACGCGGATACCCACACCCCTTCCCTGTTGGCACTGCCTAGCCCCCTTCCTAGCCATGGTTTCTCCACAGCAGCTGACACCATCAGACACCCAACGGGGTGTAGTCAGTCCTCTGTACCCACAGATTTCACATTTGCGAGTTCAATCCATGCAGTTCAGAAGTATTCCAAAAAACATGGCTCCAGGCTGGAGAGATGGCTTAGTGGTTAAGGCGCCTGCCTCCTAACCCTCAGAACGCTGGTTCCAATCTCCAGCGGTTCCAATCTCCAGGTCCCACGTTTAGCCAGATGCAAAGTGACGCAAGGGCGCAATGCCACACTTGACCACAAGGGGGCGCACGCATCTGGATTTTGTTCACAGCAGCTGAGAGACTGCTGGCGCACCCATCTCTATCTGTCTTCCTCTCCCTCTCTGTCTCTCTCTCTGTCTCTCTCCAAAAACAAGAAAAGAAAAGAAAAACGGCTCCTATACAGATTTTTTTTCTTGTCATCTTTCCCCAACCAATGCAGTGTAGCACAGTTTCACAAAACACATGCATTGTGCCCAGATACAGGTAACCTCAATATAATTTAAAGTAGATGTGAGGGGGTTGGGGAAATGGTTTAGCAGTTTAGGTGCTTTCCTGCAAGGCCAAAAGACCTAGGTTCGACTCCCCAGGACCCACATAAGCCAGATGCATAAGGGGGCACATACAGTTCGTTTGCAGTGGCTGGAGGCCCTGGTGCGCCCATTCTCTCTCTCTCTCTTCTGCCTCTCTCAAATAAATATATAAAAAATAGGGCTGGAGAGATGGCTTAGCGGTTAAGGCACATGCCTGCAAAGGCTAAGGACCCCGGTTTGATTCTCCAGGTCCCACATAAGCCAGCTGCACAAGGGGGCGCACACATCTGGAGTTCATTTGCAGTGGCTGGAGGCCCTGGCGTGCCCATTCTCTCTCTCCTTCCCTCTCTTTGTCTCTAATAAATACATAAACAACAATTTTTTTAAATTTTTTAAAAATAAAAATATTTAGCTGGGCATAGTGGCGCATGCCTTTAATCCCAGCACTCGGGAGGCAGAGGTAGGAGGATTGCAGTGAGTTCAAGGCCACCCTGAGACTACATAGTTAATTCCAGGTCAGCCTGGGCCAGAGTGAGACCCTACCTCGCAAAACCAAAATATAAAAATAAAAATAAAAATAAATTAAATTTTTTAAAAAATAAAATTATTTCCAAAAGCATATATATGGGAGGACGTGTGCGGGTCCCATGCAGGCAGCGCTATTTTGTAGCAGTGCCTGGAGCATCTGTTGCTCTGATTGTCTTTGGGGTCCTTCCCTGGAACCCACGTCCCTACAGACAGCGAGGACCCGCTGACATTATCTGAAATGGGATCTCCTAGAGGGAGGGGTCCTGCCGTTTCCTCTGGTACCCGGTGGATACTCACTGAACGTCTGTGGGGCTGGAGAAGGAAGGGGGAATAAGAGTCAGCCGAGGTGGAGAAGAGAAGATGCGCCCAAGGGAGAAGAGTGGGTCTTGGGGCGAGCATGGCCTGGCAGCTGCTGAGCCGGGGGCTCACAGAACTGACCCTGTCCCCAGGTTCATAAGGAGTATAGCAAATGCCTGCGGCACTCTTACTGCTGCATCCGCTCCCCGCCCGGGGGTGCTCACGGCTCCCTGAAGACCTCAGCCATGCGAAGCAACACCCGCTACTACACAGGGACCCAGGTACCTGGGCGGGATAGGGACCCCAGAAGCAGGAATGCTTGCCCACCTGCCCTGCCCCAGTCGCAGAGTCCCCGGGAGAGGGTGGGTAGCCCTAGGCCCCTCATCTCTGGGCTGTGTCCCCAGAGCCGAATCCGCAGGATGTGGAACGACACAGTGAGGAAGCAGACAGAATCCTCCTTCATGGCAGGCGACATCAACAGCACCCCGACCCTGAACCGAGGTGAGAAGCCCTCTCCCCTTGCGGGCCTGGCCCCAGGTCTCGGAGCTGCCTTGTAACCTCCCGACTCCTTGGGCAGGTACCATGGGGAACCACTTGCTGACCAACCCAGTGCTGCAGCCCCGTGGGGGGACGAGCCCGTACAACACCCTCATCGCGGAGTCGGTGGGCTTCAACCCCTCCTCGCCCCCCGTCTTCAACTCCCCAGGTGAGCGCGCCTGGGCGCTCTGGTCTGGGTCCCGGGGTGGGAAGCTGTTTGCTGGGGGCGGGTCCTAAGGGGGCCCTGCTTGAGCATCTCGGGGGCCCCCCTTCCTTGTTTGGGGGGCGGGTCTTAAGGGGGCCCTGCTTGAGCATCTCGGGGGCCCCCTCCCTTGTTTGGGGGGCGGGTCCTTAGGGGGTCCTGCTTGAGCATCTCGAGGGGGCCCCTCTCCCTTGTTTGGGGGGCGGGTCCTAAGGGGGCCCTGCTTGAGCATCTCGAGGCCCCCCTCCTTTGTTTGGGGGCGGGTCCTAAGGGGGCCCTTCTTGACCATATCCGGGGGCCCCCTCGTTTGGGGCGGGTCCTAAGGGGGCCCTTCTTGAGCATATCGAGGGTGCCCCCCTCCCTTAATTTGGGGGGCGGGTCCTAAGGGGGCCCTGCTTGAGCATCTCGGGGGGCCCCCCTTGTTTTTGGGCTGGTCCTAAGGGGGTCCTGCTTGAGCATCTCGAGGGGGCCCCTCCCTTGTTTGGGGGCGGGTCCTAAGGGGGCCCTGCTTGAGCATCTCGGGGGCCCCCTCCCTTGTTTGGGGGGCGGGTCCTAAGGGGGCCCTGCTTGAGCATCTCGAGGGGGCCCCCTCCTTGTTTGGGGGGCGGGTCCTAAGGGGGCCCTACTTGAGCATCTCGGGGGCCCCCACCCTTGTTTGGGGGGGCGGGTCCTAAGGGGGTCCTGCTTGAGCATCTCGAGGGGGCCCCCCTCCCTTGTTTGGGGGGCGGGTCCTAAGGGGGCCCTGCTTGAGCATCTGGGGGGGGGCCCTCCCTGGAGCCCGGCTGCCTGTCCCCGGCTCACTGTCTCCGTCTTTTCTTGCGCGCTGCGCTGGCCTCGGCAGGGAGCTACAGGGAACCCAGTAAGTACCACGCTTCTGGCCAGGGCTCCACATGCGGGTGGGGAACAAGGCAGTGGTATCCTCCGGGGGGCTCTCCTTGGGGGACTAGCCTTGCAGCCAGACGGAGCTGGAGCTGTGAGAGCGGCGAGTGTCTAACCAAGCCTGGGAAGCAGAGACACCTGCCCCAGGCCTCCCCTCTTTTTTTTTTTTTTTTTTTTTTTGTGTGTGTGTGTGTGTGTGTTTTCGAGGTAGGGTCTCACTCTAGCTCAGGCTGACCTGGCATTCACTATGTAGTCTCAGGGTGGCCTCGAACTCACGGCCATCCTCCTACCTCTGCCTCCCGAGTGCTAGGATTAAAGGCGTGCGCCACCATGCCCGGCCAGGCCTCCCCTCTTGCTGCTGAGGATTCGAACCCTCGGCTGGGAGAGAGAGGACCCTGGGAAAGCAAAGCGGTTCTTATGCAAACCCCCCCCAAAAAAAAAATCTTCTGCTGGGCTACCGAGCCCACAGCAAGCAAGGAACGGGTGGCGGGGCTCACCTGTCCCCCGTGCGCCCTCGTGACGCGCCCTGTGCCCGCAGAGCACCCCCTGGGCGGCCGGGACGCCTGCGGCATGGACACCCTGCCCCTTAACGGCAACTTCAACAACAGCTACTCGCTGCGGAGCGGGGACTTCCCTCCGGGGGACGGGGGTCCGGAGCCCCCGCGGGGTGGCCGCAACCTGGCGGACGCGGCGGCCTTCGAGAAGATGATCATCTCGGAGCTGGTACATAACAACCTGCGCGGCGCGGGCAGCGGTGCCAAGGGCCCCCCACCGCCGGAGCCGCCCGCGCCCCCCGTGCCCGTGCCCGTGCCCGGCGGCGTGGGCGTGGGCGTGGGGGACACCGCTGGGCCCGGCGGTGCCGACCGCGCCGAAATCGAACTCCTCTACAAAGCCCTGGAGGAACCCCTGCTGCTGCCCCGGGCCCAGTCGGTGCTGTACCAGAGCGACCTGGACGAGTCGGAGAGCTGCACGGCGGACGATGGGGCCACCAGCCGGCCCCTGTCCTCCCCTCCGGGCCGGGACTCCCTCTATGCCAGCGGGGCCAACCTGCGGGACTCGCCCTCCTACCCGGACAGCAGCCCCGAGGGGCCCAGCGAGGCTCTGCCCCCACCCCCTCCGGCACCCCCTGGTCCCCCCGAAATCTACTACACCTCGCGCCCACCGGCCCTGGTGGCCCGGAACCCCCTGCAGGGCTACTACCAAGTGCGGAGGCCCAGCCACGAGGGCTACCTGGCAGCCCCCAGCCTCGAGGGACCAGGGCCCGACGGGGACGGGCAGATGCAGCTGGTCACTAGTCTCTGAGGGGCCTCACGGACCAGGGGACCAGGGGACCCAGCCAGGGAGGGAGCCCAGGCCAGGCTCTGGTAGGAGCGGACACACTGATGGAGGAAGTGGCTGGCGGGCTGCGCTCTCCAGGCCCCTCAGCCATGGGCCCACAGTCCCCTCCGGGCTCTGCCATGGGCCCCGGGTGCCAGGGTTCGCAGACAGGGTTTCCACCAGCCACATGCACCAGCTCTCTCTGGGGGGCGGAGGGGGGGACTACCATGAGGAGGAGCCCCAAGGTCCCTGGGAGTGGGGGGACAGACGCTGGCAGGTATGGCCCACTTCTGCTGCTCCCTTCCCTTGCTCCTTCTGCCCCTGGGGAGAGCAAGGGACATGGCTTCCCTAGGAGTGGAGGGTCAGCTTCTGAGGTCACCAAAGTCCCCACCCCACCCCCACAGGACCCATAGCCTGTCCGCCCTGCAGTGGGGCAGCAGGACAGATGGACAGGCTCCTCGCGTGCTGGTTCCCTGCTCCCTAGAGATGGCCTTGGGCATGGAGAAAGGCCAGGTCCAGGGGCAGTGGTGGCCGATGGCTGTAACGGTGTAATTCTCTCGGAAGCTCCTTCCCCCTTGCTATTGGTCCCTGCCTCCCACACAAACCTACCCATCAGCCCCCACCCACAGTGCACCCAATGACCCCCCCTCCCTTGGGGTGACTCTGACGAAGCACAACTCCCCGCAGGGCCCTTGGCCCACAGGGGTGGCCATATTTGGGCAATTCCCAGTCCTGTGGGCTTGGCTATCTGGGGAGCAGATATTGGGTCTGGGGCTCCCTGGGGAGTGGGTCCTGGGCTTGGATCTTTCCCTAGGGGGGGGGGGAGGCCTCTTAACCTTCCTCTCTCCTCCCTCATTGCTGTAAATATTTCAACAAGATGGAAAAGAAAAAAAAAAGACAAAAAAAAAAAAAACAGAAAGGAAAGAAAAATCTCATCACTTGAAACACTGGGCTTCTGCGGCCCAGGCCAGCCTGGACTTTATCCAGAGCAGAGCGGAACTGCGCACCTTCCTAGCAGCCAGGACTCCTCGGCACCCCATGCATCCCAGCCGGGGTGGGCGGGCCGCCAGAGCAGCTTTTTACACTCCAGAGACAAAAGTGGAATCTAGAAACAACTGACCAACAAAGAACTCCTTCCTGGCACCTGTCCTTCGCCTGCCCCAGCTGTGTCAGTCAGCCCCCTGGGGCGTGTACCTCACTGCCTGCCCCAGGACCACAGGCCTGTGTCCCCCCCCCTCCCACGCTGCCCACCGGCCAGGGGGGAGGCACCGTCACACCCAAAGATGCTTTGACCAAGATGGCTGCGTTTCCCCTTTGAGTTCCTGCTTCTTGTATATCCTGGCAGTTGGGAAAAAGGCTGGCTTGCCATGGTGAAAGGGGCGGGGGAAGGAGTGGAGGGCAGACGGGTGGTCAGTAGTCCGCATGGCTAGGGGAGGGGGGGCTGGCAGTGGTGGTCTGCTCTGGGGGAGTAAAGTCCCGAGAAGGTGAGAGATCCCCTTTCTGGGAAGTCAGGGGGTCAGGGTACCCACATGCTGGGGCCTCCACCCCAAACCCTCAGGCCCTGGAAGTTCCAGGCTTAAGGGTATCTGCTCAGCTCCTCTCCATCTAATCAAGCTTGACCTCCTCGAACCCCCAATCCCTCCGGGGGAGGGGGGGGTAGCCTAGTTTCATTGCCATTTTCCCAGGGGTGGTACTGCACCTCTATTCTGACTTACCCTGTCTCTCTTGCCCCTCCCTCTTTTTCTCACAAGTGCCATAAGTTTTCAGACATCTTTGGGTCTCTGCCTGCTGCTGTCATGAACTTTGGGTTAAGAGGGAGTTGCCTCTGAGAAGGAACCGGAGGGATGGGGTACTCGTAGGTGGTGGCTGGAAGGACCCTTTTTTGCTGCTAGGAACCCCCGGCCTTCTTGTGGGGAGCTGGGGCTGGCTCTTCCCCATCAACGAGGGGAGACGGGGTCAGACCAAAGATGGTGGTTTGCCCCATGGACGGGCCAAGAAGCAAGGACAGGGCAGGGCTTATTCTTTACCCATCTCGCTGGAAGAGCCCTTGGTGAGGTGTAGATGGGGGAAAGAGAAAGGAGGACTGGGCAGTCTTGCCAGGGGACTGTGAGGTGGCCAGCAGACAGCTCAGTGGCCCTTGCTGGTCTGGAGCCCCTGCCGCGGCTGTGTTGGAGGGGCTGGCCCAGCCCAGGCCCACCAAGGGGGGCCTTCCAGGAGCTGGGCTGGAAGGAGCGAGGTAGAGAGCGGCTTCTGCCCAGCCCTCCTCTCTTCTCTCCAGACATGGACAATCAGGGAGAGAGAGTGTAGAGCAGGGCCCTTGGCTCCCACGCCAGCTGGAATCCCCAAAGGAGGGGCATTCCCAGGCCTCCACAGTTGCACGGAAGGAGCCCCTGGTGGGGCTGGATGCCACCAGAGTCCCTCTCAAAGCCACCCAGAGAGCCCAGGCGTCCCCCACCCCAACCAGACCTGGTGCCTTGACGCCCTGCCCCAGCTGGGATGGTACACAGAAGGGTCTTGGTCTCCACAGGCTCCTGAGTTCATTTGCTCCTAAATCTTGTTGGTTCTTTTCCTCTCAATATTCGTTTCTTTTAGGTTTCCCCAGCCTTCCCTTTCTCATGTCACCCCCTTACCCCGTGTCTTCCCCCCCCCGTCTCTGTGTTCCTCTTTCTCTTCATCAATTTCTCTGTCCATTAGGGCCCCTCTCCACCCCCTCCCCTCCCCTCCCCTCCCCTCCTTGGTCTCCTTTTCGATATGCCAAACCAATTTTGGGTCGAGTGCATTTAACGAGAACAAAACAAAACAAAAAAAAAAAAGGCTCATATCAAGAACGTTTCAGAAAAAAACAAAAAGTTTAAAAAAAAATTGTTGAGTCAAAAAAGTCAATAAAGAAATTAAGATTTCTTGGAATGCCCAGAGTGGTGTGATTCATTCAGGGTGGGCTAAGAAATGTATGTGGGATGGTAGATCTGCTTGGGATCTGCCCGGGATCTGTCTGTACCTCAGGGTATAGAAGTCAGCTGTGTGGTGGTGCAGGTCTGTAATCCCAGCACTTGAAAGATTCAGGTAGGAGGGTTACCAGGAGTTTAATATTCCCTTGGGCTACAGTGATTTCCAGGTCAGCCTATAGAATGAGACCCTGCCTCAAAAAAAGAAAAAAGGCCGGGTGTGGTGGTGCACGCCTTTAATCCCAGCACTTGGGAGGCAGAGGTAGGAGGATCACCGTGAGTTCGAGGCCAACCTGAGACTACATAGTGAATTCCAGGTCAGCCTGGGCCAGAGTGAGACCTTACCTAGAAAAAAGAAAAAAAAAAGGGGGGGGGGCTGGAGAGATGGTTTAGCGGTTAATACCTGCCAAACCTAAGGACCCAGGTTCAATTCTCCAGGTCCCATGTAAACCAGATGCACATGGCGGCGTGTGCGTCTGGAGTTCAATTGCAGCAGCTGAAGGCCCTGGTGCACCCATTCTCTCTCGCTCTCTGAAATAAAATAAATAAACAAAATAACTTTTAAAAAAAGAAAGAAGGGGCTGGAGAGATGGCTAAGCTATTAAGGCCCTTGCTTGAAAGGATCCAGGTTCAATTCCGCAGGACCCACATAAAGCCAGATGCACAAGGTGGCACAATCATCTGGGATTCATTAGTAGTGGCTAGAGGCCCTGGTGTGCCTATTCTCTTTCTCTCCCACTCTCACTCTCCCTCAAATAAATAAATAAGTCAGGCGTGGTGGCGCATGCCTTTAATCCCAGCACTTGGGAGGCAGAGGTAGGAGGATCACAGTGAGTTCGAGGCAACCCTGAGTCTACATAGTGAATTCCAGGTCAGCCTGGGCTAGAGTGAGACCCTACCTTGAAAAATGAAAATAAATAAATAAATAAAATATTAAAAAGGGGGAGCTCAAGATGGCTTACTGGTTTAAGGCACTTGCCTTCAAAGCCAAATCAATCAGGTTTGATTCCCCAGTAACCCCATGAACTCAGATGCACAGGGTGGCCCAGGCGTCTGGAGTTCGTTTGCAGTGGCTAGAGGCCCTGGCTCTTCTCTACCTGCCCCCTTCTCAGAGCCTAAGGACCCAAGTTCGATCCCCCGTACCCATGTAAGCCAGATGCACATCGTGGCACATGTGTCTGGAGTCTGTAGTGGCTAGAGGCCCTGGAGCACCCATTCTCTCTCTGTCTCTCTTCTCTCTCTCTCTCTCTCTCTGCTTGCAAATAAATTAAATTAAATTAAAAGTTATCAGCAGCTGGAGAGATGGCTTAGTGGCGAAGGCGCCTGCCTGCCAAGCCTAAGAACACCCGTTCGATTCTCCAGGTCCCACGTTGAGCCAGACGCAAAAGTGATGCAAGGGTGCAATGCCGCACTTGACCACAAGGGGGCGCACGCATCTGGAGTTCGTTCACAGCAGCTGAGAGGCCCTGGCGCGCCCATTCTCTCTCTCTGCCTCTTCCTCTCTGTCTCTCTCTCTCTCAAATGATAATAATAATGTTATCAGAACCCAAAGTGAAGTGGGATGGGGGAACATGATCATAATCATTCATATGCAGAGAGTTTGTATATCCTGGGTGGGTGGGGTAGGGAAGGGTAGAGTGGTTTTTTTTTTTTTTTTTGTTTGTTTGTTTGTTTTTTGGTTTTACAAGGTAGGGTTTCACTCTAGCCCAGGCTGACCTGGAATTCAAAGAAAGGGGTGTGCCACCACTCTTTCCCTCCTTCCTTCCCTCCTTCCTTCCTTCCTTCCTTCCTTCCTTCCTTCCCTCCTTCCCTCCCTCCTTCCTTCCTTTCTTTCTTTCTTTCTTTCTTTCTTTCTTTCTTTCTTTCTTTCCTTTCTTTGAGGTAGAGTCTCACTCTAGCTCAGGCTGACCTGGAATTCAAAGAAAGGGGTGTGCCTCCACTCTTTCCTTCCCTCCCTCCCCTCTTTCTTTCTTTCTTTCTTTCTTTCTTTCTTTCTTTCTTTCTTTCCTTTCTTTCTTTGAGGTAGGGTCTCACTCTAGCTCAGGCTGACCTGGAATTCACTATGTAGTCTCAGGGTGGCCTTGAACTCATGGCGATCCTCCTACCTCTGCCTCCCGAGTGCTGGGATTAAAGGCGTGCATCACCATGCCTGGCTTTGAGTAATTGTTTTCTAAGCAGTTTTGGGCATGAGCTATGCATGACACGATGGTGGTGTTGTTGGGTTTGAATCTTCCCCCTTCAGCAGCATGTGGGAGGCCACCCAGGCTTCTGAAATCTGTTTATTTATTTTTTTTAGATTTATTTATTTTTATTTTTATTTTATTTTAGAACAAGAGAGAGAATTGGTGCTCTTGGGCCTTAGTCACTGCAATCAAACTCCAGAGACTTGTGCCACTTAGCGGGCATGTGTGACCTTGCCCTTGCCTCACCTTTGTGCATCTGGCTTACATGGGACCTGGAGAGTCGAACATGAGTCCTTAGGCTTTGCAGGCAAGAGTCTTAACTGCTAAGCCATCTCTGCAGCCCCTGAAGTCTGTTTTGACATTCCATGCTTTGCTGAAGCCTGGGACTAGGTATCCAGGTCACCAGGGCTTTTGTGACACAATGTGGCACAGGGGTCTGTCTGTCTGTCTGGGTGCACACCCAGGTGCGGTGGTCTGTTTGCATAATGGAGCACTAACTAGAAGTGTGTGCACTGAGCCAGGCGTGGTGGTGCATGCCTTTAATCCCAGCACTCGGGAGGCAGAGGTAGGAGGATTGCCATGAGTTCAAGGCCACCCTGAGACTACATAGTGAATTCCAGGTCAGCCTGAGCTAGAGTGAGACCCTACCTCAAAGAAAGGAAGGAAGGAAGGGGAGGGAAGGAAGGAAGGAAGGAAGGAAGGAAGGAAGGAAGGAAGGAAGGAAAAGAAAGAAGGAAGGAAGGAGGGAAGGAAGGAAGGAAGGAAGGAAGGAGAGGGAAAGAAAGAAGGAAGAAAGAAGGAAAGGGAGGGAGGGAGGGAGGGAGGAAGGAAAGAAGGGAGGGAAGGAGGGAAAGAAGGAAGGAAGGAAGAGAGGGAGGGAGGGAAGAAAGAGGGAAAGAAAGAAGGAAAGAGGGAGAGGGGAAGGAAGGAAGGAAGGAAAAGAAGGAAGGAAGGGAAAGAAGGAAGGAAGGGAAAGAAGGAAGGAAGGGAGGGAGGGAGGGAGGGAAGAAGGAGGGAAAGAAAGAAGGAAAGAGGGAAAGAAAGAAGGAAAGGAAGGAAGGAAGGAAGGAAGGAAGGAAGGAAGGAAGGGAGGAAGGGAAAGAAGGAAGGAAGGAAAGAAGGAAGGAAGGGAGGGAGGGAGGAAGGAAGAAAGAGGGAAAGAAAGAAGGAAAGAGGGAGAGGGGAAGGAAGGAAGAAGGAAAGGAGGGAGGGAAAGAGGAAGGAAGGAAGGAATGAAGGAAAGAAGGGAAGGCATGCTGGAACACCCCTTTCTTTACTCCCAGCACTCAGGAGGCAGAGGTAGAAGGATAGTCCTGAGTACATTTGGCTTATGTGAGTACTGGAGAATCAAACCTGTGTCCTTAGGTTTCTCAGGCAAGCGCCTTAACCGCTAAGCCATCTCTCCAGGCCTTTTTAAAAGTTTATTTATTTGAAGGAGAAAGAGAGAGAGAGAGAATGGGTGTGCCAGGGCCTCCAGCCACCGCAAACAAACTCCAGATGCATATGCCACCCTGTGCATCTAACTTATGTCAGAATCAAATCTGGGTCCTTTGGCTTTGCAGGCAAGGACCTTAACCACTAAGCTATCTCTCCAGCCCTATTTTTCGTGTTTTGAGACAGGATCTCACTTTGTAGCGTACGTTGAGTTTCAGTGTTCCTCCTGCTTCAGCCTTGGCAACTGTCAGTATGACCGGTATGTGAACCTGGGCTACTTTTTTCCTTCTTTGTTTGCTGTCAGCCTCCCCACTTTCTTTCTTTTAATTAATTTTTTTCTTTTTTTCTTTTTTTTTTTTTTTTTGTTGTTTTTGTTTTTCAAGGTAGAGGCTCACTGTAGCCCAGGCTGTCCTGTAATTCACTATGTAGTCTCAGGGTGGCCTTGAACTCACGGCGATCCTCCTACCTCTGCCTCCTGAGTGCTGGGATTAAAGGCGTGTGTCACCACGCCCAGCTATTTTTTTTTGTTTTTATTGTTATTTATTTATTTATTTGAGAGAGGGAAAGAGGCTGAGAGAGAAAGAATGGGCGCGCCAGGGCTTCTAGCCACTGCAAAGGAACTCCAGATGCATGTGCCACCCTGTGCATCTGGCTTACATGGGTCCTGGGGAATCAAACCGAGGCATTTTGGCTTTGCAGGCCAATGCCTTAACCACTAAGCCATCTCTCCAGCCCCCTCCCCAACTTTGTTTCTTTATTTTTTTAAAATATTTTATTTTTATTTATTTATTTGAGAAAGAGAGGAAGAGAAAGAGGGAACGAGGCAGCCACTGCAAACGAACTCCAGACACATGCACCACCTTGTGCATCTGGTTTACGTGAGTCCTGGAGAGTTGAACCTGGGTCCTTTGGCATGGCAGGCAAGTACCTTAACCGCTAAGCCATCTCTCCAGCCCAGCCTCCCCACTTTAAAGTAAGTTCCAGGAAAGCAGAAATTCTCACTGTTTAAAATTTTCTTTTTCTGGAGCTGGAGAGATGGCTTAGCGGTTAAGGCGTTTGCCTGAGAAACCTAAGGACCCCAGTTCGATTCTCCAGGTCCCACGTACGCCAGCTGCACCAGGGGGCGCACATATATGGAGTTCGTTTGCAGTGACTGGAGGCCCTGGTGCGCCCATTTTCACTCTCCCTCTCTCTCTTTCCCTCTCTCTGTGTCTAATGAATGAATGAACAAATGAATAAATACATAAATAAATAAAATTTAAAAATTTTAAAAATAAATTAATTAAATAAATAAAATTCCTTTTCTGCACTTCTTAGTGTGAAATACAGGACGTGGCAGAGTGTGCAAGAGCTGAGTGAAGCACAGTTAGGAACAAAGTAATTTTCCCTTCACCCTGAGCCTGTTTCCATGTGTGTCGCTGCATGCCTACAAGATCCCCAAAATTGAGTTCAGTGTTTTTAGCTAAAACTCAACTGATGGAAAGGCCTCATTTGCTGCCATGCTGGGAGAAGAACGGATTCTGATTCTGCTAGACTGTCTGAAGATGCTTTTTTTGGTTTTTCAAGGTAGGGTCTCATTCTAGCCCAGGCTGACCTGGAATTCACTATGTAGTTTCCGGTGGCCTCGAACTCACGGCGATCCTCCTACCCCTGCCTCCCCAGTGCTGGGATTAAAGGCGTGCGCCACCATGCCCAGCAGAGACTTTTTTTTTAAGATCTATTTTTTTTTTTTTTTTTTTTTTTTTCGAGGCAGGGTCTCACTCTGGCCCAGGCTGACCTGGAATTCACTATGTAGTCTCAGGGTGGCCTCGAACCCTCAGTGATCCTCCTACCTCTGCCTCCCGAATGCTGGGATTAAAGGCGTGCGCCACCACGCCCGGCTTAAGATCTATTTTTATTTATTTATAGAGAGAGTACGAATTGGGCACATCAGGGCCTCTAGCCACTGAAAATGAACTCCAGATGCATGTGCCACCATGTGCATCTGGCTTACGTGGGATCTGGAGAATCAAACCTGTATCCTTAGGCTTCTCAGGCAAGTACCTTAAACACTACCCTGCCTGCAGTTGGACTTTGTTTTTTTTTGGAGCGGGGGAGAGAATGGGCACACGAGAACCTCCAGCCACTGCAAACAAATTCCAGACACATATGCCACCAGGTGCATGTGGGTCCTGGGGAATCAAACCTGGGTCCTCTGGCTTTGTAGGCAAACGCCTTAACTGCTATGCCATCTCTCCAGCCCTATTTTTTATTCTTCAAATTTATTTTATTTATTTGAGAGAGAGCGAGGGAGAAGAGAATGAGTATGCTAGTGCTGTGGGCCTATAGCCACTGCAAATGAATTCCAGACCCATGCACCAACCTTGTGCCTCTGACATGTGTGGGTCCCGGGGAATCAAGCCTGGTTCCACCATCTCTCTAGTATACATTTAAAAGATGAAACTAGTGGGCTGGAGAGATGGCTTAGTGGTTAAACACTTGCCTGTGAAGCCTAAGGACCCCGGTTCGAGGCTTGATTCTCCAGGACCCACGTAAGCCAGATGCACAAGGGGGCACACGCATCTGGAGTTCGTTTGCAGTGGCTGGAGGCCCTGGCGTGCCCATTCTCTCTCTCTACCTGCCTATTTCTGTATCTCTCTCTCTCTCAAATACACAAATAAAAATAAAATATTTTTAAAAATGAAACTAGTAAAAGGTGTGAAATTAGGTATTTGGCTCCAGGTATTTTCCCAGTCGTCTGAGGAAGGAGAGACTGGCAGGGGAGGATGGTGTTTGGACACAGGAGGAGGGGTCTGAGAGAAGTTTCTGGTAAGGACACATGTTCCATCCTCCAGCTCCCACGTAAGCTAGACACAAAGCACAAGGTTGCACATGCACACAAGGGGGAGCACCCATCTTGGAGTTCAATTGCAGCTGGAAGCCCTGGTGTGCCCATTCCCTCCCTCCCCCCCCTCAATCTCGTACAAAAAAACAAAACAAAACAAAACAAAACAAACAACAACAACAACAAAAAG
The DNA here is from genome assembly GCA_036365145.1 of Orientallactaga sibirica. Classification (NCBI taxonomy): domain Eukaryota; kingdom Metazoa; phylum Chordata; class Mammalia; order Rodentia; family Dipodidae; genus Orientallactaga; species Orientallactaga sibirica. The sequence continues at coordinate 2,246,081 of JAEOAD010002037.1, read as the reverse complement.
CCAGGGGTGGTGGCGCACACCTTTAATCCCAGCACTTGGGAGGCAGAGGTAGGAGGATCGCCATGAGTTCTTGGCCACCCTGAGACTGCATAGTGAATTCCAGGTCAGCCTGGGCTACAGTGAGACCCTACCTCAAAACAAAAACAAACAAAACAATCCCAACAAGAGGTAGCAGGATCAGTTCTGGCCACCCTGAGAATACATTTTGCAGCCTGGGCAAAATAAAAAACAAAAACAAAAGCCGGGCGTGGTGGCTCAAGCCTTTAATCCCAGCACTCGGGAGGCAGAGGTAGGAGGATTGCCGTGAGTTCGAGGCCACCCTGAGACTACATAGTGAATTCCAGGTCAGCCTGAACTAGAGTGAGACCCTACCTCGAAAAACAAAAAAAAAAAATAAATAAATTAATTAATTAAAAAATTGAGCTGGAGAGATGGCTTAGTGGTTAAGGCACTTGCCTGTGAAGCCTGAGGTCCAATTTTGATTCCCTAGTACCCATGTAAACCAGATGCACAAGGTGGCACATGTGTCTGGAGCTTGTTTGCAGTGGCTGGAGACACTGGCACACCCATCTCTTTAAACAAAATAAATGAATAAAAATTTAAAAAATTTCCTGCCAGGCATGGGGGTGCACGCCTTTCATCCCATCACTCGGGAGGCAGAGAGGTAGGAGGATCGCTGTGAGTTCAAGGCCACCCTGAGAATACAGAGTGAATTCCAGGTCAGCCTGGGCTAGAGCAAGACCCTACCTCGGAAAAAAAAAAAAAAAAAAGAAAAAAGAAAACAAAACAAAAAAAAGCAAAATTGTCAGTGAATTCCGCCCCCCCCCATTGGGCCCCGGAGGAACTGAGCGTCAGAGGCCGGACTCGAACTCCCATCTGCACAACTTGGAACGACAACCTGCCAGGTTCCTCAAAGCGGAGTCGGCAAAGATGGGAGGTGGTTGTTGCCAAAGCGGGATTCGAACCCGCTACCCACGCTCTCCCCATCCCCGCCCCTCACTCAGGCCGAGGCCCAAACGTCCCACCGCGCAGGCGCATCACATCCCTCTTCCCCGCGCCGGACCCGCTCAGCCAATCCCCGCCTTCCCCGCCCGCAGGCTCGCTGGCTCGCCTCGTTCCGCGGGCGCCGCGCGCCCCCTTGCGGCGGCAGTTGGCTCCAGGCTGCTCCCGGAAGTAGGGGAGCGAGGGGCCGGGCCAGGCCGGTTGCGGGAACCGTCGTGATTGGCTGGGCGAAGTTCCGCGCTGCGGACGGCGCCTCTGATTGGTGCGCGGGGTCCGGGCGCGCGCTGGGACGCGCTCTCTGATTGGCTGGTCCTCACCAGCGGGCGTTGGGCGGGGGGCGGAGCGGCTATTTGAAGGCGGCGCGCTGCAGAGAGCGAGCGAGCGGGAGAGCACGGACGCGGAGAGAGAGAGCTCGCCGTGTGTGGACGCTGCCCTCCCCACCCGGCCGTGTCCTTTCCCCTACCCTCTTCTCCCCCGTTCGCCATTGCCACGCCACGCTGGACGCGCAGTGGTGATGGCCAAGGTGTCGGTGCTGAACGTGGCCGTGTTGGAGAACCCGAGCCCTTTCCACAGCCCCTTCCGGTTCGAGATCAGCTTCGAATGCAACGAGGCCCTGGCGGACGGTGAGCCTGACCCGGGCGGGGCTGGGAGGACCCGACCTCTAACCCCCATGCCCCCCCCCGCCACACACACACACCCCCAAATCTCCCTATGAAACCATCTCAGCCCCGGGCTGGTGCTAATCCATCTCCCCACGAACTGCACAGCTCTTCCCCCCCACCCCCGTGGTCAACCAGGTCTCCTCCAGATGTGGTCACTACCCCCTCCAGATGTGGTCACTACCCCCTCCAGATGTGGTCACTACCCCCTCCAGATGTGGTCACTACCCCCTCCAGATGTGGTCACTACCCCCTCCAGAAGGTGGTCACCCACCCCCTCCAGAAGGTGGTCACTCCCCCCTTACACCCCGCTTCCCCTATGGAGGTTCCCTACCCCCGTTATCCCTCGTCCTCCATTGCCTTGTCCTCAGCACTCTTTTCCCATGTGGAGACCCTCAAGTCACCCCACCTTCCCTGTGGCAAGACCCCAGCACCCGGATTTCTCGCCCCCACCCCCACCACCTTGGAGACTTTTTTTTTTTTCTTTCTTTCTTTTTTTATTGACAACTTCTTTAATTGTAGACAATATCCCTTGGTACTTCCCTCCCTCCCTCCCTCCCCCACTTTCCCCTTTGAAACTCCACTCTCCATCATATCCCCTCTCCCTCTCCATCAGACTCTCTCTTTTCAGTTTGGCGAGACTTTTCCACTCATCCTCTCCCCTCCGTCATCAGAGTCCACTCACTCATCACTTCCTTTTCTCCATGCACATCCCAAAACCCCAGCACCCCGTCTTCCTTGTGAGCACCTTTCCCCAAAATCACCTTGATTGTGGACCTTATCACCCTTTCCTCTGTGACTGTCCCCTCTTTCCTCCCCCCTGCACCCCCCATCCTCCAGCAGCTGCAGCTCGTGAACCCTGACAGAGTTCCTTCCCTATTTAGTGGTGTCAGCTCCTCCTGGCTGGGTGGAGGGCTTCTAGAAGCTCCAGGCTTTGAGGGTAGCTTGATCTGCCCAGCTGTGGGCTTATTCCCTCTCTCTTCTTGCCTGTGGGCTTGGAAGAGCACTTAGACCTGGGGTGGTGGCACAGCCAGGCCAGTTCCCCGAGGTTTCTGCTAATTTCTTACAGACGTGTTAATAATTCCTCTTTTGACAATCTTGCCCAGTCTGGGCAGTGGGTGGACTGGGCCAAGCCAGGATGGGACGTAGGCTTCAACCACATGGCTGTGAGGTCGCCCCGTTTATTGTATCTTGCTGTGGAGGGACTTAGTCATCTCTGTGACATAATGGTGGTGGACATGGCTCCCAGCTCACAGATGAGCCGACAGAAACCACAGAGAGCAGACCGTTCATATAAAGTGTGTGCACATGTGGAATGTGAGGGCACTCCAAGAAGCCCAGCACCGGGCTGGAGAAATGGCTTAGTGGTTAAGCGCTTGCCTGCAAATCCTAAGGACCCTGGTTCGAACTTCAATTCCCTAGGACCCACGTAAGCCAGATGCACAAGGGGGCTTGTGCGTCTGCAGTTCGTTTTCAGTGGCTGGAGGCCCTGGTGTGCCCATTCTCATGCTCTCACTCTGCCTCTTTCTCTCTCTGTCTGTTCTCAAATAGATAAATAAAAATAAACAGAAAAAAAGAGTCCCAGCACCATTGCTAGGCAAGTCATGCTGTTAGGGTGACTACCTGATAAGTCCATTTCCTTACTGCTGTTCAAAAAAGAACCACACGCCTTTAATCCCAGCACTTGGGAGGCAGAGGTAGGAGGATCACCATGAGTTCAAGGCCAGCCTGGGACTACAGATTGAATTCCAGGTCAGCCTGGGCTAGAGTAAGACTCTACCTCGGAAAAACCAAAGGAAAAAAAAAAAAGAGGGAGGACTTAGGAGATGGATCATTAGTTAAAACACCTTGCTCTCCTTCTCTGTCTCTTTCTCAAATAAATAAAATAAAATACAACGGGCTGGAGGGATGGCTTAGGAGTTAAGGTGCTCACCTGAGAAGCCTAAAGACCCAGGTTCGATTCCCCAGGATCCACAGAAGGCAGATGCTCAAGGTGGTGCATGCATCTGGAATTTATTTTCAATGGCTAGAGGCCCTGACATGCAAAAAATTAAGGGCTGGAGAGATGGCTTAGTGATTAAGACATTTGCCTGCGAAGCCAAAGGACCCAGGTTCAATTCCCCAGGACCCACGGAAGCCAGATGCACGAGGTGACACATGTGTCTGGAGTTTGTTTGCAATGGCTGAAGGCCCTGGCATGCCCATTCTTCCTCACTCTCTTTCTTTCTCTCAAATAAAAATAAAATAAAACTTAAAAATATATTTAAGACCCGGGTGTGGTGGCGCATGCCTTTAATTCCAGCACTCAGGGAGGCAGAGGTAGGAGGATTGCCATGAGTTTGAGGCCACCCTGAGACTACATAGTGAATTCCAGGTCAGCCTGGGCTACAGTGAGACCCTGCCTAAAAAAACAAATAAATAAATAAATGAAAATATGCTTAAAATTTTTTAAATGCCTTGTTTGCAATGCATGCTGGTCCAGATTTGTTTTCCCCAGTACCAGTACCCATGTAAAGCCAAATGCAAAAAATGGTGCTTGTGTCTGGAGTTTGATTTCAGTAGCACGAGACCCACACACAGGCACACACGTGTGCATATAAATGATTTCTTATTTATTTGAGAATGGGCGCTGTGCAAGTGAGCTCCAGACGCATGTGCCACCTTGTGCATCTGGCTTATGTGGGCCCTGGGGAATCAAACCTGGGTCGTTAGGCTTCACAGGGAAGTGCTTTAACCGCTAAGCCATCTCCCAGCCCTAAGTTGGTTTTTGTTTGTTTGTTTGTTTGTTTTTTTTTTTAACAGAGGAAGCTACTGAGGTGGAGGTCTGAGAGGCTAGGGTGTGCCAACCAGTGCCTCTCAGTGGTAGCTGGTGGTTCAGGTTAGCTGGTTGCTGCCTCTGTTCCCTGTGTGCACCAGTAGCTCTCCCTGGTTTCTCACTGCTTAAATTAAGGTGTCTACTTAGGACTAACCATAGAATAAGCTGGTTAAATCCTTTCTGGAACAAGGCAGGGTGTAAATAAATAAAAAAGGGTGATTTCACTGTGGATTTAATTTGAGAGCCAGGGGGGATATAAGTGCTAATAGCTCCAGGGATTCACATGTCCCAGATGGTGGGAGATTGGGTTTCAATCAGCCTGCTTGTGCTCCTTGCATTTAAAAATGGTTGCATGGTCATTAGCGTGTACTTTAGCCCTTATTTATAGCATCAGGACAGGAGGGATTTTCCCCACTGATGCTTTTAACCGCAGAAGTGACTTGTTCAAGCCATCTCCCAGCTTGTCTCTGAGTGCCGAGTTGGTTTTTGTTTGTTTGTTTTTATTTTTGTTTGTTTTTGTGCACAGAGTGTGCGCTACTGAGGTGGAGGTCTGAGAGGCTAGGTGTCAACAGTGCCTCTCGGTGGTAGCTGGTGGTTCAGGTTAGCTGGTTGCTGCTGCGTCTGTGCCCTGTGTGCAACAGTAGCTCTCCCTGGTTTCTCACTGCTTAAATTAAGGTGTCTACTTAGGACTAACCATAGAATAAGCTGGTTAAATCCTTTCTGGAACAAGGCAGGGTGTAAATAAATAAATAAAGGGTAGAGTGGCACTGTGGAATAAGATTTAATTTGAGAGCCAGGAGGGGATATAAGGAGCTAATAGCTTAAGGGATTCACAGTCCCCAGATGGTGGGAGATTGGGTTTCAATCAGCCTGCTTGTGCTCCTTGCATTTAAAAATGGTTGCATGGTCATTAGCGTGTACTTTAGCCCTTATTTATAGCATCAGGACAGGAAAGCTAGTCAACATACTGGATTTTCCCCACTGATAGTGTTTAAGGGAACAGAAGTGACTTGTTCAAGTTACCCAGCCGGGGCGTCTCGCTACTCCCGCTTGTCTCTGAGTGCCGAGTCCTAGAAAAGAACCAAAACACCCCACTGTGCTTGTTTATTTTTGGTGTATGTGTGTGGTGTGTGCACATGTGTGTGCGGGTGCACGTATGTGGAAGTCAGCGGAAGCTGTCACATACCCTCGATTGCTCTCCTGTGTGTGTGTGTGTGCACATGTGTGTGCGGGTGCACGTATGTGGAAGTCAGCGGATGCTGTCAGATACCCTCGATTGCTCTCGTGTGTGTGTGTGGTGTGTGCACATGTGTGTGCGGGTGCACGTATGTGGAAGTCAGCGGATGCTGTCAGATACCCTCGATTGCTCTCGTGTGTGTGGTGTGTGCACATGTGTGTGCGGGTGCACGTATGTGGAAGTCAGCGGAAGCTGTCAGATACCCTCGATTGCTCTCGTGTGTGTGGTGTGTGCACATGTGTGTGCGGGTGCACGTATGTGGAAGTCAGCGGAAGCTGTCACATACCCTCGATTGCTCTCGTGTGTGGTGTGTGCACATGTGTGTGCGGGTGCACGTATGTGGAAGTCAGCGGAAGCTGTCAGATACCCTCGATTGCTCTCGTGTGTGTGTGTGTGCACATGTGTGTGCGGGTGCACGTATGTGGAAGTCAGCGGAAGCTGTCAGATACCCTCGATTGCTCTCGTGTGTGTGTGTGCACATGTGTGTGTGCACATGTGTGGGTGCGCGTGTGGAAGTCAGCGAAGCTGTCAGATACCCTCGATGCTCGTGTGTGTGTGCACATGTGTGTGCGGGTGCACGTATGTGGAAGTCAGCGGAAGCTGTCAGATACCCTCGATTGCTCTCGTGTGTGTGGTGTGTGCACATGTGTGTGCGGGTGCACGTATGTGGAAGTCAGCGGATGCTGTCAGATACCCTCGATTGCTCTCGTGTGTGTGGTGTGTGCACATGTGTGTGCGGGTGCACGTATGTGGAAGTCAGCGGAAGCTGTCAGATACCCTCGATTGCTCTCGTGTGTGTGGTGTGTGCACATGTGTGTGCGGGTGCACGTATGTGGAAGTCAGCGGACGCTGTCAGATACCCTCGATTGCTCTCCTGTGTGGTGTGTGCACATGTGTGTGCGGGTGCACGTATGTGGAAGTCAGCGGAAGCTGTCAGATACCCTCGATTGCTCTCGTGTGTGTGGTGTGTGCACATGTGTGTGCGGGTGCACGTATGTGGAAGTCAGCGGATGCTGTCAGATACCCTCGATTGCTCTCGTGTGTGTGTGTGTGCACATGTGTGTGCGGGTGCACGTATGTGGAAGTCAGCGGAAGCTGTCACATACCCTCGATTGCTCTCGTGTGTGGTGTGTGCACATGTGTGTGCGGGTGCACGTATGTGGAAGTCAGCGGAAGCTGTCAGATACCCTCGATTGCTCTCCTGTGTGTGTGTGTGTGCACATGTGTGTGCGGGTGCACGTATGTGGAAGTCAGCGGAAGCTGTCAGATACCCTCGATTGCTCTCCTGTGTGTGTGGTGTGTGCACATGTGTGTGCGGGTGCACGTATGTGGAAGTCAGCGGAAGCTGTCAGATACCCTCGATTGCTCTCGTGTGTGTGTGTGTGTGTGTGGGTGCATGTGTGTGCGGGTCAGCACTCTCCTGTGTGTGTGTGTGCACATGTGTGTGCGGGTGTGTAGGAAGTCAGCGGAAGCTGTCAGATACCCTCGATTGCTCTCGTGTGTGTGTGTGTGTGCACATGTGTGTGCGGGTGCACGTATGTGGAAGTCAGCGGAAGCTGTCAGATACCCTCGATTGCTCGTGTGTGTGTGTGTGTGTGCATGTGTGTGTGCGGGTGCACGTCAGATGTGCTCTCGAAGTCAGCGGAAGCTGTCAGATACCCTCGATTGCTCTCGTGTGTGTGTGTGTGCACATGTGTGTGCGGGTGCACGTATGTGGAAGTCAGCGGAAGCTGTCAGATACCCTCGATTGCTCTCGGGTGTGTGTGTGTGTGTGCACATGTGTGTGCGGGTGCACGTATGTGGAAGTCAGCGGAAGCTGTCAGATACCCTCGATTGCTCGTGTGTGTGTGTGTGTGTGCACATGTGTGTCAGCGGCTGCACGTGTGTGTGCGGAAGTCAGCGGAAGCTGTCAGATACCCTCGATTGCTCTCGTGTGTGTGGTGTGTGCACATGTGTGCGGGTGCACGTATGTGGAAGTCAGCGGAAGCTGTCAGATACCCTCGATTGCTCTCCTGTGTGTGGTGTGTGCACATGTGTGTGCGGGTGCACGTATGTGGAAGTCAGCGGAAGCTGTCAGATACCCTCGATTGCTCTCGTGTGTGTGTGTGGTGTGTGCACATGTGTGTGCGGGTGCACGTATGTGGAAGTCAGCGGATGCTGTCAGATACCCTCGATTGCTCTCGTGTGTGTGGTGTGTGCACATGTGTGTGCGGGTGCACGTATGTGGAAGTCAGCGGAAGCTGTCAGATACCCTCGATTGCTCGTGTGTGTGTGTGTGTGTGTGCACATGTGTGTGGGGTGCACGTGTGTGGAAGTCAGCGGAAGCTGTCAGATACCCTCGATTGCTCTCGTGTGTGTGTGGTGTGTGCACATGTGTGGGTTTGCACGTATGTGGAAGTCAGCGGAAGCTGTCAGATACCCTCGATTGCTCTCGTGTGTGTGTGTGTGTGCACATGTGTGTGCGGGTGCACGTATGTGGAAGTCAGCGGAAGCTGTCAGATACCCTCGATTGCTCTCCTGTGTGTGTGGTGTGTGCACATGTGTGTGTGGGTGCACGTGTGGTGGAAGTCAGCGGATGCTGTCAGATACCCTCGATTGCTCTCGTGTGTGGTGTGTGCACATGTGTGTGCGGGTGCACGTATGTGGAAGTCAGCGGAAGCTGTCACATACCCTCGATTGCTCTCCTGTGTGTGTGGTGTGTGCACATGTGTGTGCGGGTGCATCGTGTGTGGAAGCCAGCAGAAGCTGTCACTGTCTCGATTGCTCTACCCGATGTGCTGCGGGTCCTGTGTGTGTGGAAGTGTCAGATACCCTGTTGTGTCGTGTGTGTGTGGTGTGCACATGTGTGTGCGGGTGTGGAAGTCAGCGGAAGCTGTCAGATACCCTCGATTGCTCTCCTGTGTGTGTGTGTGCACATGTGTGTGCGGGTGCACGTATGTGGAAGTCAGCGGAAGCTGTCACATACCCTCGATTGCTCTCGTGTGTGTGGTGTGTGTGTGTGCACATGTGTGTGGGGTGCACATGTGTGTGTGTGGAAGTCAGCGGAAGCTGTCACATACCCTCGATTGCTCGTGTGTGTGTGTGTGTGCACATGTGTGTGCGGGTGCATCGTATGTGGAAGCCAGCGGAAGCTGTCAGATACCCTCGATTGCTCTCGTGTGTGTGTGTGTGCACATGTGTGTGTGGGGTGCACGTATGTGGAAGTCAGCGGAAGCTGTCAGATACCCTCGATTGCTCTCCTGTGTGTGTGGTGTGTGCACATGTGTGTGCGGGTGCACGTATGTGGAAGCCAGCGGATGCTGTCAGATACCCTCGATTGCTCTCCTGTGTGTGTGTGTGTGCACATGTGTGTGCGGGTGCACGATGTGTGGAAGTCAGCAGAAGCTGTCAGATACCCTCGATTGCTCGTGTGTGTGTGGTGTGTGCACATGTGTGTGCGGGTGCACGTATGTGGAAGCCAGCGGAAGCTGTCAGATACCCTCGATTGCTCGTGTGTGTGTGTGTGTGCACATGTGTGTGGGTGCACGTATGTGGAAGCCAGCGGAAGCTGTCAGATACCCTGCGATTGCTGTGCACATGTGTGTGTGGTGTGTGCACATGTGTGTGCGGGTGCACGTATGTGGAAGCCAGCGGAAGCTGTCAGATACCCTCGATTGCTCTCGTGTGTGTGGTGTGTGCACATGTGTGTGCGGGTGCACGTATGTGGAAGCCAGCGGAAGCTGTCAGATACCCTCGATTGCTCTGTGTGTGTGTGTGCACATGTGTGTGCGGGTGCACGATGTGGAAGCCAGCGGAAGCTGTCAGATACCCTCGATTGCTCTCATGTGTGTGTGTGTGTGCACATGTGTGTGCGGGTGCACGGGGGAAGTGCACTGTCAGATACCCGATTGCTCTGTGTGTGTGGTGTGTGCACATGTGTGTGCGGGTGCACGCGTGAAGCCAGCGGAAGCTGTCAGATACCCTCGATTGCTCTCATGTGTGTGTGTGGTGTGTGCACATGTGTGTGCGGGTGCACGTATGTGGAAGCCAGCGGAAGCTGTCACATACCCTCGATTGCTCGGTGTGTGTGGTGTGTGCACATGTGTGTGCGGGTGCACGTATGTGGAAGCCAGCGGAAGCTGTCAGATACCCTCGATTGCTCTCCTGTGTGTGTGGTGTGTGCACATGTGTGTGCGGGTGCACGTATGTGGAAGTCAGCGGAAGCTGTCAGATACCCTCGATTGCTCTCCTGTGTGTGGTGTGTGCACATGTGTGTGCGGTGCACGTGTGTGGAAGTCAGCGGAAGCTGTCAGATACCCTCGATTGCTCTCGTGTGTGTGTGTGTGCACATGTGTGTGCGGGTGCGTATGTGGAAGCCAGCGGAAGTGTGTCACATACCCTCGATTGCTCGTGTGTGTGTGGTGTGTGCACATGTGTGTGTGGGTGCACATGTGTATGTGGAAGCCAGCGGAAGCTGTCAGATACCCTCGATTGCTCTCCTGTGTGTGTGTGTGTGCATGTGTGGTGTATGCACATGTGTGTGTGGTGTGTGCACATGTGTGTGGAAGTCAGCGGAAGCTGTCAGATACCCTCGATTGCTCTCGTGTGTGTGTGGTGTGTGCACATGTGTGTGCGGGTGCACGTATGTGGAAGTCAGCGGAAGCTGTCAGATACCCTCGATTGCTCTCGTGTGTGTGTGTGTGCACATGTGTGTGTGTGCATGTGTGGAAGTCAGCGGATGCTGTCAGATACCCTCGATGCTCTCTGTGTGTGTGTGTGGTGTGTGCACATGTGTGTCGGGTGCACGTATGTGGAAGCCAGCGGAAGCTGTCACATACCCTCGATTGCTCTCGTGTGTGTGTGGTGTGTGCACATGTGTGTGCGGGTGCACGTATGTGGAAGTCAGCGGAAGCTGTCAGATACCCTCGATTGCTCTCGTGTGTGTGTGCACATGTGTGTGCGGGTGCATCGTATGTGGAAGTCAGCGGATGCTGTCAGATACCCTCGATTGCTCTCGTGTGTGTGGTGTGTGCACATGTGTGTGCGTGTGGATGTCTGTGTCAGATACCCTCGTTGCTCTCCTGTGTGTGTGTGCACATGTGTGTGCGGGTGCACGCCAGCGGAAGCTGTCAGATACCCTCGATTGCTCTCGTGTGTGTGTGTGGTGTGTGCACATGTGTGTGCGGGTGCACGTATGTGGAAGCCAGCAGAAGCTGTCAGATACCCTCGATTGCTCTCGTGTGTGTGGTGTGTGCACATGTGTGTGCGGGTGCACGTATGTGGAAGTCAGCGGAAGCTGTCAGATACCCTCGATTGCTCGTGTGTGTGTGTGTGGTGTGTGCACATGTGTGTGGAAGTCAGCGGGTGCACGATATGTGGAAGCTCAGTGGATGTGTGCTGTCACATACCCTCGATTGCTCTCGTGTGTGTGGTGTGTGCCCATTGCTGTGTGTGTGGTGTGTGCACATGTGTGTGCGGTGCACGTATGTGGAAGTCAGCGGAAGCTGTCAGATACCCTCGATTGCTCTCGTGTGTGTGGTGTGTGCACATGTGTGTCAAAGCGGGTGCACGTATGTGGAAGTCAGCAGAAGCTGTCAGATACCCTCGATTGCTCTCGTGTGTGTGTGTGTGCACATGTGTGTGCGGGTGCACGTATGTGGAAGTCAGCGGATGCTGTCAGATACCCTCGATTGCTCTCGTGGTGTGTGCACATGTGTGTGCGGGTGCACGTATGTGGAAGTCAGCGGAAGCTGTCAGATACCCTCGATTGCTCTCGTGTGTGGTGTGTGCACATGTGTGCGGGTGCACGATGTGGAAGTCAGCGGATGCTGTCAGATACCCTCGATTGCTCTCGTGTGTGTGTGTGTGCACATGTGTGTGCAGATGTGGAAGTCAGCGGAAGCTGTCAGATACCCTCGATTGCTCGTGTGTGGTGTGTGTGCACATGTGTGTGCGGGTGCACGTATGTGGAAGTCAGCGGAAGCTGTCAGATACCCTCGATTGCTCTCGTGTGTGTGTGTGTGCACATGTGTGTGCGGGTGCACGATGTGGAAGTCAGCGGAAGCTGTCAGATACCCTCGATTGCTCTCCTGTGTGTGGTGTGTGGTGTGTGTGCGGGTGCATGTGTGTGGAAGTCAGCGGAAGCTGTCAGATACCCTCGATTGCTCTCGTGTGTGTGTGTGTGTGCACATGTGTGCGGGTGCGCTGTGGAAGATACCCATACCCTCGATTGCTCGTGTGTGTGGTGTGTGCACATGTGTGTGCATGTGTGGAAGTCAGCGGGTGTCACATACCCTCGATTGCGTGTGTGGTGTGCACATGTGTGTGCGGGTGCACGTATGTGGAAGTCAGCGGAAGCTGTCAGATACCCTCGATTGCTCTCGTGTGTGTGTGTGTGCACATGTGTGTGCGGGTGCACGTATGTGGAAGTCAGCGGAAGCTGTCAGATACCCTCGATTGCTCTCGTGTGTGTGTGTGTGCACATGTGTGTGCGGGTGCACGTATGTGGAAGTCAGCGGAAGCTGTCACATACCCTCGATTGCTCTCGTGTGTGTGTGTGTGCACATGTGTGTGCGGGTGCACGTATGTGGAAGTCAGCGGAAGCTGTCACATACCCTCGATTGCTCTCGTGTGTGTGGTGTGTGCACATGTGTGTGCGGGTGCACGTATGTGGAAGTCAGCGGAAGCTGTCAGATACCCTCGATTGCTCTCGTGTGTGTGTGTGTGTGCACATGTGTGTGCGGGTGCACAGATACCCTGGAAGTCAGTGTGTGTGTGTGTGCTGTGTGTGCGGGTGCACGTGTGGAAGCCAGCGGATGTGTCAGATACCCTCGATACCCTGTGTGGTGCTCTGCTGTGTGTGTGGTGTGTGATACATGTGTGTGTGGTGTGCATGTGTATGCATCGTGATGGAAGCCAGCGGATGCTGTCACATACCCTCGATTGCTCTCGTGTGTGTGTGTGTGTGCACATGTGTGTGCGGGTGCACGTATGTGGAAGTCAGCGGAAGCTGTCAGATACCCTCGATTGCTCGTGTGTGTGTGTGTGTGTGTGCATGTGTGTGGAAGTCAGTGGTGTCACATACCCTCGATTGCTGGTGTGTGTGCACATGTGTGTGCGGGTGCTGTCAGATAGCGGAAGCTGTCAGATATTGCTTGCTCGTGTGTGTGTGTGTGCACATGTGTGTGCGGGTGCACGTGTGTGGAAGCCAGCGGAAGCTGTCAGATACCCTCGATTGCTCGTGTGTGTGTGTGTGTGTGCACATGTGTGTGCGGGTGCACGTGATGTGGAAGTCAGCGGAAGCTGTCAGATACCCTCGATTGCTCGTGTGTGTGTGTGTGTGTGCACATGTGTGCACGTATGTGGAAGTCAGCGGAAGCTGTCAGATACCCTCGATTGCTCGTGCGTGTGTGTGCACGTGTGTGTGTGGAAGTCAGCGGATGCTGTCAGATACCCTCGATTGCTCTCGTGTGTGTGGTGTGTGTGCATGTGTGTGCACATGGGTGCGTATGTGGAAGTCAGCGGATGCTGTCAGATACCCTCGATTGCTCGTGTGTGTGTGTGTGCACATGTGTGTGCGGGTGCACGTATGTGGAAGTCAGCGGATGCTGTCAGATACCCTCGATTGCTCTCGTGTGTGTGGTGTGTGCACATGTGTGTGCGGGTGCACGTATGTGGAAGCCAGCGGATGCTGTCAGATACCCTCGATTGCTCTCGTGTGTGTGTGTGTGCACATGTGTGTGCGGGTGCACGTATGTGGAAGTCAGCGGATGCTGTCACATACCCTCGATTGCTCTCGTGTGTGTGTGTGTGCATGTGTGTGTGCGGGTGCACGTATGTGGAAGTCAGCGGATGCTGTCAGATACCCTCGATTGCTCGTGTGTGTGTGTGCACATGTGTGTGCACGTGTGTGGTGCAAGTCAAGTCGGAAGCTGTCAGTTACCCTCGATTGCTCTCGTGTGTGTGGTGTATGCACATGTGTGTGCGGGTGCACGTATGTGGAAGTCAGCGGAAGCTGTCAGTTACCCTCGATTGCTCTCGTGTGTGTGTGTGGTGTGTGCACATGTGTGTGCGGGTGCACGTATGTGGAAGTCAGCGGAAGCTGTCAGATACCCTCGATTGCTCTCGTGTGTGTGTGTGGTGTGTGCACATGTGTGTGCGGGTGCTCGTATGTGGAAGTCAGCGGAAGCTGTCAGATACCCTCGATTGCTCTCGTGTGTGTGGTGTGTGCACATGTGTGTGCGGGTGCACGTATGTGGAAGCCAGCGGATGCTCTCAACTCAGAGCTGCTGTTTTTCAGGTAGACTGGCTGACAGGTGAGCCCCACCGATCTCAGTCCTGGGGTTACGGGCACGCATGCGCAGTGCCGTTTGTTGTTTGTCTTCTGTGGGTGCTGGTGATCAAACTCTGGTCTTAGTGAGTGAGCGCTCTTGTGTGCTGAGCCATCTTCCCACTCCCACCAAGCTGCATCCATTCCAGCAGTTTGGGTTTTAAGTTCTATAAACATATATACGTGTGTGTGTGTGTGTATGTATGTATATATATATATATATATATATATATATGAGAGAGAGAATGGGTGTGCCACAGCCTCCAGCCACTGCAAAGGAACTCCAGATGCAAGCATCACCTTGTGCATCTGGCATACGTGGGTGGGGTCCTGGAGAATTGAACCTGGGTCCTTTGGCTTTGCAGCAAGTGCCTTAACTGCCAAACCACCTCTCCAGCCCCAGTTCCTATTTAGAAGTGTAGTGTAAGTAGGGATTACCATAGAATTTCTTTTTTATTTTTTTAACCATTGAGTTTCTTCCTTTTTTTTTTTTTTTTTTTGGTTTTTCAAGGTAGGATCTCACTCTAGCACAGGCTGACCTGAAATTCACTATGTAGTCTCAGAGTGACTTTGATCTCACAGCGATCCTCCTACCTCTGCCTCGAGTGCTAGGATTAAAGGCCTGTGCCACCACACCCGGCAAAGTTTCTTCCTTTTTTTTTATTTTTATTTTTTATTTTTACTTATTTATTTGAGAGTGACAGAGAGAAAGAGGCAGAAAGAGAATGGGCACACCAGGGCCTCTAGCCACTGCAGACGAACTCCAGATGCATGTGCCACATTGTGCATCTGGCTTATGTGAGTCCTGGGGAATCGAGCCTCGAACCAGAGTCCTCAGGCTTCACAGGCAAGCGCTTAACCACTAAGCCATCTCCAGCCCCATAAAAAAAACTTTTTTTTTTTTTTTTTTTGAGGTAGGGTCTCATTCCAGCCTAGGATAACCCAGAATTCACTCTGTAGTTTCAGGGTGGCCTTGAACTCATGGTGATCCCCCTACCTCTGCCTCCTGAGTACTGGGATTAAAGGCGTGCGCCACCACGTCCGGGCCATAAAATATGTTTTAAAAGAACAGATTGAAGCCGGGTGTGGTGGCGCACGCCTTTAATCCCAGCACTCGGGAGGCAGAGGTAGGAGGATCGCTGAGAGTTCGAGGCCACCCTGAGACGACATAGTTAATTCCAGGTCAGCCTGGACCAGAGTGAGACCCTACCTTGGAAAACCAAAAAAAAAAAAAAAAAAAAAAAACAGATTGAGCTGGGGAGATTGCTTAGTGGTTAAGGTGCTTGCCTGCAAAGTCAAAAGACCCAGGTTTGATTCCCCAGTACCCATGCAAGCCAGATGCACAAGGTGGCGCATGCATCTGGAGTTTGTTTGCAGCAGCTGGAGGCCCTGGTGTGCCCATTCTCTCTCTCTCTCTCTCTCTCTCTCTCTCTTTCTCAGATGAATTAATAAGTAGTGAGCAGGTTGCTGCTACTGGTTACATCAGGCCAAAGGGACTTTTCCTCCGAGAAGCTCCAGCTGGTCACTTCTGGGTCACTGCTTGTGCTCCGTGTGACTGACCATGCTGACTTGTCCTCTTCCGGCCTTCTTTCCACAAAGCACACAGAAGCCACCCTCCTCCTCTTCTCTATCAGCCGAGACCTGACAAGCTACCACCTCTGATCAGGTGACCCCCCCCCCCATTTCTCCTGCTTTCTGTTCAGCATCTGGACGCAGAGCGTTCCAAGTTACAGATGTGCATTTAATGTGTGCAGCTTGGCTGTCTCCCTCGTTTTTTGAGAAATTGAGCAGGCACCGGCTGAATAAGTCACAGAAGCCAGAGGTCTGCGCTGAGGCCATGGCGCGTGAGTGTGATAGGAACAGCGGCCAGGTGATAAGCAGTAGAAAAGTCCTTCTTGAGGGCACTGGGGAGAT
This sequence comes from Orientallactaga sibirica, assembly GCA_036365145.1. Lineage (NCBI taxonomy): Eukaryota > Metazoa > Chordata > Mammalia > Rodentia > Dipodidae > Orientallactaga > Orientallactaga sibirica. Next base: position 2,230,146 of record JAEOAD010002037.1, on the reverse strand, counting down.
GGCTCGGTGGGTAATGCATTTGTTGTGCAAGTGTGCTAACCTGAGTTGGGATCCGCAGAGTGCACATAGAGGCAGATGCAGTAGCCAGCGGCTTCAACCTCACCCTCCTTCAGCAAGATGGGAGGTCGAGCCAGCCAAAGACCGGGGGGAGGTGAGGACCAACGCTTGGAGTTGTCCTCTGACCTCTGCACGTGCACCACGGCCAGTTCACACAAATTATCTTAAAGTGTAAAAAACGGGAGGCGTGTAGCTCAGTTGGTAGAGAACTTGCCTGACGTGCACAAAGCCCTGTAGTCCTAGCGCTCAGGAGGTAGTGGCAGGAGGATCAGAAGTTCAAGATCTTTCTTGGCTATGTAGGAAGGAGTTTGAGGCTAGCCTGGTCTATATGACAGACACACTGTCATAAAAAGAAAAGAAAAAGCTGGGTATGGTGGTGCACACCTTTAATCCCAGCACTCGGGAGGCAGAGGTAGGAAGCTTGCCATGAGTTTGAGGCTACCTTGAGTCTCCATAGTGAATTCCACATCAGCCTGGGCCAAAGTAAGACCTTTCCTCAAAAAACAAAAAAAGAAAACAGGCTGGAGAGATGGTTCGGTGGTTAAAGCACTTGCCTGCAAAGCCTAATGACCTGGGTTCGATTCCCCAGTACCTATGTAAAGCCAGATGCACAGAGAGGTGCGTGCACCTGGAGTTCATTTCCAGTGGCTAGAGACCCTTGTGGGCCCATTCTCTCTTTCCTCCCTCTCCCTGCAAACAAATGTTTAAAAGACAGGTGGGAAATGAAGGCGTGCCTAGGAGGAAGCTTGATAATATAGACCCGAGCACACGTGAGGCCCTGGGTTCGAGCCCTAGCGGTGCTCAAATAAAAAAGCAAGAAACAGGGCTCGGAAGATGGCGCAGTGGTTAAAGGTGCTTGTCTGTCTGTACAGCCTGGCTGCCTGGGTGTATTCCGCAGCCCCCGTGTAAAGCCAGATGCAAGGTGTACTTTGGTACGGGGGCGGCGGGGGCAGTGTGACGTTAGGGCATCGAGGCAAAATGGAGTCTGGTCGCTTTTACCTTTGATATTGCTCAGCACTTAGGCGCCTGTTTCATGTGTACACGAGTCTTATGTTTGCTCACTGTGAGTGCTTGATGGTCTACGCTTAATTCTGAAGAAAAGATGTAGTCGTCCCTAATTTCCTTTTGCAAAATGGTATATATTTTTTCCTTTTTTTTCTTTTTCAAGGTAGGGTCTCACTCTGGTCCAGGCTGACCTGGAATTAGCTATGCCATCTCAGGGTGGCCTTGAACTCACAGCCATCCTCCTACCTCTGCTTCCTGAGTGCTGGGATTAAAGACGTGCGCCACCACGCCTGGCACAAAACGGTGTATTTTTATTACCATAATTTTTGTTTGTTTGTTTGTTTGTTTTTCTAGGTAGGGTCTCACTCTGCCCAGGCTGACCTGGAATTCACTGTGTAGTCTCAAGCTGGCCTCGAACTCATGGAGATCCTCCTACCTCTGCCTCCCAAGTGCTGGGATTAAAGGCATGTGCCACCACGCCCAGCTGTTTTGTTTTTTCAAGGTAAGGTCTCACTCTAGCCCAGGCTGATCTGGAATTCACTAGGTAGTCTCAGGATGGCCTTGACCTCCTACCCCTGCCTCTACTACCACACCCGGCTTTTGCTTTCTTTCTTTTTCTTTTTTTTTTTAATTAAAAAATTGTGAGGGCTGGGCCTGGTGGCGCACGCCTTTAACCCCAGCATTTGGGGGGCAGAGGTAGGAGGATCACTGTGACTTCGAGAGCACTCTGAGACTACACAGTGAATTCCAGGTCAGCCTGGCCTAGAGTGAGACCCTACCTTGAAAAAACCAATAAAATAAAATAAAATAAAAATAAAACAATTTATCCACCAACCATGGTCGGAGAGTTGGGAAGCTAAAGGAGAGTGGGAAGTTCCCGGCCAGCCTTGGCTATATCATGAGGCCTTATTGTTTGTTTGTTTGTTTGTTGTTTTGGAAGTAGGGTCTCATTGTAGCCCAGGCTGTCCTCAGACTCAGTGATCCTCCTGCCTCTGCCTCTTGAGTGCTGGCGAGTTCCACCTCACGCAGCTTTCAGCTTTGACGTGATCACACTCAGGTGACAAGCACTTGATCCACTGAGCCGCTCCAGGCCTTTTTGTCTTGTTTTTTTTTTTTTTGGTAGGGTCTCACTGTAGCCCAGGCTGACCTGGAATTCACTATGTAGTGTCAGAGTGGCCTTGAACTCACAGTGATCCTCCTACCTCTGCCTCCCCAGTGCTGGGATTAAAGACATGTGCCACCATGCCAGACTTAAGCTCTTTTTTTTGCCATCACAATACTTAGACATGTGAATACGTGATTCCATTGGTTATGAGGGAAAGGCGTGAAGGAAATTTCCCTAAGCAATGAAGTTGCCTTAGCAAGGCGACAATAAGGTGTGTTATTCTATCTTTCCAAACAAATCAATTGTAGTTGCATCACTACTTCTCGTTGGTGTGTTTGTTTTTTGTTTTTCGAGGTAGGGTCTCACTCTAGCACAGGCTGACCTGGAATTTACTATGTAGTCTCAGGGTGGCTTTGAACTCATGATAATTCTACCTCTGCTGTCTGAGAGCTGGGATTAAAAGTATGTGGCCACCAAGCCTGACATGTCACCACTTTTAACAAAAATAAATCCATAGGCTGGGGTGTGGCTCAGTGGTTGGACACTAGCTTAGCACGTACAAGGCCCTGGGTTCCGTTCTCAACAACACCCACAGCCCACACGTATAACTCCATCAACTTGACCACAAATAATGAGGCTGGAGTTTGAGCCTTGGTGAGGCAGAGGTGTAGAGTCGCCTCAAGGGAGCTGGGTAAAACTGCAAGGCCCAGGAAGCAGATACGTACGTCAAAGCAGGGCTCAGGTAGCTGACCCCTTAGTCTTTGGAAGCCTGTGGAACACTGGGCTGAGGGACGGCAGCTTCCGAGAGCTTGCTTCCTGTGAAAATCACAGCTTGTGAAACTTCCCCCCAGTTGCTGGAGCCGTGGGTTGTGTAATTTCAGGGAACCTAAAATAAGTTTTGGGTCTCCTGCCAAGCTTCTGTGTACCAGCATGACCTTGCCCTGATACACTTGGCCCTCCTGCAAGAGGTAATGGGTACCCGGAACTTCCTGTGACTGACCAGCAGCGTGTGTAAGCCCGCACTTCCAGCTCTTGTGAGCACACGTGGGATCGGAGGCAGAGTCAGGGCTCAGAGGTGTGCGGTCACACTCCGCTTGCTGATGGAGTCACGGTGTCCATAAGTACGCATGAGTTGGTGCCCGATGTCAAAGACTTTGGGGCAGGCTGGTTCCCCAGCAGCCTCTCCTTCTCCCTCCTGCCACCTGGCTCTTCTGCCAGCTTGGACTCTGCCTCCCTGCCCCAGTTGTCGAGGATCCACTCCTTCGGTGGCATCGGTCCCTGTGTGAAAAGAGGACGCTGCTTCCTATCCCAGCACCCGGGGCGGGGGGGGGGACAGTGAGTGGCTCAGCTGCCGCTGCGCTATCCCTTAGGCCTGCCCGCATCACGGGACTCTTGATTCAGCCTCTGCCATACGGTTCCTCCATGCCTGAGAGGCCCAAGGTTCCACAGAGGCCCAGATCAAGGTCCCTGGGCCCCGTCAGGCCCATAGGAGAAATGTCTCCACTGGAGGCCGAGCTTTCATGTCTGCCCAGTCAGAAGGGTAGTGCCTGAGCTGAGCCCGCTGCCCAGAGATGCCACTCACCCTTCTGGTGGATCCAAGATTTGCCCACAGTGAGCTCTTCCCTGCCTTCCTGCTGCCCAGCTGTTTGGTTACCTTAACTCTCCCCCCTCCCCCTGTGCTTGCAGACCTGGAGTGGAAGATCATTTACGTGGGCTCAGCGGAGAGCGAGGAGTTTGATCAGATCCTGGACTCGGTCCTGGTGGGTCCTGTCCCTGCAGGAAGGCACATGTTCGTCTTTCAGGTAAGCCTCTGGCTTCCAGGCGCATCACAGAGCTGAGAATGGAACCCATGACCTCACACATTCACACAGGCTTCCTTGGCCCAACAGTGTGGTATAGCAGGCAAAGGTTCTGGTTAAGATCCTAGCTTGAGCCCGGCCTGGTGGTGCATGAGGGGGAGGTGGGAGGGTTGCAGGTTCAAGGCCTGCCTGAGCAGCACACCCTAGTTTGACTCCTAGGAATTGTCTGACCTCATCTGTCCTTCAGAGTCGATGGGCACACCACCCTGCACCCACCTGGTCTCATCATCTGTCCTTGAGACAGCCTCTCTGGGTCACAGCTGCTCCCGTGAGCACTGATTGACGGTCCAGTCACAGAGCTGGGCCGTATACGGGCTCCTTGAGCCCGCGCTGAGTGGACCCCAGACTGCCCCCAGTGGGGGTTCAGATTTAGGTCTTATCAGGCCACCTCCTCCTCACCCCAACTTTAAGACCAGCCTGGGCAATATAGCAAGGCCTCGTCTCAAAGAAATATTCTTTATTACTATTATTATTATTGTGGGTTTTTGAGGTAGGGTCTCACTGTAGTTCAGGCTGACCCAGAATTCACTCTGCAGTCTCAGGGTGGCCTTGAACTCACGGCGATCCTCCTACCTCTGCCTCTCAAGTGCTGGGATTAAAGGTGTGCGCCACCACGCTGAGCTCAAAGAAATACTCTGTTAATGCATTGTGTTGACGCCCATGCTCAGCACTGAACTCGCATCTGAACCCAGCTGTGTACCATCTCCTTCCTAAGCTGTCTTACACCAGACTCCACTACCTCACTCCTTTGTAAGGCTTTGCTTGATTGTGTGATTCCTCTTCCTCTATCGGACCTGACAAGCTACCACCTCTGATCAGGTGACCCCCATTTCTCCTGCTTTCTGTTCAGCATCTGGACGCAGAGCGTTCCAAGTTACAGATGTGCATTTAATGTGTGCAGCTTGGCTGTCTCCTCGTTTTTGAGAAATTGAGCAGGCACCGGCTGAATAAGTGACAGAAGCCAGAGGTCTGCGCTGAGGCCATGGCTCGTGAGTGTGATAGGAACAGCGGCCAGGTGATAAGCAGTAGAAAAGTCCTTCTTGAGGGCACTGGGGAGATGGCTCGGTGGGTAATGCATTTGTTGTGCAAGTGTGCTAACCTGAGTTGGGATCCGCAGAGTGCACATAGAGGCAGATGCAGTAGCCAGCGGCTTCAACCTCACCCTCCTTCAGCAAGATGGGAGGTCGAGTCAGCCAAAGACGGGGGAGGTGAGGACCAACGCTTGAGTTGTCCTCTGACCTCTGCACGCACCACGGCCAGTTCACACAAATTATCTTAAAGTGTAAAAACGGGGCGGCGTAGCTCAGTTGGTAGAGAACTTGCCTGACGTGCACAAAGCCCTGTAGTCCTAGCGCTCAGGAGGTAGTGGCAGGAGGATCAGAAGTTCAAGATCTTTCTTGGCTATGTAGGAAGGAGTTTGAGGCTAGCCTGGTCTATATGACAGACACACTGTCATAAAAAGAAAAGAAAAGCTGGGTATGGTGGTGCACACCTTTAATCCCAGCACTCGGGAGGCAGAGGTAGGAAGCTTGCCATGAGTTTGAGGCTACCTTGAGTCTCCATAGTGAATTCCACATCAGCCTGGGCCAAAGTAAGACCTTTCCTCAAAAAACAAAAAAAGAAAACAGGCTGGAGAGATGGTTCGGTGGTTAAAGCACTTGCCTGCAAAGCCTAATGACCTGGGTTCGATTCCCCAGTACCTATGTAAAGCCAGATGCACAGAGAGGTGCGTGCACCTGGAGTTCATTTCCAGTGGCTAGAGACCCTTGTGGGCCCGTTCTCTCTTTCCTCCCTCTCCCTGCAAACAAATATTTAAAAGACAGGTGGGAAATGAAGGCGTGCCCAGGAGGAAGCTTGATAATATAGACCCGAGCACACGTGAGGCCCTGGGTTCGAGCCCTAGCGGTGCTCAAATAAAAAAGCAAGAAACAGGGCTCGAAAGATGGCGCAGTGGTTAAAGGTGCTTGTCTGTCTGTACAGCCTGGCTGCCTGGGTGTATTCCGCAGCCCCCGTGTAAAGCCAGATGCAAGGTGTACTTTGGTACGGGGGCGGCGGGGGCAGTGTGACGTTAGGGCATCGAGGCAAAATGGAGTCTGGTCGCTTTTACCTTTGATATTGCTCAGCACTTAGGCGCCTGTTTCATGTGTACACGAGTCTTATGTTTGCTCACTGTGAGTGCTTGATGGTCTACGCTTAATTCTGAAGAAAAGATGTAGTCGTCCCTAATTTCCTTTTGCAAAATGGTATATATTTTTTTCTTTTTTTTCTTTTTCAAGGTAGGGTCTCACTCTGGTCCAGGCTGACCTGGAATTAGCTATGCCATCTCAGGGTGGCCTTGAACTCACAGCCATCCTCCTACCTCTGCTTCCTGAGTGCTGGGATTAAAGACGTGCGCCACCACGCCTGGCACAAAACGGTGTATTTTTATTACCATAATTTTTGTTTGTTTGTTTGTTTGTTTTTTCTAGGTAGGGTCTCACTCTAGCCCAGGCTGACCTGGAATTCACTGTGTAGTCTCAAGCTGGCCTCGAACTCATGGAGATCCTCCTACCTCTGCCTCCCAAGTGCTGGGATTAAAGGCATGTGCCACCACGCCCAGCTGTTTTGTTTTTTCAAGGTAAGGTCTCACTCTAGCCCAGGCTGATCTGGAATTCACTAGGTAGTCTCAGGATGGCCTTGACCTCCTACCCCTGCCTCTACTACCACACCCGGCTTTTGCTTTCTTTCTTTTTCTTTTTTTTTAATTAAAAATTGTGAGGGCTAGGCCTGGTGGCGCACGCCTTTAACCCCAGCATTTGGGGGCAGAGGTAGGAGGATCACTGTGACTTCGAGAGCACTCTGAGACTACACAGTGAATTCCAGGTCAGCCTGGCCTAGAGTGAGACCCTACCTTGAAAAAACCAATAAAATAAAATAAAAAAAAATAAAACAATTTATCCACCAACCATGGTCGGAGAGTTGGGAAGCTAAAGGAGAGTGGGAAGTTCCCGGCCAGCCTTGGCTATATCATGAGGCCTTATTGTTTGTTTGTTTGTTTGTTGTTTTGGAAGTAGGGTCTCATTGTAGCCCAGGCTGTCCTCAGACTCAGTGATCCTCCTGCCTCTGCCTCTTGAGTGCTGGCGAGTTCCACCTCACGCAGCTTTCAGCTTTGACGTGATCACACTCAGGTGACAAGCACTTGATCCACTGAGCCGCTCTCCAGGCCTTTTTGTCTTGTTTGTTTTTTTTTAAGGTAGGGTCTCACTGTAGCCCAGGCTGACCTGGAATTCACTATGTAGTGTCAGAGTGGCCTTGAACTCACAGTGATCCTCCTACCTCTGCCTCCCCAGTGCTGGGATTGAAGGTTGTGCTCCCACGCCAGACTTAAGCTCTTTTTTTTTGCCATCACAATACTTAGACATGTGAATACGTGATTCCATTGGTTATGAGGGAAAGGCATGAAGGAAATTTCCCTAAGTGATGAAGTTGCCTTAGCAAGGCGACAATAAGGTGTGTTATTCTATCTTTCCAAACAAATCAATTGTAGTTGCATCACTACTTCTCGTTGGTGTGTTTGTTTTTTGTTTTTCGAGGTAGGGTCTCACTCTAGCACAGGCTGACCTGGAATTTACTATGTAGTCTCAGGGTGGCTTTGAACATGATAATTCTACCTCTGCTTTCTGAGAGCTGGGATTAAAAGTATGTGGCCACCAAGCCTGACATGTCACCACTTTTAACAAAAATAAATCCATAGGCTGGGGTGTGGCTCAGTGGTTGGACACTAGCTTAGCACGTACAAGGCCCTGGGTTCCCTTCTCAACAACACCCACAGCCCACACGTATAACTCCATCAACTTGACCACAAATAATGAGGCTGGAGTTTGAACCTTGGTGAGGCAGAGGTGTAGAGTCGCCCAAGGGAGCTGGGTAAAACTGCAAGGCCCAGGAAGCAGATACGTACGTCAAAGCAGGGCTCAGGTAGCTGACCCCTTAGTCTTTGGAAGCCTGTGGAACACTGGGCTGAGGGACGGCAGCTTCCGAGAGCTTGCTTCCTGTGAAAATCACAGCTTGTGAAACTTCCCCCCAGTTGCTGGAGCCGTGGGTTGTGTAATTTCAGGAACCTAAAATAAGTTTTGGGTCTCCTGCCAAGCTTCTGTGTACCAGCATGACCTTGCCCTGATACACTTGGCCCTCCTGCAAGAGGTAATGGGTACCCGGAACTTCCTGTGACTGACCAGCAGCGTGTGTAAGCCCGCACTTCCAGCTCTTGTGAGCACACGTGGGATCGGAGGCAGAGTCAGGGCTCAGAGGTGTGCGGTCACACTCCGCTTGCTGATGGAGTCACGGTGTCCATAAGTACGCATGAGTTGGTGCCCGATGTCAAAGACTTTGGGGCAGGCTGGTTCCCCAGCAGCCTCTCCTTCTCCCTCCTGCCACCTGGCTCTTCTGCCAGCTTGGACTCTGCCTCCCTGCCCCAGTTGTCGAGGGATCCACTCCTTCGGTGGCATCGGTCCCTGTGTGTGAAAGAGGACGCTGCTTCCTATCCCAGCACCCGGGCGGGGGGGGGGACAGTGAGTGGCTCAGCTGCCGCTGCGCTATCCCTTAGGCCTGCCCGCATCACGGGACTCTTGATTCAGCCTCTGCCATACGGTTCCTCCATGCCTGAGAGGCCCAAGGTTCCACAGAGGCCCAGATCAAGGTCCCTGGGCCCCGTCAGGCCCATAGGAGAAATGTCTCCACTGGAGGCCGAGCTTTCATGTCTGCCCAGTCAGAAGGGTAGTGCCTGAGCTGAGCCCGCTGCCCAGAGATGCCACTCACCCTTCTGGTGGATCCAAGATTTGCCCACAGTGAGCTCTTCCCTGCCTTCCTGCTGCCCAGCTGTTTGGTTACCTTAACTCTCCCCCCTCTCCCTGTGCTTGCAGACCTGGAGTGGAAGATCATTTACGTGGGCTCAGCGGAGAGCGAGGAGTTTGATCAGATCCTGGACTCGGTCCTGGTGGGTCCTGTCCCTGCAGGAAGGCACATGTTCGTCTTTCAGGTAAGCCTCTGGCTTCCAGGCGCATCACAGAGCTGAGAATGGAACCCATGACCTCACACATTCACACAGGCTTCCTTGGGCCCGACAGTGTGGTGTAGCAGGCAAAGGTTCTGGTTAAGATCCTAGCTTGAGCCCGGCCTGGTGGTGCATGAGGGGGAGGTGGGAGGGTTGCAGGTTCAAGGCCTGCCTGAGCAACACACCCTAGTTTGACTCCTAGGAATTGTCTGACCTCATCTGTCCTTCAGAGTCGATGGGCACACCACCCTGCACCCACCTGGTCTCATCATCTGTCCTTGAGACAGCCTCTCTGAGTCACAGCTGCTCCCGTGAGCACTGATTGACGGTCCAGTCACAGAGCTGGGCCGTATCACGGCTCCTTGAGCCCGCGCTGAGTGGACCCCAGACTGCCCCAGTGGGGTTCAGATTTAGGTCTTATCAGGCCACCTCCTCCTCACCCCGACTTTAAGACCAGCCTGGGCAATATAGCAAGGCCTCGTCTCAAAGAAATATTCTTTATTACTATTATTATTATTGTGGGTTTTTGAGGTAGGGTCTCACTGTAGTTCAGGCTGACCCAGAATTCACTCTGCAGTCTCAGGGTGGCCTTGAACTCACGGCGATCCTCCTACCTCTGCCTCTCAAGTGCTGGGATTAAAGGTGTGCGCCACCACGCTGAGCTCAAAGAAATACTCTGTTAATGCATTGTGTTGACGCGTCCATGCTCAGCACTGAACTCGCATCTGAACCCAGCTGTGTACCATCTCCTTCCTAAGCTGTCTTACACCAGACTCCACTACCTCACTCCTTTGTAAGGCTTTGCTTGATTGTGTGATGTAAATCGTTACTCAGTTATAGTTTAAACATAACAGCTTTAATTCCAGCACTTGGGAGGCAGAGGTGGGAGGATTGCCGTGAATTTGAGGCCACCCTGAGACTACAGAGTGAATTCCAGGTCAGCCTGGGCTAGAGCGAGACCCAACCTCAAAAAAAAAAAAAAAAAAAAAAAAAAGAGAAAAAAGGTGGTGAAGCCTAAGGACCCTGTGGTGCCACACGCCTTTAATCCCAGCACTCGGAGGCAGAGGGGGGTGGATGCATCTGGAGTTCAAGGCCACCCTGAGAAGACAGAGTTAATTCCAGGTCAGCCTGGACTAGAGTGAAACCCTCTCTCAAATAAAAAAAAAAAAAAAAAAAAAAAAAAAGAAAAAAAAAAGGTGGTAGCTGAGCCGGGCATGGTGGCGCACGCCTTTAATCCCAGCACTCAGGAGGCAGAGGTAGGAGGATCACCGTGAGTTCGAGGCCAGCCTGAGACTTCACACTGAATTCCAGGTCAGCCTGAACTAGAGTGAAACCCTACCTCGAAAAACTGAAATAAAATAAAATAAAAAATAAATAAATAAAATAAAAACTTAGGAGGCCGGGCATGGTGGCACATGCCTTTAATCCCAGTACTCGGGAGGCAGAGGTAGGAGAATCACTGTAAGTTTGAGGCCACCCTGAGACTACATAGTGAATTCCAGGTCAGCCTGGGTAGAGCAAAACCCTACCTCAAAAAACAAATGAAAAATACACTTAAGCAGAGGGGCTGGAGAGATGACTTAGTGGTTAAGGCACATGCCTACAAAGTCAAAAGATCCCATTGCGACTCTCCAGGACCCACGTAAGCCAGATGCACAAGGGGCAGCATGCATCTGGAGTTCAAATGCAGTGGCTGGAGGCCCTGGCATGCCCATTCTCTCTCTCTCAAATAAGTAAAATATATTTTTTAAATGTTTCTAAAAAAAAATAGGGCTGGAGAGATGGCTTAGCGGTTAAGGTGCCTGCCTCCTAAGCCTAAGAACGCTGGTTCCAATCTCCAGCGGTTCCAATCTCCAGGTCCCACATTTAGCCAGATGCAAAGTGACACAAGGGCGCAATGCCGCACTTGACCACAAGGGGGCGCACACATCTGGATTTCCTTCACAGCAGCTGAGACACTACTGGTGTGCCCATCTCTATCTGTCTCCCTCTCCCTCTCTGTCTCTCTCTCCAAAAATAAATAAAATAATTAAAAAAAATTGTTTTAAATGCTGGAGAGATGGCTTAGCAGTTAAGGTGCTTGCCTGCAAAGCCTAAGGACCCCAGGTCGATTCTCCAGGACCCACATCAGCCAGATACACAAGAGGACGCGTGCATCTGGAGTTTGTTTGCAGTGGTTGGATGCCCTGGCGTGCCCATTCTCTGTCTCCTCTCTCTGTGCCTCTTTCTGTCTCTCAAATAAGTAAATAAAATGTATTAAAATAAAAAAATAAATACAACTTTAGCAGAACAATACATATCTTGTACCTGGGCTTGCTGCTAATGTAGAAAGGAAAGGTCTCAGGCTGCAGTGCGTGGAGGCTTAGCTCGCGTGTCTAGGCCAGGAGCGAGCAGAGCATCGTGGTGGTTGAAGTGTTTGGCAGAACCCATGTGGTCGTGGTGGACCGGAAGCTGAGAGAGGGTTACGTTTTGTTTTGGTTTTTTTTTTTTAATTTTTATTGATTTTTAATCTTACATACCAAAAAAACCCCACCTGATATTTCCTCCCCCCCCCATTCCACTTTAGAACTCCAATCTCCATCATATCCCTCCTTTCTCCATTAGTCTCTCTCCTAATTTGATGACATCATCTTTCTCTTCTATTTTGAGGGTCTTGCAAAGGTATTGCCCAAGATCATGGATATCGAGGCCAATTTGTCTGGGCAGCTGCATAGTAAGAGGTCATATCCTTCCTTTGGCTCTTCCATTCTATCCGCCCCTCTTCCGCAATGGTCCCTGAGCCACTGGAGGATGTGACAGAGGTGTTTCAGTGCTAGGCACCCTCCATCCCTTCTTCTCAGCACTATGTTGCCTTTTGTGTCGTCCCAGTGGTCATCACCATCTGAAAAGAGAAGCTTCTCTAGCCAGAAGTGAGAATGAGCCATGTGGACATGAACATTTAGTGAGTGTCCCCAGGGCAGCTTGGTGGGAATAATATATACATTTAGTCAGACATGAGCAGGCTTATACCCCAAGGCTACCTCACCTACCAAGACTTTTACTTACAGTACGGTATGTGGAGCCTTCAGTCCAATTATGGAGCAGTTGGTTACCCCAAGAGTAGACACGCCTTTGCATCCCAGTCATTGGGCCTGTCTGGCCAGGAATATTCAGCATCCACTATTTTCACTGTTGATGGCTTCTGTCTCCCAGGTGGGTGCAGCTTTTTCCAGGATCAGACTCAACACTGCACATCATAGTACTAGGTAGATTGCCCAAGGAGTCTGCTGTGTGAAAACCGAAGCGGGAGTGTCCCCTAGTTTGCCTCAGGTTGGAACATGAGCCATGGGGTTATAGAGATGCCTACGCTGTCTGTACATGAAGAACACACGATTGGAGCTGGGCATGGTGGCGCACGCCTTTAATCCCAGCACTGGGGAGGCAGAGGTAGGAGGATCACCGTGAATTCGAGGCCACCCTGAGACTACAGAGTGAATTCCAGGTCAGCCTGGGCTAGAGCGAGACCCTGAAAAACAAACAAAACTAGTATGGCCACATCTGCTTGTAATTTTAGCACTGAAATGGGCAGAGACAAGGATCACGGGGGCTCCCTGGTCAGCCAGTCTAACTGAAACCAGGGAGCTCCTGGCTTCCACACACGCCTAGGACACCAAAAAGTGCAGGTCCTGAGCTTTGGACATGATTCACAGAAGACCCATTATCAGCCACGTGGTGGCGCACGCTTTTTATCCCAGCACTCGGGAGGCAGAGGTAGGAGGATTGCCATGAGTTCGAGGTCACCCTTAGACTACAGAGTGAATTCCAGGTCAGCCTGGGCTAGAGTGAGACCCTACCTCGAAAAACCAAAAAAAAGAAAAGAAAGACCCATTGTCCAGTGTGTTGCTCCCTCTGTGCTGGCCATTAGCCAGCTGTCCTACTGTCCCATGTCCAGAGCTGGGGCCTGCTTCTGAGCATGGGACCCACGCCTGTGTCTCTCTGATGCTGTCAGTGTGTGTGAGTGTGTGTTTAACTAAGGCCCCGTGTTTCGTTTGCACCAGTTACAGCTGCTGCCCCCACCAGTGCACCCCCACCTGTCTGCTTGGTCTAGGCCCTTGCCTCTGCAGGGTGACCTGGGCCTGGCCTCCCTGCTTCTGCCACAGCCCTTCTCTCATCACACCTCCACACGCTGCCAGTCTTCCTTTCCGACCCTGCCTTCTGCTAACCACTACTCTTTCCAAGCCCTGAATGCCCTGTACTTGTCACACTCACTAGTTTGAAAATTCATTTTTGTGGTGTTGAGGATGAAAGGCAGGCTCTCACACTCTGCCACATCCAGGTGCTTGTCCCTTCATATCACCTGTATGAACAGGTGTGTCAGTGACATTGGGGGTGAGGGTTTGCAGTGCTTAAGGGCCAGATTGTGTCTCCGCAGGCTGACGCTCCCAACCCGTCCCTTATCCCCGAGACGGATGCCGTGGGCGTCACCGTGGTCCTCATCACCTGCACCTACCACGGACAGGAATTCATCCGCGTGGGCTACTATGTCAACAATGAGTACCTCGATCCAGAGCTGCGGGAAAACCCACCCCCAAAGCCAGACTTCTCTCAGGTGGGGCCTGTCTTCCTCTACTTGGGTTGGCCGTTAGAGTTGGAAGCCAAGGTCGCTTTTGAAGCCTTTCAAGTTCATGCTGCCTTTCCGCCGTGCTGGGCTGGAGCAGCCTTGCAGAGTAAGGCCTCGAGCTGGCACCGTGCACACTGTAGTCACAGGAGGCTGAGGCCAGCTTGGGCTACACAGCAAGATCCTGTCCCAAAGAGCTGAACGGGCGAGGACTGGTCCTTCCACCTGTAGTCCCAGCACTTGGATGATCCACTCAAGTGGGAGGCCAGCCTAGGCTGTACAGCAATATCCCGTCTCATCCTGCCCCGCCCAGCCACAGCACGGGCACCCTAGACTTGCATGCGCCAGGGTGGCAGTGGCAGAGGAAAGAGCCCTGTGCTGGGTTGGAGGCAGTGCTGGGGGTCCTGGCTCTCTGTGGGAGTAATAGAAACACACAGTGACAAGAACTGGCCTTCTTCCTGCGCAGCTCCAGAGGAACATCTTGGCTTCAAACCCCAGGGTAACCCGCTTTCATATCAACTGGGACAACAGCTCAGACAGGCTGGAGGCCATAGAGAACCAGGACCCCAACATGGACTGCACCCCCCTCAGCTGCACCCCTGTCAAGGGCCTGGGCCTCCCTGGCTGTGTCCCTAGCCTCCTCCCAGAGAACTCCATGGACTGCATCTGAGCGGGGAGGACCGGGGCCGGCTCCTTGCGCACCTGGACAGGCCCACGGGCCCCGCACCCTTGTGCATGGTCATCTCAAGGACGCTGCTGCCGCCTCCAGGGAGAGAGCGAGCCTCTGGTCTCCAGCCCTGCCCACCTCACAGGCCTTTGAAGAAGCGGGTACTTCGTTGTTGGTTATTTCTGACCTGTGTTCTTTCTTTCTCCGACGCCTGCCCCAAGTGCTCTCTGTGTACCTCCTGCCAGGCTCAGGATCTGGCAGGGCCCTGGGCCTGTTGGGCCAAAGGCTCTATCACACTCCACTGGCTCCTTTCCTCACCCAGCCCAGTTCTCGGGGTCCCAGGCAAGGACCCCAGCTAAGGGGTAGCATAGGTCCAGTCACTGTCCTGCCAGGGTGTCTAGGTCCTTGCAGCCCCAAGGATGACAGCCACAGGACACTGAGGAAGAACGGGCCTGCCAGGCTGGGCCCTGTGGAGGAGAGGGCGCGGGGGAGTGCTGTGTGCAGGCTGGCCCTGTGAGCCAGCAGCGCCGCCGGGGCCACATGTTCGCTCAGTGCACAGTGTGGTGGGGTAAGGGAGGCCTTTGTCGGCCCGTTCAAACACCCTGGTCCCTTGCTGCTATGTGGGTGCTGTTTGTATATTAAAGGGCTTTTATAGGAAAGATGTTTGGTTGTTTAAGAATAAAAGGCACTTCATCCAGACTGGTTTTCTGCTTTCGTCCCCTGTGGTCCAGGCAGCTCTGTCACCCTCGCCCTGTGCCGGGGACCACACTCTTGTCCCATGGGTGGCCCTTCCCCCTGGCTTGCCACCCTACTGCACTCAACTGGCTGTGCGGTTGGGGTCTAGACTGAGGGTCAGGGATGGATTTTCTTCGTCTGAGCCTGCGAACACCAGCTGTGCTGGCTACATGATAACCAGTGACTTTTTCAGACTTTGACCTTGACCCACAGGAAGAGTAACGTTGGCATCCAAGGGCACACACTGCCATGCTTTTGTTAAATTTCACTCCACCTTACTGTGGAACTCCAGTCAGAAATGGAGCAATTGGCAGGTCAACAACTCCCATCATGCACCGGATCGTGGCTGTGCCCTTAGCGCTCCTGCAGACCCCAGAGCGAGAGAGCGGGTAGAGTGCAGTGGGCACCGGGCGGAGCCGGTCAGCGGTCAGCGTTTGGGAGGGTGGCCCATCCGCCTCCGCAGCCCCCAGCTCCAGTACTGCTCTGCTGGGGGGACAGGGTGTGGGTCACCGCGGGTACCGGGGAGAGCGAGGTGCTACGTGCACCCATGGTCCGAGACCCCCGGGTCAGCGCGAGCGTCCCGGCTGGGTGGGAACGAGCGCCTGGTGCAGCTTCCGAGCAAGTGGCAGGCCCTGCAGAAGGGGACTGCCCTCTCCCTGCCCGGCCCTGGCGCACGGTCCCTGCCCCGGGGGCCCACGCGGTCACTACGGGCAGGAGCCCGGGGTCCCGCATCCTCCCGGGAGTGACGACGACCGGCGACCTCTGACCCGCGGCGCCCCTCCCCCGCCGGACAGCCGTGGACGGCGGCTGCGCCTGCAGGGCCGTGGCGTCAAGCTCAGCTGGCCCGCGGCCGCTGCCGCACTGGGCGGGGGCGGGGGACTGCGGCGCGCGGGGCCGGCCGTCCGCCCGCCCGTCCGTCCGTCCGTCCGCCCGCCGGCCCGGCCGCCTCCTGGGCCCCGGAACGCCGCGCGGCCGCCCGCCAGCCTCGGCCGCGCCGCGCCGCCCCGCCCGGGCCGCAGACGGAGCGCCGCCCCGCCCTCTCACCCCGGGATTGACACCGAGCCGTGCCTGCCGGGGGGGGGCGGGCCGGGGCGGCGCGCCTCGACCAATCGGCAGCCGCCGCGGCCGTCTCGGCCTATCAAGGGCGTCGGCCCGCCCCAACGGAGCCATCGCGGGCCCGTGATTGGTCGGGTCTCCGCCGCTCGCGTCACGCGGCCGGGAGCCAATGGCGTGGCGGGAGGCTTCCGGAGAGCCAATGCGCGGCGTCCGGAGGCTGTCAGTCGTGGAGGCCCGGGCCAATGGGCGGCGGGCTGCGGGGGCGTCACGGACAGCGGACTCGGGCTGAGGTTCCCGGGCGGGGAGGGAGCGCGCGCCGAGAGACGCGGGAAGCAGGGGCTGGGCGGGGGTCCCGGCGCCGCAGCCAGCGCAGCCAGCCCGAGGGGGGGCCGCCGCCTCCGCCGCCCAGCGCGCTCCGGGGCCGCCGGCCCGTCTCCTGAGCACCCCGCCGCCGCAGGCGCAGCTCCCGGGACCGGCCCCCCGGCTACCGACACCCGCGATGGGCAACGCCGCCGCCGCCAAGAAGGGCAGCGAGCAGGAGAGCGGTGAGTGCCCGGGCCGTGACCCCCCCCCCCACTCCTTGATCTGGGCCCTGCGCTGCCAGTCCTCCGCGCTGTCCATCATTTGCATGGCCCCTCCCCCACGATAACCCCACCACCCCATTCCTCCCTGCCCGCCGTGCTGCCCCCCGCCCCCGGCGCCCCTGCCCGCTGCCCGTCCAAGCTGGGGCCCCGGGACCTGCAGAGGAGCCCTAGCCCCGAGCTATGGGCTCTAATGCCCATGGCCAGCCGACCCCCCACTGCAAAGACGGCGCCCCCCCCAACACACTCACTCAACACCCAGCTGTCACTGCCAAGCATTGCACGTATGACCGCTGGGGCCCCACATGGGGGGGGGGCCCTGTTACCACTCCACCTTCTCCTTCTAAGCCCCTTCCCCCCAGATCCTGAATCCCCCCTACACACACACACACACACACACACACACACACACACACACACACACGCTCCTTTACTCACCTCTGCTTTTACATATAGGCCCAGGGCCTGACCCTGATCCAAGGCCTCTGGCAGCCCGGGAGAGTGCTCTGGGGTCTCCCTCCATCCCGCAGGGACCTTGGCCACTTAGTGACCACACCCCCCCCCCTCCGGCCCCCGCCATCTTTCTCCTGCCCTTCCCCTCCTCACCACCCTTGCCACAGCCCCCCACCTCCAAGCTTACGCTGCCCCTCGGGACATTCCCCTAGGGCCACCTTCAACGCTGTTTCCACCGCCACCAGCAACACCCCCCCCACCCCGTCTATGTTAGTTGGCATGGGGGAAACTGCATCTATCTTCCTGGGTCCCTCTGCCCCTCTCATGCTGTCACTCGGCCTTCCTTCTCTGCTTGTGTGCCCTCCTCCGAGCAAGCGTCTGTCCCTGGCTGGGGTAGCTAGCTGACTGTTTATGAACCCAGAGAACTGCTTCCGTTCTTCCAAAGCCAAGTTTGAGCCGGGTCTTGCTGACGTTCATTACGCCTGTCCCCCTTTCTTGGGTTGCGGGGTGCCCTGCGGAGAGAGCTCTAGGCTCTTTGGAGGGCCCCTCAATAAATGGTGGTTTCACAACTGCGGCTCCGTCATTCACCCAGTCCCTGGGGCTTCTTCACCTGCTCTCTCGGTACCCCAGCTGAGGATGAAGTGTGTGTGTGTGTGTGTGTGTGTGTTGTGTGTGTGTGTGTGTGTGGGGGGGTGGTTACCCAGGCTCATTCTGCTTAAACTGGGATGTTCAGAAAAAGAGGGTTTGTAGGTGGGAGGGGCAGGGGGAGCCAGGAAAGGAAACCAATAGGTTTGCCAGGGACAGATGAATTCTGTGTGTGTTTCAAGGCTAACCCAATAGGGAGGTGTGTTCTACCCCTCAGCCCCAGACATGCTGGCCTTTTCCAGCCAGGGAGAGAAAACACTTGTGTGTCTGAAATGCCTTTCAGAATGGTCTTGAGCCCTCGTCCCCAGCCCAGACCTAACGCTGAGCCTCGACTGATAATCCTTTCCTGTTACCCAGAAATAATCAAACCTCCTGAAAAGGGAGCCCCATATCCAGCTCTGCCCTTCCTTCCGGGGTCTCAGTCCCCAGATTGCTGTCAAAGCCCAGGGACATTATTCTCATTGAAATTCAACAGAACCCAGCAGAGCAGAGCAGCCTGGAAGAGGCCTTGAATGTCACCAGTGGGTGGGGGACAGGGAGGCAACTGCCTGTAGCTCAGCTTGATGACAGAAGAGCAGGTGGGTAGTGTCCAAAAAAAGGTCTGGGCATGAGCTTGCAGGGGACTAGGCTGAAGGGGAAGGGCCGGTCCCCAGCAGGTGAGGCCCGCTGGGAGGTGGAAGGTGGAGGCAGTTGGCCATATATTGCAGTGGCCTGGTTGAAAGTTGGGACGATGACATAGTCCTGGAAAACCTTCAAGCGTATCAAACACATGTGGTGGGGGCTGGAAAGCCACATAGGGAAAAAGGTCCCAAGAAAAAGATCCGAGGTCCGGAAGGAACTGCTGATTCTCTCGGCGCACGGGCCAGCTGCTCAGGAGTGAATCCTCGGAGGAAACCGAGCTACCTTCATCGGGCGTCTAGGACGCGCCCGGCTCGGTGGTCTCCGCAGAGGTTCTCTGGTGATTCTCATAACGGGCTGTTACCTGATTTTTCCAAATAAGCCATCTGAGTTTGATAGAGATGACATCATGGAGATTCACACCCAGATGCGTCCACCAGCGGACTGCCTCAGCCCCAGAACCACTTCCCAGCTCACATACTCTTTTTTTTTTTTTTAAAGTTGCCTCCCAGATCTTAACTCCATTTCTTAATTTGAAATGATTTAAACAACAATAACAGGACATACTAGCCATGCCTGTGGTCTCATCAACTCAGGAGGCTGAAGCAGGAGGATTGTTTAAACCAAGAGTTCAGGGCTAATCTAGGCGATATAATAAGACCCTGTATCAAAAATAAATCACAGGGCTGGAGAGATGGCTTAGCGGTTAAGGTGCTTTCCTGCAAAGCCAAACGACCCAGGTTCGATTCCCCCCAAGTAAGCCAGATGCACAAGGTGGCGCATGCATCTGGAGTTGTTTGCAGTGGCTGGATGCCCTAGCATATTCACTCTTTCTCTCTCTCTCAAATAAATAAATAAAAATAAAACATTAAAAATATTTTTTAAAAAATCATAAATGCGCCAGGCGTGGTGGTGCACGCCTTTAATCCCAGCACTCGGGAGGCAGAGGTAGGAGGATCTCCGTGAGTTCGAGGCCACCCTGAGACTACATAGTAAATTCCAGGTGAGCCTGGGCTAGAGGGAGACCCTACCTCGAAAAATTAAACATAAATAAATAAATCAGTAAACCACCATGTAATCAGCACAAAAGAGACTGAAAGAGAACCTTGAATTCCAGGCCAGCCTGAGCTACATAAGGAAACACAGCCTCAAAATAAACACTTAAGCCAGGCGTGGTGGCGCACGCCTTTAAATCCAGCACTCGGGAGGCAGAGGCAGGAGGATCGCTGTGAGTTCAAGGCCAGCCTGAGACGACATAAATTCCGGGTCAGCCTGAGCTAGACCGAGACTCTACCTCAAAAAACCAAAATAAAAATAATAAAATAAGTAGTAAAAATTTTACTCATTTCTGTTCACAGGGCCTAAGCTATTAATTATTTCATGGTAAAAGATAATAGAGGTACCGTCAGCCGGCTGTTGTGCGGGTTACACTCTGTGTGGTTTTATATATATATATATATATATATATATATATATATATATATATATATATATACACACACACACACACATACACACACACACACACACACAGTGTAACTAACAGAGGTGACACACATTCAGAGAAACTTGGTGAAATCCTACCTCAAACAGTAGAAGAGGTGAAGTTGCAATCCAGTGGTACAGCGCCTACCTAGTATGAGCAAGGCCCTAGGCTCCAGATAGCACCCAGTAATCTCCCCAAATGTAGCTACAGAAATGAAACTCCTGCCGGGTGTGGTGGGGCACGCCTTTAATCCCAGCATTCGGGAGGCAGAGAGGTAGGAGGATCGCCGTGAGTTCGAGGCCACCCTGAGACTACATAGTGAATTCCAGCTCAGCCTGGGCTAGAGTAAGACCTTACCTTGAAAAACCAAAAAAAAAAAAAAAAAAAAAGAAAGAAAGAAAGAAAAGAAAAGAAAAGAAAAGAAAAAAAAAAAAAACTCCCCTAAAATGATTTTTAAGAGAAAGAATGGGCATGCCAGAGCCTTAGCCACTGTGAACAAACTCCAGACGCGTGTTCCCCCTTGTATGCATGTGCAACATTGAGTGCTTGCATCACTGTATGTCTGCCTTACGTGGGACCTGGAGATTCGAACATGAGTTCCTAGACTTTGCAGGCAAGCGCCTTAACCGCTACGCCATCTCTCCAGCCCCCTAAAATGATGTTAATGTTCTGCCCCTGAGACCTCGTCAGCCTTTATAGACTGCCCCAAGCTGACCATCCGCCCAGAGAAGAATGGGATGAGAAACCCCGTCTGCCTCAGAGAGGACAGGAGGAGGCTTGGGTTCCCATCTTTTGGAACCAGGAGTGAGGCAGTAGTCAAGCCAGCCTGTAGGGGGCACTTGCATTTCATCTGCTGCATGCCAGCCCAATGCAGAGGGGGTCAGGAAGATGCCCAGACCTTGTAAGGCTCTAAGCAGCCACCCTGCAGCCCCCCCAATGCTGCTTGCCAAGGCATGGCAGGGTTTGGCTCCTCCTTTACCAAGAGGGCCACAAGTGTGTCCAACCTGTAGCCCAACACAAAATTATAAATTTACTTAAAATACAAGATTTTTTTTTTTTTTTTTTTGAGGTAGGCTCTCGCTCTAGCCCAGGCTGACCTGAAATTCACTCTGTAGTCTCAGGCTGGCCTCAAACTCACGGCGATCCTCCTACCTCTGCCTCCTGAGTGCTGGGATTCAAGGCATGTGCACCACCACCATACCCAGCTACAAGATTTTTTTTTAACAATCTTTTTTTTTTTTTCTTTTTTCTTTTTTGTAACTCCGTTGCATGGCTCTCACATGCGAACTCTGTAGATAATAGCATCATGTCGCAATGGCAAAAAATCAGCCCAGGATGAGGGGAGCCTGTATGCGAAGATGACAAAGATATTGACAGGGGCTAGTGGGGGAGGAGCTGAGTGGTCAGAGGGAAAAGATCAAAAATAAATAAATAAATAAATAACAAAGTTGAGAGCAGGCCACAGCCCCAGGACACTCCCAGCATGGACAGCCAAGTGGGGCTCAGGTTCTGGCTGGCACTGGCCAGAGGGCACCCATGGGAGTTGGCCCACAGGGGAAAGAGGCAGGGTGTGATTAAGAGGGGAGCCCCCAAGAAGTTCCCCCCCCCAAGACAAAGCAGGAGGTCCAGGTACCAAGAGAAAGGTCCCCAGATGGGAAGAAGCGTTGCTCTCTCAACCTCCCATGGAAAAGTCAGCCCTTGCTGGCCATTGGCAGTTGTACGGGTGCCCAAGAGGGACCTCCGAGGCAGCTTTGCCCTTTGGCTCAGTCGGGCTCACAAAATGTTGAATGGCCTTCTCTGCCCTTCCCTTGCATCCTCTGGGCCTTTAAGGTTCAGTTTTGTTCTGTTTTGTTTTTTTCCTACCCTTTCGCACCCCACAACTCCCTGGCTCCCCCTAGAGGCAAAGCTCTGGTGGTGGGGGGGGAAGGGAGAGGGGGGGCAGGGGTCGCAGGTCTAGCCAGGCTGGTGAGGCAGGTCTCGTGAGCCTCGCCAGCCACCGTAGTCCCCGGGTGCTCTGCGAGCAAGACTGAGTGATGGCTTCCAGCTTCAGCGATGGTGAGGCCAAGCCCTGTTGCTATAGCAACCTCCCAGGCACATACACACACACACTGCCCCTCGAGTCAGGGAGGGGCTGCGCTAGGAGTTTTGGGGGGAGCAGGGAGAAGACTTTGTGGGCTCCTGTCTGTCCCTGGAAACCTCTCCACCCCTTGGCTGTTGGCAAGAAGAGAGCAGGGATGGATGGACGGACGGACGGATGGATGGAGGGGTGGATGATGGAGGGAAGGATGGACAGGTAGAGGGATGGAGGGATGGAGAGATGGAGGGGGGATGGATGGATGGATGGATGGATAGATGGAGGGGGGTGGATGATGGATGGATGGAGAGATGGAGGGGGATGGGTGGATGGATAGATGGAGGGGGGATGGATGATGGATGGATGGAGAGATGGAGGGGGGATGGATGGATGGGTGGATGGATGGATGGATAGATGGAGGGGGATGGATGATGGATGGATGGATAGATGGAGGGATAGATGGACGGAGGGAAGGATGAAAGGATGGATGGATGGGGAGGGAGGGATGGATGGATGGGGAGGAGGGGATGGATGGTTGGCCTGGTCCAGGCAGGGGCCGATGGTCCACACCAGAGTGAGGAATCCAGTTCAGTGTTGGGGTTCGGAACACAGACTAAGGGGAGTCGTCCAGTGTAGAAGTGGGGATCCAGCTCAGAATGGGGTCCAGCCCAGTGTTGGGGGTCTCCCTCAAAGGCTGTTGTGTGTTGCAGCCCCCCCAGAGCGTGGGCTCCACTGGAGGATGAAGGTTCTAGTCCAGGGTGGGCATTCCTGGCCCAAAACTCCCAGCAGCGTTTTAGAGTTCAGGGGAGGGATTCCCAAGCCGGGGCTCTTTCCAAGAGAGCGCCCGATCCCTTTGCCCCCACCCCCACCCCGGGGTTGGCATTCTGCTGTTGCAATCCCCCCATTTGAATCCAAGGTGGATTTCTTCATCGCTGCCTCTTACTTGTGACCCTGGGTGTCTGGAGTTTTTCTCTGTGAACAAATCAAATCCATATGAGAGTGGAGGCTAGTGGGACGCCTCCCTCCCTCTCTCTGTCTCTCTGTCTCTCTCTCTCTCCTCCCCCCCACGTCCACTTAGTAGATGTGGGCAGAGTTCCACATGCCACCCTCCTTGGCCTGCCACAGACCCCCTGGTGCTTTTGAGATACTGGAAAGGAGGAAGGTGGTGCCTTCCCCTCCCCCACCCCTGGGTTGAGCCATTCGTTTCCGGTTTGGGCTTTTCATGGGTGAGAGCAGAGCCAAGCACAGAGCAAGGTTTGACAGACGGAGGCCAAGGACATCCGGGAACACCGTTTGCCTTTCTGGGGTAGCAAGAGTTGGGGCTCCATGTTGAAAATCAACTCCAGGGAGGAGATACGCAGATTCTTTTTTAAAGATAGATCTTTTTTTGAGATATATTTATCTTTTTTAAAGATATATTTATTTGAGAGAGAGAGAGATTGGGAGATAATGGGTGCGCCAGGGCCTCCAGCCACTGCAAATGAAGTCCAGACACATGTGCCCCCTTGTGCATCTGGCTTACGTGGGTCCTGGAGAGTTGAACCTGGGTCCTTTGGCTTTGCAGACAAGCACCTTAACCGCTAAGCCATCTCTCCAGCCCCAGATGCAGTGATTCTTGTAACTGTCCCCCCACCCCATCCCATCCTTTCTCTCCAGCTGTTCTGTCAAGGTAATTAATGAGCGCTAGCCTCTAGGGAGGCCCTGGCTATTGCCTAAGCCCTTAACTCCTTCTCCTCTGCTCAGTGGGCAGTGCCCTGGGCACATCGATTTCGGGCAGTTCACATCACTGAGAGAGGCAAGGCCTGGCATCCTGAGAACTATGTATCTGGAAGGGGAAGTTAGCTTTAGCGCCCTGCGCTGGAGCTGGCAGGCGGGCGGGCGGATCTTCCCACCTCCCACTGCCAAGGCAAACCTCTGCAGACCTTGGCCAGCTGGGAGCAGGTACCTTTAAACGCTTCCCTGGCAACCAGCTCCTCTCCGCTCGCCTGCCCGCCACCTCCCCCCCCCCCCAGCTGATCATCCGAGGTTCTGTGCTCCAGTGTTCCCCAGCAAAGGGAAGATTCCTGGGAGAGCCCAGGGCAGCCTGAGATGGCTGGGATGAACCTGGAAGCAAGCAGTAGCCAGAGTGGGGACTCAGAAGTCACCTTCCAGCTGTGGCTGCAGCTGCTTCTCTGGGCCCACCTGGCTGTCCGTTTCCTGGGTTACCTGCGCCACACCTGGAGGAGACCTAAGCCACAACCTACACCCTGAGCCCTGGCCAGGGGTAGATGGGCCCCCAGACCACCCCATGACACCCAGCCCCCATGCCATACTCCGCTGGGAGAGACAGGAAGCAGGTGAGTGTGAGGGCTCCTGGGTGAGGTCTCCCCACCTACATTGGCTTAGTTTTTCTTTTTTACTTATTATTTTATTTACTTCTTTATTTTGGTTTTTTGCGGCAGGGTCTCACTCTAACTCAGGCTGCCCCCCAGTGCTGGCTGCTGGGATTAAAGGCGTGCACCACCACGCCCGGCTCGTGTTTGTTTCTTTTTAAGACAGGGTCTCGCTAGGGCCCTGTACTTGAGATCTTCCCGGTCTCAATCTCCCGAGTGCCGGTGTCCAGATATGTGCCACCACACTTAGCTCACTGATTCTTTTCTACTTTCACTTTTCCGATGCTAAGGGCCTCGTGCGTGCTACGCAAATTCTCTACTGCTCAGCCGCCACCACCCCACCCCCCAATCCCTGATTTACCAAATACCACATCTCGCTATGGCTATAGATCAGGCTGTCCTTGAACTCCCAAGCCTTTCTCAGTGCTGGGATTAAACTGTGACACCATGCCCACCCTGCTCTGCTCCTCCTGGCACTGCCCGCCCCTCCCCCCCGTGCCCAGTTCCCCATGTGGTGAGCCAGCAAGGCCGCGGTGGTACCACACAGGACACAGCCTGGGGGGGGGCATTACTTTGCAAACTCAGGGCAGAGCAGTGCTGGGGACTTGGTCAGGGACTCGTGAGGGCAGGGCATGAGCAGCCAGGTAGGTCCACCAAGTCAGGAAGGGCAGGGGTGCCTTTGCTAGGAGCAGGGGGGCCGCAGCACCAGGCTTCCTTGTAAATGCGGCCTCTCCCCATCCAGGCTGTATTCCTTCTCTGCCTTGTCGGGACGAGGAGGGGAGAGTCCAGAGAGGGACCCTCCATGTCCCCCCCCTCCCCCAGTCCAGAGTTCAGTGGATGGTTTTGACTTTCTGAGAAAGGATTTAGGTGTCCCAGACACCCCGGTAGTGTAAGCATTCGTGTGTGAGGCCTCTAGGCTACGCCAGTGCTCCGAGCCCCTCACATCCCACCTCCCTGTGCAGCCACCCTTTGCACGGCTCTGCTGCTGCTGGGATGGGGGATGAGTGACAACGACCCACAATGCTGTGCGGGATTCTCAGCTACCAGGTGACAAGCAAGGTCCAAGTGTGAGTAAGGCAGGGCCCTGGGGTGGCTCCTGGTCTGGCTTGAGGACAGCCCTGCCCACAGGCCACCCCGCTGCACTGCAGGAGACTAACGCCAAGGCAGCGGCTGAGTTGGTGGTGGGTGAGGTGATCAGGGTGTCAGGCGAAGGACCTCAGGCCTGCTGGTATCCAGTGCAGGGGAGAGAAGAGCAGCTCGGATGTGGCAAGGTCAGGATTAGGCATCAGAAACCTGAGCATGAGGCCAGGGCGACGGCTCAGCTGTTAAGGATCTCGCTTTTTTTTTTTTTTTTTTTTTTTTTTTTCGAGGTAGGGTCTCAGTCTGGCCCAGGCTGACCTGGAATTAACTATGTAGTCTCAGGGTGGCCTCGAACTCATGGCGATCCTCCTACCTCTGCCTCCCGAGTGCTGGGATTAAAGGCGTGCGCCACCACGCCCGGCTAAGTATCTCGCTTTTAGAACCTGCAGGCCTGGGTTCAATTCCCCAGTGCTCATTTAAAGTTAGATACAAGATTGACATGTGTGTGGAGTTTGTTTGAAGCAACAGAAGGTCCTGGCATACCCAGACACACACAAATAAAATAAAATAAATAAACTAACTAACTAACTAAAGCAAAACACAGCCCAGCACATACACCCCTGCTTGACAGCAAGAAGGACCAGTTTGTGATGTCTCAAACCACCAGCCTATCCACTTGAGATGTGAACATTGAGGTTGACCATAATGACCCACACCTACCACCCCAGTCCTAAGGAAGCTGAGACAGGAGGATCACAAATTCCAGGCCAGCCTGGGCTACCTAAGGAGACCCTGTCTCAAAAACCATAAAACAAGCCGGGCGTGGTGGCGCACGCCTTTAATCCCAGCACTCGGGAGGCAGAGGTAGGAGGATGGCCATGAGTTCGAGGCCACCCTGAGACTACATAGTGAATTCCAGGTCAGCCTGGGCCAGAGTGAGACCCTACCTCGAAAAACCAAAAAAAAAAAAAAAAAAAAAAAGAGGGCTAGAGAAATGGCTTAGCGGTTAAGGCACTTGGCTGCAAAGCTAAAGGACCCAGGTTTGCTTCCCCAGGACCCATGTAAGCCAGGTGCACAAGGGGGCACATGTGTCTGCATCGGGACCTGGTTTGCAGTGGCTGAAAGCCCTGACGCACCCAGTCTCTTACTCTATTTGCTCTCTCTCTCAAGTAAATAAAAAAATTTTTAAAAGGCCAGGTGTGGTGGCACACACCTTTAATCCCAGCATTTGGGAGGCAGAGGTAGGAGGATCACTATGAGTTCGAGGCCAGCCTGAGACGACACAGTGAACTCCAGGTCAGCCTGGGCTAGAGTGAGACCCTACCTCTAAAAACCAAAAATAAATAAACAAACAAACAAATAAATAAGGACATAATTTAAAAAAAAAAAAAACGATGAGAGTGAAAAATGAGGTTTCCATGTTAGCCGCAGTGCAGCTGCCCCTTGGAGGGGTGGGCATCGGGCAAGGCTTCTGACAAGCAAGGGCCCTGATGTCAGCAAGGCCGGGCATAGGGCCAGCGGGGGGTGGTGGCGGCAAGGTGACAGCTGAGCCCCCCCAAGGGTGCTTGCTCTGAGAGCCCTGGATGCCTCAACCCCTGGGCCTGGCCTCCCCAGAGAAGGGGCCTGCCGGAAGAGCGGCCAGGTCGAAGGCTATAAATACCTCAGCTGGCCCAGCCCTGGTAGAGGAATGCCAGCACTGGGGTGAGTGGGGGGGGCACTGTCTTGGCTGCCTCTCCATCCCTCTAGGAGCGACCCCTAGGTCTCCATGCACCCCATTTTGGAGTTACCAGAGGCCGAGCCCCACCCCATTGCAGTAATGGGGTACCTAGGCCCCAGTCCAATCAGAATCTCCCCAGAT
The DNA here is from genome assembly GCA_036365145.1 of Orientallactaga sibirica. Taxonomy (NCBI): domain Eukaryota; kingdom Metazoa; phylum Chordata; class Mammalia; order Rodentia; family Dipodidae; genus Orientallactaga; species Orientallactaga sibirica. The sequence goes on along the minus strand of JAEOAD010002037.1, from coordinate 2,202,866 downwards.
GCCCATTAGTTCTGGTGAAAGGTCGGGCACTGGGCTCAAGTGGCTGTACCCCCTTTTCCCCAAAGACAAAAAAGTGGGCACCCGCCAGCCAGGCGTGGTGGCGCACGCCCTTAATCCCAGCACTTGGGAGGCAGAGGTAGGAGGATGGCCATGAGTTCGAGGCCACCCTGAGACTACAGAGTGAGTTCCAGGTCAGCCTGGGCTAGAGTGAGACCCTACCCAGAAAAAAAAAAAAAAAAAAAAAGTGGGCACCGCTTCAGAAATCCCCACCAGGCCCCACCCAACCCTCTCCTCCCTTCTTTTACAGTGAAAGAGTTCCTAGCCAAAGCGAAGGAGGATTTTCTGAGAAAATGGGAGAGTCCCGCTCAGGTAAGACCGTCTTTGCAGAGCTAGCCTGCAGCCACCACCGCCATACATCCTGAAATCCAAGATGCCTGGGGGCACTCCAGGCCATGCCATTCCCTCCCTCAGCTCCCATGGTGACCCTTTGACTCCCAGTACCAGGCCCCCACCCCACTATACCCTGCACCTGGTGCACCCCGCCACCCCCACCCCTACCCCATGCAGCTGCCAGCAGCTCCTGGGCCCTAGGCCAGGGCCGGATCTGGCCCTCCTGAAGGAATGTGCTGTCCACCATCTTGCTCCCAGCCTGGCCGCACCCTGCTTCCCAGGGCCCCCTCTGCCGGTGGCACCTGGATCACCAGTTGCAGGGGCTGGCCGAGACCCCAGCCTGACCGCTGCCCCCAACTCCCCCACCGCAGAACACAGCCAGTTTGGATCAGTTTGATCGGATCAAGACCCTGGGCACGGGCTCCTTCGGGCGCGTGATGTTGGTGAAGCACAAGGAGACAGGGAACCACTATGCTATGAAGATCCTGGACAAACAGAAGGTGAGCTAGCGCCCCCACCCCCACCCCATCCCACCACACCGCACCGCACCGCAGCCCAGTGCATCCCCATAATGCTTTCTTTCTCTTTTTCTTGTTTAATTTATTTATTTGAGAGTGATTCAGAAAGAGGCAGAGAGAGGGAGAGAATGGGCACAAACTGCAAATGAACTCCAGATGCATGCACCACCTTGTGCATCTGGCTTACGTGGGTCCTGGGGAATCGAGCCTCGAACGGGTCCTGAGGCTTCACAGGCAAGCGCTTAACCACTAAGCCATCTATCTCTCAGCCCCGCCATAGTGCTTTCTTGTACCCTTCATTTACCATGCATCAGTCACAAATGAGAAAACCAAATAAACCAAATAAACAATTGTTGTAACTTCTTTTTTTGTTTGTTTGGAGGTAGGGTCTCACTCTAGCCCAGGCTGACCTGGAATTCACAGTCTCAGGGTGGCCTTAAACTCACAGCAATCCTCCTATCTCTGCCTCCTGAGTGCTGGAATTTAAAGGCATGGACTTCTCCCAGCTCCAGAAAAACTTGATTGTTTTGTTTTGTGGTAAGGTCTCGCTCTAGCCCAAGCTCACCTGGAATTCACACTGTAGTCTCAGGCTGGCCTCAAACTCCTCATGGCAATTCTTCTACCTCAGCCTCCAAGTGCTGTGATTAAAGGCATGCACCACCACGCCTGGCCCTGTAAATACTTTTTTTTTTTTTTTTTTTTTTTTTTTTCGAGGTAGGGTCTCACTCTGGTCCAGGCTGACCTGGAACTATGTAGTCTCAGGGTGGCCTCGAACTCATGGCAATCCTCCTACCTCTTCCTCCCAATTGCTGGAATTAAAGGCATGTGCCACCATACCCAGCTCCTGTAAAGATTTTTGACACACCATCCAGTAGAAATATAACACGATCACATAAGTTATTTGATCATATTTTATTTTTGTAGGTGTTTGGTACTGGACATTAAACCCTCACCCCCAATTCTAAGCAAGTTCTCTACCACTGAGCTGTAACCCTCGCCCAACAAAAGGGCTTTTTTTTTTTAAATTTTAAAATTATTTTATTATTTATTTTTGGAGAGAGACACAGAGAGAGAGACAGAGAGGGAGAGGGAGACAGATAGAGATGGGCGTGCCAGCAGTGTCTCAGCTGCTGTGAACGAAATCCAGATGTGTGCGCCCCCTCGTGGTCAAGTGCGGCATTGCGCCCTTGCGTCACTTTGCATCTGGCTAAACGTGGGACCTGGAGATTGGAACCGGTGGAGATTGGAACTGGGTTCTTTGGCTTAGCAGACAGGCGCCTTAACCGCTGAGCCATCTCTCCAGCCCCAAAAGGGCTTTTTTGAGGTAGGTTCTCACTCTAGCCCAGGCTGACCTGGAAGTCACTATGTAGTCTCAGGGTGGCCTTGAACTCACAGCGATCCTCCTACCTCTGCCTCCTCCTTACCTTTGCCTTCTTCTACCTCTATAAGCGCTGGGATTAAAGGCTCACCAAAAGGGATTTTAACTTTTTTAAATCATCCCATCAAAACAGTACAAACGGGCAGGGCGTGGTGGTGCACATGTTTGATCCATGCACTCGAGAGGCAGAGGTAGGAAGGTGGCCTTGAGTTTGAGGCCACCCTGAGTCTACATATTGCCTGGACTAGAGGAAGACCCTATCTTGAAAATCAAAACAAAACAGGGTTGGAGAGATGGCTTAGCGGTTAAGGCACTTGCCTACAAAGCCAAAGGACCCAGGTTTGATTCTCCAGGACCCATGTAAGCCAGATGCACATGGTGATGCATGCATCTGGAGTTTATGCACCCATTCTCTCTCTCTCCCTCTTCCTTTCTCTCTCAAATAAATAAATAAAAATAAAATATTTTTTAAATGTACAAATGGGCTGGAGAGATGGCTCAGTGGTTAAAGCACTTACTTGAAAAGTCTGGTGGCCTATGTTCAATTCCCCAAAACCTAGGTAAAGCCAGATATACAGAGTGGCACAAGTGTCTGGATTCATTTGCAGCTGCAGGAAGCCCTGGTGTGCCCATTCTCTCTCTCTCTCTCTTTCTCTCTCTCTCTCTTTCTCTCTCTCTGTTTCTCTCCCTGCTTGCAAATAAATAATATTTTTTAAAAATTAGCTGGACATGGAATTCACTTTGTAGTCTCAGGGTGGCCCCGAACATAGAGTTGAAATATGTCTTATGAGGCCGGGCATGGTGGCGCACGCCTTTAATCCCAGCACTTGGGAGGCAGAGGTAGGAGGATCGCCGTGAGTTCAAGGCCACCCTGAGACTACAGAGTGAATTCCAGGTCAGCCTGGGCTAGAGTGAGACCCTAACTTGAAAAACCAAATATATATATGTGTGTGTGTGTGTGTGTGTGTCTTATGAATAAAAGAAGCCAGGCTTGAGTCAGGTGTGGTGGTGCACGCCTTTAATCCCAGCACTTGGGAGGCAGAAGTAGGAGGATCACTATGGGTTCAAGGCCATCCTGAGACTACACAGTGAATTCCAGGTCAGCCTGGGCTAAAGGGAGATCCTGCCTCGAAAAAAAAAAATTTTTTTTTTTTTAGAGTACAAAGAGACAGGTTAAAGTCTATTTTTGTTGTTGTAGTTGTTAGTTTTGCAGTGCTGGGAATAGAACCCAGGACCTCGCACGTGTGAAGCAAGTGCTTCTCTACTCAGCTACATTCCCAGCCCCTGAAACTTACTTTAGCCACGTTTTACATTAAGCAGTAGATCTAGGGCTGGAGAGAAGGCTCAGCAGTTAAAGGCACTTGCTTGCAAAGCCTGAAGCCCTGGGTTCAGTTCCCCAATACCCAGGTAAAAGCAGATGCACAAAGTGGTGCATGCGTCTGGAGTTCGTTTGTAGCAGCAGGAAGCCCTGGAACACCCATTCTTTCCCCTCTCTGTTGCAAGTATTTTTTTCAGGAAGATATTGAAATGTGTTTTATTATAAAGAGCCTCACAAAACGAACTTATTGGGGCTGGAGAGATGGCTTAGTGGATAAGGCGTTTGCCTGCAAAGCCAAAGGATCCCGGTTCGATTCTCTAGGACCCCCGTAAGCCAGATGCACATGGGGGCGCATGCACCTGGAGTTTGTTCGCAGTGGCTGGAGGCCCTGGCGCGCCCATTCTCTCCCTCTCCCTCTCTCTCTCTCTCTCTCTCTCTCTCTCTCTGCCTCTTTCTCTCTCTCTCTGCCTCTTTCTCTCTACCAAATAAATAAATAAACTATCTCAAAAAGTAAGCTAGACTGCCAACCTCCACCTGCAGACCTGGGGGAAAGAGGGCAGTGTGAGTGTCTTGTCTCGCTTGGGAAGATACAAGAACAGGACCAATCTGAAAATAGCTGTTTTACCTTTTCTGAAAAGAACTGGGGTCCCAGAAGGCCCAGCCACCCTCCTCGAAAGAATCTTCCCAAAGCTCCTAAGCAGACACTTGGTGTTTTCAGAGCTCTAACCCTTCCACCACACCCTACCGCAGAGTTCAGAACTAACACCTGGCAAGGGGGTGCCCAAGGCAGCTGCCAGAAGCAAATATGTTTTTGTTGTTTGTTTTTCCAGGTAGGGTCTTCACACCCATCTGGTTTTGGGTTTTTTTTTCCTTTATTTATTTATTTATTTATTATTTTTATTTTTGGAGAGAGAGAGACAGAGATAGAGAGACAGAGAGGGAGAGGGAGACAGATAGAGATGGGCGCACCAGCAGTCTTTCAGCTGCTGTGAACGAAATCCAGACGCATGCGCCCCCTTGTGGTCAAGTGCGGCATTGCGCCCTTGCGTCACTTTGCATCTGGCTAAACGTGGGACCTGGAGATTGGAACCGTGAACATTGGAACCAGCATTCTTAGGCTTAGTGGGCAGGCGCCTTAGCCGCTAAGCCATCTCTTCAGCCCTCCTTTCTTTCTTTCTTTCTTTCTTTCTTTATTTATTTATTTATTTATTCCGAGGTAGGGTTTCACTCTAGCCCAGGCTGACCTGGAATTCACTATGTTGTCTCAGGGTGGCCTTGAAATCATGACAATCCTCCTACCTCTGCCTCCCGAGTGCTGGGATTAAAGGTGTGCACCACCACACCCATCTGGTTGTTTTTTTTTTTTAATTTCCTTTATTTTATTTGTTTGTTTGTTTGTTTATTTATTTATTTTTGTTTTTTTTTTCCAAGGTAGGGTTTCACTGTACCCCAGGCTGACCTTGAATTCACTATGTAGTCTCAGGGTGGCCTTGAACTCATGGTGATCCTCCTACCTCTGCCTCCCAAGTGCTGTGATTAAAGGCATGCACCACCACGCCTGGCCCTTTTTTTATTTTTATTCATCTATTTATTAGAGACAGAGAGAGGGAGAGGAGAATGGGCATGCCAGGGCCTCCAGCCACTGCAAATGAACTCCAGATGCATGCGCCACCATGTACATCTTACTTACGTGGGACCTGGAGAATCAAACCTGGGTCTTTGTGGTTTGCAGACATGTGCCTTAACCACTAAGCCATCTCTCCAGCTCTGGTTTTGGCTTTTGAGACAGAATCTTCCTATGTAGCCCAAGCTGGCCTCAAACTTGAAATCCTTCTGCCTCGTCCTTCTGTGTACTAGAATTACAAACATGTGCCACCATTCCAAGCAAGATTTTTTTTGTTTTGTTTTGTTTTTCAAGGTAGGGTCTCGCTCTAGCCCAGGCTGACCTGGAATTCACTGTGTATCTCAGGGTGGCCTTGAACTCATGGCGATCCTTCTACCTCTGCCTCCTGAGTGCTGGGATTAAAGGCGTGCGCCACCATGTCTGGCTTTTTTTTTTTTTTTTTGGGAGAGGAAGGACAGATAGAGAGCTGCTGTGAACGAAATCCAGATGTGTGCGCCCCCTTGTGGTCAAGTGCGGCATTGCGCCCTTGCGTCACTTTGCATCTGGCTAAACGTGGGACCTGGAGATTGGAACCACTGGAGATTGGAACCAGCGTTCTTTAGGCTTAGGAGGCAGGCGCCTTAACCGCTAAGCCATCCCTCCAGCCCTTTTTTGTTTTTTTTAATGAGAGAAAGAGAATGAGAATGGGTGCGCCAGGGCCTCCAGTCACTGAAATCAAACTGCAGATGCATGAATCACCTTGTGCATCTGGCTTACATGGGACCTGGAGAGTCAAACATGGGTTCTTAGGCTTCTCAGGCAAGTGCATTAACCAGTAAGCCATCTGTCCAGCCCTCTCTTCTTTTATTTTTTGGTTTTTCGAGGTAGGGTCTCACTGTGTAGCCCAGGCTGACCTGGAGCTCACTATGTAGTCTAAGGCAGCGTGGCCTTGAACTCATGGCAATCTTCCTACCTCTCCCTCCCGAGTGCTGGGATTAAAGGCGTGTGCCACCACACCAGCTCCCTGGTTGTTGGTTTGTTTTTTGGTTTGCCTCAAATTGGTTATCTAACCTAGGCTGTCCTTGAAATCAGATATTCCTGCTTTTACATCCCAAGAATACAGGCAGTGTCCCAGCATGCCAAGCTGACCTACACTCATCTCCATTCACTGGCTAATTGTTCATGGAGAGGCAAGAAAAAGTAGAGAAGGTTCACATGTCACAGTTGATCTAAACGTGAGGCAAGCGGGGCGTGGCCGCACACCCTTTAATTCTTGCATTCTGGAGGCTGAAGTTGGAGGGTGGCAATGAATTGGAGGCCAACCTGGGCTACAGAGTAAATTTCAGGTGAGCCTGGGTTAGTGTGAGCCTTGCCTCAAAAAAAAAAAAAATTAAATTAAATTAAAAGTTACAAGCCGGGCGTGGTGGTGCACGCCTTTCATCCCAGCACTCAGGAGGCAGAGGTAGGAGGATCACTGTGAGTTCGAGGCCACCCTGAGACTACATAGTGAATTCCAGGTCAGCCTGGGCTAGAGTGAGACCCTACCTCAGGGGGACGGGGGGGGGGAAGGGGGGTTGCTCAAAGCGCTGGAGGTGTGGCTCAGCGGTAAACTACGTGCAAGCATTCACAAGGCCCTTGCTGCCACCACTAGCACCACAAAAGAAAAGTGCCGATGGCTGTAGAGATGGCTTAGTGGTTTAAGTGTTTGCCTGTGACATCAAAGTACCCAGGTTCAAAGCCAGGCATGGTGGCGCACGCCTTTCATCCCAGCACTCGGGAGGCAGAGGTAGGAGGATCACCGTGAGTTCGAGGCCACCCTGAGACTACAGAGTGAATTCCAGGTCAGCCTGAGCATGAGTGAGACCTGACCTTGAAGCCCCCCCCCCAAAAAAAAAAGACCCAGGTTCGATTCCCCAGGACTCATGTAAGCCAGATAATATAAAATGGAAAATAAAATAATAAATAAATAAGCTCAGTTTTCTTTATCTAGGCACTTTTCTTTCTTTTTTTTTTTCTTGGCTAGAGAAAGGGACAGATAGAGATGGGTGCGCCAGGGGCCTCTAGCCACTGTGAATGAACTCCAGACGCATGCGCCCCCTTGTGGGCAAGTGCGGCATTGCATCCTTGCATCACTGCATCTGGCTAAACGTGGGACCTGGAGAATTGAAGGGTGTTCCTAGGCTTAACAGGCAGGTGCCTTAACCGCTAAGCCATCTCTCCAGCCCCTATTTTGTTTTTTGAGGCAAGATCAGGCTGGCTTTGAACTCTGAGTACTGGGATTATAGGATGAGCCACCAAGCCCAGCTAAGGAAGCTAATTTCTTTTTGTTAATTTCTTTTTGTTTTTGTTTTTGTTTTTTTCGAGGTAGGGTCTCACTCTAGCCCAGGCTGACCTGCAGTTCACTATATAATCTCAGGGTGGCCTTGAACTCATGGTGATCCTCCTGCCTCTGCCTCCCAAGTGCTGGGATTAAAGATATGCACCACTGTGCCTGGCTGCTTTTAAATTATTTTTAATTTTATTTATTAGAGAGTGAAAGAGAAAAAATGGGCACGCCAGGGCCTCTAGCCACTGCATGCATCTTGTGCATCTGGGTTCTAAAGAACCTGCATCCTTAGGTTTTTTTTTGAGCCACCTTGTGCATCTCTGGGTTCTCTGCATCTTGGGCTACACCTTGAACCTTAGGTTTTAGGTTTCAGCAGGACCTTAACTGCTAAGCCATCTCTGTGGATTTTGCCCTAGGGAAGTTAATTTCTAAGCCCCCACTCCTGCCTGGGCTACACAGATGCTTGGCATCTGTGGGCCCTGGGTTGTCTCCTCTCCAGCCTTAGCACCTCAGTGTGGTTTTGCCTGGTCTGCACATCATGCCAGGATCCACAGCCTCGGATCCTGACCCTAACCCTTGTGGCTGACCCCAGCCCTTGGCATCTGCTGGGGACAGAGGTCCCTCTCACACCCTCCCCCTCTTGCAGGTGGTGGTTTTTGATCAGGCACCACTGAAAACAGATCGCATTCTGCTGTCTTACACCCAAGAATGGCAAAATAGGACCCTGCAAGCTGTCAACTTCCCGTTCCTGGTCAAGCTGGAGTTCTCCTTCAAGGTGAGGCGGGTTCCCCTGTCAGTCCTGACCAATGAGCAGCCTCCCCCTCTGTATCCAGGGCCTGGGGCCAGTGGTTGCTCTCACACCGGGAGGCCCTCCCCGTTTGATAGGACTGGCACTGGGGCTCTGGGGCACCCCAAGTTCAGCTTCTGCTGGTTGGCCAGTTTCTAATTCTCCCTAGGGCTTCCTCTGCCTCTGCCTCCCCTGAGAACTGCCCCCTGGCTCAGGGACACTTCTTCCTGGGCGAGGGTCAATGTCAGCTCCCAGCTCAGCTTCCTGCTGGGAGGGGGAGCTTGTTGCCATAGTTCTCTTCTCTCCTCCCCAGTCCCTCCCTCTCTCCTTCCTTCCCTCCTTCCTTCCCTCCTTCCTTCCTTCCTTCCTTCCTTCTTCCTTCCCTTCTTCCCTCCTTCCCCTCCCCTTTCTCTTTCCCTCTCCTCCCTCCCTCCTCTTTCTTCTTTTTAAACCTTTCTTTTTTTTTTTTTTTTTTTGGATTTTTCAGGAAGGGTTTCACTCTGGTCCAGGCTGACCTGGAATTCCTCTTGTGGCTCTGGCTAGTCTCAGGGTGGCCCAGTCCCCAAGCGCCCTCTTTTAAATCTGGCTCCCAAGTGCTGGGATTAAGGGCACTTTTTCTTGGCGCCACCAGCAAACAAACTCAGCTCTTTCTTCTTCTTCCTTATTTTTTTTTTTTTTTTTCAAGATTTTCTCATTCTGTGAAGGCTGACCTGGAATTCACTATTTATTCTCAGGGGGCCTCCAACTCATCGATCTCCTGGGCAAGTGCTGGGATTAAAGGTGTGCACCTCTCCCTTGCTCTTTTTCTTCCTTTAATTTTTGCAGAGGAGAGGGAAGGATCCTTCCAGGGCCTCCTGCTACTGCAAACAAACACTAGACACAAGCGCCACCTTGTGCATCTGTCCAAGATATCATCCTCATTCTAGTCAAAAGCAAACAAAAATAATAATAAAAAAATAATAAAATTCCTTACTAGCAGTTTCCTCTCCTGCTTTAAAATAATTTTTGCCTTCCTCTCAGAGACTTCCAAGTTGCCTTCCTTCCCACCCTTGCCTTCTTTCCCTAAGTCAACCCTCCCTTTTTTTCTCCCCCTCTAAAACAAAAAATAATCTCATTTTAAAATCCAACTCACTTTTTTAGCAGTTAAGGTGCTGCCTTTTGGTTTTCTCTTTTTAGGTAAGCCAAATTTCACTCTGGTTTGCAGGCTCACTAAAAATAATAATATAAAATTGGACTTGTGAAGCCCAGTTCAAATCTTTTTAAATTCCCAAGGACAAATAAATAATAAATGTAAAATTTTTAGGGGCTGGAGAGATTGTTTACAGGGTGGCCTCTGGTGTGCCTACTCACCCTGGTTCTCCTCCTCCCTCTGCCTCTCCAAATGCTGGGATAAAATATTTGCGCCACTGTTTTAAATATTTGCTTCTTCTTCTTCTCTCTTGCCTTTTTTTCTCTCTCAAATAAATTAAATAAAATATTTAAAAAAATTTTTTTAAATATTTACCAGGCTGACCTGGGTGGAGTTAACTGTGTTAATCTCAGGGTTTGGGAGGTATCATAGGTCACTCTGGATCACCAATAAATTAACTGTAGTCTCCCAGCCTGAGACTCTGCCTCCCAAGTGTCAGGATTAAGGCTGCGCCACCACGCCACCTCTTTCTTCTTTTAAACCATAAATTGTTAAAATTTTTTGTTTCCCATTTTTGTAAGAGGTCTGGCTCTGCCCAGGCTGACCTGGAATTCACTATGTGTCTCAAGTGCTGGGATTAAAGGTGTGCGCCACTATGATGCTTTTTAAATATTTTATTTATTTGAGAGAGTGAGTGTGATATAGTGTATGGGCACTATGATCCAGTGTGTGACACAAGCGTGTGTGCATGTGGCTTATGTGTTTTGTGTGTGTCTCATTCTATGATGTCCTGGAATTTTACTGTGTATGGGTGGCCTAACTGTGTGATGTACTACCTCCCAGTGCTGGGATTAAAGGTGCATTACTATGCCTTGCTCTTTTTAATTTAAAATAATTTTTGCAGTACTCAGAGATGGAGGATTGTGTGTGTGTGTACTACTATGATGTAGGTCAACCTGGGCTAGTGGTGACCCTGTGTAAACAAATAAAACAAAATATAATAATAATAAAATAATAAAATGGGCTGTGTGTGGCTTAGAGTTAATGTGTGTGTGTGTGCAATGTATGATGTGTGTGTGTGATTCTCCAGGACTATGATGTGTGTGTATTTTATGATGGTGTTTGTTTGTGTATGTGGAGGCCCTGATGTGTTTGTGTCTGTCTGTATTCTATCTCTCAAATAAATAATGTAAAATTTTTATTTTGGAGAGATGGCTTGGTGGTTAAGCACTTGCCTGTATGTACTATGATGTGTGTGTGAGGTGTGTGTGTATACCCACATGTGTGTGTATTTTATGATGGTGGTGGCTGGAGGCCCTGTGGCACTATGATGTCTCTGTCTCTCTGTCTGTGTATTTCTGTATGTGTGTCAAATAAATTATGTAAAATATTTTTAAATTTTTTTATGTGTGTATGTACAAAACAAAATAAGCCGTGTGTGTGGGCACATGTGTATAATTCTATGATGTGTGTGTATTTTATGATGGTGGTGTGTGTGTGTAGCCTATGATGTGTGTGTGTGGTGGTATGTGTGTATACTATGAATAAAATATTTTGTGTGTATTTTATGATGGTGGTGTGTGTGTATGTACTATGATGTGTGTGTGTGTGTGTGGTATGTGTGTATACTATGATGTGATGTGTATTTTATGATGGTGGTGTGTGTGTGTACTATGATGTGTGTGTGTGTGGTGGTATGTGTGTATACTATGATGTGTGTGTTTTTATGATGGTGTGTGTGTGTGTGTGTGTATATGTGTATGTGTGTATGATGTGTGTGTGTGTTTTATGATGTGTGTGTGTATGTACTATGATGGTGGTGTGTGTATTTTATGATATGATGTACTATGATGTGTATGTGTGTGTGGTGTGTGTGTATACTATGATGTGTGTGTATTTTATGATGGTGGTGTATGTATGTACTATGATATGTACTATGATGTGTGTGTGTGTGTGTGATGTATGTATTTTTATGATGATGTGTGTTTTTATGACTATGATGTGTGTGTGTGTGTATGTATACTATGATGTGTGTGTGTGTGTGGTGTGTGTGTATGTACTATGATGTGTGTGTATTTTATGTGTGGTACTATGTGTGTATGTATTTTATGATGTGGTGTGTGTGTATGTGTGTGTGTGTGTGTGGTGTGTGTGTGTATACTATGATGTGTGTGTATTTTATGATGGTGGTATGTGTGTGTGTGTACTATGATGTGTGTGTGTGGTGGTGTGTGTGTATATACTATGATATGATGTGTGTGTATGTGATATGATGTGTGTGTGATATGATGTGTGTGTATAGTGTGATATGTGTGTGTGTAGTGTGATATGATGTGTGTGTAGTGTGATATGATGTGTGTGTAGTGTGATATGATGTGTGTGTAGTGTGATATGATGTGTGTGTAGTGTGATATGATGTGTGTGTAGTGTGATATGATGTGTGTAGTGTGATATGATGTGTGTGTGTATTGTGATATGATGTGTGTGTAGTGTGATATATGTGTGTGTGTGATATGATGTGTGTGTATTGTGATATGATGTGTGTGTGTGTAGTGTGATATGTGTGTGTGCGTAGTATGATATGATGTGTATGTATGATATGATGTGTATGTGTGTGTGTATGATGTGTGTATGATGTGTGTGATATGATGTGTGTATGTAGTGTGATATGATGTGTGTGTGTAGTGTGATATGCTGTGTGTATGTATAGTGTGATAGGATGTGTGTGTGTAGTGTGATATGATGTGTGTGGTGTGGGCCGGGCCCCAGGCCTTGACTTCGCTCTGCCTCCCACAGGACAACTCGAATCTTTACATGGTCATGGAGTCGTGCCTGGCGGTGAGATGTTCTCGCACTTGCGGCGGATCGGAAGGTTCAGGTAGGTAGACCCCAGCCTCCCACCAGCCCGCCCCGCCCCAGCGGCCACCGAAACGATCCAGGGACAGGAAGCGTCGCCTGCTTGGAGGCGCAAGTCACGAGTCAGGTCCTGGCGCCTCTGTCGCCTCCATTGGGAATGCAGTTGCTCGCCACTATACCTAGCCCCAAAAAAAAAAAATTAGTGGGTAACTTTATGCAGTTTTATTTTTTTACTATTATTATTTGAGAGAGAGAATGGGCGCAGCAGTCTCTCAGCTGCTGTGAACAAACTCCAGGCGTGTGCGCACCTTGTGGTCAAGTGCGGCATTGCGCCCTTGCGTCACTTTGCATCTGGCTAAACGTGGGACCTGGAGATTGGAACCAGCGTTCTTAGGCTTGGCAGGCAGGCGCCTTAACCACTAATCCATCTCTCCAACCCTCTTTTAATTTTTTTAAAGTATTTATTTATTGGTGAGAAAGAGAGAGAGGCAGATAGAGAATGGGCATACCAGGGCCTCCAGCCACTGCAAACAAGCTCCAGATGCATGCGCCACCTTGTGCACGTGGCTGATGTGGGTCCTGGATTCCCAGGCTGCACCTTAACTGCTAAGCCATCTCTTCAGCCCATTTTTCTTCAAGGTAGGGTCTTGCTCTAGCCAAGGCTGACCTGGAATTCACTATGTAGTCTCAAGGTGGCCTTGAACTCATGGCGATCCTCCTACCTCTGCTCCCGAATGCTGAGATTAAAGGCATGTGCCACCATGCCCAGCCATAATTTCTTTTTAAAGATATTTTTTTTTGTTTTATAGACACACACACACATATTGTCTGTTTGTTTATCAAGGTAGGGTCTCGCTCTGGCTCATGCTGACTTGGAATTCACTATGTCATCTCACACTGGCCTCAAACTCACATCTGCCTCCCTAGTGCTGGGATTAAAGGCGTGTGCCACCATGCCTGGCTTTATTATTTCATTTTTGAGAGAGAGAAAGAGGCAGAGAGAAAAAGAGAAAATGGGTGTGTCGGGGCCTTGCAGCTGCTGAGTACAATCTCCAGACACATGCGCCTCCTTGTGCACATGTGCAAAATTGCATGCTTGCAACACTGCATGTGTGGCTACATGGGACCTGGAGATTCAAACATGTACTTTTAGGGTTCCCAGGCAAGTGCCTTCACCACTAAGCAATCTCTCCAGCACCACCCCCCTCCAAAAAAAGAGTTTTTTTTTTTCGTTTTTGAGGTAGGGTCTCACTCTGGCTCAGGCTGACCTGGAATTCACTGTGTAGTCTCAGGGTGGCCTCGAACTCACCGCGATCCTCCTACCTCTGCCTCCCGAGTGCTGGGATTAAAGGTGTGCACCACCACGGCCAGCAAAAAATATATTTTTTTAAAAAGAAATTCTTTATTTTTAAAAAGGCGCCCTCGCCTTAATCCCAGCACACGGAGGCAGAGGTAGGAGGATCCAGTTCCAGGCCACCCTGAAAATATATTCCAGGTCAGCCTTAACCCTAAAGAAAAAAAAAAAAAAAAAAAAAAAAAGAAATTCTGGGGCTGGAAAACAAAATTAAGTGCTGGAGAGATAGCTTAGTGGCTATGGCATTTGCCTGCTGAGCCTAAGGACCCAAGTTCAATTTCCCAGGACTCACATAAGTCAGATACTCAAGGTGGCGCATGCATCTGGAGTTTGTTTGCAGTGGCTAGAGGTCCTGGTGTGCCCATTTCTCTGTCAAATAAATACAGTATTTTAAAAACTAAATTAAAAATGTTTTTTTTAAAACTTTTTATTTTATTTTATTATTTTTTTGGAGAGAGACACAGAGAGAGAGAGAGAGGGAGGGAGGGAGAGGGGAGGGAGGGGAAGGAAGACAGAGCTGGGCATGCCAGCAGTCAGCATTGCGCCCTGCGTCACTTTGCATCTGGCTAAGCGTGGGACCTGGAGATTGGAACCAGGTTCTTTCTGAGGTTAGGAACCAGCGCCTTTAACTGCTAAGCCATCTCACCAGCCCTAAAAATGTATTTTTATTTATTTGCAAGCAGCCCTTTTTGTTTTTTTAATGAGAGAAAGAGAATGAGAATGGAGTGCGCCAGGGCCTCCAGTCACTGAAATCAAACTGCAGATGCATGAATCACCTTGTGCATCTGGCTTACATGGGACCTGGAGAGTCAAACATGGGTTCTTAGGCTTCTCAGGCAAGTGCATTAACCAGTAAGCCATCTCTCCAGCCCTCTCTTCTTTTATTTTTTTGGTTTTTCGAGGTAGGGTCTCACTGTGTAGCCCAGGCTGACCTGGAGCTCACTCTGTAGTCTAAGGCAGCATGGCCTTGAACTCATGGCAATCTTCCTACCTCTCCCTCCCAAGTGCTGGGATTAAAGGTGTGTGCCACCACACCAGCTCCCTGGTTGTTTGTTTGTTTGTTGGTTTGCCTCAAATTGGTTATCTAACCTAGGCTGTCCTTGAAATCAGATATTCCTGCTTTTACATCCCAAGAATACAGGCAGTGTTCCAGCATGCCAAGCTGACCCACACTCATCTCCATTTACTGGCTAATTGTTCATGGAGAGGCAAGAAAAAGTAGAGAAGGTTCACATGTCACAGTTGATCTAAACGTGAGGTAAGCGGGGCGTGGCCGCACACCCTTTAATTCTTGCATTCTGGAGGCTGAAGTTGGAGAATGGCCATGAATTGGAGGCCAACCTGGGCTACAGAGTAAATTTCAGGACAGCCTGGGTTAGTGTGAGCCTTGCCTCAAAAAAAAAACATAAATAATTAAATTAAATTAAAAGTTACAAGCCGGGTGTGGTGGTGCATGTCTTTAATCTCAGCACTCAGGAGGCAGAGGTAGGAGAATAGTTGTGAGTTCGAGGCCACCCTGAGACTACAGAGTGAATTCCAGGTCAGCCTGGGCTAGAGTGAGACCCTACCTCAGGGGGATGGGGGGGGGAAGGGGAGTTGCTCAAAGCACTGGAGGTGTGGCTCAGCGGTAAACTACGTGCAAGCATTCACAAGGCCCTTGCTGCCACCACTAGCACCACAAAAGAAAAGTGCCGACGGCTATAGAGATGGCTTAGTGGTTTAGTGTTTGCCTGTGACATCAAAGTACCCAGGTTCAAAGCCAGGCATGGTGGCGCATGCCTTTAATCCCAGCACTCGGGAGGCAGAGGTAGGAGGATCACCGTGAGTTCGAGGCCACCCTGAGACTACAGAGTGAATTCCAGGTCAGCCTGAGCATGAGTGAGACCTGACCTTGAAGCCCCCCCCCCAAAAAAAAAAAAGACCCAGGTTCGATTCCCCAGGACTCATGTAAGCCAGATAATATAAAATGGAAAATAAAATAATAAATAAATAAGCTCAGTTTTCTTTATCTAGGCACTTTTCTTTCTTTTTTTTTTTCTTGGCTAGAGAAAGGGACAGATAGAGATGGGTGCGCCAGGGGCCTCTAGCCACTGTGAATGAACTCCAGACGCATGCGCCCCCTTGTGGGCAAGTGTGGCATTGCATCCTTGAGTCACTGCATCTGGCTAAACGTGGGACCTGGAGAATTGAAGGGTGTTCCTAGGCTTAGCAGGCAGGCGCCTTAACCGCTAAGCCATCTCTCCAGCCCCTATTTTGTTTTTTGAGGCAAGATCAGGCTGGCTTTGAACTCTGAGTACTGGGATTATAGGATGAGCCACCAAGCCCAGCTAAGGAAGCTAATTTCTTTTTGTTAATTTCTTTTTGTTTTTGTTTTTGTTTTTTTCGAGGTAGGGTCTCACTCTAGCCCAGGCTGACCTGCAGTTCACTATATAATCTCAGGGTGGCCTTGAACTCATGGTGATCCTCCTGCCTCTGCCTCCCAAGTGCTGGGATTAAAGATATGCACCACTGTGCCTGGCTGCTTTTTTTAAATTATTTTTAATTTTATTTATTAGAGAGTGAAAGAGAAAAAATGGGCACGCCAGGGCCTCTAGCCACTGCAAATGAACTCCAGATGCATACACCACCTTGTGCATCTGGGTTCTGGGGAATCGAACCTGCATCCTTAGGTTTCGCAGGCAAGGACCTTAACTGCTAAGCCATCTCTCCAACCCTAGGGAAGTTAATTTCTAAGCTCCCCACTCTGCCCCTTGGGCTACACCTTGCCTTGGCATCTGTGGGCCCCAAGTTGTCTCCTCTCCAGCCTTAGCACCTCAGTGTGGATTTTGCCCTGGTCTGCACATCATGCCAGGATCCACAGCCTCGGATCCTGACCCTAACCCGCATGGTTGTGGCTGACCCCAGCCCCCCTCGCTCTGAGCCTGCTGGGGACAGAGGTCCCTCTCACACCGCTCCCCTCCCCCTCTTGCAGGTGGTGAAGCTGAAACAGATCGAGCACACCCTGAATGAGAAGCGCATTCTGCAAGCTGTCAACTTCCCGTTCCTGGTCAAGCTGGAGTTCTCCTTCAAGGTGAGCGGGCGCCCCTGGTCCTGACTGGAGCAGCCTCCCTGTCCAGGGGCTGGGGCCGCAGGCGGCAGTGGTTGCTCACGGCGGGAGGAGAGATGCTACGTGCGGATAGGACTGCACTGGGGCTCTGGGCACCCCAAGTTCAGCTTCTCGGTTGGCCAGTTTCTAATTCAGTAACCTTGGGCGAGTCACTCTGCCTCTGTGACCTCCCTGAGAACTGCCACCCTGGCACAGGGCCAGGGACACAAAGCGCTCCTGGGCAGCAGGGGTCAGCCAGGCTCCCAGCTCAGCTTCCTGCTGGGGAGGGAGGAGCTTGTTGCCATAGTTCTCTGTCTCTCCCTCCCTCCCTCCCTCTCTCCTTCCTTCCCTCCTTCCTTCCCTCCTTCCTTCCTTCCTTCCTTCCTTCCTTCCTTCCTTCCTTCCTTCCTTCTTCCCTCCTTCCCTCCCTTTTTCTTTCCCTCTCTCCCTCCCTCTCTCTCTTCCCCTCCCTTCCTTCTTTCTTCTTCTTTTTTTTTTTTGGTTTTTCGAGGTAGGGTTTCACTCTGGTTCAGGCTGACCTGGAATTCACTCTGTAGTCTCAGGGTGGCCTCGAACTCAAGGCGATCCTCCTACCTCTGCCTCCCAAGTGCTGGGATTAAAGGTGTGCGCCACTACGCCCGGCTCTTTCTTCTTCTTCTTCTTTTTTTTTTTTTTTTTTTTTTTTTTGGTTTTGCGAGGTAGGGTCTCACTCTGGTCCAGGCTGACCTGGAATTAACTGTGTAGTCTCAGGGTGGCCTCGAACTCTCTCGGCGATCCTCCTACCTCTGCCTCCCAAGTGCTGGGATTAAAGGCGTGCGCCACCACGCCCGGCTTCTCTTTCTTCTTTTTTAAACCTTATTTTGTTTCTTTTTTCTTTCCGATTTTTCGAAGAAGGGTCTCGCTCTAGCCCAGGCTGACCTGGAATTCACTATGTAGTCTCAAGTGCTGGGATTAAAGGTGTGCACCACCACGCCCAGCTTTTTTAAATATTTTATTTATTTGAGAGAGAAAGAGAGAAGCTGATATAGAGAGAATGGGCACTCCAGGGCCTCCAGCTACTGCAAACAAACTCCAGACACAAGCGCCACCTTGTGCATCTGGCTTACATGTTTTCTTCAAGATAGGGTCTCATTCTAGTCCAGGCTGTCCTGGAATTCACTGTGTATTCTCAGGGTGGCCTCCAACTCATGGCGATCCTCCTACCTCCCGAGTGCTGGGATTAAAGGTGTGCATTACTATGCCTTGCTCTTTTTTAATTTAAAATAATTTTTGCAGTACTCAGAGGCAGGAGGATTGCCGTGAGTTTGAGGCCACCCTGAGACTATATAGCGAATTCTAGGTCAACCTGGGCTAGAGCGAGACCCTACCTCGAAAAACAAAAAGTAAAACAAAATATAATAATAAAAAATAATAAAATAGGGCTGGAGATTTGGCTTAGCAGTTAAGGTGCTTGCCTGCAATGCCAAAGGATCCCGGTTTGATTCTCCAGGACCCCCGTAAGCCAAATGCACAAGGGGGCACATGCATCTGGAGTTTGTTTGCAGTGGCTGGAGGCCCTGGTGTGCCATTTTCTCTCTCTCTCTGCCTCATTCTCTCTCTCAAATAAATAATAAAGTAAAATTTTTAGGGGCTGGAGAGATGGCTTAGTGGTTAAGCACTTGCCTGTGAAGCCTAAGGACCCTGGTTCGAGGCTCGATTCCCCAGGACCCACATAAGCCAGATGCACAAGGGGGCGCACGCATCTGGAGTTCGTTTACAGTGGCTGGAGGCCCTGGCACGCCCATTCTCTCTATCTCTCTCTCTGCCTATTTCTGTATCTCTCTCAAATAAATTAAATAAAATATTTTTAAAATTTTTTTTTAAATATTTACAAAACAAAATAAGCCGGGTGTAGTGTGGCACATGCCTTTAATTCTAGTATTTGGGAGGTATCATAGGTAAGAGGATCACCATAAGTTCGAGGCCAGCCTGAGACTGCAGAGTGAATTCCAGGTCAGCCGGGGCTAGAGTGAAACCCTACCTCGAAAAACCATAAATAAATAAAATATTTTGTGTGTATGTGTATGAGAATGGTGTATGTATGTACTATGATGTGTGTGTGTGTGTGTGTGGTGGTGTGTGTGTGTGTGTATACTATGATGTGTATTTTATGATGGTGGTATGTGTGTGTGTGTACTATGATGTGTGTGTGTGTGGTGGTGTGTGTGTATACTATGATGTGTGTGTATTTTATGATGGTGGTGTGTGTGTGGTATGTGTGTATACTATGATGTGTGTGTATTTTATGATGGTGGTGTGTGTGTATGTACTATGATGTGTGTGTGTGTGTGTGTGTGGTAGTATGTGTGTATACTATGATGTGTATTTTATGATGGTGGTGTGTGTGTATGTAATATGATGTGTGTATTTTATGATGGTGGTGTGTGTATGTACTATGATGTGTATGTGTGTGGTGGTATGTGTGTATACTATGATGTGTGTGTATTTTATGATGGTGGTGTGTGTGTATGTACTATGATGTGTGTGTGTGTGGTATGTGTGTATACTATGATGTGTGTGTATTTTATGATGGTGTGTGTGTATGTACTATGATGTGTGTGTGTGGTGGTATGTGTGTATACTATGATGTGTGTGTATTTTATGATGGTGGTGTGTGTGTGTGTATTACTATGATGTGTGTGTGTGGTGGTATGTGTGGATACTATGATGTGTGTATATTTTATGATGGTGGTGTGTGTGTATGTGTACTATGATGTGTGTGTATTTTATGATGGTGGTGTGTGTGTATGTACTATGATGTGTGTGTGTGGTGGTATGTGTGTATACTATGATGTGTGTGTATTTTATGATGGTGTGTGTGTATGTACTATGATGTGTGTGTGTGGAAGTGTGTGTGTATACTATGATGTGTGTGTATTTTATGATGGTGGTGTGTGTGTATGTACTATGATGTGTGTGTGTGTGTGGTATGTGTGTATACTATGATGTGTGTGTATTTTATGATGGTGGTGTGTGTGTGTGTACTATGATGTGTGTGTGTGTGTGTGTGTGTGTATACTATGATGTGTGTGTATTTTATGATGGTGGTGTGTGTGTGTGTACTATGATGTGTGTGTGTGTGTGTGTGTGTATACTATGATGTGTGTGTATTTTATGATGGTGGTGTGTGTGTGTGTACTATGATGTGTGTGTGTGTGGTATGTGTATACTATGATGTGTGTGTATTTTATGATGGTGGTGTGTGTGTATGTACTATGATGTGTGTGTGTGTGGTAGTATGTGTGTATACTATGATGTGTGTGTATTTTATGATGGTGGTGTGTGTGTATGTACTATGATGTGTGTGTGTGTGTATGTGTGTATACTATGATGTGTGTGTATTTTGATGATGGTGGTGGCATGTGTGTGTGTATGTACTATGTGTGTGTATGTGTACTATGATGTGTGTGTGTGTGGTGGTATGTGTGTATACTATGATGTGTGTGTATTTTATGATGGTGGTGTGTGTGTATGTACTATGATGTGTGTGTGTGGTGGTATGTGTGTATACTATGATGTGTGTGTATTTTATGATGGTGGTGTGTGTGTATGTACTATGATGTGTGTGTGTGTGGTGGTATTTGTGTATACTATGATGTGTGTGTATTTTATGATGGTGGTCTGTGTGTATGTGTACTATGATGTGTGTGTGTGGTGGTATGTGTGTATACTATGATGTGTGTGTATTTTATGATGGTGGTGTGTGTGTGTGTACTATGATGTGTGTGTGTGTGTACTATGATGTGTGTGTATTTTATGATGTGTGTGTGTGTGTGTATGTACTATGATGTGTGTGTATTTTATGATGGTGGTATGTGTGTATGTACTATGATGTGTGTGTGTGTGTGTGTGTGTGTGTGTGTGTGTATGGTGGTGTGTGTGTGTGTGTGTGTGTGTAGGGGCAGGACAGCAGCCCCTCGTCCTACTCCCATGGAGAATGCTCCGCCTGGCTCTTGGCACGTGCTTTGTGTGGGTCCGACACCTGCCCCTCCCGGTCATGGGTGTGGGCCGGGCCCCAGGCCTTGACTCGCTCTGCCTCCCACAGGACAACTCGAATCTTTACATGGTCATGGAGTACGTGCCTGGCGGTGAGATGTTCTCGCACTTGCGGCGGATCGGAAGGTTCAGGTAGGTAGACCCCAGCCTCCACTCCAGCCCCGCCCCCGCCCCCCAGCGGCCACCAAACGATCCAGGGACAGGGAAGCGTGCGCCTGCTTGGAGACGCAAGTGCGGAGTCCAGGTCCTGGCGCCTCTGTCGCCTCCATTGGGAATGCAGTTGCTCGCCACTATACCTAGCCCCCCCCCAAAAAAAAATTAGTGGGTAACTTTATGCAGTTTTATTTTTTTTACTATTATTATTTGAGAGAGAGAATGGGCGCTCCAGCAGTCTCTCAGCTGCTGTGAACAAACTCCAGACGTGTGCGCACCCCTTGTGGTCAAGTGCGGCATTGCGCCCTTGCGTCACTTTGCATCTGGCTAAACGTGGGACCTGGAGATTGGAACCAGCGTTCTTAGGCTTAGCAGGCAGGCGCCTTAACCACTAATCCATCTCTCCAACCCTCTTTTAATTTTTTTTTAAGTATTTATTTATTGGTGAGAAAGAGAGAGAGGCAGATAGAGAATGGGCATACCAGGGCCTCCAGCCACTGCAAACAAGCTCCAGATGCATGCGCCACCTTGTGCACGTGGCTGATGTGGGTCCTGGATTCCCAGGCTGCACCTTAACTGCTAAGCCATCTCTTCAGCCCATTTTTCTTCAAGGTAGGGTCTTGCTCTAGCCAAGGCAGACCTGGAATTCACTATGTAGTCTCAAGGTGGCCTTGAACTCATGGCGATCCTCCTACCTCTGCCTCCCGAATGCTGAGATTAAAGGCATGTGCCACCATGCCCAGCCATAGTTTCTTTTTAAAGATACTTTTTTTTTGTTTTATAGACACACACACACACATATTGTCTGTTTGTTTATCAAGGTAGGGTCTCGCTCTGGCTCATGCTGACTTGGAATTCACTATGTCATCTCACACTGGCCTCAAATTCACATCTGCCTCCCTAGTGCTGGGATTAAAGGCGTGTGCCACCATGCCTGGCTTTATTATTTCATTTTTGAGAGAGAGAAAGAGGCAGAGAGAAAAAGAGAAAATGGGTGTGTCGGGGCCTTGCAGCTGCTGAGTACAGTCTCCAGACACATGCGCCTCCTTGTGCACATGTGCAAAATTGCATGCTTGCATCACTGCGTGTGTGGCTACATGGGACCTGGAGATTCAAACATGTACTTTTAGGGTTCCCAGGCAAGTGCCTTCACCACTAAGCAATCTCTCCAGCACCACCCCCCTCCAAAAAAAGAGGTTTTTTTTTTTTTTGTTTTTGAGGTAGGGTCTCACTCTGGCTCAGGCTGACCTGGAATTCACTGTGTAGTCTCAGGGTGGCCTCGAACTCACCGCGATTTTCCTACCTCTGCCTCCCGAGTGCTGGGATTAAAGGTGTGCGCCACCACAGCCAGCAAAAAAATATATTTTAAAGTCTCCAGGCGTGGTGGCGCTCGCCTTTAATCCCAGCACACGGGAGGCAGAGGTCCTCCTCGCCGTGAGTTCGAGGCCACCCTGAGACTACATAGTGAATTCCAGGTCAGCCTGGGCCAGAGTGAGACCCTACCTCGAAAAAAAAAAAAAAAAAAAAAAAAAAGAAATTCTGGGGCTGGAAAACAAAATTAAGTGCTGGAGAGATAGCTTAGTGGCTATGGCATTTGCCTGCTGAGCCTAAGGACCCAAGTTCAATTTCCCAGGACTCACATAAGTCAGATACTCAAGGTGGCGCATGCATGTGGAGTTTGTTTGCAGTGTCTAGAGGTCCTGGTACGCCCATTTCTCTGTCAAATAAATACAGTATTTTAAAAACTGAATTAAAAATGTATTTTTTTAAACTTTTTATTTTATTTTATTATTTTTTTTTTGAGACACAGAGAGAGAGAGAGAGGAGGGAGGGAGGGAGGGAGGAAGACAGAGATGGGTGCACCAGCAGTGTCTCAGCTGCTGTGAACGCCAGCAGATGTGCCCGCCCCTTGTGGTCAGCTGCTGATTGAATCTGGCTAAACGTCCTAGAGATTGGAACCAGGTTCTTAGGCTTAGGAGGCAGGCGCTTTAACTGCTAAGCCATCTCTCCAGCCCTAAAAATGTATTTTTATTTATTTGCAAGCAGAGGGATACAGAGAGAAACAGGGAGAGAATGAAAATGGGCGTGTCAGGACCTCTAGCCACTACAAACAAATTCCGTATGTATGTGCCATTTTGTCCATCTGGCTCTACACGGGTGCTGGGGAATTGAACTCAGGTCATCAGACTTTGCAGGCAAGCGTCTTAACCTCAGAGTCATCTCTCCATCCCTAAAAAAAAATGTAGTTATGTATTTAGAATTTGGTGGGGGGCAAATACCAAGATCTCTTGCTGATGCAAATGAACACCATATACATTTTTTTTTTTTTTTGGAGAGAGAGGGAGAAGGAGAGGAAGACAGATAGAGATAGGCACGCCAGCAGTGTCTCAGCTGCTGTGAACGAAATCCAGATGTGTGCGCCCCCTTGTGGTCAAGTGCGGCATTGCGCCCTTGCGTCACTTTGCATCTGGCTAAACGTGGGACCTGGAGATTGGAACCGCTGGAGATTGGAACCAGCGTTCTTAGGCTTAGGAGGCAGGCGCCTTAGCCGCTAAGCCATCTCTCCAGCCCCCATATGCTTTTTGCATCTGGCTTTATGCAGGTGCTGGGGAATTGAACCTGGGCCGGTCGGTTTTGTAAGCAAGCAAGCAAACACCTTTAACCACTGAGCTATCTCCCCAGCCTCAACTCAGAATTTTAGAATTCCTTTTGTTTCTTTTTTTAATTTCATTTAAATTTTTAAATTTTGTTTATTTATTTATTTATTGGAGAGAGAAAGAGGCAGAGAGAGAGAGAGAGGGAGAGAATGGGCATGCCAGGGTCTCTAGCCACTGCAAGCAAACTCCAGAGGTATGCGCCACCTTGTGCATCTGGCTTACGTGGGTGCTGGGGAGTCGAACCTGGGTCCTTTGACTTTTTAGGCAAGTGCCTTACCACTAAGCCTTCTCTCCAGCCCCTTTCTTTTGTATTTATTTTATTTTTTCAAGGTTGGGTCTTTCTGTAGCCCAGGCTGATGTGGAATTCACTATGTAGTCTCAGGCTGGCCTCAAACTCACAGCAATCCTCCTACCTCTGCCTCCTGAGTGCTGGGATTAAAGGTGTGCACCACCACGCCCAGCTACTTTTTTTTTTTTTTTGGAGAGAGACACAGAGAGAGACAGACAGAGAGAGAGAGGGAGACAGACAGAGAACGGGCGCGCCAGCAGTGTCTCAGCTGCTGTGAACGAAATCCAGATGCGTGCGCCCCCTTGTGGTCAAGTGCGGCATTGCGCCCTTGTGTCACTTTGCATCTGGCTAAACGTGGGACCTGGAGATTGGGACCAGCGTTTTCAGGCTTAGGAGGCAGGCGTCTTAACCACTAAGCCATCTCTCCAGCCCCTTCTTTGGTTTTTGAGTCAGGATTTTGCTTGGCTAGTCTTGAACTTGCTGTATAACCCAGACTAAGCTCTCAAATTTCCAGCAGTTCTCTTGCTGCAGTCTCCTAGGGTGTTCTGCTATGTCCCATTCCTCTTGTGGTGGTTTTTAATATTTTAAAAATACTTTTGGAGGGGTCTGGAGATGGCTGTGAAGCTTAAGGACCCCGGTTCAAGGCTTGATTCCCCAGGACTCACGTAAGCCAAGATGCACAGGGTGGCACATGCATCTGGAGTTTGTTTGCAGTGGCTGGAGGCCCTGGTGTGCCCATTCTCTATCTATCTGCCTCTTTCTCTCTGTGTCTGTCGCAATCAAATAAATAAAAAATAAACAAAAGTAATATTTTAAAAAATTCCAGGTCAGCCTGGGCCACAGTGAGACCTTTCCTTGAAAGACCAAAACAAGCAAAAAAAAAAAAAGTGTCAAGAAAAATACTTTTGCAGTTGGACACATGGCTTAGCAGTTAAGGCTCTTGCCTGTGAAGCCAGGTTCGATTCTCCAGCACCCACATAAACCAAATGCACAACGTGGTGCATGTGTCTGGAGTTCATTTACAGTGGCTGGGGGCCCTGGCACACCCATTCCCTCTGTCTCAAATGAATAAATAAATAAAATATTTTTTTAAATGCTTTTGAGGTGGAGAGATGGCTTACCAGTTAAGGCGCTTGACCGTAAAGCCCAAGAACCCATATTTGACTCCCAGATCCCACATAAGCAGAGGCACAAGGGTGCACATGCCCAGTAGGTGGCACAAGTGTCTGAAGTTCCATTACAGTGATTGTCTCTCTGTCTCTCTTGCATTAAAAAAAAAAAGTTGGGGGGTAGAGAGATGGCTTAGTGGTTAAGGCGGTTCATGACCTGGGAAGCAGAAGGAGGATTCCTCCAGGCCTCCCAGTTGAGATTAAGCCAGCACCACCCCTGATGCATCTGGTTTTTGTTTTGTTTTTGGTTTTTGAGTAGCTAGGCTGACCTTCCAGGTCAGCCTGGACCAGAGTCCTCTTTCCCTGCCTCCCTTTGCTGGGATTAAATAAAAAAAAAAAAAAAAAAAAATAGAGAGATGGCTTTGGTTTAAGGCAAATGCCTGCAAAGCCTAAGGACCCCAGTTCAATTCTCCAGATCATTTTATTGCACAAGGTTTATGCATCTGGACTTTGTTTGCAGTGGCTGGAGGCCCTGGCGTGCCCATTCTCACTCTCTCTTTCCCTCTTTCTGTCTCTAATAAATAACTAAATAAAATAACTTTTTTTTAATTGTAATCCATTGTGATTTTATTTATTTATTTATTTATTTATTATTATTATTTTTTTTTTTTTTGGTTTTATGGTTTTGCGAGGTAGAGTCTCACGCTGGTTCAGGCTGACCTGGAATTAACTCTGCAGTCTCAGGACCTGGCCTCTACCTCTCCTCCTACCTCTGCCTCCCGAGTGCTGAGATTAAAGGCGTGCGCCACCACGCCCGGCTCAAAATAACTTTTTGTTTTGTTTTGTTTTGTTTTGTTTTTTGGTTTTTTGAGGTAGGGTCTCACTCTGGTCCAGGCTGACCTGGAATTAACCATATAGTCTCAGGGTGGCCTCGAACTCACGGCGATCCTCCTACCTCTGCCTCCCGAGTGCTGGGATTAAAGGCGTGCGCCACCACGCCCGGCTAAAATAACTTTTTTAAAAACAATTTTTTGAGGGTTTCAAGGTAGGGTTTCACTCTAGGTCAGGCTGACCTGGAATTCATTCTGTATTCTCAGGGTGACTTTGAACTCTTGGCAATCCTTCTACCTCTGCCTCTGAAGGGCTGGGATTAAAGGCATGTGCCACTACACCCGGCTCTTGCATTAAAAAATATTTTAGGGCTGGAGAGATGGCTTAGCGGTTAAGCCCTTGCCTGTGAAGCCTAAGGACCCCGGTTCGAGGCTCGATTCTCCAGGACCCACGTAAGCCAGATGCACAAGTTGGTGCACACGCATCTGGAGTTCCTTTGCAGTGGCTGGAGGCCCTGGCATGCCCGTTCTCTCTCTCTACCTTCCTATTTCTGTATCTCTCTCTCAAATAAATAATAAAATTAAAAAAATATTTTAAAGCCCAGTCTGTTAGGCTTACCATTTAAAAAACAACAACAACTTTATTTGCAAAGAGAGAAAGGGCATACTGCAAACAAACTCGAGATGTTTGTGCCACTTTGACCATCTAGCTTATACTGGTACCAGGGAATTGAACCTGGGTCATTAAGCTTTGCTCACAAGCACCTTAACCGCTGAGCCATCTCTCCAGCCTGTTTTTAAATGTTTTCATTTATTTGAAAGTGAGATTCAGTATGGCTATGCTGCTGCGAACAAACTCTCCATGTTTGTGCCATGTTGTTCATCTGGCTTTACTTGGACACTTGGGAATGAAATCCTGGCCAGCAAGCTTTACACAGCACTTCTTTTTCTTTTTTTATTTATTTATTTATTTATTTTTTTGGTTTTACAAGGTAGGGTCTCACTCTGGTCCAGGCTGACCTGGAATTAACTATGTAGTCTCAGGGTGGCCTCGAACTCTCGGCGATCCTCCTACCTCTGCCTCCTGAGTGCCCAGCATGTTTTTGCTTTTGAAACAGGGTCTTCACGTTACCCAGATACGTGTCACTGTCCAGACTGGAATTTTTAAAAATATTTTGTTTATTTATTTATTTATTAGAGAGGAAGAGGCAGAGAGAAAGAACGGGCATGCCAGGGCCTCCGGCCTCTGCAAACCAGTTCCAGATGCATGTGCCTCATTGTGCATCTGGCTTACGTGGGTCCTGGGGAATCGAACCGGGGTCCTTAGGCTTTGCAGGCAAACGCCTTAACCGCTAAGCCATTTCCCCAACCCTGGGATTTTGCATTTGGTTTGAGTAGCCAGACTGGGGGTGGTGGCCACGCTGACCGGCCTGCTCTCCCTTGTGCTTTCCCTCCAGCGAGCCCCACGCCCGCTTTTACGCAGCGCAGATCGTCCTGACCTTCGAGTACCTGCACTCGCTGGACCTCATTTACCGGGACCTGAAGCCAGAAAACCTCCTCATCGACCAGCAGGGTTACATTCAGGTGCCCACCCTGGGAGAGGCCGGCCCAGAGCCACGCCACCTGCTGCCTGCCTCCCTCCTTGCCAACTGCCCTTCTTGTACCCACAGGTGACAGACTTCGGTTTCGCCAAACGCGTGAAAGGCCGCACCTGGACTTTGTGTGGGACCCCTGAGTACCTGGCCCCCGAGATTATCCTGAGCAAAGTAGGCGCCTCACCAGCCCACCCAGTCCCCTGAGGCCTGCTTTAGCCCTTGCCCCCTCTTCACCTTTCCCCTCGCCCCCCCATCTTGCTCTAGGGCTACAACAAGGCCGTGGACTGGTGGGCTCTCGGGGTCCTCATCTACGAAATGGCTGCCGGCTACCCGCCCTTCTTCGCCGACCAGCCCATCCAGATCTACGAAAAAATCGTCTCTGGGAAGGTGAGGCCAGGCGCCAAGCTCAGCCCTAGAGAGAAAAGTCAGGCTGGCCCAGACCTGTCACCCTCCCACTCAGAACGCTGAAGCAGGAGGATCTTGAGTTTGAGATTTCCAGGCCAGTCTGCTGACTCTGAGAAAAAGACCTTATGTCAAAAGATCAAGGGCAAGAATGTGTGGTGTGACTCCCGGTAAGGGGCTGGGACATAGTGGTGGAGCATTGGCCTAGAACCCCCAGTGAGGGGCTGGGGGTGTGGCTCAGTGGTAGAGCCCCTGTCTAGAATCCCCCAGTAGGGGCTGGGGGTTGTTGCTCAGTGGTAGAGCTCCTGTCTAGAATCCCCCAGTGAGGGGCTGGGGGTGTGGATCAGTGGTAGAGCTCCTGTCTAGAATCCTCAGTGATGGGCTGGGGGTGTGGATCAGTGGTAGAGCTCCTGTCTAGAATCCCCCAGTGAGGGGCTGGGGCGTGGCTCAGGGGTAGAGCTCCTGTCTAGACTCCCCCAGGGAGGGGCTGGGGGCGTAGCTCAGGGGTGGAGCTCCTGTCTAGAATCCCCCAGTGAGGGGCTGGGGGCATGGCTCAGTGGTAGAGCTGGCTCAGCCTAGAATCCCCAGTGAGGGGCTGGGGGTGTGGCTCAGTGGTAGAGCTCCTGTCTAGAAACCCACAGTGAGAGGCTGGGGGCGTGGCTCAGTGGTAGAGCCCCTGTCTAGAATGCCCCAGTGAGGGGCTGGGGGTGTGGCTCAGTGGTAGAGCCCCTGTCTAGAATCCCCAGTGAGGGGCTGGGGGCGTGGCAATGGTAGACCCCCTGTCTATAATCCCCCAGTGAGGAGCTGGGGGTGTGGCTCAGTGCTAGAGCCCCTGCCTAAAATCCCCCTGTGAGGGGCTGGGGGCGTGGCTCAGGGGTAGAGCCCCTGTCTAGAATCCCCCAGTGAGGGGCTGGGGATGTGGCTCAGGGGTAGAGCCCCTGCCTAGAATCCCCAAGTGAGGGGCTGGGGGCGTGGCTCAGTGGTAGAGCTCCTGTCTAGAATCCCCCAGTGAGGGGCTGGGGGTGTGGCCCAGTGGTAGAGCTCCTTCCTAGAATCCCCCAGTGAGGGGCTGGGGGCGTGGATCAGTGGTAGAGCTCCTGTCTAGAATCCCCCAGTAGGGGCTGGGGGTTGTTGCTCAGTGGTAGAGCTCCTGTCTAGATTCCCAGTGAGGGGCTGGGGGTTGTGGCTCAGTGGTAGAGCTCCGGTCTAGAATCCTCAGTGATGGGCTGGGGGTGTGGATCAGTGGTAGAGCTCCTGTCTAGAATCCCCCAGTGAGGGGCTGGGGGCGTGGCTCAGGGGTAGAGCTCCTGTCTAGACTCCTCCAGGGAGGGGCTGAGGGCGTGGCTCAGGGGTAGAGCTCCTGTCTAGAATCACCCAGGGAGGGGCTGGGGGCGTGGCTCAGGGGTAGAGCTACTGTCTAGAATCCCCCAGTGAGGGGCTAGGGGCATGGCTCAGTGGTAGAGCTACTGCCTAGAATCCCCCAGTGAGGGGCTGGGGGTGTGGCTCAGTGGTAGAGCTCCTGTCTAGAACCCCACAGTGAGAGGCTGGGGGCGTGGCTCAGTGGTAGAGCCCCTGTCTAGAATGCCCCAGTGAGGGGCTGGGGGCGTGGCAATGGTAGACCCCCTGTCTAGAATCCCCCAGTGAGGAGCTGGGGGTGTGGCTCAGTGCTAGAGCCCCTGCCTAGAATCCTCCAGTGAGGGGCTGGGGGTGTGGCTCAGTGGTAGAGCCCCTGCCTAGAATCCCCCAGTGAGGGCCTGGGGGCGTGGCTCAGTGGTAGAGCTCCTGCCTAGAATTCCCCAGTGAGGGGCTGGGGGCATGGCTCAGTGGTAGAGCTCCTGTCTAGAATCCCCCAGTGAGGGGCTGGGGGTGCAGCTCAGTGGTAGAGCTCCTGCCTAGAATCTCCCAGTGAGGGGCTGGGGGCGTGGCTCAGTGGTAGAGCCCCTGTCTAGAATGCCCCAGTGAGGGGCTGGGGGCGTGGCTCAGTGGTAGAGCCCCTGTCTAGAATCCCCAGTGAGGGGCTGAGGGCGTGGCTCAGTGATAGAGCCCCTGCCTAGAATTCCCCAGTGAGGGGCTGGTGGCGTGGCTCAGTGGTAGAGCCCCTGTCCAGAATCCCCCAGTGAGGGGCTGGGGGTGTGGCTCAGTGGTAGAGCCCCTGTCTAGAATCCCCCAGTGAGGGGCTGGGGGTGTGGCTCAGTGGTAGAGCCCCTGTCTAGAATCCCCAGTGAGGGGCTGAGGGCGTGGCTCAGTGGTAGAGCCCCTGCCTAGAATTCCCCAGTGAGGGGCTGGGGGCGTGGCTCAGTGGTAGAGCCCCTGTCCAGAATCCCCCAGTGAGGGGCTGGGGTGTGGCTCAGTGGTAGAGCCCCTGTCTAGAATCCCCCAGTGAGGGGCTGGGGGTGTGGCTCAGTGGTAGAGCTCCTGTCTAGAATCCCCCAGTGAGGGGCTCGGTGGTAGAGCCCATCTAGAATCCCCCAGTGAGGGGCTGGGGGTGTGGCTCAGTGGTAGAGCTCCTTCCTAGAATCCCCCAGTGAGGGGCTGGGGTGTGGCTCAGTGGTAGAGCTCCTGTCTAGAATCCCCCAGTGAGGGGCTGGGGTGTGGCTCAGTGGTAGAGCTCCTGTCTAGAAT
The DNA here is from genome assembly GCA_036365145.1 of Orientallactaga sibirica. NCBI lineage: Eukaryota > Metazoa > Chordata > Mammalia > Rodentia > Dipodidae > Orientallactaga > Orientallactaga sibirica. Next base: position 2,172,430 of record JAEOAD010002037.1, on the reverse strand, counting down.
CCCCCAGTGAGGAGCTGGGGTGTGGCTCAGTGGTAGAGCCCCTGTCTAGAATTCCCCAGTGAGGGGCTGGGGGCGTGGCTCAGTGGTAGAGCTCCTTCCTAGAATCCCCCAGTGAGGGGCTGGGGGCGTGGCTCAGTGGTAGAGCCCCTGTCTAGAATCCCCCAGTGAGGGGCTGGGGATGTGGCTCAGTGGTAGAGCCCCTGTCTAGAATCCCCCAGTGAGGGGCTGGGGGCGTGGCTCAGTGGTAGAGCCCCTGTCTAGAATCCCCCAGTGAGTGGCTGAGGGCGTGGCTCAGTGGTAGAGCCCCTGCCTAGAATTCCCCAGTGAGGGGCTGGGGGCGTGGCTCAGTGGTAGAGCTCCTGCCTAGAATTCCCCAGTGAGGGGCTGAGGGCATGGCTCAGTGGTAGAGCCCCTGTCTAGAATCCATCAGGACCTTGCCAGGTATGGTGGCACACACCTTTAATCCCAGCACTAGGGAGGCAGAGGTAGGAAGATTGCCGTGGGTTTGAAGCTAGCCTGAGACTACATAGTAAAATCCAGGTCAGCCTGGGCCAGAGGGAGACTCTGGAAAAGAATAAAGAAAATCACGACCTAGGGGGAGGGGGGAGGGGGAGCGAATCGCTTGGCAGCAGAGGCTTGCTTAGAACCTGTCCATTCTCACACCACTTTAAGACAAAAGACCTTCCCTGCCTGATGGCGCCTCTCACCCTGGGGCCCCACTTGTTGGAATGATCTGAAAATTCAGGGCTAGAGAGATGGCTCAGTGGTTAAGGCTCTTGCCTGCACCCATGTTGGACTCCAGATTGCACATAAACCAGATGCACAAGGTGACAAGGTGACGCAGCCACACAAGGTGGCATACAAACCTGGAGTCTAGTTGCAGTGGCTGGAGGCCCTGGTGTGCCAATTCTCTCTCTCTCTCTCTCTCTCTCTCTGCTAAAAACTATTAACAATTCATTAGCCTGATTAGCTAGCGCCCTGCAGGCCGAGACAAACCCTCAGAGCGCTGTCCTCTCACTGTTCACCCCACAGCCCAGGCCTCTGATGCAGCCTGACTGTGGCCCTGGACACAGGTTTTCTCACAGTTCAAGAAAGAACATGCATTTGGTCACCAGCCCTGCCCAGCACAGCGAGCCCCACCATTGGGTCCTCAGCATACACGACCCATCCCTTCCAAATGCCAGGGGCACTCAGCTAGGCAAGGTGGTGCACCCTGGGGAGGCTGAGTTAGGAAGATGGTATAGTGAGACCCTGCTTCAAAAATAAAACAATGGGAGCCGGGCGTGGTGGCACATGCCTTTAATCCCAGCACTCGGGAGGCAGAGGTGGTTGGATTGCTGTGAGTTCGAGGCCACCCTGAGACTACTTAGTGAATTCCAGATCAGCCTGGACCAGAGTGAGACCCTACCTCGAAAAACAAAAAAGACAAAAATAAATAAAACAGTGGGAGCCTGGTGTGGTGGCGCAAGCCTTTAATTCCAGCACTGGGGAGGCAGAGGTAGGAGGATCGCTGTGAGTTCAAGGCCACTCTGAGACTACATAGTGAATTCCAGGTCAGCCTGAGCCAGAGTGAGACCCTACCTCGAAAAACCAAAAAAAAAAAAAAAAAAAAAAAATACACACACACACACACACACACACACACGGGCTGGAGAGATGCAAAGCCTAAGGACCCAGGTTTGATTCTCCAGGTCCCACATAAGCCAGGTGCACATGGTGGCACATGTGTCTGGAGTTGGTTAACAGTGGCTAAAGGCCCTGGTGTGCCCATTCTCACTCTCTGCCTCTCTCTCTCTGTCTCTAATAAATAAATAAAAATAAATCTTTTTTTAAAAAACCAAAAAATAAGCCAGGCGTGGTGGCGCACGCCTTTAATCCCAGCACTCGGGAGGCAGAGGTAGGAGGATCACTGTGAGTTCGAGGCCACCCTGAGACTACATAGTGAATTCCAGGTCAGCCTGAGCTAGAGTGAGACCCTACCTCAAAAACACCAAAAATACAGGTGTGTGACTTCCACATCATGAGCCAGGCCTCGGGTCACAGGGCGAGGAGACAGACATAGAAAGAGGTCCCGTGGGGTGTGAGGTGGCGCTGCGCAGAGCACATGGAGGCGCCGGGTGGACTGTGACAAGCCCACATGTGCCCTCAGCCCCCAGGCTGCAAGGACCATCTCGCCCCTAGTCCAGCACGTCCTGGGAGGGCCGCTGGTCTGCTCCTTCTCGCCTTGGTGGGATGTTGGAACAGCTGTGGGTGGTACAACCCAGCCCCACATCTCCCCACTGCCACTTGTTAGCTTTGAACCCCCAGACAGTCACTCTCTTCCTTTGAGCCTCATCTTTCCTGACTGGGAACCAGGAGAGAAGCCACCTGCGGCCGGAAGTGATGACAGAATGTGGAGTCCAGGCCAGGCACCAGCCAGCATTCCCTAGCAGGGACAGACAAGCATCCCCAACAGGGAGAACGGAAATAGGACTAGTCTCTCTCTTTCTCTCTCAAATAAATAAATAATTTTTTTTTTTTTTTTTTTTTTGGTTTTTCGAGGTAGGGTCTCACTCTGGTCCAGGCTGACCTGGAATTCACTCTGTAGTCTCAGGGTGGCCTCGAACTCACGGCGATCCTCCTACCTCTGCCTCCCAAGTGCTGGGATTAAAGGCGTGCGCCACCACGCCCGGCTCAATAAAAATATTTAAAAAAAATAAAATAAAAGCAGGGGCTGGAGAGGTGGCTTAGCGGTTAAGCGTTTGCCTGTGAAGCCTAAGGACCCTGGTTTGCGGCTCAGTTCCCCAGGATCCACATAAGCCAGATGCACAAGGTGGCGCATGTATCTGGAGTTCATTTGCAGTGGCTGGAGGCTCTGGCATGCCCATTCTCTCTTTCTCTCTCTCTCCCTTTTTCTGCCTCTAATAAGTAAATATTTTTTTAAAAAAAACATAGTTAAAAAATAACAACAACAAAAAAAAAAAAAAAAAAACAAGGACTGGAGAGATGGCTTTGCAGTTAAGGCACATGCCTGCAAAGCCAAAGGACCCAGGTTCGATTCTCCACGACCCATGTAAGCCAGATGCACAAGGGGGCACATGCATCTGGAGTTCATTTGCAGTGGCTGGAGGCCCTGATGTGCATATTCTCTCTCTCTCTCTCTCTCTCTCTCCATCTTTCTCTCTCAAATAAATAAATAAAAGTATTTTTAAAAAAGAAATAGGACATGAGTGCAATTTCAGCACTCGGGAGGCTGAGGCTGAGGCAGGAGGACTGCTGTATGTTCAAGGCCAGCCTGCTACAGTGCAGCACCCTGTCTTAAAAAGAGCACGCCTTTAATCCCAGCACTCAGGAGGCAGAGGTGGGAGGATCGCCATGAATTCAAGGCCAGCCTGAGACTACAGAGTGAATTCCAGGTCAGCCTGGGCTAGAGTGAGACCCTACCTCAAAAAAAAAAAAAAAAAAAAAAAACCATAGAGATGGTTAACACTGGGTTCCAGAGAGGACACACAAGGAGTCCATGGAGGAAGCACTGGGGCCGTGTGAACGGAATGCCCGTTGTCGTGGCTGTTCCTCTGAGACAGTCTGATGTAGCCTGACACGGAGTTGAGGCTTGAACTCCAAGATTCTCCTCCTGCCAACTTCCAAGTAAGTGCAGGGATTTCAGGCTTGCATTGCCATGCCTAGCTAAATAGAATTCCCTTCTTTGTGTAGCAATCTGCAGTTCCCACCCGCCCTGAGCCGTGTTATCTTGTCACACAGAACCTGGGGAATCTTCCCCTTGTCAGAGGCAGGCAGAGGCCCAGAGAGGTCAAGGCCCCTGGCCAAGGTCACACAGCACGGAACCTCAAGTTGGTGTTCCTGTTTGTGTGTGTGTGTGTTTGTATTTTTGTTTTCTTGCACACACAAGGGGTCTCATTCTAGTCCAGGCTGAGGTGGAACTCGCTCTGTAGTTACAGGCTGGCCTTGAACTGGAATTCCCCCACTTCAGCTTCCTGAGTGCTGGACTTAAAGGCATGCACCACCACCCTGCTTCTCTCACTTAAAAAAAAATGTATTTCTTTGAGAGAGAAAAATTGGCATGTCAGGACCCAGGGCCTGCAAAGGAACACCAGAGGCATGTGCCACCTTGCACATCTGGCTTACATGGGTCCTGGGGAATTGAACCTGGGTCCTTTGGGTTTGCAGGCAAGTGTCTTAACTGCTAAGTCATCTCTCCAGCTCTCACTTCTTTTTTTGGTCACTCTAGCTCAGGGTGGCCTCGAACTCACAGCGGTCCTCCAACCTCTGCTTCTCAAGTGCTGGGATTAAAGGCCATTACACCAGCTTTCGAGCTCACTTTTTTTGTTTGTTTGTTTGTTTGTTTGTTTGTTTTTGTTTTTTTCAAGGTAGGGTCTCTCTCTAGCCAAGGCTGACCTGTAATTCACTATGTAGTCTCAGGGTGGCCTTGAGCTCATGGCGATCCTCCTACCTCTGCCTCCCGAGTGCTGGGATTAAAGGCGTGCGCCACCACGCCCAGGTTCCAGCTCACCTTTAAAAAAAATATATTTGCAAGGGGAGAGAGGGCGAGCGAGCATGCATGAATGGGGGCACCAAAGTCTCTAGCTATACAAATTAACTCCAGATGCATGCACCACTTCATGCATCTAGCTTTACATGAGTACTGGGGACTTAAACCCTGGTTGTTAGGCTTTGCAGGAAAGCGCCTTAACCTCTAAGCCATCTCTTTAAGTTTTTTTTTTTTTTAAGTGAGAGAATATTTTTTATGTAAGATACATAAATAAAAATATTCATTTGTTTAAGAGACAGAAAGATGCAGACAAGGAGAGAGAATGGATGGATGATCCAAGGCCTCCTGACCCATGCATCACCTGGAATCAAACCCCAGGCAGCAGCCTTTACAAGCAAGCACCTTAACCACTGGGCCATCTCTCTAGCCCTTCCCTCACTTTGTGTGTGTGTGTGTGTGTTTTCAAAGTAGGGTCTGACCTGGAATCCACTATGTAGTCACAGGCTGTCCTTGAACTCACGGAGATCCTCCTACCTCTGCCTCCCAAGTACTGGGATTAAAGGCATATGCTACCATGCCCAGCTCCCTCACTTTTTTTTTTTTTTTTTTTTTTTGAGAGAGAGAGACGGAGAGGGAGAGGGAGACAGATAGAGATGGGTGCACCAGCAGTCTCTCAGCTGCTGTGAACAAAATCCAGATGCGTGCGCCCCCTTGTGGTCAAGTGCGGCATTGCGCCCTTGCATCACTTTGCATCTGGCTAAACGTGGGACCTGGAGATTGGAACCAGTGTTCTTAGGCTTAGGAGGCAGGCGCCTTAACCACTAAGCCATCTCTCCAGCCCTCCCTCACTCTTTTGAGACAAAGTCTTCCTGTGTAGCCCATGGCAGCCTGAAGCTCTCAATCTTCCTGCCTCAGCTTCCTGAGTGCTCAGATGGCGATGTGTGCCTCTACACCCGGCTCACAGAAGCTAATTGTTATGGCTATAACCACAGTAACTGCTCACAAGGGTGGGTTGTATTTGCAAGACTCGTGCTGGCCGTAAGGAACAGAAAAGAGCTCTGTGCACACAGTGAGGGGATCAAAGCATCACTGTTTCTGAGGCCCCCAGATCTCAGTGGCAGCGCACGCCTTTGATCGCCGTGAGTTCGAGGCCACCCTGAGACGACATAGTGAATTCCAGGTCAGCCTGGGCTAGTGTGAGGCCCTACCTTGAAAAAAAAAAAAAAAAAAAAAAAAAAAAAAAAAATTAAATTAAGCTACAGCTAAGACAAGTTCTAAGACAGAATCACTACATCCCAGTGTCCCACTGGGCCCCCAAACCCCTTTCCACTTCCACCAACCATCCCAGTGCTTGTGTAGAGCAGAAGTGGCCAAGGAGCAGTCTCGCTCGGTGAAAGCCAGACCATCCTACATGCCACAGGCAAACAGTTGACCCTGGAGCAGCATCCCCAGCCCAGAAAGCCTTTTGTTTTTTTTTTAAAAATATTTATTGGGGCCGGGCGTGGTAGCACATGCCTTTAATCCCAGCACTCGGGAGGCAAAGGTAGGAGGATCGCCATGAGTTCAAGGCCACCCTGAGACTACATAGTTAATTCCAGGTCAGCCTGGGCCAGAGTGAGACCCTACCTCGAAAAACCAAAAAATATATATTTATTTATTTATTGGGGGCCGGGCGTGGTGGCGCACGCCTTTAATCCCAGCACTCGGGAGGCAGAGGTAGGAGGATCACCGAGAGTTCGAGGCCTCCCTGAGACTACAAAGTGAACTCCAGGTCAGCCTGAGCCAGAGTGAGACCCTACCTCAAAAAATATATATATTTATTTTATTTTATTTGAGAGGGAGAGAGGGGCCGATAGAGAGAGAATGGGTGCACCAGGGCCTCCAGCCACTGCAAGTGAACTCCAGACGCCCGCGTCACCTTGAGCATCTGGCTTATGTGGGTTTTGGGGAATCAAATCTGGGTCCTTAGGGTTCCCAGGCAAGCACCTTAACTGTAAGCCGTCTCTCCAGCCCCCAACACTCTGGAGGGCGGCTTCGAGGCCGGGCTGGGGTGCAGCGGCCTTGTGGGTGTGAAGCCCGAGCGCAGCGCCCCGTTCTATATGCCATCCCCTGCAGGTGCGGTTCCCGTCGCATTTCAGCTCTGACCTGAAGGACCTGCTTCGGAACCTCCTGCAGGTGGACCTCACCAAGCGCTTCGGCAACCTCAAGAACGGCGTGAATGACATCAAGAACCACAAGTGGTTCGCCACGACCGACTGGATCGCCATCTACCAGAGGAAGGTGAGCCTCCCTCCCCTCCTGGGCATGCTGGGGGCTGGGGCTCTAGTCAATTGCCCACCAGCTCAGGATTACATTACAGTAGACAGTTCAGAACTGCTGGGGGCCTAGAAGCTGGCTGCTGGGGTGTGTGCGCGCGCGCGTGCGTGCGTGCATGTGTGTGTGTGTGTTTGGCACGACATGTTTGTTTCCCTGGGCAGTAAGTTGTCCTTTGGTGAAGAAGGCTCTATATAGACCCTGGTAGTGAGCTCAGAGCAAGTGTCCCCAGGGTTAGGCCATTCCCATGAACGCAGTGGCCACGACATGAGGTCAGCTGCTGAGCGCCGCTGGGGTGGCTGTCCATCCCTCTGCAGGTGGAAGCTCCCTTCATACCAAAGTTTAAAGGCGCCGGGGACACGAGTAACTTTGACGATTACGAGGAGGAGGAGATCCGGGTCTCCGTGAACGAGAAGTGTGGCAAGGAGTTCACTGAGTTTTAGGGGTGTGCCTGTGCCCCCTCCGTGGGTTTTCTTTTCTTTCTTTTTCTTTCTCTCTCTCTTTTTTTTTTCTTTCAGTGGGGGGGTGGGAGGGTTGGACTGAACAGCCAGAAGGCCCCAGAGTTCCTTGCATCTAACTTCACCCCCACCCCACCACCCAGGGTTGGGGAGCAGGAAGCCTAGGTATTGGGAAGAAAGAAAGGAAAAAACAGCCACCCCCACTCCCGCCTTTGGTCTTCTTGCCCCCCAACCCCAACACATACCACCCCGCACCCACTTCTCTGCCTATTTTAAATGAATTTCTTGCTCCAGTCAGACCCAGTCTTGCTGGTGCATCCAGGGACAGGGCGAGGAGAGGGGGGTGGGTGGGTGGGTGTCTGGATCCCCTAGTCCCCCACCCCACCTGGGCACTAAGGGTGCAGGGACTGAAAGCCGACCTTCCCTCCTGCAGTCCTGCCTGGGAAGGTGAATTTTAGTGACGTGCAGAGGGCTGCTTGCTAGAACTTTTTTTTTTTTCTTGTTAAATTTTATTTAAGTTCCACCAGTGCCTCCCTCCTAAACCCCATATTCGACCCTCTCAGGCTCCCCCCCCCCCCAGTCACTCCCCAAATCCATTCTGACCAGGCTGGGAAGCAGACTGACTAAAGGAAGGAGCTGGGTTTGAACCCCCGGCCCTGAGCTGCTAGCCTCCCTCCCGAAGGGCCCCTTTCCGGGGTCCGTGCCAATCCTATGGTGCCCCAGCCCCCCCTTGGACAACCCCTCCCCTGCTGTCCTCCTCCACCCTAGGGCTCTGGGAACCAGACACAGCAGCTGCCTCTCTTCCCTGCCAAAGAGGAATGCGTCCCCCAAAAGACAGAGGGGGAGCCCCAAGCTCAGCGTCTCTCATCCCAGCAGACCTCCCCCAACTCCTTAATTTTATTCTCAGCTAGACTGTCATGCCCAGCCCCCCTCCTCTCAGCTCAGCTGGGCCGGCCAACCTACAGAAGAACATGAAAGCGGCAAAGTCACCCCACCCCATGGCCCTAGAGTTCAAGGCCAAGGTTGCCAGGGGGCCAGGGCTGCCCGCCATCCACCCAGCAGCTTCGGCGCCGCTCCCCGTTCGGGCGCCTCTCCTCCAGCTTAGTTGTCAGCCGCCCATCACCTCTTCCTGTGCGCTGCTCCCACCGCAACCCCCACCCAGTCCGATCTGTGCGTTTTCCTCTTCATAGAAAGGTGGGGAGCCCCTGGGGAACCACCCCCTCCGTCCGTCCCGGTGTCTGTCCCTCTTGTAACTTCTCCCAACCCCGGAGGAGCTCTCGGGCCTGGGGTGGGGCCCCGGGTGGACGCAAGGGGGCCATTCAACCTGTGTGCTGCGAAGGACGAGACTTCCTCTTGAACAGTGTGCTGTTGTAAACATATTTGAAAACTATTACCAATAAAGTTTTGTTTAAAAAAAAAAAAAGTGTTGCTCGTGTTCCCGACTTCGGTCATCCACGCACACCCCTCTCCCAGGAGGTTGCAAAGGGAATTTTCGGACCTCAAAGTCCGGGGCCATCAGATCCCCGGGCCCGGGGGATCGTGGGTGTGTGTATGTGTGTGTGTGTTGGGGGGGGTGTTAGCAGGAATTCCACCACTTTATCCCCGCCCCGACAGGGATCGGAAGGGGGTGCCAAACTGCCCTCTGACCCCCGAGTTCGGGGATCCCCAGGTCTTCAGCGCGCCGCGCTCCCCCACCCCACCCCACCGCTTCTGGGTCCAGCTCGGGACTTGAAGGCGCTTTGGGGAGACGCCGGGCCGGCGCGCCGGGCAGGCCGAGCGCAGCGGGGGCGGTCCTGGCGGAGCGCAAGGGGGGGAGGAGGAGGGGGTACCCGGGGAGGGGGGAACCCCGCGCGCCAGGCACCCTGCACCTTAAGCGCCGTAGGGGCGCAGGGCGACGGCAGCCCGAGGGTCTCCCTCACCCACCCCGGTCCTCCAAAGCAGCGCTTCGGGAGCGCGGCAGCCCCGGCCTCTGCGGGGCGGCGAGTTCCCGGTAAGTGCGGTCCCGAGAGCCGAGCGCGCTTGTTGGGGGGGGGGGGAGGCGTGGAGAGATGGGGGAGGGGCTGGGCGCCGGGGACGTCTGGGTCCCGCGCCCAATGGCTGGAGGGCGGCCGAGCACCGCCCGCCCCCTCTCCCCTCCCTTCCCCTCCCCCTCCTCCCCCTCCTCCCCCTCCCCTCCCCGCCCGCCCGCCGCTCTCCCCCGCCCCCGCCCCGGCGCCAACTCCGCGGCGCCTCCTTAAAAAGCGCGCGGGAGTTGTAAGGGGTGGGTAGGTAGGTAGGTAGGTGGGTGGGTGGGTAAAAGGGAGGGAGACCCGAAGAGAGCGCAGGGTTTTTGCAAAAAAAAAAAAAAAAAAAAAAAAAAAAAAAAAAAAGGGCGAGTGGGGGGGCCCCGGGGCTCCACCTTAAAAGCAGGCGCGTGGGGGTGGGAGGGAGGAAGGCGGGCGGCGGGGTGGGGGGGAGGAGGAGGAGGGAAGGAAGGGGGGCCGGAGTGTCCCGGGCGCAGGGCGCGCGTGCGGCGGCGGCGGCGGCGGCGGCGGCGGGGAGGGGCCGTCCGCGCCGCGCTCCCCTCCTCCCTCCTCGCATCCCCGGCCCCGCGCGCGCCCAGCAGAAGCGGGTCTGTGTGTGTGTGTGTGTGTGTGCGCGTGTGTGTGTGCGTGCGAGTGAGTGAGTGTGTGCATATTTTTTTTTCTCTTTTCTTTCTCTCACTGTTTTTTTCCTCTCTCTCTCGCGCTCGCGCGCTCTCTCCCTCTCTCTCTCTCTCTCTTTTTTTTTTTTGCAAAGAAACAGCAGCGCCGCCGCCGCTCCGCCGAGGCGCTGCGCCCCCCGGGGGGGGGAAGAGAGAGAGAGAGGCGGAGGAGGCGGGCAGCGGCGGAGGGAGGGGAGCCGGGGAGGGGGCGCCGCGCTGGGAGGGGAGGCAGCGCGCACGGTGCAGCCGGGCCGGGCGGGAGGCATGGCGGGGCCCCCGGCCCTACCCCCGCCAGAGACGGCGGCGGCCGCCACCACGGCGGCCGCCGCTTCCTCGTCCGCCGCTTCCCCGCACTATCAAGAGTGGATTCTGGACACCATCGACTCGCTGCGCTCGCGCAAGGCGCGGCCGGACCTGGAGCGCATCTGCCGGATGGTGCGGCGGCGGCACGGCCCGGAGCCGGAGCGCACGCGCGCCGAGCTCGAGAAACTGATCCAGCAGCGCGCCGTGCTCCGGGTCAGCTACAAGGGGAGCATCTCGTACCGCAACGCGGCGCGCGTCCAGCCGCCCCGGCGCGGAGCCACCCCGCCGGCTCCACCGCGCGCCCCCGCGGGGGCCCTGCTGCCGCCAGTGCCGCGCCGCCGCCCACGCCCGCCCCGCCGCCGCCGCCGCCGCCACCACCACCACCACCGCCGCCCGCGCCCGTCGCCGCCGCCCCGGCCCGGGCGCCCCCTGCGCGGCCACCGCCGCTACAGCGCCCCCCCGCCCGGCCCCGCGCAGCCGCCGCCGCCGCCACCACCGCCACCGCCGGCGCCGGGGCCCCGCGCGCAACGGGCCGCGCCCCCGACCGCGCCACCGCCCGCGCCCGCCGTTCCCCCGGCGGCGGCTCCTCCGGCCGGCCCGCGCCGCGCCCCCTCCTGCCGTCGCCGCCCGGGAGTCGCCGCTGCCTCCGCCGCCGTCACAGCCGCCGGCGCCGCCACAGCAGCAGCAGCAGCAGCCGCCGCCGCCGCAGCAGCCACAGCCGCCGCCGGAGGGGGGCGCGGCGCGGGCCGGCGGCCCGGCGCGGCCCGTGAGCCTGCGGGAAGTCGTGCGCTACCTCGGGGGCAGCGGCGGAGCCGGCGGCCGCCTGACCCGCGGCCGCGTGCAGGGTTTGCTGGAAGAGGAGGCGGCGGCGGCGCGAGGCCGCCTGGAGCGCACCCGCCTCGGAGCGCTTGCGCTGCCCCGCGGGGACAGGCCCGGACGGGCGCCTCCAGCCGCCAGCGCCCGCGCGTCGCGGAGCAAGGTGAGCGCGCCGGGGAAGCGGGGGCGCCGCTCGTCGGGCAGGTGCGGGCGAGAAGTTCCTGGCGGCCACGGGAAGAGTCCCGGGAGGAGCTTGGGTGGCCGGGGCTAGGGGAGGGTGTGCTTTGCGCGCGATCCCTGCGGAGTCCGCGCCTTGGTGACCTTGGCCAAGTGACTCCGGTGTGCCTGAGCCTCAGTTTCCTAGGCTGTAAAGGCGGCTTTAATGACAGTAGCGACCCCTTGGGGTTGTTGAGCGAGTTAGTTTGTTTTAAAAAAAAAAAAATTTTTTTTTTTTTTTTTTGGGCTGTTGAGGGCTTTTATTAGCCCAGAACCTGGCACGGAGTGGACACGTAAAAGTTACTGTGTGTTGTTATTAAAGGTGGCATCGGGCACCCGGTTCCGTCCGGGATCCCAGGATCCGGGTGCGGGATTTGAAGATCTCCTAACCTTGCCTGCTTCTCTCTCTGGCCCCAGAGAGGTGGAGAAGAGCGGGTGCTTGAGAAGGAAGAGGAAGAGGAGGACGAGGACGAGGAAGATGATGAGGACGACGTATCAGAGGGCTCGGAAGTGCCCGAGAGTGACCGTCCGGCAGGTGCTCAGCACCACCAACTTAATGGCGAAAGGGGCCCTCCGAGTGCCAAGGAGAGGGTCAAAGAGTGGTCGCCCTGTGGACCTCACCAGAACCAGGATGAAGGGCGGGGGCCAGCACCTGGCAGTGGCACCCGCCAGGTGTTCTCTTTGGCGGCCATGAGTAAGGAAGGGGGTTCAGGTAAGGGTCCTGTAGGGTTGTGGGGGGATGGTGACCCCATGTGGGGAGCTTCCAACCACGGTAAGGAGAGACGGTAGCACCGCATTTTTTTTTCTTTCCCAGCCTCTGTTGCCGCTGCTCCAGATTCTCCGTGTCCTGTGCCTTTACCCCCAGGAAAACCAGCCCTGCCTGGGGCCGATGGGACCCCCTTTGGCTGTCCGTAAGTTGAGGCGTCAGCAGGGGTGGGGTTAGGGAAGCCGCCCAGGTCTAGTAACAAAACTTGGTAAGTGTTGCACTGCCTTTGGATAACAGTCCTGGGCGCAAAGAGAAGCCAGCTGACCCAGTGGAGTGGACAGTCATGGATGTGGTGGAGTACTTCACTGAGGCGGGCTTCCCGGAGCAGGCCACTGCTTTCCAAGAACAGGTGAGTTTCCAAGCCCTGGGTTTTCCAGAAAGCCCGGGACGCGTGCGTGCGTGCGCGCGCGCGCGCGCGCGCGCAGGAGTAGTAGGTGTTCATTCTGTCGGATCTCCGTCTCGCCCAGGAAATCGATGGCAAGTCTCTGTTGCTCATGCAACGGACAGATGTGCTGACAGGCCTGTCCATCCGCCTGGGTCCAGCTCTGAAGATTTACGAGCACCACATCAAGGTGCTTCAGCAAGGCCACTTTGAGGACGACGACCCTGACGGCTTTGTGGGCTGAGCGCCCAGCCTTGCCCTCTTGCCCCTGCCCATCCCAGCCCCAGTCTGACCCAGGATGTCTCCCCTAAGTCCAGGAGCTGGGGTGAGAACACCCTCAGTCCTTTAACAGACTCCAAGGGGGGGGCGCCCTTCCTGGCTCCTGTCTCCCCTTTGTCTCACAACCCTGCCCTTTAACATACCCCCTTCTCCACAGGAGAGGTGAATGTGGAGTGGAATTTAACACATTCACCCTACAAGGCCAGCCTTCTTCCCCAGGCCAGGACCCTTTTTTTCTGTTGTTTTTTTTTTTTTTTTTTTATTATTATTATTTGAAAAATAAACAGGGGAGCTTCCTATTGCCCCCAGACCCTCTTCAGTTCAGCCAGATGTATCTTATATATAAATGTTTTGTTCTGCCTGTTCATCCTGGTGGGTGGTCTTGCCTCTCCACAATCCATACTCCCCCACCCAGCCCCTGGGGAACAGCTGGGGTTTGGGGGGGGGGGTCCCTGGGTCCTCCCCTTTTTGTCTGTCAGTCGTCGCTCCAGCTGGCTGTATTGCTTTTTAATATTGCACCGAAGGTTTTTTAAATAAAATTTTAAAAAAAAAGAGGAACAGAAAAAAAAATAATAAAACCAGAGTTCATTTTATGAATGGAAGGGGAAGGGGTTGTTGAGTCCTAGAGAGAGCTCAAGGTTAGGGCAGAATAGTCTGGGTTTGGAGAAGAAAGTGTCTGGGCTGCCTGCCTCTGTCAAGTCTGCAACCATTGCTCCCAGGCCAGTAACTGGGGCCCCAGCCATAGTGTCTTTAATGTCCTGCAGCTGAGTGTGATGGTGCATTCCTGCCATCCTCGAGAGGCAGCCTGGGCTTACGTGGAACTCTATCAAAAAGAAAAGCAAGGGCTGGAGAGATGGTTGAGCGGTTAAGGCGCCTGCCTGCTAAGCCTAAGAACCCTGGTTCCAATCTCCAGGTCCCACGTTTAGCCAGATGCAAAGTGACGCAAGGGCGCAATGCCGCACTTGACCACAAGGGGGTGCACACATCTGGATTTTGTTCACAGCAGCTGAGACACTGCTGGCGCACCCATCTCCATCTGTCTCCCTCTCCCTCTCTATATGTCTCTCTCTCTAAAAATAAATAAAATAATTTAAAAGTTTTTTAAAAAGAAAAGCAAAAAAAAAAACAATTTCAAGGGGCATATTGCCTTGTCCTGTTAACCGCAGACCACCTACTTAAAAGTGAACGGGTACCTCCACACTTTGTGAGCATTGTTCGTTTGCCTCTCTGCAGCCCCCCAAAAAACAAAGAGCTTATACAAACTCATTTTAAGCCAAGCCAGGTGGTGGTGAGGCACACCTTTCCCTCCAGCACTTGCAAAGCACAGGTAGCAGGAGGCTCACTACGAGTTCGACGCCAGCCTGAAACTACTTAGTGAATTCCAGGTCAGCCTGGGCCAGAGCGAGACCTTACCGCGGAAAAACAAACCACTTTATAGACACTGGCAGCTGACACTGCTCAGCCAGGATGCTGGGTCCCTCAGTGTGAAGTCACAACCTGCTGTCTGCTTGACTCCAGGCCTTATAATGAATGTACTTGGCTTCCGAGTCATAACGCATACTGTCAGCTTTGCACGTGGCAAGGAATCCCATCTACAAGTGCCAGGGGGACCCCCCCCCCCACGAAGTGTGTTCTGGGGACCAAGGGTCTCGGGATCCTCCCTGCCTTCATTGAAGGCCGCTGGATGAAGTGACCCGGCTAGGACCCATCGCTTCCAGGCTCTCCACGAGTCCCTAAGCAAACTTCACGTGCGTCCATGGAGAACTGAGGTTCTGGGCTCACAGGTGGGTATCCGCCACTTCTGGACCAGTTGTCTCTTCCCGTTTGCACTTGTGTTAGGGATTCGCCAACCCTCTGCGAGAGGGAGAACAAGGCACTTAATGTGTAAGTTGCACCACGCCTTTCCCCCAAGATACAGATATCTGAGTGGGCCTGCTCGCTGCCCTCCGCTGGCTGGTCTCCTCCCGCGTGCCAGGTGCCTGCAGCGCGCAGGGGCGCGTGTGCGCTGGTGGGTGTGTGTGTGTGTGTGGGGAGGGGGTGTCCCCGTGTGTGCGCGCGCGGGGGGGGTGTCCCCGCGTGTGCGCAGCGCCCGGCCAGCGTGTTGACATTCAAATGAGACGAACCCGGCGGAGCCCTGAGAGGTCGAGGTAGGGGCGAGTCCGGAGGCTGCGCTCTGCGCTCCGGCAACCACCAGGTTTCCTGAACTCCTGGGGGCGGGCTTGAGCCCCACGGCCCACCCCCAGCAGCAGAAGTTTAAGAAGCCGCGGGTCTCACGTTGGCCCCTTTGGGGGATGGCTGCGGAGCCTTGGTTTCCAGGGCCACTGTCCCTGGGTCCCGGAGAAACGCCTCCTGTCAATGACGACTTGGAACCCAGGGAGCAGTCCTGCGCACAGGCCAAGTGGTCTTCATCGTCCCCCGGCCGACCTGAGGCTCCCCGGGAGCCCGAGTCCGAGGAGGGTCAGGCGCAGCAGATGCTGAAGGCCCCTGCAGCCGTCACCGCCCCCCAGGCACCCGCTCCGGAGGAGCCCGGGCCACCCCCAGCTCGCCTGTCCCTGGACGCAATGTTCAGCCCCATCACCGAGCAGCTCCGGTACCTGCTCAAAAAGGCAGATGACTTCCAAAGCTACTTACTCTACAGGTGATCCTGGATGGGGTCCCGCCCCCCCCATCACCACCCCCATCTTGAACATGAAGGCAAACACAAAGATCACAAACTGTAGGGGCGCTGGCCCACGACTTTCATCCCAGCGCTCAGGAGGCAGAGGTAGGAGAAGTGCGGTGAGTTCGAGGCCACCCTGAGACTCCATAGTGAATTCCAGGTCAGCCTGGGCCAGAGTGAGACCCTACCTCGATAAAACAGAACAAACAAACAAACAAAAGTTGCTCCAGCTGGGTGTGGTGGCGCACGCCTTTAATTGCAGCACTTGGGAGGCAGAGGCAGGAGGATCACCATGAGTTCGAGGAGACTACATAGTGAATTCCAGGTCAGTGTAGACTCCAGCAAGACCCTCTCTTCCACCCTCCCTCCCCACTCTAGGAGCCAGAAGCAGTCATGAATCCAAGTGATGAGGCATCCAAGTTCCGGGAGGAGAACCGAGGGTGTAGCTATTATTATTTTATCTATTTATTACTTATTATTTTATTTATTTATTTTTATTTTTTTTATTTTTTTATTTTTGGTTTTGCGAGGTAGGGTCTCACTCTAGTCCAGGCTGACCTGGAATTCACTATGTAGTCTCAGGGTGGCCTTGAACTCTCCACAATCCTCCTACCTCTGCCTCCCGAGTGCTGGGATTAAAGGAGTGTACCACCACGCCCGGCAAAAATATATATTGTTCAAATATATTATTTATTTATTTATTTATTTATTTATTTATTTATTTATTTGATTTTCTTTTTTTTGAGGTAGGGTCTCAGTCTGGTCCAGGCTGACCTGGAATTAACTTTGTAGTCTCAGGGTGGCCTCGAACTCTCGGCGATCCTCCTACCTCTGCCTCCCGAGTGCTATTTATTTATTTGAGAGAAAGAGGTAGAGAGAGTGTGAGAGAGAAAGAGAGAATGGGTGCGCCAGGGCCTCCAGCTACTAGATGAAGTCCACACCTGTGCTCCTTTGTGCACCTGGCTTACGTGGGTCCTGGGGAGTCGAATCGAGGTCCTTTGGCTTTGTAGGCAAATGCCTTAACCACTAAGCCATCTCTCCAGCCCTGAGGATGATTTTTTTTTTTTTTTTTTTTTTTTTTTTTTTTACGTTTTTCGGGGTAGGGTCTCACTCTAACCCAGGCTGACCTGGAATTCACTAAGTAGTCTCAGGGTAGCCTTGAACTCATGGTGATTCTCCTACCTCTGCCTCCCGAGTGCTGGGATTAAAGGTGTGCACCACCACGCTCATCTGAGGTTGAACTTTTGAACCTGCCTGCTCCACCTGTCAAGTGCTGGGATCACAGACCTGTACCACCTGGTTTATGTGGCACTGGGGATGGGACTCAGGGTGTCATGCATGCTAAGCAAACGGTACTAACCCTCTTTGACTTACTTATTTTGCAGTGCTGGGATTGGAACCCAGTGCCTTGCATACACTATGTGAGAAAGAAAGAGGCAGAAGCCGGGCGTGGTGGCACACGCCTTTAATCCCAGCACTTGGGAGGCAGAGGTAGGAGGATTGCCGTGAGTTCGAAGCCACCCTGAGACTCCATAGTTAATTCCAGGTCAGCCTGGGCTAGAGCGAGACCCTACTTCGAAAAACAAAAAAAAAAGAAAAAGAAAAAGGAAAAGAAAAGAAAAAAAAGAAAGAAGGAGAGAGAGAATGTGTGCACCAGGGCCTCCAGCCACTGCAAACAAACTCCAGATGCATGCACCCCTTTGTGCAGCTGGCTTATGTAGGTCCTCGGAAATCGAACCCGGATCCTTTGGCTTTGCAGGCAAACGCCTAATTACTAAGCCATCCCTCCAGATGGATTTTTTTTTGTTGTTGTTGTTGTTTTGTTTTCTGGTAACAGTGGTTAGGCCAAGGTTCCAGGTGGTGGAGGGCAGAGTCATGAGGATGCCAGGTAAACGCCCCCCTCTGCTTTCAGCTGGGACCAAGTGCATAAGGAGCAGCTGGCCAGGGCCATACCCACCTTCTTAAAGATGTGTGAGCCCTACTTCCTGTACCTAGAAGCTGCGGCGAGGAGTGTGCCCCCCATCTATGGGGCCCTGCAGGAGCTGGTCCGAAAGGGGGTACGTGCAGGAGCTACCTGAAGCCCCTCACTTAATCACAGCCCCAGGGTGGGGGGCTGGAAAGGTGGCCTCAAGGCTGGCTAA
This sequence comes from Orientallactaga sibirica, assembly GCA_036365145.1. Classification (NCBI taxonomy): domain Eukaryota; kingdom Metazoa; phylum Chordata; class Mammalia; order Rodentia; family Dipodidae; genus Orientallactaga; species Orientallactaga sibirica. The sequence goes on along the minus strand of JAEOAD010002037.1, from coordinate 2,154,925 downwards.
AGGATGTCCTGCTGCGTCCTGTCCATGCAGCTACTGGACATCTCCCAGCAGCTGACCCTGCGTCTGGAGCAGCTGGTCCTCATGTACGCCTCCTTTGGATTCGTGGACCTGGAGGAGACGGATCCCTTGAGGTAAGATGGGAGACGATGGGGGCGATGCGGGTGGCGGAAGTCAGAGGCCCAGCTCATCTTCTACGGCCCCATCTCCTTCTAGCATTTCCTGTTTCTTCTGCGGAAGGTTCTCCATCAGCCCTTCGCATGAAGTGTCCATCTTCAGATACTGTACTCCGGCTGCCTACACTGCCAGCCGCTTTTCCACGGATACCTCTATAAGAAGATGCGCTGGAATTTGGAGATCACCGCAGAGGCTGCCGGCCAAGGAAAAGACCCTCATGTGGATTAGTGAGTACCCCTTTCCTACGCCGGGTTGACCACCCAGGCCTGTATGTAAACCACCAACGGAGAGTGAAAGATGAGTCAGGAACCTGCATGGTATTTGCATTGCTGGGTATAGACTCCAAGGCCTTGCACATGGCGGACAAGCTCTGTACCTTCAACCTTTATTTAATCTTAACTCCACCCTCCCATCAAAACAATAGGTTTCGAGCCGGGCGTGGTGGCGCACGCCTTGAATCCCAGCACTCGGGAGGCAGAGGTAGAAGGATCGCTGTGAGTTCGAGGCCACCCTGAGACTCCATAGTGAATTCCAGGTCAGCCTCGACCACAGTAAGACCCTACTTCGAAAAAAAAAAAAAAAAAATTAAAAAAAAAATAGGTTTCGAGCTGGGCCTTTAATCCCAGCACTCGGGAGGCAGAGGTAGGAGGATGGCCGAGAGTTCAAGGCCACCCTGAGACTACATAGTGAATTCCAGGTCAGCCTGGACCAGAGTGAGACCCTACCTCGAAAAACCAAAAAAATAAAATAAAATAAAATAAAAATAAATTAAAAATATAGAAAATAGGAGCCGGGCGTGGTGGCGCACGCCTTTAATCCCAGCACTCGGGAGGCAGAGGTAGGAGGATCACCGAGAGATCGAGGCCACCCTGAGACTACATAGTTAATTCCAGGTCAGCCTGGGCCAGAGTGAGACCCTACCTTGCAAAACCAAAAAAAGGTTTCGAGCCGGGCCTTTAATCCCAGCACGCAGGAGGCAAAGGTAGGGGGATCACTGTGAATTCAAGACCACCCTGAGACTACAGAGTGAATTGGACTAGAGTGAAACCCTGCCTCGAAAAAAACAAAAACAAAAACAATAAAAACACTGCTGGGCGTAGTGGTCTTTAATCCGACCACTTGGGAGGCAGAGGTGGGTGGACTGCTGTAAATCTGAGGCCACCCTGAGACTCCATAGTGAATTCCAGGTCAGCCTGGGCTACATACAAGCGTTGGGAGACAAGTCCTTAGCGTCCAATCACATTCCTGCCGGAGAACTCTGGGCCTGAGCTGAGCAGAGAAGCTAGGAGCTGAGATCACCACCACCCCTGCTCTCGCCCCTCCCAGCTATTTCTTATGCTACCGAGATACATGGGAGGACGCAAACCAGGGTCCAGCCAACGCCTGCCCGCAGATCCAGAAGCTGTGGTCCATCGGCCGGTGGGTGCCCCTAGGACCAGCGGACGATGACCTTTATTCATGGTAGGAGCCAGGGAGACATGGCACGGTGGGCTGGGGCTAGCTATGGAGGAAGGGGCATAACCCAAGACTGGATCTGCCTCAACCTTGGCTTCCCCTTAGAAGTAGCAGTCACATTTTATTGTGCTCAGAAAACTGCTTTGTGCAGACCACCGTCAGCAACCCTGGAAGGTCTACCCCACTGGCTCGATTTTAAAGATTTCATTTTATTTTATTTATTAGAGACAGAGGGAAAGAGAGAGGGAAAGGGAGAATGGGCGCACCAGGGCCTCTAGCCACTGCAGACGAACTCCAGACTCATGTGCATCTGGTTTATGAGGGACCTGGAGAATCAAACCAGGGTTCTTAGGCTTCACAGGCATGCGCTGATAAGTCATCTCTTCAGCCCTGGCTCGATTTTAAAACAAAACAAACAAACAACAACAACAAAAAAAAAATGCCTGGAGTGGTGGCACATGCCTTTAATCCCAGCACTGGAGGGAGGGAGAGATAGGAGGATCACAGGGAATTCAAAGCCATCCTGAGATTACATAGTGAATTCCAAGTCAGGCTGGACTAGAGGAACACCCTACCTTGGAAAAACCAAACAAAAAAAAAAAAAAACAAGCGGTGTTCAGAGAGGGTTAGCTATCTACCCTGGGACACACCTCCTAGCTGAGTGATTGGCCGGTTACTCAACCACCCCAACAACGAGGAAATAACTTTGCCTGGGGAAGGGTGGGGGGTGTCCCCGCCCCCCCCAAAGCCCCTCCCAACCACTGTCTCTCACTAGAGGGGGAGGAGGGGGTCCCGAGGGGTCCAGTCCAGGCCTGCCTACTTGCAGTCTCCCCACCTTCCCGCCAGGATCCTGTGCCCACAGCCGCCCGGGGACTACCAGCAGCTAATGACCATCGGCTTCGAAGAACCTTCGCATATGCTGGCTACTGACCTGCTGGTACAGATCCTCATGGGTCAAGCAGGCCCGGCTGGACCTCCGAGCACTACGTGGGTTGCACCGGGGTCTTGAACCTTGACAGCCCCAAACTCCCCCATAGAGGTCAGAGAGAGATGGGGAGGGGGGAGAGAGAGATGGACAAGGCGACACCTTGCTTTCCCAGGGGACCCTTCCGGAGCTGGCACGTGTACCCAATACTCCTACACACCAGTTTTGGGTTAAATAAAAAAAAAAAAAAAAATAGAAGCGATCAGCAGGCTCAGCACCCCATGCGAACGCTGCGCCCCGCCCCTCCCTAGGGCGGGCAAGTCCCGCCCACGCGCGCGATGCCTTCTGGGAAATGTAGTCCCGGGACTTAAACCAGTGGTTCACGGACGGGGAGGAGGGTGCATGCGCAGACGCGCCTATGAAGCCCCCCCTCCCAAAAAAAAAAGTGGGGGGGGAGAAGAAGGGAAGTAGTGGCCTCCATCACCACCCCACCCCCACTGTCAACAACCGGAACCCAGAAAAAAAAAAAAAAAAAAAAACACTTGTTTCGGGTAGCGGGGAAATTCAACACCCAACTGGAGGAAGAGACTTGCAGCCGCACCCAAAAGTCCTATTTTAACCCGGAGGTGATTTCTATAGAGTGTGCAAGACTACATTTCCCAGCGTGCCCTAGGAAAGTGCCGGCGATGATAGTTTGCGAAGGGTGGAATCAGACTTTCTTTTCCAGCTTTTTAAAAAATATGTATTTTTTTATTATTCATGTCTTTGAGGGAAAGAGAAAGGCATATATATATATGTATATATGTGTATATATAATGTATGTATAACGAGAGAGAGAGAGGGTGGGTGCACCAGGGCCTCCAGCCACTGCAAACTCCAGTCGCAGGTGCTTGAGTTGTGGGGAATCGAACCAGGATCCTTAGGCTTTGCAGACAAAGGCAAACACCTTAACTGTTAAGCCATCTCTCCAGCCCTTTTTTAAAAAATATATATTTACTTATTTAAGTTTTTCGAGGTAGGGTCTCACTCTAGCCCAGGCTGACCTGGAAGTCACTCTGTAGTCTCAGGATGGCCTCGAACTCACAGCGATCCTCCAACCTCTGCCTCCCAAGTGCTGGGATTAAAGGCGTGCGCCACCACGTCTGACTCTTATTTATTTATTTGCAAGCAGAGACAGAGAATGGGTGCACCAGGGGCTCCAGCTGCTGCAAACTGACTCCAGATGCGGGCGCCATCACCTGGCTCTTAAGTGGGCACTGGAGAGTTGAACCCAGGTCATTAGGCTTTGCAGGCAAGTGCTTAACCTCTGAGCCATCTCTCCAGCCCTTCTTGTCCAGGTTCCGAGTGCAGTCACCGGGCAGATCGCTGTCATTTGTGGGATGTCTTGGGGCGCAGATGGAGGGGGGACGCCCTAAATAACCGCTCTCTCGGACTCACCCCCCAACCTTGGGCTGGCAAGAGACTTAGGCTGAGAAAAGTACAACTCGAACCAACGGGGACCTTCTCGGTCACAACTGGGCCTCTGAGAGGGAAAAGCGTCCCTCAACCATTATCACTGTACTGAGACTTCTACTCTTTACACCAAGATCCCAACTTTTTTCTTTTTTCTTTTTCTTTTTGACAACTTCCTTAACTGTAGACAATATCCCCTGGTACTTCCCTCCCTCCCCCCACCTTCCCCTTTGAAACTCCACTCTCCATCATATTCCCCTCCCCTCCTCAATCCGTCTCTCCAAGATCCCACCTCTGATTCTCCCTCCTTAACAAACACCAAGAGCCGTGACTCTCTGCTGTATTGTTGGGGTTCTGTGTTTTGTTGGGTTTTTTTCTTTCTTTTGTTTTTGAGGTAGGGTCTCACTCTAGGTCAGGCTGACCTGGAATTAACTATGTAGTCTCAGGGTGGCCTCGAACTCACAGTGATCCTCCGACCTCTGCCTCCCTTAGTGCTGGGATTAAAGGCGTGCGCCACCATGTCCAGCTTTGGGTGTTTCATATATACTATTTTAAATTTATTTGTTTATTTGAGAGAGAGTGTGTGACAGAGGCATACAGAAAGAGGAAGCCACTGTAAACAAACTCTAGACACATGCGCCACCATGTGCATCTGGTTTATGTGGGTCCTGGGGAATTGAACCTGGGTCCTTAGGCTTTACAGGCAAGCACCTTAACCACTAAGCCAGCTCTCCAGTCCTGGGTGTTTTATTCTATAACTTTTCACTTTATTCATTTAAAAAAAAACTTTTTATTTTTTATTATTTTTTTGGAGAGAGACACAGAGAGAGAGAGAGACAGAGAGAGAGACAGAGAGAGAGTAATGGGAAGACAGAGATGGGTGCGCCAGCAGTCTCTCAGCTGCTGTGAACGAAATCCAGATGCGTGCGCCCCCTTGTGGTCAAGTGCGGCATTGTGCCCTTGCATCACTTTGCATCTGGCTAAACGTGGGACCTGGAGATTGGAACCGCTGGAGATTGGAACCGGCGTTCTTAGGCTTAGGAGGCAGGTGCCTTAACCGCTAAGCCATCTCTCCAGCCCTCATTTTATTTTTATATTTGAGAGAGAGAGAGACAGAGAATGGGCGCGCCAGGGCCTCTCAGCCGCTGTGAATGAACTCCAGATGCGTGCGCCCCCTTGTGCACATGTGAGCCATTGTATACTTGCGTCACTTTGCATCTGGCTAAACGTGGCACCTGGAGATTCAAACAGGTGTTCTTAGGCTTCGAAGGCAAGCACCTTAAGCACTAAGCCATCTCTCCAGTCCGGTTTTTTCGTTTTTAAAAAAATCATATTCAGAGCCGGGCGTGGTGGCGCACGCCTTTAATCCCAGCACTGGGGAGGCAGAGGTAGGAGGATCGCTGAGAGTTCGAGGCCACCCTGAGACTACATAGTTAATTCCAGGTCAGCCTGGACCAGAGTGAAACCCTACCTTGCAAAACCAAAAAAAAAAAAAAAAAAATCATATTCAGGGCTGGAGGGATGGCTTAGCGATTAAGGCACTTGCTTGCAAAGCCAAAGGACCCAGGTTCAATTCCCCAGAACCCACGTAAGCCACATGCACAAGGTGGCACATAAATCTATGTTTGGAGTTCATTCACAGTGGCTGGAGGCCCTGGTGCGCCCATTCTCTCTCTCTCTCTCTCTCTCTCTTACTCTTTCTGTCAAATAAAAAAAATAAATATATTTTTTAAGCCGGGCGTGGTGGCGCACGCCTTTAATCCCAGCACTCGGGAGGCAGAGGTAGGAGGATCGCTGAGAGTTCGAGGCCACCCTGAGAATACATAGTGAATTCCAGGTCAGCCTGGACCAGAGTGAGACCCTACCTCGAAAAACAAAAAACAAACATATTTATATATATATAAATCATTTTCAGCCGGGTGTGGTGGCACACATCTTTAATCCCAGCACTCAGGAGGCAGAGGTAGGAGGAGCGCCATGAGTTCGAGGCCACCCTGAGACTACATAGTGAATTCCAGGTCAGCCTGGGCTAGAGTGAGACCCTAACTTGAAAAACCAAAAAAAAAAAAAAATCATTTTCTAAAATATTTTATTTATTTACAAGGAGAGAGAGAAAGAAAGAATGGGTGCACCAGGGCTCTAGCCACTGCAAACAAACTCCAGATGCATGCACCACTTTGTGCATCTGGCTAATTTACATGGATACTGGGGAATCAAACCAGGGTCATTAGGCACTGCAGGCAAGTACCTTAACCACTGAACTATCTCTTCAGCCCTTAAATAACTTTTTCTTTTTGGGGGGTGGTTTCAAGGTAGGGTCTCACTCTGGCCCAGGCTGACCTGGAATTCACTCTGTATTCTCAGGGTGGCCTCGAACTCACAGCGATCCTCCTACCTCTGCCTCCCTAGTGCTGGGATTAAAGGCATGCGTCACCATGCCTGGCTCCTTAAATAATTTTTTAAATATTTTATTTATTTGTTTGGAAGCAGAGAGAGAAAAACAGACAGAATGGGAGTACCAGGGTCTCCAGCCATTGCTAGAGACTAAAGGTGTGTGCCACCACACCCGGCAGGGACCTCCAGCTGCTGCAAACTCCCGATGCATTTACTACCTTGTGCATCTGGCTTTACCTGGGTACTGGGGAATTGAACTCGGGTCATTAGGTTTGCAGGCAAGCACATTAACCACTGAGCCGTCTCCGCAGCCCTTCACTTTATTTTATTTATTTATTTATTTTGGAGAGAGACACAGAGAGAGAGAAAGAGACAGAGAGACAGAGAGGAAGACAGAGATGGGTGCGCCAGCAGTCTCTCAGCTGCTGCGAACGAAATCCAGATGTGAGCGCCCCCTTGTGGTCAAGTGAGGCATTGCGCCCTTGTGTCACTTTGCATCTGGCTAAACGTGGGACCTGGAGATTGGAACTGCTGGAGATTGGAACCAGCATTGGGTACTGGGGAAGGCGCCTTAACCACTAAGCCATCTCTCCAGCCCCACTTTATTTTTTGAGATTAGAGTAGCCCAAGGAGTCTTCCCAGTATTGAAATCGCAGGCGCTCACTCACCATGCCCAGGTTTTACATGGGGGCTGGGACTCATTTTTGCATGGCAAACATTTTCCTCCCTGAGCCATGTCCGCAGCCCCTGGCTTTTGTTTTTTAGTTATTCCTCCCCAGACAAGGTCATGCTATATATGTAGCCAAGGCTGGCCTTGAGCTGTTCTTTTTTTTTTCTTTCTTTTCTTTTTTTTTTTTTTTTTGGTTTTTCGAGGTAGAGTCTCACTCCGGCCCAGGCTGACCTGGAATTCACCATTTAGTCTCAGGGTGGCCTCGAACTCTCGGCGATCCTCCTACTTCTGCCTCCCGAGTGCTGGGATTAAAGGTGTGCGCCACCATGTCTGGCACTTTCCTTCTTTTTTTAAAAGATTTATTTTTATTTATTTATTAGAGACAGAGAGAGAACATGGGTGCGCCAGGGCCGCCAACCACTGCAAACAAACTCCAGATGCATGCGTCACCATGTACATCTGGCTTATGTGGGTCCTAGAGAGTCGAACCTGGATCCTTAGGCTTCACAAGCATATGCCTTAACTGCTAAGCCATCTCTACAGCCCTTGTTTGCTTTTTTTTTTTTTTTTTTTTTTTTTTTTTTGGAGGTAGAGTCTCACTTTAGCCCAGGCTAACCTGGAATTCACTCTGGAGTCTCAGGGTGGCCTTGAACTCACAATGATTCTCCTACCTCTGCCTCCCAAGTGCTGGGATTAAAGGCGTGCACCACCATGCCCGGGTCTTGTTTGCTTTTTAAAAATATATATATTTAATTTATTTTTTTGAGAGAGAGAAAGAGAGAGGGGGCACATGAGTGCGCCAGGGCCTCCAGCCACTGCAAACGAACTCCAGATGCACGCATCCCTCATGCATCTGGCTTACGTGGGTCCTGGAGAATCGAACCGGGATCCTTTGGCTTTGCAGGCAAAAGCCTCAACTGCTAAGCCATCTCTCCAGCCCCCTTGTTTGCTTTTTAGAGGTAAAGTTTCACTCTAGCCCAGGCTGACCTTCACTATGTAATTTCATGGTGGCCTTGAACTCATGGTGATCCTCCTACCTCTGCCTCCCAAGTACTGGGATTAAAGGTGTGTGTCGCCACATTCGGCTGAGCTTTTCTAAAAATAAAATGACCAGATTTGAGCTGAGGAGATGGCTCAGTGATTAAATGTGCTTGATTACAAGGTTCGATTCCTCATTACTCATTTAAAGCCAGAGGCATAGAGTGGCACATGCATCTGGAGTTCCTTTGCAAGTGGTTGGAGGCGCTGGTGTGCCCATATATTTTTACCTCTCAAATATATATATTTTTTTGTTTTTGTTTTTTTCGAGGTAGGGTCTCACTGTGGTCCAGGCTGATCTGGAATTAAATATGTAGTCTCAGGGTAGCCTCAAACTCATGGCGATCATCCTACCTCTGCCTCCCAAGTGTTGGGATTAAAGGCGTGCGCCACCATGCCCGGCTTCAAATATATATATATATATTTTTTTTTTTTTTTTGAGATAATGTCTCTCTCTAGCCTAGGCTGACCTGGAATTCACTATGTAGTCTCAGGGTGGTCTCAAACTCACAGCAATCCTCCTACCTCTGCCTCCCGATTGCTGGGATTAAAGGCGTTTGCCACCACGCCTGGTTTTCAAATAATTAAAAACAGATTCATTTTAGTGATATTTAACCCAATATATTCCAAAATATTATTTCAACAATAATCTATGTGAGAAAATTAATGAGGGCTCAGAAGATGACCCAGAGGTTAAAGGTACTTGGGTGCAAAGCTTACTGACCTGAGTTCCACTCCTCTGCATTCATATAAAACCAGATATTATATGCAGGAACAGGAGGCCCTGGCATGCCCATTCTCTTAAAAAAATTTTTTTTTTTGCAAGTAGGGTCTCACTTTAGCCCAGGCTGACCTGGAATTCATTACGAGTGTCAGGGTGGCCTTGAACTCACAGCAATTCTCCTACCTCTGCCTGCCAAGTGCTGGGATTAAAGGTGTTGTCCATCATGCCCAGCTTCAAATAATTTTTTTTGGGGGGGAGAGAGACACAGAGAAAGAGAGGGAGAGGAAGACAGATAGAGATGGGCGCGCCAGCAGTCTCTCAGCTGCTGTGAACGAAATCCAGATGCGTGAGCCCCCTTGTGGTCAAGTGTGGCATTGCGCCCTTGCGTCACTTTGCATCTGGCTAAACGTGGGACCTGGAGATTGGAACCAGCGTTCTTAGGGTTAGCAGGCAGGCGCCTAAACTGCTAAGCCACCTCTCCAGCCCAATGTTTTAAACATTTTTTTATGAGAGCAAGAAAAGAGAATGGACACACCAGGGTCTCCAGCCACTGCAACTGAACTCCAGACATGTGTTCCACCTGGTGCTCATGCATCATGTGTGCATCACCTGGAGAGTCGAACATGGATCCTTAGGCTTTGCAGGCACGAGCCTTAATCATTAAGCCATCTGTCCAGCCCTCAATTATTTTTGAAAAATTCATGGGCCAGGCGTGGTCTTTAATCCCAGCACTCATGAAGCAGAGGTGGGAGGATCACTGTGAGTTGGAGGCCACCCTGAGACTACAGAGTGCATTCCAGATCAACCTGGACTAGAGCGAGACCCTACTTTGAAAAACCACAAAAAAATTTTTTTAAATGGATATTTCCCTTTGTGTAAGTTTTTGAAGTCTGGTGAGACCTTTTTCCCCTGGTATGTACTTAACACTTTCAGCACATCTCAATTTAGATAAGCCACAAGCAGCTTAAGACTATCTCCCGTAAGCCAAATCCACAATCTGCTTAAAGCCTGGAAGTTTCTGGTGGGTGGCAGCAGCAGCAGGGGAAGAAAAGAAATAAGCTTGACATCCAGGGTCCGGTTACTCAGGAACTGCTCACGCCCATGACCCTCAAATTCCGGATGTGTCTGAATCAAGTAGGGAGTTTCAGCATTAGTTCTGGGTTGGAGCCTAGGAACATGCATTTCTGCCATCTTTTTTTTTTTTTTTTTTTTTTGGAGAGAGTCACAGAGAGAGAGAGAGAGAGACAGAGGGAGAGGGAGACAGATAGAGATGGGCGCGCCAGCAGCCTCTCAGCTGCTGTGAATGAAATCCAGATGTGTGCGCCCCCTTGTGGTCAAGTGCGGCATTGCACCCTTGCGTCACTTTGCATCTGGCTAAACGTGGGACCTGGAGATTGGAACCAGCGTTCTTAGGCGCCTTAACCACTAAGCCATCTCCCAGCCCCCTTTTTTTTTTCTTCAGTGTTGTAAATGGAACCAAAGCTTTATGTATGCTAGCAGGAACTTGACCAGAGTATGTGCATTTCTGACTCAATGATCCTTCTAGCCCAGAAACTACACTTTAAGAGTTACTGGTCAAGAGTTACTGGTCCCAGCACTCGGGCTGCAGAGGTATGGCTTTGCAGTTACCCTGAGACACATAGGAATCCAGGTCAGCCTGGACTAGAGTGAGACCCTACCTCGAAAAACCAAAAAAACAAAAAAAAACAAAAAAAAACAAAGAGTTACCGGTCAAGGGGCTGGAGAGATGGCTTAGCAGTTAAGACACAAGGATCCAGGTTCAATTCTCAGGACCCACGTAAGCCAGATGCACAATGTGGCCTGGAGTTCCCTTGCTGTGGCCTGAGGCCCTGGTGTGCCCATTATCTCTCTCTCTCCCTGCCTGTTCTCTATCTTAAATACAAATAATAATTAATAAATATAAAAAAAGAGTTACCGGTCAAAGCTGGGTGTGGTGGCGCATGCCTTTAATCCCAGCACTTGAGAGACAGAGGCAGGAGGATCAAAGTGAGTTTGAGGCCACCCTAAGACTACAAAGTGAATTCCAGGTCAGCCTGGGTTAGAGTAAGACCCTATCTTGAAAAAGCCAAAAAAATAAAAAATAAAAAATAATAAAAAATAAAGTTACAGGTCAGTGTCTCCATTAGAGCTCTCAAAATTGGCTACACGTGGGAATGACCTTTTTGTTTTTTTGGGGGGGTTGGAGGTAGTGATAAAGGCACTTGCCTGCAAAATCTAATGACCTAAAGCCGGGCGTGGTGGCGCACGCCTTTAATCCCAGCACTTGGGAGGCAGAGGTAGGAGGATCACCATGAGTTCAAGGCCACCCTGAGACTACATAGTGAATTCCAGGTCAGCCTGGACCAGAGTGAGACCCTACCTTGAAAAACCAAAAAAAAAAAAAAAAAAATCTAATGACCTGGGTTCAATTCCCCAGTATCCACATAAAGCCAGATGCACAAAGTGGCACATGCATCTGGAGTTTGTTTGCAGCATTTGGAGGTTCTGGCATGTCCATTCTCCTTTCTCTCTTTGCTTGCAAGTAAATAAAAACACATTTTAAAAAAGGGGACTTGGCTGGAGAAGATGGCTTAGCGTGTAAGGCATTTGCCTGCAAAGCCAAAGGATCCTGGTTCAATTCCCCAGGACCCACATAAGCCAGATGCACAAGGTGGCACATGTGTCTGGAGTTCGTTTGCAGTGGCTGGAAGCCCTGGCATACCCATTCTCTCTCACTCTTTCTCTCTCTCTCAAATAAATAAATAAAATATATTTTAAAAATAAATAAAAAATAAAAAAGGGCTGTAGAGATGGCTTAGCAGTTGAGGCACTTGCATGCAAAGCCAAAGGACTCAGGTTCAATTCTCCAGGACCCATATCAAACCAGATGCACAAGGGGCACATGCATCTGCAGTTCATTTGCAGTGGGTGGAGGCCCTGGTTTGCCCATTTTTTCTCTCTCTCAAATGAATAAATATAAAAAACTGTTGCTGGAGGCTGGAGAGATGGCTTAGCAGTTAAGGTACTTGCCTGCAAGGCCCAAGGACCCAGGTTCGATTCTCCAGTACCCATGTAAGCCAGATGCACAGGTGGCGCATGAATCTGGAGTTTGTTTGCCACCTGCCTACGAAGCCTAAGGACCCATGTTCAACTCTCCAGATCCCATGTAAGCCAGACACACAAAGGTAAGGCAAGTGCAAGGTTACACATGCCCAGTAGGTGTTACAAGTGTCTGGAGTTCAATTGCAATGGCTGAGGCCCTGAAGTGCCAATTCTCTCTAAAATAAAAAAAAAAATTAAGGGGCTGAAGAGATGGCTTAGGGGTTAAGGCGCCTGCCTCCTAAGCCTAAGAACACTGGTTCAATCTCCAGCGGTTCCAATCTCCAGGTCCCACGTTTAGCCAGATGCAAAGTGACGCAAGGGTGCAATGCCACACTTGACCACAAGGGGGCGCATGCGTCTGGATTTCGTTCACAGCAGCTGAGAGACTGCTGGCATGCCCATCTCTGTCTCCCTCTCCCTCTCTGTCTGTCTCTCTCCAAAAAAAAAAAAAAATTAAAATATTGCTAGGTCTCACCTTTTCGGACCTCAGTGATCTCTAAGGAGCTGTTACCTACAGCTGCAGTATGGAAGCTGCAGACACAGTTCAAAGCTAGCATAGATGATGTCCAGAAGGACAACATAAGCAGAGCTTGCTTTCTGACCGCCACACAAGTCTCTTGCCAATATTGTTTGCCACCTTAAAAGGTGTTTCTGCCGGGCGTGGTGGCGCACGCCTTTAATCCCAGCACTCGGGAGGCAGAGGTAGGAGGATCACCGTGAGACTACATAGTGCATTCTAGGTCAGCCTGAGCTAGAGTGAGACCCTACCTCGAAAAACCAAGAAAAAATTAAAATTAAAAGAAAAAATTAAAAGGGGGTGTGGCAAAATGTATAAATTCAGTTTTTTTTTTTTTTTTTTTTTTTTTGGTTTTGCGAGATAGGGTCTCACTCTGGTCCAGGCTGACCTGGAATTCACTCTGTAGTCTCAGGGTGGCCTTGAACTCATGGTGATCCTCCTACCTCTGCCTCCCGAGTGCTGGGATTAAAGGCGTGCGCCACCACACCCGGCAGGTTTTTTTTTTTTTTTTTTTTTTTTTTTTTTGAGGCAAGTCCAACAGACTAGCTTTTTGTTTTGGTTGTTTGTTTTGTTTTTCGAGGTAGGGTCTTGTTCTAGCTCAGGCTGACCTGGAATTCACTCTGTAGTCTTAGGGTGGCCTCGAACTCATGGCGATCCTCCTACCTCTGCCTCCCTAGTGCTGGGATTAAAGGCGTGCACCACCACGCCAGGCTTTTTTTTGTTTTTGTTTTTTTTTAGCTAGAGTCTCGCTCTAGCCCAGGCTGACATGAAATTCACTATGTAGGTAGGGTGGCCTTGAACTCACAATGATCCTGCAAAGCCTAAGGACTCAGGTTCGATTCTCCAGGCCCCAAGTAAAGCCAAACGCACAAGGTGGTGCACGCGTCTAGAGTTTGTTTGCAATGGCTGCAGGCCCTGGTGCACCCATTCTATCTGCCTCTCTCTCTCTCTCTCTCTCTCTCTCTCTCAAATGCATAAATTTTTATTTTCATTTTCATTTTATTTTTTGTTTTTTCGAGGTAGGGTCTCACTTTGGCCCAGACTCACCTGGAATTCACTGTAGTCCCAGGCTGGCCTCGAACTCACAGTGATCCTCCTACCTCTGCCTCCTGCGTGCTGGGATTAAAGGCGTGCACCACCACGCCCGGCTTCAAATGAGTAAACTTAAAAAAAAAAAAAAACTTTTTTTTTTTTTTTTTTTTTTTTTTTTTTTTTTTTGAGTTGAAGTGTAGAGAAAGCACTGAGCACCGCCTTTTGCACGCACGACGCCAGAGGGCAGTAGGCGGGCCCGCCTCGGTGCGCTCTGGGCCATTCCAGCTTTCCAGCTCGCGCCCCTTGTGGCTGCGCTGCCGCCCCACTCCAGCTAAGTACCCAGAAGATAAAACAACTTGCGCAGCTCAAGAAAAGTGGGAGGGTGTGGAATGTGTGTGCGTGTGTGTTTAACTCACAAATTTGAGGGTGCCGGTCACTTCCCTAGTGTAGGCTATCAACAGTTTTATAAGACACCAGTACATGTCACAAAGTCAAAATCACGGGATGGGCTGGATTTCAAGGTTCCGGGTGCAGAGGCTTGAATTCTCTCCCTAGACGGTCTGCAGATGCTCAGAAGGGCGCGTCACCTCCGGCCAGGGGGAGGGGTCCCATTCCTATTCAAACCTCAAGGTTTGCGCTCCTGGGGAAAAGATGGATAGACAGATGGAAGGGAAGATAGATAGATGGAAGATCCAGGGACCCCCCCTCCCCCGCACCGCCTCCAGGTACAGGAGGAATAGTTTGGAACCCCGGGACCACCACCCCTTTCCCCGCGCCCCCGCTTCACCCTCCCAGGTGTTCCTGGACTTTAAGTCCGGGCCAGGGTGGACCAGGGAAACTGCGTCCATGCAGGGAAGAGAGCAAGGGCGACTATCTCTGGGGAAGGGCGGGGGGCGGTCCCACCTGCTCCAGGCCGTTCTCCGAGGCCTTTCTGCGAGGAGGGGGCCAGGTCACCGCCAACTTTCCATCGCCCTTGCTGGCTGCGGAGGGAAGGGACACTCAGCCCAGGTTGCCCCACCTCTCACCAGCCCGTGGACGGCCGCACCCCTTAAACACATACAGGTGTTCACCCCCCTCCCTCCACCCACCGTGGAGGCCTCCACCCAGTTCTGGGGATCAAGGAACACGAATGAGGCAAACTCCGAGATAGGAGTCCCCAAAATACAGAGTTCCAGAACCCAGTCAAGGGTTCCAAGACACTGGCATGGATCCATGCCAGTAGGGTAGCCCCCCCCAAAAAAAGGAAAGTTGAGGGGCTGGAGAGATGACTTAGCGGTTAAGGCGCTTGCCTGCGAAGCCTAAGGACTCGGGGTCGATTCCCCAGAACCCACTTAAAGCCAAATGCACAAGGTGGCGCGTGTGTCTGGAGTTGCGCCTGTTGAACCCATTCTCTCTCTCTCCCCCTCTTTCTCTCTCAAATAAATAAATAATTTTTTAAAGGAGTGGTTGGAGGGGCTGGAGAGATGGCTTAGCAGTTAAGGTGCTTGCCTGCAAAGTCAAAGGACCCAGGTTCAATTCCCCAGGACCCACGTAAGCTAATGCACAAGGTGATGCATGTACCTGCAGCTTGTCTGTGGGAACTGGAGGTCCTGGCATGCCCATTCTCGGAAGGAAGGGAGGGAGGGAGGGAGGGAGGAGTGGCTGGAGAGATGACTTAGTGGTTAAGGAGTTTGCCTGCTAAGCCTAAAGACCCAGGTTCAAGTCCCCCAGGACCCACATAAGCCAGATGCGCAAGGTGGTGCACGCATTTGGAGTTGATATGCAGTAGCTGGAGGCCCTGGCGCGCCCATTCTCTCTGTCTCTCTTCTCTCATCTATAAAAATATTTTTTAAAAATCATTTTTTTAGAACACTTGAGAAGGATCTCAGGAGCCTGGCATCTCCTGTAGAGGAAGAAGCCGAGGGACGAAGGAATGTCACCAGATTTGGGTGGTCGTTGGGGGCAGCTGGAGCCCTTGGTGGTGTGTGTGTGTGTGTGTATGTAGGGGTGGGGATGCGGGCCTGGCATCGCTGCTTACCGGTGAGGCTGGGCGCGGGCTCCTTGAAGTCGTCCGTGGCGCCGTAGATGCTGCGCCTTTGCAGATGCAGCTCCCGCTCGCGCTCGCGCGCCTCGCGCACCTCCAGCTCCAGCAGGGACGCGCGCGCCAACGCCGGGCAGCGGCTCTGCACCGCGGAGCGCGGACGCCCAGCGGACTCCGGCCACCGCTGGTCTCCCGCGAGGTCCTCCGCCGCTGCAGCCGCCGCCGAGGTCTCGAAGAAGCGTTTGAGCTCATCCAGAGGTTGCGGCGAAGGCCGTGCGCGGGGTGCCCGGGGCTCCGGGTACGCGAGCGCCGTCTGCCGGTGAGCCTCGCGCTCGATGTCACGCAGCATCTTCGCGCCCGCCCGTGCGCGCTCCGCCGTGCGCGGGAGCGCGGGGCCCGTGCCGGGAAGGCTGAGCACCGGCCGCACGCGCAACTCGATGAGCTCCAGACCCGCGCGCACCGGGCTCAGCCCCCGGCTCCGGCGCAGGCTCTCCTCGCGCTCGCAGCTGCGGCGGATTTCGCGCTCGATGGGCGTCTCCATCTACAGCAGGCAACTCCGCGGGCGCCCGTTGCGCTCTGCTGGGCACCGTAGAGGGGGGAAAAAAGAAAAAAGAAAAAAACGCAGCCGAGGTGTTTCCAGGCTGGACGAGGACGTGTCCGAGCCAAGAGAAGGACTTACAAACCCCCGGCACCACCGCGCTCTTGCGTACGTGCCAAGGCTGCCCACGGTCGTCGCTACCTGGATCTGCAGGCTGCGGCGGGCTCCGCTGGCACCCGTGGAACTTCGCCCTGTCGTTTCGGTGATCCCAATGTCCTGCCCTCTGGAGGGCACGCAAAACCTCACCGCCTGGCCTGGGGAACTTCCGTGTCCTGATCGGGGGACACGACCCCCAGGGATTTCCCCCCCTCTCTCTGGCTCGCTGTCCCCGTCCCTGGGGGACTCAGATGATGCCAGAATCAGGAGTTTGGAAGCGTCAGATCCCGGAGCTGGCCTTGTGATGCCCAGGACCTCTGTGCCCTGCGCAGTACCTGTGGCGGCAGACGCTGCCCGCGGTTGTGAGGCGTCACCTGCACCAGCCGCTTCTCTGACCCGCCTCTGTCCTCCAAAGAACTGCCCCCGAGGGTAGGACTGGGCACCGCCCCCGGGCACCTGCCCGCGAGGACTCAGAGGCCCGCCTTGACCCCGCCCTGGGTGGGGCGTGGGTGCCTCCTTCCGAGGGGATTTTCTGCCACTCGGGTCAACTCAGGCCACAGTTTTTAAGAGGGGACTTCCCCAGACCCCAGTCCACCACCCAAACGGGGGGCACCAATATGGGTCCCTGGGGGCGCACTCAGGGTTCCACGTTCCCAGCATGGCCTTGGAGACGTGGTCCAGGTAGGGCACTCGCTTGGGCCTCGGAACCGACCGCCCAGGGGAAGTCCTCGGTGTCCATTCTCCTCGGACCTCACACAGTCCCCGCCCAGCCTGGCCAGCGACACCCTGGACCTCCCTCCACGCGGGATCGCTGCGGCGCACGGCTCCGGCCCGACGAGGGCGCCCAGGAGCCTCTTCCTCTCGGGGTTCAGCTAGCGGTGGCCAGTCCCTGAGCCCCTGGGCCCCGACCCCCAGCGGTTCCTCCCTCTCTCCTCCCTTCCAGACAAGCCCGTGAGCTGCCTGGGCGAGGTGGGGAAGATGCGCAGCAATTGGTGCTAGGAGGCGATTGTCACCTTGGGCCCAGGCGGACCCGGAAGGCCCAGCCCCCCAGTGTCTGCAGCCAGACAGTGGTCGTGTCGTTCAAGGGCAGGGTGGACGCCCCACAGCACTAGCGACCCACTCCCAGGAACATTTTCCTCACGCACAGATTGGATGCGTGCTTTCCCACAAACCCCGCCAACTGGCTCCATTTCTTTGTGACCCTGAAGAAATAGTTACCTAAGGAAAAATAGGGAGTCAGGTGACCGGAGGGAGGGATGGCTTAGCGGTTAAGGCGCTTGCCTATCAAGCCAATGGACCTAGGTTCGATTCCCCAAGAGCCACCTAAGCCAGGGCCTCCAGCTTCACTGCACATGAACTCCAGATGCATGCATCACTTTATGTATCTGGATTACGTGGGTCCTGGGGAATTGAACCTGGGACCTTTTTGGCTTTGCAGGCAAGCACCTTAACCACTAAGCTATCTCTCCAGCCTAATATTGTATTTTTAGTTACTTATTTATTAGACAGAATGGGCATGCCAGTGCTCTATCCACTGCACACGAACTCCAGATGCATGTGCCACAATATGCATCTGGCTTATGTGGGACCTGGAGTATTGACCCTGGGTCCTGAGGCTTGGCAGGCAAGCACCTTAACCGCTAAGCTGTCTCTCCAGCCCTTTTATTTTTGTTTTGTTTTGTTTTTCGAGGTAGGGTCTCACTCTAACTCAGGCTGACCTGGAATTCACTATGTAGTCTCAAGGTGGCCTAGAACTCACGGTGACCTCACCTCTGCCTCCTAAGTGCTGGGATTAAAGACGTGTGCCACCATGCCCAGCTTCCAGCCCATTTTTTTTTTAATAATTTTATCTTTTTGATTTTTTTTTTTTTTTTGTTTTTTTTCGAGGTAGGGTCTCACTCTAGCCCAGGCTGACCTGGAATTAACTATGTAGTCTCAGGATGGCCTTGAACTCATGGCAATCCTCCTACCTCTGCCTCCCAAGTGTTGGGATTAAAGGCATGCGCCACCACGCCCGGCTTCTTTTTGATTTTTAAAAAATTTTTATTTGTTTATCTGAGACACACAGAAAGAAAATGGATGCACCAGAGTCTCTAGCCATTGAAAACGAACTCCAGACACGTGTGCCACGATGTGCCACTGGCTTTTATAGGTGCTGGGGAATCGAACCTGGGTCCTTAGGCTTCACAGGCAAGTGCCTTAACAGCTAAGCCATCTCTCCAGGCCCCCTTTTTTGTTTCTTTTTCTTTTTGTTTCTTTTGAGGTAGGGTCTTACTCTAGTCCAAGCTGACCTAGATTTCATTCTGTCGTCCCAGGCTGGCCTTGAATTCACAGCGATCCTCCCACTTCAGCCTCCTAAGTACTGGGATTTGAAGGTGTGGGCCGCCATGCCTGGCCTGATGTCCACTCTTTGATTTTCTTAACTGTTAAATAGCCGGGTGCATCGGAAGTTGCCTTCACTTTGTTCTACTGGACTGGCTCCTGCGCCAGGCTGCTGGGTTCTCTGGCATGATTGTGTCTGCCCCTCAAAACCTGCTCCAAATAAAATAAAATAAGAGACGGCTTAGCGGTTAAGGCCTTTGCCTGCAAAGCCAAAGGACCTCAGTTCAATTCCTCAGGACCCATGTAAACCAGCTGCACAAGGGGGCACATGCGTCTGGAGTTCATTTGCAGTGGCTGAAGGTCCTGGTGTGCCCATTCTCTCTCCCTCTCTCTCTCTCTCTGCCTCTTTGTCTCTTAAATAAATAAGAAGACTTTTTTAAAATTTTTATTATTTTTTTTATTTATTTGCAAGCAGAGAGAGAGAGATAGAAGAGAAGCACACAGAGAGCAAATGGGCACACCAGGGCCTCCAGCCACTGCAAATGAACTCCAGATACATGTGCCCCTTGTGCATCTGGCTTACGTGGGTCCTGGAGAATTGAACCGGGATCCTTTGGCTTCGCAGGCAAACGCCTTAACCGTTAAGCCATTTCTCCAGCCCAATAAGAAGATTTTATAAAATAAAATTAAAGTGTTCTTAAAAGGGGGCCCTGGAGAGATGGCTTAGTGGTTAAGGTGTTTGTGAAGCCAAAGGACCCAGGTTTGATTCCCCAGAACCCATGTAAGCCTGATGCACAAAGTGATGCATGCATCTGGTGTTCATTTGTAGTGGCTGGAGGCCCTGGCATGTCCATTCTTTCTCTCTCTTTGTGCCTCTCTCTCTCAACAAGTCAAATCAAATAAAAACTTAAAAAAAAAAAACAGGGGAGGTCATGAGCCTTAGGGGTATAAAGCCTGCTCTTGTCTGACTAAATGTATATATTATTCCCATCAAGCTGCCCTGAAAGCACTACACTTAATGTTCATATTCACATATTAATGCTACTCTCACTTCTGGTTAGAGAAGCTTCTCTTTTCAGATGGCAATGACCACTGGGATGACCCAAAAGGCAACATAGTGCTGAGAAGAAGGGATGGAGGAGTGCCCAGCACTGAAACATCTCTGTCACACCCTCCAAGGCTCAGGGCCCATTGCGGAAGAGGGGACGGATAGAATGGAAGAGCCAAAGGAAGAGTACGACTCCTTCCAATGCAACTGTCCAGACAGAAACTGGCCTCGATATCCATGACCTTGCAGTGCCTAGCAATACCTTCGCAAGACCCTCAAAATAGAAGAAAAAGATGATGACATCAAATTAAAAGAGAGACTAATGGAGAGAGGGAGGGGATATGATGGAGATTGGTGTTCTAAAGTGGAATGGGGGGAGGGGAGGGAAATATCATGTATTTTTTGTATGTAAGTATAGAAATTTTCAATAAAAAAATTTAAATTAAAAAAAATTTTTTAAGAAGTCACACACACACACACACACACACACACACACAAACCCACCAGAGCCGGCCATGGTGGTGCACGCCTTTAATCCCAGCCTTCTAGAGGCAGCAGAGGTAGGAGGAAGTTTGAGGCCAGCCTGAGACTACATAGACTAGACTCGAGTGAGACTCGACCTTGAGAAAGAAAGAAAAAAAAAAAAACGGCTTCAACCTTCAAGTCTGAGATGAGACTCCCTGCCACCCTGTGAGTGCCCAGGGGGTGTGGCACCCTGCCTGCCACGCCAGCACTGTGGAGGTGGACATAGAAGACTCCTGGGACAAGCTGCCCAGCTAGACCAGCTCCATAGGTGAGTTCTAGGTTCGACTGGGAGACCTTGTTTCAAGGAAAAAGCTGGAGAACAAACGAGAAAGCTATCCCTCGGCCACCTCTGACCTCCACGTGCATGCGAGGGTGGGGTGGGGGCGGGGGACAATCACCGGTGCACACACACAAAGAAAGAGAAATTGTGGAAGGAACCCCGAGAGTGTGATATGAGGACACCCTTACCTCTCTTGGCTGTTTTTTTTTTAATTTATTTTTTATTTATTTAAGAGACAGAAAGAGGCAGAGAGAGAGAAAGGGCACACCAGGGCCTCCAGCCACTGCAAACGAACTCCAGATGCATGTGCCCCCTTGTGCATCTGGCTTATGTGGGCCCTGGAGAATCAAACCGGGATCCTTTGGCTTTGCAGGCAAACACCTTAACCGCTAAGCCATCCCTCCAGCCCCCTCTCTTGGCTGTTTTGTTGTGTGGTGGTACTCGGAATGGAAACTCAAGGCCCTGCTCTACCACTGAGCCGTGGGGACTGACAGAGGATTGGCTGAGGAAGGAATGCTGTGGTACACAGGTGGTCAGAGACCACTTCTCTGAAGAGATGGCATTTTATTTTTATTTTTTATTTTATTTAATTAATTAATTTATTTATTTTTGGTTTTGCGAGGTAGGGTCTCACTCTGGTCCAGGCTGACCTGGAATTAACTATGTAGTCTCAGGGTAGCCTCGAACTCTTGGCGATCCTCCTACCTCTGCCTCCCGAGTGCTGGGATTAAAGGTGTGCGCCACCACGCCCAGCTATTTTTTATTTTATTTTTATTTATTTATTTGAGAGAGGGAAAGAAGCAGAGAGAGAGAATGGGTGTGCCAGGGCCTCCAGCCACTCTAGATGCATGTGCCCCCTTGTGCATCTGGCTTATGTGGGTCCTGGAGAATAGAACCAGGATCCCTTGGCTTTGCAGGCAAGTGCCTTAACCTCTAAGCCATCTCTCCAGCCCTTGATTTATTTATTTTATTTTATTTTATTTATTTTGTTTTTTTCAAGGTGGGAGTCAGAGGTTGGAGGATCGCAGTGAGTTCGAGGCCAACCTGAGACCACATAGTGTATTCCAGGTCAGCCCGGGCTAGAGCGAGACCCTACCTCAAACAAAACAAAACAAAACAAACAACAACAAAAACCCTTGGTTCAGTCTCCAGTACCACATACAAAAAGGTTAAGGTCAGCATTGCATGCTGCAACCAGGGCTATGACAGAATATAGCTGTTTAATCAAGTGAGAAGAGAGGGGCTGTCCCATTAAGAATGGGATTGGGTGGGCTGGAGAGATGGCTTAGTGGTTTAGGCACCTGCCTGCTAAGCCTAAGAACCCAGTTCCAATCTCCAGGTCCCACTTTTAGCCAGATGCAAAGTGACGCAAGGGCGCAATGCCACACTTGACCACAAGGGGGCGTGCACATCTGGAGTTCATTCACAGCAGCTGAGAAGCTGCTGGCACACCCATTCTTTCTCTCTCTCTCTCTCTCTCTCTCTCTCTCTCCAAAAAAAGAAAAAGAATAGGAGCCGGGCGTGGTGGCGCACGCCTTTAATCCCAGCACTCGGGAGGCAGAGGTAGGAGGGTCGCCAAGAGTTCGAGGCCACCCTGAGACTACATAGTTAATTCCAGGTCAGCCTGGACCAGAGTGAAACCCTACCTCGCAAAACCAAAAAAAAAAAAAAAAAAAAAAAAAAGGATTGGGGACTGGAGAGATAGGTTAGTGGTTAAACACTTGTCTGTGAAGCCTAAGGACCCCGGTTCAAGGCTCGAGTATCCTTGTAAGCCAGCTACACAAGGTGGTGCATGCATCTGGAGTTCGTTTGCAGTGGATGGAGGCCCTGGTGCACCCATTCTCTCTCTCTTTCCCTATCTGTCGCTCTCAAATAAATAAATAAAAATTAATTAAGAATGGGATTAGAAAGGGCTGGAGAGATGGCTTAGTGGTTAAGGCACCTGCATGCAAAGCCAAAGGACCCAGGTTTGATTCTCCACTACCCCTGTAAGCCAGATGCACAAGGTGGTTCATGCATCTGGAGTTCATTTGCAGTGGCTGGAGGCCCTGCTGTGCCCTTTCTCTTTCTCTGTCTCATAAATAAATGAAAAAATTTTAAAAATTGACCAGCGTGGGTGGCATATGTCTTTAATCCCAGCACTGGGGAGGCAAAAGTAGGAGGGTCACTGTGAGTTCAAGGCCACTCTGAGACTACATAATGAATTCCAGGTCAGCCTGGGCTACAGTGAGACCCTACCCAGAAAAACAAAACAAAACAAAACAAAAAAGGGCTGGAGAGATGGCTTAGAGGTTAAGGCATTTGCCTGCAAAGCCAAAGGATCCTGGTTCGATTCTCCAGGACCCACATAAGCCAGATGCACAAGGGGGCGCATGCATCTGGAGTTTGTTTGCAGTGGCTGGAGGCCCTGGTGCGCCCATTCTCTCTCCCTCTCTCTCTCTGCCTTTTTCTCTCTCTCAAATAAATAAAATATATTTTAAAAAACAAAAAAATTAAAAAATAATAAAATAATAATAATAGTAATAATAATAAAAGGAATGGGTCTGGGTACATACAACAAGAACCCTGAAGAACTGGGTAGAAAGTTCTCCAGCTCTTTCTCATCCACCCCCGCCCCCACCCACCCCCGCCCCACCCCCCGCCTGCCTGGGCGCTGGAGGCAGCCCAGGGCAGCAAGGAGGCCAGAGGCTGGTAAATAATTTATCCTGAGAAGCTGATAGTACCTTCAGGAACTGCTCCCCCCCTGTCCCAGCCCCCTCCCCGCAGCCACGCGCCTCCGCCTCTAACCCAAACCTGCTGGACCAGCTGCGCGGGTCGGCTCCGAGCCCCCTCCCACCAGCCCACCGGCTACCTGGGCGCTCGTGGTCAGCGGGTCCTGGGCTCACACCACGCAGGAGGGCAGAGATGGCCCTGCACGGTCAGGTGTGGCCCCCGGCCACACCCATGTAAGTGTTGGGGCATAGTGGTTGGTGGGGGCAGGGCCGGGGTGGACGCTGGCCTGGCCTGGCCTGGGAGTCCAGCGCCCCACCTGGCCTCTCCTAAGGGGACTCTCGGTGGAGTGTGACATGTGGTTCCCATTCGTTCACCTGGGTCTCCAGACCCAACTTTCCCCAGAGTTGGGTGGGAGAAGTGGGGCTACCCTGCCCCTTCTTGGGGGTTGCAGCTTGGAGGCTGAGTCCAAGTCCAGCCTGGAGGTGGGGCTCCTGCAAGGTGCAGGTTGGGGGGGGGAGGTGGCCAGGCATGTCAGGGTTTCTTTCATGCTTTATTTTATTTTATTTTATTTATTTATTTATTTTGGTTTTTCGAGGTAGTGTCTCACTCTGGCCCAGGCTGACCTGGAATTCACTATGTAGTCTCAGGGTGGCCTTGAACTCCCGGCGATCATCCTACCTCTGCCTCCCGAGTGCTAGGATTAAAGGCGTGCGCCACCACACCCGGCTTTATTTTTAAATTTAATTTAATTTTTGGTTTTTCTTGCTCTAGCCCAGGCTGCCCTGGAATTCATTCTGTATTCTCAGGGTGGCCTCGAATTCCCAGCAATCCTCCTATCTCTGACTCCCAAGCGCTGGGATTAAAGGGGTGTGTGCCACCAAGCAAGGCCCACAGTCTCTTGGTTTGGAAGGTTTGCCCAGCCTCTGGCTTTTGAAAGATGTTGCAAAATCGTAGTGATAATTGTCATCATAAAATGGTGACCCGTTTTAACAGGTGGCCTATGTAGTCATAGACTAACTATGTAGTCAGAGATAAGCAACATCAAAGGGGCTATGTACAGTTTTTGTTTATTTATTTATTTTTTTGTATTTCAAGGTTAGGGTCTTGCTCTAGCCCAGGCTGACCTGGAATTCACTCTGTAGTCTCAGGGTGTAGGCGAGTGTTTTAATAGACTTTTAAAGGTAGAGGGGATGAAACCCCTTGGTGAATTTGATATGAATGAGACTCTGGGTTCTGCTGGAGAGATGGCTTAGTGGTTAAGGCGTTTGCCTGTGAAACCAAAGGACCCAGGTTCGATTCCCCCAGGACCCAGGTAGGCCAGATGCATGGGGTGGCGCATGCATCTGGAGTTCATTTGCAGTGGCTGGAGGCCCTGATGTGCCTATTCTCTCTCTCTCTCTTTCTCTCTCACAAATAAATAAATTAATTAAAAATAAAATAAAATGGAATAAGTAATGAAGAGTTAGAAGGGCTCCAGGGGATTATAAAATTTTCTAGAAATGGGGCTTCCCCTCATTGGAGACCGCAATTCTGTTCCTCACTCTTCTGAGACCTTCATTACATTATTCATCACCTACAAACCTAGTTGCTTAGCAATGGGAACCTGATCTCAGTGTCCCCCCCCCCAACACACACAGCAAGGAAGAGGCGGGGAGATAAGCTGTTAGGGTGGGACAGCCAAGGGGGACTTCATTCCCCCTCTAAGGGCAAGTTTATGGACAAGGTATTCAAACTCCTTTTTGTTTGTTTGTTTGATTTGGGTTTTTCAAGGTAGGGTCTCACTCTAGCCCAGGCTGACCTGGAATTCACTATGTTGTCTCAGGGTGGCCTCGAACTCACAGCAATCCTCCTACCTCTGCCTCCCGAGTGCTTGGGATTAAAGGTGTGCGCCACCATGCCCAGTGTATGAGAGACCCCCTGTAAAGCATCCATTGTCCCCTCCTTCCCCACTGCAAATCAAGACCTGGGGGTTTCATCCTCTCTCCATGACATTGCACACGCCTTCCCCACTTCTCATAGCCTCAGTTTCTCCCTCTGTAGAATGGAAACTTTTTTTTTTTTTTTTTTGGTTTTTTGCACTCTGGCTCAGGCAGACCTGGAATTCACTATGTAGTCTCAGGGTGGCCTTGAACTCTCAGCAATCCTCCTACCTCTGCCTCCCGAGTGTTGGGATTAAAGGCGTGCGCCACCACACCCGGCATAGAATGGAAACTTTTTTAACTGCTGAGCTATCTCTCCAGCCTGAATGGAAACTTCTTTTTTTTTTTAAAGTTAGGCTTGATTTTTATTGACTTATTTATTTATTTATTTTGGTTTTTTTGAGGTAGGGTCTCACTCTAGCCCAAGGCTGACCTGGTGGCCTAGAACTCACCACGCTCCTTCTACCTCTGCCTCCCCAGTGTTGGGATGCAAGGCGTGCGCCACCACACCCTTTTCTTATTTTAATTCTTTTTTTAAAGACTTTATTTATTTGAGAGTGAGAGAAAGAGGAAGATAGAGTGAGAGAGGGAAACTGGGCACCCCAGGGCCCTCCAGCCACTTGCTGAACAAAGTCCGGATGCATAAAAGGCCACTTTATGCATCTGGCTTTACTTGGGTCCTGGGGAACCGAACCTGGGTCCTTTGGCTTTGCAGGCAAGCAACCTTAATTGCCAAGCCATCTCTCCGGCCCTAGCCTGGAGACTTAATAGCACGCGTCTTCTACGAGTAAAGTATCTCAAAGCACGCCTGGCACGCGGCTAGCGGCGGCTGAGGCTGTCCTGGCCCGTTCTTAGCCGGAATGTCAGGGTGGACGGCAGCCAATGAAGCTAGATGTGCGAGCGGGGGAGGGGCAGAGGTGGTTGTGGCCGCCCAGCGGAAGCCACACAGGGCCCCGAGGACACTATAAATAGTGCTGTTGTGATGTCTGTGCGGTGTGGCTGGGAAAATTTGGGAGGTTCCACCTGGAGCTTGGACAGTAAGGCTTTAAAGCTAACTCAAACCGGGTTAGGTGTCAGATTAGCAAACGTTGGAAGAATTCTTTGTGTGCCCACCGGTGGCCTGCAGCAGGGGGTCGCGAGCGGTATAGGTGCATGTCGCATTCTAGACAGTAGCTGATGTGCCCAGGTGCCCAAGTGCATGTCCATGGTGATGACGTGACTGTGACAATGACTCTCTCACGGGTGCAGACAGACCGCACTTCCAAGACGCACTAAAGGACCAGGGGCCGCATGCAGGCATTCTGGGGGACATCGGAGAGGGCAAGGATGAAGAAATCTCAAGTTAAACCTTAAACCACAAGACCCCCTCCTTGATGCTCAAAGTCCACAGACAGGCCTGTTGGCCCAGTGACCCTTGCTCCCCCCCCCCCAGGGAGGGGGTTGATCAGCGGAGGAGGCAGCTTCAGGGTTACCATGACAAAGATGCAGTGGTCACTTCTCCCACACTTCCACCCTGTTCCTCCCGCCCCAGTTGCTTCAAGGGATTCTGGGTAGGAGCTGAGGTCCAGAGAGGGTGATGGATACAGCATTCCAGGGGCCTGGCAGGACGTGAGAATTCCTGTGGAGCCTTCTGGGAATGGTTCTTATAATGAACCACAAAGTCATCTTAGCCATGGGAATTTGTTAAGTTACGGACAGTAATAAACGGTGGTGCTATTTTCGGAGCATTATGTTCTATGCTTTTGTCTATATAAATACTTTCGCTCTAGCCCAGGCTGACCTGGAATTCGCTGTGTCGTCTCGGGGTGGCCTGCAACTCATGGCGATCCTCCTACCTCTGCCTCCTGAGTCGGAGTGATGGGATTAAAGGCGTGCGCCACCACGCCCGGCTCTATACAAATGCTTTCTTGCGGGAATGGGGGTCAAGCTACCCCACTCATTTTACAATAAGAAAAATGAGACGCAGAGAGAGGTGACGTTAGCCCAAGGAAGGGCTTTAGTTTAACAGTTCAGTCCTCCACTCCAGACCTTTTTCCTGTGTCTGGCCCCCTCCCAGGTGGAAAGAAGCCAAGTGCCAGTCTCTCTCGTGTCAGTAGCCCAGGTTTCTTGGTTAAGAGAGGGGAGTTCAGTTCAGGGTGTAGTGATAGGAGTATTGCCATGAGTTCGAGGCCACCCTGAGACTACATAGTTAATTCCAGGTCAGCCTGCACCAGAGTGAGACCCTACCTCGCAAAACCAAAAAAAAAAAAAAAAAAAAAGAGTGAGCGAGAGAGGAGTTCAAGCCAGGCATGGCAGCACACGCCTTTAATCCCAGCACTTGGAAGGCAGAGGTAGGAGGACTGCCGTGAGTTCGAGGCCACCCTGAGAATACATAGTGAATTCCAGCTCAGTCTGAGACCCTACACAGAAAAATAAGAGAGAGAAAGAAAGAGAAGGGGTGGTGTTCAAAGGGTCTGCCTGAGCCAGGCATGGTGGCTTAAATCCCAGCACTTGGGAGACAGAGGTACGAGGATCGCCATGAGTTCAAGGCCACCCTGACACTCCATAATGAATTCCAGGTCAGCTTGGGCTACAGTGAAACCCTACCTGGAAAAACCAAACTAAACCAAACCAAAACCAAAAAAGGGATCTGCCTGCTCAGGGATGGGGTCCCTGGGAGACCCCTCCGCATCACCTTCCCTCCTTCCCTCCCTCCCCCTCCCTCTGCAGGCCCATGGTCGAGAGCTCCCTCTATCGGCAGCGGCTGGAGGTCATTGAAGTAAGTGATGCTTTGCCAAGCCCCGGGGAAACCCCAAATGTTTTTCAGGCTTTCTTCGTGGCTTGCCCCACGGACAGCATGTTTTTGCCTTGAGAAGAGGCATGCAGTGTTCCCAGTTTCTCCCTGCCCAGCTCCCCTCTGCAGTTCCTCTGCCCATGTCCCTCCCGGAATCTGCCTCTGTTAAAGTCTTCCAAGCACCCGCATCCTCTTACATTTCTCCCAATATTGGTACCTCCATCTTTGGAATCCTCCTGCGAGAACTCCACCCTCTCAGCTTTGTCCTACCCGCCCAACACTGTGTGTCTCCTCCACTTCCACTCACTGGTCTGCACCATGTCTTTGAGCTCTATGTCTCTGACCACCTTCGCACCCCGTATCCAAGAACTCTTTCTATTTGAGAGAGCCAGAAAGAGACAGAGAGAGAGAGAGTGAGAATGGGTGCACCAGGGCATGCAAACGAACTCCAGACACATGCGCCACGTTGTGCATCTGGCTTCCGTGCGTCTTGGAGAGTCGAACCTGGGTCCTTTGGCTTTGCAGGCAAGAGCCTTAACCACTAAGCCATCTCTCCAGCCTTCCTTTCTCAACCTACTTGTTTCCTTCCCATCCCTTCTCCTTCCATCCTTCCTCCTTTCTTTCCTTCCTTCCTTCCCTCCCTTCCTTTCTTTTTCTAAATTAAAAAAATTTATTTATTTATTTATTTATTTATTACCAGAGAGAGATAGAGAGAATGAGAATTGGCATGTCAGGGCTTCCAGCCCCTAGAAATGAACTCCAGACACATGTACCATATCTGCATATGCATATTGCATATCTGGCTTACGTGGGTACTGGAGAATCGAACTTGGGTCTTTAGGCTTCACAGGCAAGTGCCTTAACTGCTAAAGCCATCTCTCCAGCCTTCTTTTCTCTCCCTCCCTCCCTCCTTCCTTCCTTCCGGCAGGGTCTGAACTGGAACTCACTCTATAACTCAGCCTGGCCTCGAACTCACAGTGATCCTCCTGCCTCAGCCTCCCCAGTGCTGGAGGTGTGCCACATCATGCCCAGTACCACAATCGACTTCGGTACCCATCTGAGCACCCCTCACCTTTGCATTCTCTCTCTGTCTGCTGCTCTGAACTCTCTCTCTCTCTCTCTCTGACTCCCACTTTTTTTTTAAATATTTTTTATTTATTTATTTATTTATTTATTTATTTATTTATTTGAGAGAGAGAGATACAGAAATAGGCAGGTAGAGAGAGAGAGAGAGAGAGAGAATGGGTGCGCCAGGGCCTCCAGCCACTGCAAATGAACTCCAGATGCATGCACCCCCTTGTGCATCTGGCTTACGTGGGTCCTGGAGAATCGAGCCTCGAACCGGCGTCCTTAGGCTTCATAGGCAAGCGTTTAACCGCTAAGCCATCTCTCCAGCCCCTGACTCCCACTTTTGTGTCTCCATCTCTGGACCCTACTTCTCTGACCTCCCTATGTGTACCACATCTCACAGTCATCGCAGCACACTTCTCTTCTGTACCCCCATCCTTGCATCTCCTCTGTAGTCCATGTGTGTGCTCACCTGCATTACCTCTTTTTGTAGAGGTAGGGTCTCAGGCTGGCCTCGAATTTACGGTGATCCTCCTACCTCTGCCTCCCAAGTGCTGGGATTAAAGGCATGAGCCACCACGCCCGGCCTTACACCTCCAGTTTTGACCCCTTCTTTTACATCCTGTTGCCTTAACCTACTCAATTTATTCACATAATTTCTCTGGACCCACCCCCTCAGCACTCTGACTTTCAGCAGCTCACTTGGGTCTCCATAACTAATATTTTATTTATTTATTTTTGTTTTGTTTTCTGAAGTAGGGGGTCTCAGTCTAACTCAGGCTGGCCTGGAATTCACTATGTAGTCTCAGGGTGGCCTCGAACTCTTGGTGATCCTCCTTCCTCTGCCTCCCGAGTGCTGGGATTAAAGGCATGCGCCACCACACCCGGCTTTTTAAAATTTAATTTAATTTTTATTTTTATTGACAACTTCTTTAATTGTAGGCAATATCCCATGGTACTTCCTTCCCTCCCCCACATTCCCCTTTGAAGCTTCACTCTCCATCATATCCCCTCCCCCTCTCAATCAGTCTCTCTTTTCAGTTTGATGTCATCATCTTTTCCTCCTATTATAATGGTCTTGTGTAGGTAGTGTCAGGCACTGTGAGGTCATGGATATCCAGGCCATTTTGTGTCTGGAGGAGCACGTTGTAAGGAGTCCTACTCTTCCTTTGGCTCTTACATTCTTTCCGCCCCCTCTTCCGCAATGGACCCTGAGCCTTGGAAGGTGGGTTTGAGATGTTTCAGTGCTGAGCACTCCTCTGTCACTTCCAGCTTCATTTTTTTTTTTTTTTTTGCAAGGTAGGGTCTCACTCTGGTCCAGGCTGACCTGGAATTAACTATGTAGTCTCAGGGTGGCCTCGAACTCTTGGCGATTTAACTACCTCTGCCTCCCGAGTGCTGGGATTAAAGGCGTGCGCCACCACGCCCGGCTCCCAGCTTCATTTTTTAAATTTTTGTTTATTCTTATTTATTTAATTATTAGCAACAAAGAGAGAAAGAGGGAGGGAGAGAGAGAGAAAATGGGCGCACCAGGGCCTCTAGCCACTGCAAACGAACTCCAGATGCATGTGCCACCTTGTGTATCTGGTTTACATGGGTACTGGGGAACTGAGCCTCGAACAAGGGTCCTTAAGCTTCACAGGCAAGTGCTTAACTGCTAAGCCATGTCTCTAACCCTAATGTTCTTTTCTTATTAATTATTTGAGCAAGACAGAGAGACTTAAAAAGACACACAGAGAGAGAATGGGCATGTCAGGGCCTCTAGCCATTTTATTTTAATACTTTTTCTTATTTATTTGAGTGAGACAGAGTCAGAGAGAGAGAAAAAGAGAGAGAGAAGGAAAGAGAATGGGCACACCAGGGCCTCCAGCCACTGCAAAGGAACTCCAGACGCATGCGACCCCTTGTGCATCTGGCTTTACCTGGGTTCTGGGGAATCGAACTTGGATCCTTTGGCTTTGCAGGCAAGCGCCTTAGCTGTCTCTCCAGGCCCCAATTGTTTTTTAAAATTATTTAATTTTTTATTTTTTTTTTGGTTTTTTTGAGATAGGGTTTCACTCTAGTCCAGGCTGACCTGGAATTCACTATGTAGTCTCAGGGTGGCCTCGAACTCACGGTGATCCTCCTACCTCTGCCTCCCGAGTGCTGGGATTAAAGGCGTGCACCACCACGCCTGGCTGGTTTTTTTTTTTTTTTTTTTTTTGAGACAGGTCCTCACTCTGTGGCCCCAGGTTAGCCTGGAACTCACAGAGATCCTGCTACCCCTTCAGCTTTCCCAAATGCTGGGGTTCCAGGCGTGCACCCGGAGTGGTGCGGGGGAGGGGGAGGGTTGGGTGCAAACCGACCCTTCTTCACAGCTCAGACTCTCAATGCAGAGCTCCATCCCAAGGCCACGCCCACCCATGGTCTCCCCACACACACACCTCCCCAACCTGTGGACCCCCCATTGCATTGCGCGTGGGAGGGCGCGGCCTCCGCAGCATCCAGGGCGCGGCCGGCCCCACCCCATCCCATCCCACCCCACCCCCCCGCTGCTGAGTCAGCGCCTCCGCCCCGCACCGGGGCTGCCTGCGGGGAGGACGTCCGGGGTATCCCCCGGGGAGCCCCCCAAGAGGAGGAGGAGGAGGAGGGGGCGGGAGCCGCGGAGGGCAGCTCCGGGTCGCGTGTGCACAGGAGAAGCGGAGGCTGCAGGAGGAGATCCGAGCTGTGCGCAGGGAGCTGGAGGAGGAAAAACTCCGCCTGGAGCGGCTCAAGGTTGGGGGGCCCCCCCAGTCCTGTCCTGGACTGTGTGGGGTGTGTGTGTGTGTGTGTGTGTGTGTGTGTGTGAGAGAGAGAGAGAGGAGAGGGAGGGAGAGAGAGAGTCTGCAGGACAATTAGAGTCTCTGGCCAATCTGGGGAGGGGATAATTTTGGGGGGATTGTGTGTGTGTGTGTGTGTGTGTGTGTGTGTGTGTGTGTCTGTGTGTCTGTCTGTCTGGGACAATTAGAGGCTCTGGCCAATCTGGGGAGGGGATAATTTTGGGGGGGCGTGTGTGTGTGTGTGAGGCTGTCTGCAGGACAATTAGAGTCTCTCTCGAATCTAGGAGGGGACAATTTGGGGGGCTTTTGTTGTGTGTGTGTGTGTGAGTCTGTCCGTGGGACAATTAGAGTCTCTGTCCAATCTGGGGAGGAGATAATTTGGGGTGTGTGTGTGTGTGTGTGTGTGTGTGTCTGTCTGCAGGACAATTAGAGTCTGTCCAATCTGGAGAGGGGATAATTTTGGGGGCTTGTGTGTGTGTGTGTGTGTGTGTGTGTGTCTGTGGGACAATTAGAGTCTCTGTCCAATCTGGGGAGGGGATAATTTTGGGGGCTTGTGTGTATGTGTGTGTGTGTGAGGCTGTCTGCAGGACAATGTCTGTCTCTGGGAGGACAATTTTGGGGTCTCTGTCTGCAGGACAATCCAATCTGGGAGGGGATAATTTTGGGGGGCGTGTGTGTGTGTGTGTGTGTGTGTCTGTCTGTCTGTCTGCAGGACAATTAGAGTCTGTCCAATCTGGGGAGGGGATAATTTGGGGGCTTGTGTGTGTGTGTGTGTCTGTCTGTCTGCAGGACAATTAGAGCCTCTGTCCAATCTGGA
Source organism: Orientallactaga sibirica (assembly GCA_036365145.1). Lineage (NCBI taxonomy): Eukaryota > Metazoa > Chordata > Mammalia > Rodentia > Dipodidae > Orientallactaga > Orientallactaga sibirica. The sequence goes on along the minus strand of JAEOAD010002037.1, from coordinate 2,122,466 downwards.
GAGGGGATAATTTGGGGGGGCGTGTGTGTGTGTGTCTGTCTGTCTGTCTGCAGGACAATTAGGGCCTCTGTCCAATCTGGAGAGGGGATAATTTGGGGGCTTGTGTGTATGTGTCTGTCTGTCTGCAGGACAATTAGAGTCTCTGTCCAATCTGGGGAGGGGATAATTTTTGGGGGCTTGTGTGTGTGTGTGTGTGTGTGTGTGTGTGTCTGTCTGTCTGTCTGTCTGCAGGACAATTAGAGCCTCTGTCCAATCTGGAGAGGGGATAATTTGGGGGGGGCTTGTGTGTGTGTGTCTGTCTGTCTGCATGACAATTAGGTCCTCTGTCCAATCTGGGGAGGGGATCATTTTTGGGGGGTTTGGTATGTGTCTGTCTGTCTGTCTGCATGACAATTAGAGCTTCTGTCCAATCTGGGGAGGGGATAATTTGGGGGGGGGCTTGTGTGTGTGTGTGTGTCTGTCTGCAGGACAATTAGAGTCTCTGTCCAATCTGGGGAGGGGATAATTTGGGGGGGCTTGTGTGTGTGTGTATGTGTCTGTCTGTCTGTCTGCAGGACAATTAGGGCCAATCTGGGGAGGGGGGGATCATTTTGGGGGGGAGTGTAAGGGTGTTGGACTGTGTCTTTCGCAGCCTTAGGGTAAAGGTAGCCAATAGGGACAGCTGCCTCACCCTGGTTAGAGTAGGGGTGTAAGAGAGGTCTCTGTCCACTTTGGGCGAGATGAGCAGGGAGGGAGCATTCGGAAGAAGATTGGTTTCACCTTTGGGTGTGTCTGTCCGGTTTGGAAGGGCTGTGTGGACAAGACAAGCCCCAGGGGCCTTGGGTGGGGTGGTGGTGATGAAGATGGCTGTGTACCCCGCCCCCCCTCAACCTGGGTATGGTTTAGCCAAGGGGCGATTGTCCTCCCCAGTATAGGACAGCGATATGGGCGTGTCTCCCAGGCTCATGTATGCATGCTCCTCTTCCCCACCCTCCCGGTGCCTTTGGGGACCGTGGGTGGGCAGGGCAAGCTTCCTGTAGTTGGAAGGTTCCCGGTGGCCAGCCTCTCAGGTTCCTTTCCCATGCCCAGAGGAAATCTCTCAGGGAACGCTGGCTCATGGATGGGTCAGCTGAAGGGTCAGAGCCTCCGGAGGACCCAGCGTCCAAGGACCCTCAGTCGCCAGAGGGACAGGCCCAGGCTCGAATCCGCAACTTGGAAAACAGCTTGTTCACGTGAGTCTGGGATCCCTGCTTATGAGCCATGCCCCTGCCTCAAAACCTTGTGGGCATCAGGATCTTGTGGGCATTAGAACCTTGTGGGCACTCAGACAGGGGCCCATGTTGAGCCCAGAGCCTGGCTCCCAGCAGCCCCCTCTCTTCCTCAGACTCCAGTCCCAGCTGCAGCTGTTGCACAGCGCGTCCACGGGTGCTCAGCACAGGCCAGCAGGCAGACCCACCTGGCGCAGACAGGTGAGGAGGGCCCTATTGGGATGTGAGAGGGGGCATGGCCTGTGCCACTGGAAACAGGAGCAGAACAGAATTGACTGAGCCGCTTAGCCCCCAGGATCTGAGTTCAGACCCACCTCTGTTACTTTGCTTTGTGAAAATGTGGATATCTAGCCAGGCGTGGTGGCGCACGCCTTTCATCCCAGCACTCTAGATGCCGAGGCAGGAGGAGGATTGCAGTGAGTTCGAAGCCAGCCTGGGACTACTTAGTTCATGGTTAACCTGGGCTAGAGTGAGACCTTGCCTGGGGGAGGGGGGACCTGTAGCAGGCAGGAGGGAAGGTTTTTTTTGTTTTTTCGAGGTAGGGTCTTGCTCTAGTCCAGGCTGACCTGGAATTCACTCTGTAGTCTCAGGCTGGCCTTGAACTCACGGCGATCCTCCTACCTCTGCCTCCCAAGTGCTGGGATGAAAGGCGTGCGCTACCACACCTGGCGGAAGGTTTTAATTAATATTGTGTGTGGTGTGGTGTGGTGTGGTGTGTGTATGTGTGCGCGATGTGTGGTGTATTCATTATGTGTGCACAGGTGGAGGCCAGAGTAGAATAGTGGACCTCCTCTCGTGTCTCCGAGTAATTCCTTGAGATGGGGTCTCTCTGGCAACCCGAAGCCGCAGTCCATCAGGGAGCCCCAGTGTTTCTGTGGTCTCTGCCCTCCAGGCACTGGGGTTACAGATGTGCATGGCCACGCTCAGCTTTGTATTGGGTTCAGGGATGGGGAACTCAGCTGCCTTCGGCTGCAGGAGCTCTCATGATTAAGCAGCAGGCAGTCTTGACTTCTGAGCCATCTCCCCAGTCCCACTTATTATTTTCTAAACATTTAAAAAGTATTTTATTTGAGCCAGGTGTGCTGGAGCACGCCTTTAATCCCAGCACTTGAGAGGCAGAGGTAGGACCGCTGTGAGTTCAAGGCCACTCTGAGACTAGATAGTGAATTTCAGGTCAGCCTGGGCTAAAGTGAGACCCTACCTCAAAAAAAACAACAAAAGCCGGGCATGGTGGCACACGCTTTTAATCCCAGCACTCGGGAGGCAGAGGTAGGAGGATCGCCATGAGTTCGATACCACCCTGAGACTACATAGTGAATTCCAGGTCAGCCTGGGCTAGAGTGAAACCCTACCTCGAAAAGCAAAGCAAAAACAAACAAACAAAAAAAAGCCCAAACAAAACAAAATATACACACACACACACACACACACATATGTAATATATTTGAGAAAGAGAGAAGAGTGGGCACGCCAGGGCCTCCAGCCACTGCAAACAAACTCCAGACACATGTGCCACCTGTGCATCTGGCTTTATGTGGGTCCTGGGGAATCAAACGTGAGGCCTTTGGTTTTGCAGGCAAGTGTCTTGACCGTTATCCATCTCTCCAGCCCTTTATTTATTACTATTTTTTTAAAATATTTTACTTTATTTATTTATTTGAGAGAGAGATACAGAAATAGGCAGGTAGAGAGAGAGAGAGAGGAATGGGTGCGCCAGGCCTCCAGCCACTGCAAACAACTCCAGATGCATGCACCCCCTCATGCATCTGGCTTTACGGGGTCCTGGAGAATCAGCCTGAACCGGGGTCCTGAATCGAGCCTCGAACCCCATAGGCTTCATAGAGCAGCGTTTAACCGCTAAGCCATCTCTCCAGCCCTATTTATTACTATTTTTTGTTCTTTTCAAGGTAGGGTTTCAGTCTAGCTCAGGCTGGCCTTGAACTCAAAAAACACCACCACTGAGAAGGAAGAGAATGGGCACACTAGAGAGCCAGTGCAAAGAAACTCGGACACATCACCAAATAGCACTAAAGTGTTTTCAGGGTGGAGAGATGGCTCACCTTGCCTGCAAAGCCTAATGACCTAGGTTTGGTTCCCTCGTTAAAGCCAGATGCACAAAGTTACATGTGTCTGAAGCAGACCCTATCAAAAAAACAACAAAAGCCGGGCATGGTGGCTGAGCTTTTAATCCCAGCACTCGGGGAGGCAGAGGTAGGAGGATCGCCATGAGTTCCCACCCTGAGACTACATAGTGAATTCCAGGTCAGCCTGGGCTGAAGTGAAACCCTAAAAACAAAGCAAAAACAAACAAACAAAAAAGCCCAAACAAAACAAAATACACACACACACACACACATGTAATATATTTGAGAAAGAGAGAAGAGTGGGCACGCCAGGGCCTCCAGCCACTGCAAACAAACTCCAGACACATGTGCCACCTGTGCATCTGGCTTTATGTGGGTCCTGGGGAATCAAACGTGAGGCCTTTGGTTTTGCAGGCAAGTGTCTTGACCGTTATCCATCTCTCCAGCCCTTTATTTATTACTATTTTTAAAAATATTTTACTTTATTTATTTATTTGAGAGAGAGATACAGAAATAGGCAGGTAGAGAGAGAGAGAGAGAGAATGGGTGCGCCAGGGCCTCTAGCCACTGCAAACGAACTCCAGATGCATGCACCCCCTCATGCATCTGGCTTACGTGGGTCCTGGAGAATCGAGCCTCGAACCGGGGTCCATAGGCTTCATAGGCAAGCGTTTAACCGCTAAGCCATCTCTCCAGCCCTATTTATTACTATTTTTTTGTTCTTTTCAAGGTAGGGTTTCAGTCTAGCTCAGGCTGGCCTTGAACTCACTTCCATTCTCCCACCTCAGTCTCCTGAGTGCAACACGACCACTGAGAAGGAAGAGAATGGGCACACTAGAGGCTCCAGCCAGTGCAAAGAAACTCCGGACACATCACCAAATAGCACTAAAGTGTTTTCAGGGGTGGAGAGATGGCTCAGTGGTTAAGGCGCTTGCCTGCAAAGCCTAATGACCTAGGTTTGGTTCCGCAGAACCATCGTTAAAGCCAGATGCACAAAGTAGTACATGTGTCTGAAGTTTGTTCTCAATGGCTAGAGGCCCTGGCGTGCCAATTCTCTCTCTCCCTCTCTCTCTCTTTTTCTGCTTGCAAATAAATTTAAAAAAATTGTAAAAAGCCGGGCGTTGTAAAGCACAAGAGGTGGGAGGATCGCCGTGAGTTCGGGCCACCCTGAGACTACATAGTTAATTCCAGGTCAGCCTGGGCCAGAGTGAGACTCTACCTCGAAAAACCAAAAAAAAAAAAAATTGTAAACAAAAGAAAGCAAGACAGGCGTAGTGGCGTACGCCTTTAATCCCAGCACTTGGGAGGCAGAGGTAGGAGGATCACTATGAGTTCGAGGCCACCCTGAGACTACATAGTGAATTCCAGGTCAGCCTGGGCTAGAGTGAGACCCTACCTTGAAAAACAAAAAAATAAAAAAAATAAAATAAATAAAATAAAAAGTGACACAGAGCTGGGAGGGTGTTCACGGGGGCAGGGAAATAGCATGCTTGGGAGGTGCAGACGGGGCCAGTTTGACCTTGTCATTGCTGTTCTTGCAGGGACCCCGTCCTCTCTCTCAGCCCACCTTGGAGGCAGATCCTGAAGGTAGGTGTTGGAGCGCCCTAAATCTGGGAGTCAGATCACCCCCAAGTCACATGATCCAGGAGGAGCTGAAGTATCCTCTTTTTAAAAAAATTATTTGTTTATTTAAGAGAGAGAGAAAGAGGCAGAGAGAAAGAATGGGCGCGCCAGGGCCTCCAGACACTGCAAATGAACTCCAGATGCATGCACCCCCTTGTGCATCTGGCTTAGGTTACGTGGGTCCTGGAGAATCGAACCGGGGTCCTTTGGCTTTGCAGGCAAAGCCATCCCTCTAGCCTGAAATTATCCTCTTATTCCTTCCTCATCCTGACCTTCCCTCTTCCTTGTCTCTGGCGACTTCCCCAGGCCACAGTGATGTGAACAAGAGAGCGTCTCTGCCAGCTGGCCCAGTGGGCATATCCCCTGAGTCCCCCTCAGAGTCCAAGGAGGAGCCTGCTGGAGCCTCCTCAGAAGCCAATGGTCCCTGCCCTGGACGCAGCCCCCTCCCAGGGCAGTCGCCGAGTCCAGCAACAGCAGAGGGGGGCATCGATGGAACCAAAAGGGAGGATGTGGTGGAGGTGGTATGGGAAGGCCTGAGACCCACAGAGGACTGTGCCATGGCCCCCACGGGTCCCGAGCTGGAGGCTAAGGTGGAGCAAGTGGTACTGGAGACCCTTGGGGCCAGGCAGAGGGCTGGCAGCATAGAGCTCCCGGCCTGGGTGAAGGAGGACAGGAGTGTGGTAGAGGTGGTCTGGGAAGGGCTGGGGGGTAGCGACTCTGCAGAGACCACAGAAACTAGCTCACAGAGGCCACAGGAGCATTTGGAGGCAGAAGCTTCCAGAAAAGACGAAGGTGTTCCCAAGGACAGCCTGGAGGGTGATAGGCAGGGAGGACCCGCGGGAGAGGAGGGATCATTCATTTGGGTGGAGAGAGTGAATCTCAGCGAAGATTGGGAGGAGTTGTTGATGGAGGGGTTGGAAGGGCCCACGGTGCCAGGGACCGAGGAGGGTAGAGCTGGGGCTCAGCCTGGGCCAGACAGGGTTAGGGCGGAGGTGATGCTGGAGGAGACAGGGACAGGAGAGCGAGGCGGTGAGGAGAGAAGGGAGGGCGAAGGAGTGTTTTCGGAGAGAAAAACAGACCAGGAAATGTGGGAGGTGGAGGCGGAGGGAGATGAGAAAGCGTGGGAAGTAGAGAATGGAGGGGAGGAAAACCCAGAGGCAACTGGGGAGACGCTGGTGGCAGAGACGAAGGACGGGGATGGGGAGGCAGAAGGAGGTGAGAAACGAGTGGATGGGGAGGCAGAAGGAGGTGAGAAACGAGTGGATGGGGAGACAGAAAGAGGTGAGAAACGAGTGGATGGGGAGACAGAAAGAGGTGAGAAAGAAGTAGATGGGGAGGCAGAAGGAGGTGAGAAACGAGTGGATGGGGAGAGAGAAAGAGGTGAGAAAGAAGTAGATGGGGAGGCAGAAGGAGGTGAGAAACGAGTGGATGGGGAGACAGAAAGAGGTGAGAAACGAGTGGATGGGGAGACAGAAAGAGGTGAGAAAGAAGTAGATGGGGAGGCAGAAGGAGGTGAGAAACGAGTGGATGGGGAGGCAGGAAGAGGTGAGAAAGAAGTAGATGGGGAGGTAGAAGGAGGTGAGAAACGAGTGGATGGGGAGGCAGAAAGAGGTGAGAAAGAAGTAGATGGGGAGGCAGAAGGAGGTGAGAAACTAGCAGATGGGGAGACAGAAGGAGGTGAGAGGCCATTAGAGGGGGAGAAGATCCAAAGGGCCCAAGGAGAGGTCAGTTCAGAGGAGCAGAGAGCCTTAGGGGAAGGAGGGGAGCCCCAGGCCGAAGCTGTAAACGAAGCAGGGACCCCCCAGGACGTGAAGCCAGAAGATCAAGGGCATGGAGGCTCTGAGAAACAAGGATTGCTGGAGGAGGTAGCAGGGAAGCCGCGACCCTTAGCTGAGGGCCAGGGCCTCCCCGCGGATACCACCCCCCTCCTGGCAGAGGCCCCAGTCCCAGAGCAGCCGGCAGAGAGCCAGCCACTGCTCCAACAACAGGGGGCCAGCGCTAACCCCAGTGCCCACCCCGCACCCACGTACGCGCCTGCCCGGCAGCCTGAGCCAGCGTCCCGCACGGAGGGTGAAGAGACCAGTGGTCCCAAGCAGAAGACGTGCCAGTGCTGTGTGGTGATGTGAGCCCACATCATCCCATGCCCAGCTCCTCTTTCAGCTACCTCGCCTCCTGGCATTCAGCAGAAGGTCCCAGGCACAGACAGGGCACCACAGGACTGGTGGTAGTAGCACCTGGGAGCCAGCTGGCCCGCATGACCACCTACACCTGGGCTTTTGGATCCCTTTGCCCATTGCCTGTCACCCTGGCTCCCTTCTGCAACAAAACCTTTATACTTGAAAATAAAACACTGAAGCGCTAAGCTCGTCTGAGTCTTTTGGCATAGAATTGCCTTGGGACGGGGGGCAGAAGTTGAGGGGTTATTTCTGTTAGAACCAAAGAGGAGTGTAGGGCTGGAGAGATGGTTTAGCAGTTAAGGCGCTTGCCTGCAAATTCTGAAGGATCCAGGTTTGATTCCCCAGGACCCGTGAAAGCCAGATGCACAGGTGACACGTCTGGAGTTCATTGGCAGTGGCTGGAGGCTCTTGCTTGTCCATTCTCTTTCTATCTTCCTCCTTCTCTCTCCCAAGTAAATAAATAAATACATTTTAAATTTATTATGGGGCTGGAGAGATGGCTTAGTGGTTAAGGCACCTGCCTGCCAAGCCTAGGAATGCCCGTTCAATTCTCCAGGTCCCACGTTTAGCCAGACACAAAAAGTGACACAAGGGTGCAATGCCGCACTTGACCACAAGGGGGTGCACGTGTCTGGAGTTCATTCACAGCAGCTGAGAGGCTGCTGGTGCGCCCATTCTCTCTCTCTCTTTTTCTGTCTCTCTCTCTTTCTCAAAAAAAAAAAAAAAAAAAAATTAGCCGGGCATGGTGGCGCACGCCTTTAATCCCAGCACTTGGGAGGCAGAGGTAGGAGGATGACCGAGAGTTCAAGGCCACCCTGAGAGTACATAGTTAATTCCAGGTCAGCCTGGACCACAGTGAGACCCTACCTCGAAAAACCAAAAAAAAAAATAATAAATAAAAAAATTATTATGGCTCAGCCGAGCTTGGTGGCGAACACACCTTTAATCCCAGCACTCGGGAGGCAGAGGTAGGAGGATCACCATGAGTTCAAGGCCACCCTGAGACTACATAATGAATTCCAGGTCAGCTAGAGTGAGACCCTACCTCAAAAAAAAAAATTTATTATGGCTCTGATCCGTATGGTCACTAGGGATTTAGGCTCTATTCTGCACATCTTTTTTTTTCATTTCTCACCCCACTTAACTATATGTGTGTTCCAGCTCCTAGGGGAGGGAAGTGTGTGGAGGAGCCCCACTCAATTTTTTTTTTATTTTTATGTTTTATATTTTGGTTTTTCAAGGGTCTCGCTCTAGTTCAGGCTGACCTGGAATTCACTATGTAGTCTCAGGGTGGCCTTGAACTCTCAGTGATCTCCTACCTCTGCCTCCTGAGTGCTGGGATTAAAGGCATGCACCACCACACCTGGCATTTTTATTTTTATTATTATTTTATTATTTTTTTGTGTGTTTTGAGGTAGGGTCTCACTCTAGCCCAGGCTGACCTGAAATTCACTATGGAGTCTCAGGGTGGCCTTGTACTCCTGGCGATCCTCCTACCTCTGCCTCCCAAATGCTGAGATTAAAGGCCTGTGCCACCACCCCCGGCCTGCATTTTTATTTTCATTGGTCCACTCAATTTTTTAAGGCCCAGTCTCACCTGCTGTTATGGAGAACTTGATCTGGGGCGGGGGGGGGGTTGATCTAGCTGGAAGGGAAGGATGCTGGAATGGTGCTCAAATGTCATTGCTCTTTTTTTTTTTTAATTTATTTATTTTAGAGAGGGAGGGAGAGAATAGACAAGCCGCTACAAACAAACTCCAGATGCGTGGATCATCTTGTGCATCTGTCTTACATGAGTCCTGGGGAATCAAACCTGGGTCCTTTGGCTTTGCAGGCAAGCACCTTAACCACTAAGCCATCTCTCCAGTGATTAAGGCAGAGTGTCCTGTAGCCTAGGCTAGCTTAGAGCTCACTAGGCAGGGAAGGGTGATCTTTTTCTTTTTCTTTTTTTCTTTTTTTCCGGTTTTTTGAGGTAGGGCTTCATTCTAGCCCAGGCCAACGGGAAGGCTGGTCTTGAACTCCAGATCCAAACTGGAATGACAGGGGTGTGATTTGGTCCAGAAGAAGAGAGACTTCAGACGGCAGCTGTCACTCTGCTTCCATCCTCGTCTTTGTTCCCTCATCCACCTGCATGTTCCCTTCATCCTGGCACCCACCATTCTGTGAGGAGTGTCCACTCTTCCTAGGCATGTGACGTCACGCGAGTGACCCAGCCTCTCTGAGTGGCTTCATGTGTCAAGAGGACTCTTCCAGGGATGGGGTACAGACCCCAGCTGAAGAAAAGCTCAGGCCGGGACCTGGGGGCCACGAGGACCCCTGAAGGCCCAGCTCTTCTGGCGTGGGCATGAAGTGTTTCTCATAGCCAGAGTGAAGTGGGGCGCAGGACTTGGGGGGCTCCATGGCAGGCAGTGGTTCCATTTCCTCCACCTCCTCTACCTTGAGGATGGGCCCATCCTGGACGGGTTGGGGTGGGATCACCTCCTGGGGAGAGTAAGGCTGAATCCCTGCCCTCCTGCCCTCCCACCTTTCCCAGGTCCCCCACAAGCTGGTCTTTTTCTTACCTCTACCTGAGCTTGGCCAGAATTACTGTTGGCCGGATCAGGAACCTTCTCCCAGACCCAGCGGGGTAGTACCTTGTGTGGCAGGTGAAGGCACCTGGTGAGCAGGTTAGTTGTGGTGGGACCAGGTGGCAGGTGAGATTACAGGGGTATCCCCCTTCCCCCTCCTCCCTCCTCAAGACTCAGCTACTGACCCCCAAATAGGACAGAGAAAGGACAGATGGCCTTACCTTCCAGTAACGGCGAAGCTCAGGCCACAACCCATCAGAAGCAGACCCCACAAGGGCAGAATGGTGGGCAGAATCTTCCACTTCATACTGTTGTCTGGCAAGATGGGGAGGACAGAACATCTCTGGGTACCAGGGAGTGGGAGGGAGGTAAATTGGTGGAGGGACAGAGCTTTTTAAAAAAAAAATTTTTTTTAATATATTTAATTTATTTATTTGAGAGAGAGAAAGAAGAAGAAGAAGCCGGGCGTGGTGGCTCATGCCTTTAATCCCAGCACTCGGGAGGCAGAGGTAGGAGGATCGCCGAGAGTTCGAGGCCACCCTGAGACTACATAGTGAATTCCAGGTCAGCCTGGACCAGAGTGAGACCCTACCTCGAAAAACAAAAAAAAAAAAAAAAAAAAAAAAAAAAGAAGAAGAAGAAGAAGAAGAGAGAGAAGAGAGAGAAAATGGACATGCCATGGTCTCCAGCCACTGCAAACAAACTCCAGACGCATGCACCCTCTTGTGCATCTGGTTGACTTGGGCTCTGGAGAATAGAACCAGGATCTTTAGGCTTTGCAGGCAAACGCCTTAACCACTAAGCCATCTCTCCAGCCCAGATAGAGATTTTTTTTTTTAATTATTTTATTAGACAGAGAAAGAAAGAGGCAGAGAGAGGAAGGGAATGGGTGTGCCAGGGCCTTCAGCCACTGCAAACAAACTTCAGATGCATGCCTCACCTTGTGCATCTGGCCTGTGTGGGTCCTGGGGAATTGAACCTGGATCCTTTGGCTTTGCAGGGAAGTGCCTTAACTGCTAAGCCATCTCTCCATCCCCCACCCTTTATTTTTGGGGTTCTTCTTGTTGTTGTTATTTTTTCAAGGTAGGGTCTCACTCTAGCTCAGGCCTACCTGGAATTCATTATGTAGTCTTAGGGTGGCCTCAAACTCACGGTGATCCTCCTACTTTTGCATACCGAGTACTGGGATTAAAGGTGTGCACCACCACGCCTAGCATCCTTTATATTTTTTTAAGTGTTATTTTTATTTATTTATTTCAGAGAGAGAGAGAGAGAGAGAGAGAGAGAGAAATAGGCAGGTATCGAGATAGAGAGAGAGAAGGCATGCCAGGCCTTCCAGCTGCTGCAAATGAACTCCAGATGCTTGTGCCCCCTTGTACATTTTTTGGGGGGGTGTTTCAAGGTAGGGTCTTGGTCTAGCCCAGGCTGACCTGGAATTCACTTTGGAATCTCAGGGTGGCCTTGAACTCACAGCAGTTCTCCTACCTCTGCCTCCCCAGTGCTGTGATTAAAGGCCTGTGCCACTGCGCCTGACTCACCTTGTGCATTTGGTTTACGAATCAAACCTGGGTCCTTTAGCTTTGTAGGCAAGTGCATTAATGGCTAAGCCATCTCTCCAGCCCTTTCCTTTATTTATTTATTTTTTAAATTTTTTAAAAATTATTTTATTTATTTTTGGAGAGAGACACAGAGAGAGACATACAGAGAGGGAGAAGGAGACAGAGATGGGCGCGCCAGCAGTGTCTCAGCTGCTGAGAACGAAATCCAGATGCGTGCGCCCCCTTGTGGTCAAGTGTGGCATTGCGCCCTTGCATCACTTTGCATCTGGCTAAATGTGGGACCTGGAGATTGGAACCAGGTTCTTAGGCTTAGCAGGCAGGCGCCTTAACCACTAAGCCATCTCTCCAGCCCTTTTTTTTTTTTTTTTTTTTTTTTTTTTTTTTTAAGGCAAGGTCTCTCTTTAGTCCAGGCAGACCTGGAATCCACTATGTAGTGTCAGGGCAGCCTTGAACTCACAGCGATCCTACTGCCTCTGCCTCTCAAGTGTTGGGATTAAAGGCATAGTGGAGTGCCAGTGGACAGGGCTTTTGATAGGTGGTGTGGCCATCTTAAAGAAGGGTTAGGACTTGTGCATAGGGCAGTATACTGACAGGCAAGTTAGGGATGGGTGAAGGTGTTCTAGACCACATTGTAACATCACAGCCACATTTAGCAGAACCAAAATAACCTCGAAGCCAGGCTGGGGGCATGGCTCAGTGGCGGAGCATGTGATTCACGTGGCCAGGCTCTGGTCCCATCTCTAGCACTGTCCCCAAGCATAATCTTCCTCCTATAAGTCAGAACTTTTCCTGTCCACTACAGTCCTTTTTTTTTTAAATATTTTATTTATTTATTTATTTATTTAAGAGAGAGAGAGAGGGAAGAAGCAGATCGAGAGAAAGAGAGAATGGGCACGCCAGGGCCTCCAGCCACTGCAAAGGAACTCCAGACACATGTGCCCCCTTGTGCATCTGGCTTACGTGGGTCCTGGAGAATCGAACTGGGATCCTTTGGCTTTGCAGGCAAATGCCTTAATCGCTAAGCCATTTCCCCAGCATCTCTCTCTTTCTCTTTTTTATTTAAATTTTTATTTATTTACTTATTAGAGACAGAGAAAGGGAGAGAGAGAGAATGGGTGCAGCAGGACCTCTGGCCACTGCAAATGGACTCCCAATGAGTGCGCCTCCATGTGCATCTGGCTTACGTGGGTCCTGGGGAATGAAGCCTTGAACCGGGGTCCTTAGGCTTCGCAGGCAAGCACTAAACTGGTAAGCCATCTCTCCAGCCCATTTTTTTTTTCTTATATGGTTTTTCGAGGTAGGGTCTCACTCTAGCCCAGGCTGACCTGGAATTAGTCTCAGGGTGGCCTCTGCCTCCTGAATGCGGGGATAAAAGGCATGCACCACCATGCCCAGCTCCAGCCCTTATTTTGCCTGCAGACACCAGCCGCCCACCGTGGAACCCCTCCTACCTGGCAGGTGGAGCCAGAGGCTGGGACCAGGTGGTCCCTGTCCCGCAATGGTGGATGCAGTCACCCACAGCTCATAGGAGCCCCGGTGAAGATCAGGCAGCGTGATGGTCCGGGGGTTGCTGCTCACTGAAGGACAGAACTAGAGATGTTGAAGAGGCCTCAAGATCTTTGCCAAAGGCCTTTCTTTGGTCTGCAAAGCTATCTGCCCCTCCTCCCGCATCCACCTACTTCTGGCTCCCAGCACTCGGGAGGCAGAGGTAGGAGGATCGCTGAGAGTTCGAGGCCACCCTGAGACTACATAGTTAATTCCAGGTCAGCCTGGACCAGAGTGAAACCCTATCTTGCAAAACCAAAAAAAAAAAAAAAAAATAAATAAAAATAAATAAATAAATAAATAAATAAATAAATAAAGGCAGGCATGGGCCACTACGCCCAGCTCAACCTTTTTTTTTTCTTTTTTATTTTATTTTATTTTATTTATTTTTGGAGAGAGACAGAGAGGACAGAGGGAGAAGGAGACAGAGAATGTGCCGCCAGCAGTGTCTCATCTGCTGGCAAACACCTTTAATGTGGCCCAGCACTCCGCATCTGGCTAAACGTGGGACCTGGCAGAGGTACAGAGAGGAATGGTGGCGCTGGAGTGTTCGAGGCCACCCTGAGACTACATAGTTAATTCCAGGTCAGCCTGGGCCAGAGTGAGACCCTACCTCGCAAAACCAAAAGAAAAAAAAAAGAGAGACAGAGAGGGAGAGAGAAAGAGAAAGAGAAAGAGAGAGAATGGGATCACCAGGGCCTCTAGCCACTGCAAATGAATTCCAGATGCATGCACCATCATGTGCATCTGGCTTACATGGGACCTGGAGAATGGAACCAGGGTCCTTAGGCTTCGCAGGCATGTGCTTTAACCACTAAGCCATCTCTCCAGCCCCTAACCTTTTCTTTTTTTATTAACAACTTCTATAATTATAGACAATAAACCATGATAACTCCCTCTCTTCCCCCACTTCACAAATCCACTTTTCCTCCATATCCCCTCCCTCTCTCCATTAGTCTATTATTTTGACATCATCATCTTTTCCTCCTATTATGATGGTCTTGTGTAGGTAGTGTCAGGCACTGTGGGGTCATGGATATCCAGGCTATTTTGTGTCTGGAGGAGCACGTTGTAAGCAGTCCTACTCTTCCTTTGGCTCTTACATTCTTTCTGCCACCTCTTCCGCAATGGACCCTGAGTCTGAAAATGTGTATGCCCTGTTAAATTTTGCTCAAATGTCACCTCTGGGCTGAAGAGATGGCTTAGCAGTTAAGGCACTTGCCTGCAAAGCCAAAGGACCCCGGCTTGATTTCCCAGGACTCACATAAGCCAGATGCACAAGGTGATGCATGCGTCTGGAATTCATTTGCAGTGGCTGGAGGCTCTGGTGTGCCCATTCTATCTCTCTCTCTGCTTGCAAATAAAAAGTGATAAATGAGCCGGGTGTGGTAGGAGTTTGAGGCCACCCTGAGACTACATAGTGAATACCAGGTCAACCTGGGCTAGAGTGAGACCCTACCCTGAAAAACCAAAAAAAAAAAAAAAAAAAGATAACTTTTTTTTTTACTTTTTAGAATTTTGCAAACTAGACATTTCATCCTCTTCTTATTTATTTATTTAAGAGCAACAGAGAGAGAGAGAGAAAGAGAAAGAGGCAGAGAGAGAGAGAATGGACGCACCAGGGCTTCCAACCACTGCAAATGAACTCCAGATGCATGCACCCCCTTGTGCATCTGGCTTACATGGATCCTGGAGAATCGAACCAGGATCCTTTGGCTTTGCAAGCAAATGCCCTAACCACTAAGCCATCTCTCCAGCCCCATCTCTGGAATGTTTTAACCACTGACACATCTCCCCAGTGCCCACTGGAGATGAAGACCATAGGATCTCTGGGGCTTGCTGGCTAACTACCCTAAGCCTGATTGCTGAGCTCCAAGTTGAAAGTGAGGGACCCTGTCTTAAAAAATAAGGTGAGGGCCTGGAGAGATGGCTTAGAGGTTAAGGCACTTGCCTGCAAAGCCAAAGGACCCAGGTTCGACTCCCCAGGACCCACATAAGCTAGATGCATAAGGGGGCACATGTATCCAGAGTTCGTTTGCAGTGGCTGGAGGCCCCCTGGAGCGCCCATTCTCTCCCTCCCTCTCTCTCTCTCTCTTCTCTCTCTACCTGCCTATTTCTGTATCTCTCTCTCAAATAAATAAATAAAAATAAAATATTTTTAAAAAAATAAGGTGAACTGGGCGAGGTGGTGCACGCCTTTAATCCCAGCACTTGGGAGGCAGAGGTAGTAGAACTGCCATGAATTCGAGGCCACCCTGAGAATATATAGTGAATTCCAGGTCAGCCTGGGCTAGAACAAGACCCGCCCTCGAAATACTAAAATAAATAAATAAATAAATAAATAAATAAATAAATAAATAAATAAATAGGGCTGGAGAGATGGCTTAGTGGTTAAGGCACTTGCCTGCAAAGCCACAGGACCCAGGTTCGATTCCCCAGTACCCATGTAAAGCCAGATTCACAAGGTGGGCCATGTGTCTGGAGTTCATTTGCAGCAGCCAGAAGTACTGGAGTGCCCATTTTCTCTCCCTCTTCTCTCTCTCGCTCTCCTTGCAAATAATTTTTTTTTTTTTTTTTTTGGTTTTTCGAGGTAGGGTTTCACTCTGGTCCAGGCTGACCTGGAATTAACTATGTAGTCTCAGGGTGGCCTCGAACTCTCAGCAATCCTCCTACCTCTGCCTCCCGAGTGCTGGGATGATAGGCGTGCGCCACCACGCCCAGCTTTGCAAATAAATTTTTAAAATGCTTTTTTAAAAAGAAGTAAGGCCGGGTGTGGTGTCACACGCCTTTCATCCCAGCACTTGGGAGGCAGAGGGAGGAGGATCGCTGTGAGTTCGAGGCCACCCTGAGACTACAGAGTGAATTCCAGGTCAGCCTGGGCTAGAGTGAGACTCTACCTCAAAAAAACAAAACAAACAGCCAGGCGTGGTGTCACACGCCTTTAATCCCAGCACTCCGGAGGCTACCCTGAGACTACAGAGTGAATTCCAGGTCAGCCTGAGTGAGAGTGAGACCCTACTTGCGAAAAAACAAAAAAAAAGAAAGAAAGAAAGAAAGAAAGAAGCCGGGCGTGGTGGCGCATGCCTTTAATCCCAGCACTGGGGAGGCAGAGGTAGGAGGATCGCTGTGAGTTCGAGGCCACCCTGAGACTACATAGCTAATTCCAGGTCAGCCTGGACAAGAGTGAAACCCTACCTCGAAAAACCAAAAAAAAAAAAAAAAAAAAAAAAAAAAGGAAGGAAGGAAAGAAAAGAAAAAGAAGAAGAAACAAACAGAAGTAAAAATCTCACGCAATTATTCTCCAGCCCTTGTTGACATTGTGGAAAATTTCTTTGCGTGTTTGGGCTTTTGGCTTAGCTCCGTTACTTGGTATCAGTTTGTAATCATTTAATCTTACTTAATACAACATGACAGGCATCCTTCAATGTCCATAAATATAGATTGAAGTCTTTGTATTTAATAGCTCAGTGAGAGGCCAATACACCCACAACCCAGAGCCATTGTTCTCTAGGGACATCACGTAATCCCCGGGGATGACGTGGAAGGCAGAGAGTGGCTGTGTAGGGTGACATAGTGATTGGGTAAGTCTTTGCGTGAGGGTCTGGGAGGAAGGGTCAAAGGGATGAGGGCTCACCGTTCTTGCAGAGGGCTGGGCTGCCTCCACTGCGCATGCACAAGCTGTAGTGACTGATGTGACCCTGGAGCTGGTGTCTTGGGACTTCTCCCCAGGCCACAGCAGGCGTGCCTGGGGGGTCATCTTGGAGTCTCCAAACAGCTGGTCCAGCAAGGGGTACTGGGAGGAAAACCCAGGGGGTCAAGACCTACTGGGATTCCAGGATTCCCACCCCACCCTCTCAACCCACTTCTTACCTAATTCCTCTAGGAACCCCCAGACTGAGGGGGCGGGGGCCAAACCCCCAGGAAAGACTGCCGTCACCCGGATTTGATAGGGGACCCCTCCTTCGAAATCCCCTAGAAGGAAGGACAAGAGATCTCTTTGTTTTTTTTTTTTTGTTTGTTTTGGTTTTTTGATGTAGGGTCTCATTCTAGCCCAGGCTGACCTGGAATTCACTCTGTAGTCTCAGGGTGGTCTTGAACCCATGGTGATCCTCCTACCTCTGCCTCTCGAGTGCTGGGATTAAAGGCGTGCGCCACCACGCCCGGCCTTGTTTTTTGGTTTTTTACTTTTTATTTATTAGCTACAGAGGGAGAGAGAGAGAGAGAATGGGCGCCCCAGGGCCTCTAGCCACTGTGTGCACCTGGCTAACATGGGACCTGGAGAATTGAACCTGGGTCTTTAGGCTTTGCAGGCAAGTGCCTTAAACAGTAAGCCATCTCTCCAGCCCCATCTGCAACTCTCTCTCTCCCTCTCTCATGCATTGTCTGCTTGGCAGGCACCTGCATTCAGGCCCCCAGGAGGGTTCCCTGGGAATAAAAGATTAGAGTGTAAGTAATTCATCTGAGACGCAACTGTGAAGCAACAGTGGGGCCATGAAAAGTGAGACAGGGAAGAGAGCACAGGTTGAAGCCACCCGTGCTACACAGATCCGTAGGATGTAAGTTCAGTTAGTAGAGTGATTGCTTAACATGCAGGAGGCCCTGGGTTTGATCCCCAGCACTAAGTAGACCAGATGTGGTAGCACAAATCTGTAACCCCAGCCTGGAGGGATTATAGGAGGCTGAGAAAGTAAAAAAAAAAAAAAAAAAAAAAAAAAAAAAAAATTGGGCTGGAGAGATGGCTTCGAGGTTAAGGTACCTGCCTGCGAAGCCTAAGGACCCATGTTCAAATCTCCAGGTCCCACAGAAACCAGACGTACAAGGTGATGCAAGCACAAGGTCGAACATGTGTACAAGGTAGCACACACATCTGGAGTTTGAGTGCAGTGGCCGGAGGCCCTGGTGTGCCAATTCTTGCTCTCTCTCTCATAAAAATAAGGTGAGTCTGTTAGGCTTGCCTCAAAAACAAACAAACAGCCTTGGTGGTGGCACTGGCCTTTAATCCCAGCACTCGGGAGGCAGAGGTAGGAGGATCACCATGAGTTCGAGGCAACCCTGAGACTACATAGTAAATTCCAGGTCAGCCTAGGCTACAGCAGAAACCCTACCTCAAAAAAATCAAAACAAAACACAACAACAATAAAAAAAAAAATAGGGCTTGCAAACCCTTACAACCTAGGTTTGATTCTCCAATACCCACATAATGCCAGATGCAGGAGGTAGTGGATGCATCTGGAGTTTGTATGCAGTGGCAGAAGGCTCTGGTGTGCCTGTACACACACACACTCTCTCTCTCTGCCTCTTTCTCTCCATCTCAAATGAAATAAATTTAAAAAACAACAAAATAAGCCGGGCGTGGTGGCGCACACCTT
The DNA here is from genome assembly GCA_036365145.1 of Orientallactaga sibirica. Classification (NCBI taxonomy): domain Eukaryota; kingdom Metazoa; phylum Chordata; class Mammalia; order Rodentia; family Dipodidae; genus Orientallactaga; species Orientallactaga sibirica. The sequence goes on along the minus strand of JAEOAD010002037.1, from coordinate 2,104,295 downwards.
TAATCCCAGCACTTGGGAGGCAGAGGTAGGAGGATTGCTGTGAGTTCAAGGCCACCCTGACACTACATAGTGAATTCCAGGTCAGCCTGGACTAGAGCGAGACCCGACCTCGAAAAACAAAAATAAATAAATAAATAAATAAATAAATAAATAAATAAATAAATAAATAAATAATAAAGCCAGGTGTGGTGGCGCACGCCTTTAATCCCAGCACTTGGGAGGCAGAGGTAGGAGGCTCACCATGAGTTTGAGGCCACCCTGAGACTACATAGTTAATTCCAGGCCAGCGTGGGCCAGAGTGAGACCCTACCTCAAAAAACCAAACAATGGCTTAGTGGTTAAAGCCCTTGCCTTCAAAGCCAAAGGACCCAGGTTTAACTCCCACGTAAGCCAAGATGCACCAGGTGGCGCAAAACTGAAAAAGTTCCCACTCTGACGCTCAGCACTCCATGGACGGCAGGGGGCAGCAGAGAGCTCGCAGCAGACTCACTCCCGGAGCTCAGGTGACTTCACCCACCAGCCCTCCTGATCACTGACCATTCCTAAAAGCTTTATTCTCCAGGCTTTCTGCTCTGCTGCCCAGACAGGAAGATGTGTCAGGGACTACAGGGGTCAAGGCCCAGAAATGCAAGCGTGGGCAGCTGGGAGAGGCGTGGAGACTGTCAAGGGCAGAGATGGTATAGACTGACCATAGGGCAGGGCTTGTCTGCAGATCGTTCCCTCTCTCTCTCTCTTTTCCTTCTCCCTCTTTCCCCATCATGTAACTCAGGCTGGCCTCAAATTAACAATGTTCATCCTCACCCAGCTGGGGCTTTACTCATTTGCTCTTATAACCTGATAAGTAAGTTTTGGGATGTTGTCTTAAAGTCTGTTTTGGTTTTTGGTTTTTCTAATTCAGGCTGACCTGGAATTCACTATGTAGTCTCAGGGTGGCCTCGAACTCACCGCGATCCTCCTATCTCTGCCTCTCAAGTGCTGGGATTAAAGGTGTGAGTCATGGGCTGGAGAGATGGCTTAGCGGTTAAGGCGCCTGCCTGTTAAGCCTAAGAACGCTGGTTCCAATCTCCAGCGGTTCCAATCTCCAGGTCCTACGTTTAGCCAGATGCAAAGTGACGCAAGGGTGCAATGCTGCACTTGACCACAAGGGGGCGCATGCATCTGGAATTCGTTCACAGCAGCTGAGACACTGCTGGCGTGCCCATCTCTATCTGTCTCCCTCTCCCTCTCTGTCTGTCTCTATCTCTAAAAAAATAATAATAATAATAAATAATAATAAATAAAAAATTAAAAAAGGTGTGAGTCATGACACTGGGCAACTTCTGGTCTTTGTAAGTACCCAACCTCAGGTATTTTGTTATAGCAGCGCAAGATGTACTGGCAGAGACAGGAACTGAGGTGTCCCAGGACCTTACCTGTTAGTAGAACGCTGAGGTTTCCAAGAGGGAGACGGGTCCAGTTGAGCTTCTCCAGGGCATCTCCATCTTGAACCCAGTCCACCACATACTGCCAGGGTTCCCTGGCTCCCTGTTGCCAGCTCACCAGCAGCCCTGGGCTCCCAGGAGTGCTGCTTACTGTCACACCATGGGGGGCTGACTCTGGAGCTACAGGGTGAGAGGAACAATTGTGACTGTCCACTCTGGAGCCATGGGGGGTGGCATGGGGGCTACAAGGTGGGAGGGACAGTCGTGAAGGTGGACAGCAGTGGACAGAGGAAGCTCACAGTCTCTTACCCAAGCAGACCAAAGACAGGTTGGCAAGAGGCACCGAGCTGGTGTTGACAGCAGATACAGAAGCACGCTCCGCCTGGGCAGGTATGGAGGACTTGCAACAGGGTACCTGCTCTTGAGTCCTAGTCTCCTCTCCAACCCAGAACCAGACTCTGTAAGTCGTCTGCATGCAGGACCTGGGGGCCTGAGGAGGAAGGCAGGAGGGATCAGCATGTGTCCGTCTGTCAGTAAAGGTGCCTGACAAGGCTGCCAGGGAAATGAACACCATTTTACGGCAGGAAAACTGGGTCCTAGGAGCTCGCTGTAGGGGTGGAGTGTGGATGAAGTTTTTCTTTTCTTTTTTGTGGTTGTTGTTTTTCAAGGTAGGGTCTCACTCTATCTCAGGCTGACCTGGAACTTACTCTGCTGTCCTAGGCTGGCCTTGAACTCACAGTGATCCTCCTACCTCTGCCTCCTGAGCGCTGGGATTAAAGGCGTGCGCCACCACACCTGGCTTTCTTTTATTATTTATTTATTTATTTATTTATTTATTTATTTATTTATTTAGAGAGAGAGAGAAAAGATACAGAAATAGGCAGGTAGACAGAGAGAGAATGGGTGCACAAGGGCCTCCAGCCACTGCAAACGAACTCCAGATGCATGTGCCCCCCTTGTGCATCTAGCTTACGTGGGTCCTGGAGAATCAAGCCTCAAACCGGGATCCTTAGGCTTCACAGGCAAGCGTTTAACCGCTAAGCCATCTCTCCAGCCCCCTTTTATTTTTTATTTTTATTTTTTTATTTGAGAGAGAGAAGGATGCAGACAGAGAGAAAGAGAGAATGGGCACACTAGGGCCTCCAGCCACTGCAAACGAACTCCAGACGCATATGCCACCTTGTGCATCTGGCTTACGTGGGTCCTGGGGAATTAAACTGAGGTCCTTTGGTTTTGCAGGCAAATGCCTTAACCACTAAGCCATCTCTCCAGTTTTTTTTAAGAAGGGTCTTGCTATACAGCCCATGTTGGCCTCCAACTTATGGTGCCACCATGTCCAGCTACAGTTTTTTTTTTTTTAATAAAAAAAATTTTTTTTGGCTTTTTGAGGTAGGGTCTCACTCTAGTCCAGGCTGACCTGGAATTCACTATGTGGTCTCAAGATTACAAAGATCCTCCTACCTCTGCCTCCCGAGTGCTGGGATTAACAGCATGTCCAGCCGGCCCTGTGTCATTTATTTATTTATTTATTTATTTATTTATTTATTTGAGAGAGGGAAAGAGGCAGACTGAGATAGAGAGAGAATGGGTGCACCAGGGCTTCCAGCCACTGCAAACAAACTCCAGACACATGTGCTCCTTTGTGCATCTGGCTTACGTGGGTCCTGGGGAATCAAACTGAGGTCCTTTGGCTTTGCGGGCAAGTGCCTTAAGCACTAAGCCATCTCTCCAGCCCATTTTTTAAAAATGTTTTTATTTATTTATTTGCAAGCAGAGAGAGAGAGAGAGAGAGAGAGAGAGAAGAATGGGCACGCCAGGCAGACAGAGAGATGCATGAATGGGCATCTAGCCAGGGTACTCTGAGTCCACTTTGCAGGTAAGCATCTTTTTTTTTTACTTTATTTATTTGCTAACAGATGCAGACAGAGAGAGAATCCCCCTTGTGCATCCAGATGCATGTGCCCCTTGTGCATCTGGCTTACATGGGTCCTGGAGAATCGAACCGGGATCCTTTGGCTTCGCAGGCAAATGCCTTAACCACTAAGCCATTTCTCCAGCCCCAGCCCATTTTTTTTTTAACCTTTAAATTTCTTTGAGAGAAATGGAAGGAGAGGGAGGAAGAGAGAATGGACACACCAAGATCTGCTGCCACTACAAACGAACTCCAGATGCATGAACCACTTTGTGCGTCCGGATTTAGCCAGGCTTTGCTGAGCCATCTCCCCAAACCTACAGTCTGTGTTTAATTTTTCTGTTTTTTTTTTTTTTTTTGAGAGAGAATTGGTACGCCAGGGCCTCAGCCACTGCAATTGAATTCCCCTTTCTTGCGCCACCTAGTGGTCATGTGCGACCTTGCGCTTGCCTCACCTTTGTGCGTCTGGCTTACGTGGGATCTGGAGAGTTGAGCATTGGTCCTTAGGCTTTGCAGGCAAGCGCATTCACTGCTAAGCCATCTCCCCAGCCCCAGTCTGTATTCTAACTAGAGAACACTGCCGTCCACATTGCTTCACCTCAGCCCTTGGAGTCCCTGGAAATGGCTCTATGACTGGCCTGTGGTTGGCTTGATGAAGTTGCCATCTGTCTATGAAAAGGGTGCTTACTCTCATTGCTCTTCCCATGGAAACACATTTCTTTTGTTTGTTTGTTTGTTTTTCGAGGTAGGGTCTCACTTTAGCTCAGGCTGACCTGGAATTCACTCTGTAGTCTCAGGGTAGCCTCAAACTCACGGTGATCCTCCTACCTCTGCCTCTCAAGTGCTGGGATTAAAGGCGTGCGCCACCACACCCGGGGAAACACATTTCTCTGAGAGTGGGAATTATACATTCGAACTTTCTGGGTGTTAGATCCAAGCAAGAGTGCGTTAGTCTCCCACAATGTCAGTCATGGTGGTGCGTGGGGAGACAGAGGTGGAGGATCACCTCAAGTTTGGGGCTAGCTGTACACAGGGTTATATAGGTAGACCCTGCCTCAGACAAAACCAAACCATGATGTGGCACCACCTGTAATTCTTGCCTCTGCCATATAGTATATAGTCGATAGATTTTTTTCTTTTTCTTTTTCTTTCTTTCTTTCTTTCTTTCTTTCTTTCTTTCTTTCTTTCTTCCTCCCTCCTTCCCTCCCTCCTTCCTTCCTTCCTTTCTTTCTTTCTTTCTTTCTTTCTTTCTCCTTCCCTCCCTCCCTCCCTTTCTTTCTTTCTTTCTTTCTTTCTTTCTTTCTTTCTTTCTTTCTTTCTTTCTCCTTCCCTCCCTCCCTCCCTCCTTTCTTTCTTTCTTTCTTTCTTTCTTTCTTTCTTTCTTTCTTTCTTTCTTTCTTTCTTTGTTTCTTTCTTTCTTGTTTTTGGTGGTAGGGTTTCACTCTAACCCAGGATGACCTGGAATTTACTATGTGGTCTCAGGGTGGCCTTGAACCCACCACTACACCCATTATTCCCTTTTTTTGTGTGTGTGTGTGGTTTTTTTGAGGTAGGGTTTCACTCTGGTCCAGGCTGACCTGGAATTAACTATGTAGTCTCAGGGTGGCCTCGAACTCTCAGCGATCCTCCTACCTCTGCCTCCCGAGTGCTGGGATTAAAGGCGTGCACCACCATGCCCGGCTCATTATTCCCTTTTTAAAAATAATTTATTTATTTTGGTTTTCGAGGTAGGGTCTCGCTCTAGCCCAGGCTGACCTGGAATTTACTACATAGTCTCAGGCTGGCCTTGAACTCACAACAATCCTCCTACCTCTGCCTCCACAGTACTGGGATTAAATGTGTGCACCACCACACTCTGCTCAGATTTTTTTTTTTCCAGTACTGCTGTCAGAACCTAGGGTCTCATGCATGATATGCAAGCACTGTACCCTTGAATTATACTCCCAACCCTTTTATTTTTCTTTCTCAGACGCGGTATGGCTAAGGTGCCCATGCTAGCCTTTGACTCGCTCTGCAGCCCAGGATGGCTTTGATCACGCACATCTTCTTTCTTCAGCCTTCCAAGCAGCCCAGCTACTCTAGGGAATTGAACAGAAAGGACTGCTATATCCTTTCCTACGTGACGGGGGCCTCCATAGACTCTTGGCACCATTGTTACACCTTGTGGGTGCTGGGCTCTGGGGTCTAGGCCCCATGCATCTGCTGTCCTCCTCCTGGAACACCGGGTTCCCACCCCACATGGCACATGTCTCAGAAGGAGGACACAGCCGGGCGTGGGGCATGCCTTTAATCCCAGCACTCGGGGAGGCAGAGGTAGGAGGATCGCCGTGAGTTCGAAGGCCACCCTGAGACTACATAGTGAATGCCAGGTCAGTCTGGGCCAGAGTGAAAAACAAAGAAAGAAACAAACAAACAAACAAAAAAGGGCTGGAGAGATGGCTTAGAGGTTAAAGTGCTTACCTGCAAAGCCAAAGGTCCCAGGTTCAATTCCCCAGGACCCACATAAGCCAGATGCAGAAGGTGGCGCATGCATCTGGAGTTCATTTGCAGTGACTAGAGGCCCAGGCTTGCCCATTCTCTCTGTCTATCTCCCTCTTTCTCTCTCAAATAAACAAATAAATAAGATATTTATTTATTTTTATTTATTTATTTTTTGGTTTTTCGAGGTAGGGTCTCACTCTAGCACACCTTTAATCCCAGCACTTGGGAGGCAGAGGTAGGAGGATCACTGTGAGTTCGAGGCCACCCTGAGACTCCATAGTGAATTCCAGTTCAGCCTGAGCTAGAGTGAGACCCTACCTTGAAAAACAAACAAACAAAAAATATTTTTTAAAAAAGGAGGAGGAGGGCTGGAGAGATGGCTCAGGGGTTAAGGCGCCTGCCTCCTAAGCCTAAGAACGCTGGTTCCAATCTCCAGGTCCCACGTTTAGCCAGATGCAAAGTGAGGGGGCACAATGCCACACTTGACCACAAGGGCTGGAGAAAGCTGAGACACTGCTGGCGCGCCCATCTCTATCTGTCTCCCTCTCCCTCTCTGTCTGTCTCTCTCTGTCTCTCTCTGTGTCTCTCTCCAAAAAATAAGATAAAAAAAAAAAAGGAGGAGGAGGGCTGGAAAAATGGCTTAGCAGTTTGCCTGAGAAGCCAAACCTCAGGACCCGGGTTCGATTCTCCAGGACCCATGTAAGCCGGATGCACAAGGTGGCACATGCATCTGGAGTTCCTTTGCAGTGGCTGGAGGCCTTAGCACGCCCATTTTCTCCCTCCCATCCCCTCTCTCTCTCTCTCTCTCAAATAACTAAGTAAATAAATAAAGAAAATAAAAAAGGAGATGGAAGAGGAGAAGGCGGCACAGGGAGAAGACGCTTAGGCCAGCTCTCAGGCCGCCAAAACCTCCTGGACCAGAGCATCGTGCCCTCACCATCCACCCCCGAGGACAGCAGAGCTAGCCAGCTCTCCTGCCCGTGGGTGGCTTACCTTCCACAAAAGCAAGTGCTCCAGTGAGTCTGATGTTTCGCAGACGTTTCCCGAAACCCACACGTCTTCAGCAGCCAGCAGGGCCGAGGGGACAAGTGAATGGGGACGTGAGTGAGTGGCAGGAGCCCGGGGCAAGGGGGCTGGCAGGTGGGGGAACCGCGCTCACCTGAGGGCGGTGTGTGGAAGGACAGTTCCGGGCTCCACTCACTCCAGAGATGTCCTTTCTGCATTCGGCAGCGGCCAGAAACCACGTAGGCCGAGTCCAGTTCCAAGTCGTGAATCTCCACAGGGCTCAGAGGGGAGGTCTGCAGCTCTTCTGCCAGCTGGGAGAGGGAGAGATGGGGGCCCTGGGTCCTTTCAGCTCCACAAGCCCTGACACTCAGGATGGTCTCCCACCAGTGCGAACTCTCCACTCCAGCCTCAGCCCAGCCCTTGGACTTAAAAAAAAAAAAAAAAAAAAAAACTGGGGCTGGAGAGATGGCTTTACCGGTTAACGTGTTTGCCTGCAAAGCCAAAGGATCCCGGTTCGATTCTCCAGTACCCACGTAAGCCAGATGCACAAGGGGGCGTATGCATCTGGAGTTCGTTTGCAGTGGCTGGAGACCCTGGCACGCCCATTCTCCCTCTCTCTCTCTCTCTCTCTCTCTCTCTCTCTCTCCCAAATAAATAAATAAATAAAATATATTTTTAAAAACTATTTTATTTATTTATTTATTTTTAATTAATTTATTTATTTTTGGTTTTTTGAGGTAAGGTCTCATTCTAGCCCAGGCTGACCTGGAATTCACTCTGTAGTCTCAGGGTGGCCTTGAACTCACGACGCTCCTCCTTCCTCTGTCTCCCAAGTGCTGGGATTAAAGGCGTGTGCCATCACTCCCGGCTAAATATTTTATTTTTATTTATTTATTTGAAAGAGGGAAAGAGGCAGAGAGAGAGAGAGAGAGAGAGTGCAAGAGATGCATAACCACTTTGTGGCTGGCAGTCCTGGGGAAACCAGGTTTCCAGCCAGTGCAAGCTCCAGATGCATATACCACTTTGTAAATCTGGCTTACATGAGTCCTGGGGAAACCAGGATCCTTTGGCTTTGCAGGCAAGCACCTTAACCACTAAGACATCTCATTAGCCCACTTAAAAAAATATATATTATTTATTTTTATTTATTTGAGAGAGATACAGAAATAGGCAGGTAGAAAGAGAGAGAGAAGGGGCATGCCAGGGCCTCCAGCCACTGCAAACAAACTCTAGATGTGTGTGCCCCCTTTGTGCATCTGGCTTATGTGGGTCCTGGAGAATCAAGCCTCGAACTGGAGGCTTCACAGCAAGCGTTTAACCACTAAGCCATCTCTCCAGCCCCAACTTTTTTTTTTTTTTTAAGGTAGGGTCTCACTCTAGCCCAGACTGATCTGGAATTCACTATGTAACCCCAGGCTTCCCTCGAACTCACGGAGATCCTCCTACCTCTGCCTCCTGAGTGCGTGGGCTGGAGATATGGCTTAGCGGTTAAGGCGTTTTTGCCTGTGAAGCCTCAGAACCCCAGTTCGATTCTCCAGGTCCCACATAATCCAGATGCACATGGTGGCACATGTGTCTGGAGTTTGTTTACAGTGGCTAGATGCCCTGGCACATCCATTCTCACTCTCTCCCTCTCTTTCTCTGTCTCTAATAAATAAATAAATAAAAATAAAAAATCTTAAAGGTGTGCACCGCCATGCCAGGCCTAGATACGATATATTTTTTAACATTTTCAATTTGTGGTTGATAGAGTCTGTGGAAGTTGACTGTGGTTTTTTCTGAGGCGAAGCTTTTAGCTGATCAAGATGCCCACGATAGCTGGGTGTGGTGGCGCATGCCTTTAGTCCCAGCACTCAGGAGGCAGAGGTAGGAGGACCCACATAAGCCAGATGCACAAGGGGGTGCATGCATATGGAGTTTGTTTGCAGTGGCTGGAGGCCCTTGTGTGCCCATTCTCTCTCTTTCTCAAATAAATAAATTAATTAATTAAAACAACAACAAAAAAAGCAGGAAAAAAAAAAAAGATGCCCAAGACCTAAGGGTGGTGGCATTCTGGAGGCTAAGCCAGGAGGGTTGTGATTCCAGGTCAACCTGGGCTACGTAATGAACCCCAGGCTGCTCTCAGTTTTTTTTTTAATATATTTTATTTATTTACTTATTTGAGAGAAAGAGGAAGAGGCAGAAAGAGAGAGAGAATGGGCACGCCATTGCCTCTAGCCACTGCAAACAAACTCTAGATGCATGCGCCTCCTTGTGCATCTGGCTTATATGGGTCCTGGGGATTCGAACCGGGGTCCTTTGGCTTCTCAGGAAAGTTCCTTAACCGTTAAGCCATCTCTCCAGCCCCTGCTCTCAGTTTTGAGGTGGCACCCCAACCCATCTCAGAATGGGGTTTTCAGAAAGACGCTGGATACTCACCTGGGTCCACTCTGCCTCCTGTCTTTCTCGGTATTGAAACTGACAGGTCAGAACCTTATGGGCTGGCCACTTGGGCGGTTCCCACCGGATAATGGCCTCCAGGGGCTCATCGTCTGAAAAGTCCACTCCAGGGCAGAGCTGAGGGGTGTCTGGTTTGACTGAGAAGGGAGACCAGGCCAAAGTGCACTGAGCCAAGGTTGACCACTGTGGCACCCACCTCACCCAATGCCCAACCCTCCCGTCACATTACTTTGGGTCTCCAGGTTTACGACAACTGGGGGCCAGACAGGCCGGTCCTCCTGGGTCCCCCAGACAAGAAGTTTGTCATCTGCCGTGAGCCGTTCACGAGGAATGGTCACCCAGCTCTGGCTGGCGGGTACGGCCACCATCTGGATTCTGTGGGAATGGCTGTCAAAAGAGACATGAGGGGAACACGCACATGTTGGCGTGGACTGGAGCCGCAAGCTCAGCCATCTTTGTCTTGGCCCAGCTGTGTGAGGTGGGTTGAGTGATTTAACATCTCTGTGCCTTGCAATAAAAAAGAGCACAAGAGGCCAGGCGTGGTGGCACATGCCTTTAATCCCAGCACTCAGGGAGGCAGAGGTAGGAGGATCACCGAGAGTTCAAGGCCACCCTGAGAATACATAGTGAATTCCAGGTCAGCCTGGGCCAGAGTGAGACCCTACCTCGAAAAACCAAAAAAAAAAAAAAAAAAAAAAAAAAAAAAAAGGCACAAGATGAAGGGCTCAATAAGGGGGGGGGGCTCTGCAAGGCAGCAAATACAACACCTGGCTCAAACTGATCTTCTTCTTTTTTTTTTTTTTTTCCCCTCGAGGTAGGGTTTCACTCAGGCTGACCTGGAATTCACTACGTAGTCTCAGGGTGGCCTCGAACTCATGGCGATCCTCCTACCTCTGCCTCCGGAGTGCTGGGATTAAAGGCATGCGCCACCACGCCTGGCTTCAAACTGATCTTTTTATGTGTTCTGGAAGGTAAACCCTTAAGGTTACACAGCCACTAAAAATATATATAAATAGGGCTGGAGAGATGGCTTAGTGGTTAAACGCTTGCCTATGAAGCCTAAGGACCCCGGTTCGAGGCTCGATTCCCCAGGACCCACGTAAGCCAGATGCACAAGGGGGCCGCACGCATCTGGAGTTCGTTTGCAGTGGCTGGAGGCCCTGGCATGTCCATTCTCTCTCTCTCTCTCTATCTACCTCTTTCTCTCTTGGTCTGTCTGTCACTCTCAAATAAATAAATAAAAAATAAACAAAAAATATATATATTAAAGGCCAGCACTCAGGAGGCAGAGGAAGGAGGATTGCCATGAGTTCGAGACTGTACTGAGAATACAGAGTGAATTCCAGGTCAGCCTGGGATAGAGTGAGACCCTACCTCGAAAAACAAACCAAAAAAAAATATATATATATATATATATTATTATTATTATTACGAAATATCTTCACATTAGTAAGCATTTTCTCCTTGTGATGGGGGTACCTCCTCTATGGATGAAATTGTGCTAGAAAAGCAGCTAAAAGTTGAACCCATTCTCTGAGTTCCTGTAAGAGTTGATTGCTGAGGAGCTAAAACTTATCTTTGTCAGCAGATGGAAAAATTCCAGAGAAGGAACTGTCCAGAAAGGGCCCGGAAGGAATGATAAGAAGGAAAGAAGGAAAGACAGTTTAGGCTGAAACAAAGTAACGTAGAGTTCCTTGTTAGGGTGGCCTGACTGCAGAAGTGATTGATATGCAAACTGTCACACCTTGTGTGTTCACTCCCCCTCCCTTGGCTATGGAAACAAAATGGAAACAAAATTTTCCCTCAGGGCCAAAGCTTCTTTGGAGGGCTGCCTCAAGCTTTTTGTGTTCCCCTCCACCCAGGAATAAACTCCTCTACTTTCACTCATGCTGGCTTTGAAGTGATCTTTCCAGGGAATTGCTACAACAAAAATTCACCCAGAAAGGCACGTGTCAATACCCCGATCATTTGAAGGAGCGGCCGAGCTGGGAGTGGGTAGTGACTTAGTTTTAGACTGTAAGGAAAGAAGGGGATCTGGCTGCTGTGGAGGCCAGCAAGGAACTCTTGGGGTTACAGGTGGGTTCTGGGGTCCCCTTAACCAAAGCCAAATGCAACTAGATAGCTCCTTCCACCGGGCAGCTCCCCAAACCTCCCTCCCCCCCTCAGGGTACTCACTACTTCTGACTCTGGAGGTGCAGCACGGTTGGGGTGCCCAGGTCCCCCAGCGGCTCCCAGGAGCAATTCAAGTTCCCCCAGGGTCCAGCTGCATAGCAATGCAGAAGCTCCGGGTTGCCTGCGAGGGAACGCAGAAAGTGAGCCCAGCACCAAGGTCAAGTTCACGGGCCTGAACTTGTGGGGACTGACTGATTTCTCTCTCTCTCTCTTTTGGTGTTTTTTTTTTTTTTTTTTTTTTTTTTTTGGTTTTGCGAGGTAGGGTCTCACTCTGGTCCAGGCTGACCTGCAATTCACTATGTAGTCTCAGGGTGGCCTCGAACTCACGGTGATCCTCCTACCTCTGCCTTCCCAGTGCTGGAATTAAATGTGTGCGCCCCCATGCCCGGTTTAGCTCATAGTTTGTTTGTTTATTATCTATCTGTTTGAGAGCAACAGACAGAGAGAGAGAGAGAGAGAGAGAGAGAGAGGAGAGAATGGGTGCACCAGGGCCTCCAGCCGCTACAAAAGAACTCCAGATGCACACGCTAACTTGGGCATCTGGTTTACGTGGGTTCTGGGGAATGGAGCCTTGAACCCGGGTCCTTAGGCTTCACAAGCAAGTGCTTGACCACTAAGCCAGCTCTCCAGCCCATCTGTTTTTTTTTTTTTTTAATATATTTAATTTATTTATTTGAGAGAGAGAAAGAGGCAGAGAAAGAGAGAATGGGGAGAGCCAGGGCCTCCAGCCACTGTAAATAAACTCCAGATGCCTGCGCCCCCTTGTGCATCTGGCTTATGTGGGTCCTGGAGAATCGAACCAGGTTGCTTTGGCTTTGCAGGCAAATGCCTTAACCCCTAAGCCATCTCTCCAACCCTGAAGTCTCTGTTTTGCACACTCTGGGGTCCATGACTCTCTAGGCCAGGGCACTCTCCCTCCCCCTTCCCCACATCTCTTTCCCAGACTTCGGACACCCCCCCCTTGCAGCACCTGTCTGGGCTCCCTTCCAGAAATGAGTAGCAGGAATGGGGGTGCTGGGCACCCCTTTCTTTGCAGGCTCATCGGCCCTCCAGGTGCCAGACACATGGGGAGCCGGGAGCCCCGCGGTAGCCCGAGGTGTGGGGGAGGTCCTCCACGCTCCACCTGAGCGCTGCCCCTGGGTGTAGGGGGTAGCACTCACCCTGGGCATGCATCCCGGACAGCAGCAGCAGCAGAGGCAGCAACAGCATGATCCGTAGGGACCCCAGCCCGGCCGTCTGCATGCAACCCCGACGGAAACCGCCCCCGCTCCGCTCCCTTGGCCCTCCCCTAGCGGAAAGTCCCTGACTGCGCCCCGGCTGGGAAGGGGACCAAATCTGTCCCACCCCCAAGAACCACACACAAGCGATGCTGATCTTCTGAACGTTTATTGCAAACTAGGGGAAGTGGCTCCCCGCGTGCACTGCGGGTCTCGGGGCTGGGAGGGTGGGATGGGGGCTGATGCAAATGACTGAGGTTGTGGGGGGGGGTCCCTCGGAGGCTCTGGCTCCCCGGGGTCTCCGTGTGGCTAGGGGTAGAGCGGGGACCCAGTTGCAGCACAAAGATGAGCAAGAACGGAGCTGAAGGCCAGCGTGTGCCTTTGGTCAGGCAGGGAAGCTGCTGGGCACCACCAGGGTGGGGGGGGGGGTGAAGGGGAAGGGGTCAAGGTCAGATGAGGGGGTGTGACTGCAGATGTTCAGGGAAGGGGATGGCAGGAGTGGGGGGGGGGGTGGGCAGGGCCCAGCCTAACACAGGCTGCTGATGTCCCTCCTGCTACAGCCCCATTTGCAGCAGTTGCTGGACAGGCCAGTGAGTACATCCCGATTGTCCCTGAGCACCCCCGCGGGGTTCTGCCAGCTCGGTCGACCTCCATAGAAGACCTGCGGGGATTTGGTCAGGGCTAGCCAGTCACTGGAGCCTAGAGCTTCATCCAGATCGCCAGCCAGGCCATCTGCATCTGTATTGGCTTCGGAAAAGGCGTCTCCTGCAAGGCATGAAGAATTAAGGCTGACTGGGTCACCTCTCTTTATATATATATAAATATAATATATCACAGATCGCCGTGAGTTCGAGGCCGTTCTGCCTGAGCTAGAGTGAGAAGCTACCTCGGAAAACCAATGTGTGTGTGTGTGTGTGTGTATATATATATAATTTATTTACTTGAGAGAGAATGGGCGCACCAGGGTTTCTAGCCACTGCAAACGAACTCCAGATATGTGCACTGCCTTGTGCATCTGGCTTACACAGGTCCTGGGGAATCGAACCTGGGTCCTTAGGCTCTGCTTTAACCACTAGGCCATCCCTCCAGCCTCCAGGTCACTTCTCTTTTCCTGACATATGAAACTTTATGATTCTCCATTCAATCCTGGGTTCAAGCTTTTTTTGGAGGCAAGGGGGCTACCATTAATTTCCCACTGCTCTTTTTTTCTTTTTCTTTTTTTGTTTTTCCAGGTAGGGTCTCACTCTAGCTCAGGCTGACCTGGAATTCACTCGGTAGTCTCAGGGTGGCCTTGAACTCACGGTGATCCTCCTACCTCTGCCTCCCGAGTGTTGGGATTAAAGGCATGTGCCACCATGCCCAGCCTTTGCCACTACTCTTTATTTTATCAAGGCCCTGGTGGCTCAAAGCGTGCATTTGGGGGCTAGTCTCCCCAAGCTATAAAGTTGTGAGTGAATTTGCTTTTCTCAGGCTCTGATTCTTTGCCTACAGAGTGGGAAAAAGAATAATTCCTAGAGCCGGGCATGGTGGTGCATACCTTTAATCCCAACACTAGGGATTGCTGTTGAGTTCGAGGCCACCCTCAGACTACAGAGTGAATTCCAGGTCAGCCTGGGCTAGAGTGAGACCCTACCTCGAAAAACCAAAATAAATAAATAACTCCTGCTTTTTAAAAGATTTTTAAAAGTTTTATTTTTGGAGCCAGGCGTGGTGGCGCACGCCTTTAATCCCAGCACTCGGGAGGCAGAGGTAGGAGGATTGCTGAGAGTTCGAGGCCACCCTGAGACTACATAGTTAATTCCAGGTCAGCCTGGATCACAGTGAGACCGTACCTCGAAAAACCAAAAAAAAAAAAAAAAAAGTTTTATTTTTGGAGAGAGACAGAGAGAGATAGAGAGGAAGACAGAGATGGGCGTGCCAGCAGCCTCTCAGCTGCTGTGAACGAAACCCAGATGCATGCGCCCCCTTGTGGTCAAGTGCGGCATTGCGCCCTTGCGTCACTTTGCATCTGGCTAAACATGGGACCTGGAGATTGGAACCCGGTTCTTAGGCTTAGCAGGCAGGCACCTTAACCGCTAAGCCATCTCTCCAGCCCAACTCCTGCTTTTTTGAGTTGGGTCCTGGGTCTGACCTCCTGCCCATTCATCCTGCCACCCATCTATTCTCCACCACCTACAAACTCACCATGTAACCGTTATCTGGCCACCCACTTATTATCCATCCATCAACCCACTTTATCATCCCTTTCTTCCCTTTTCTCCCTTCCTTCCTTCCTCCCTCCCTCCCTCCCTCCCTTTCTGTTTTTTTTTTTTTTTTTTTTTATTTTTTCAAGGTAGAGTCTCACTCTAGCTCAGGCTGCCCTGGAATTCACTCTGTAGTCTCAGGCTGGCCTCGAACTCATGGCGATCCTCCTACCTCTGAGTGCTGGGATTAAAGGTGTGTACCACTATACCTTTGTTTCTTTCCTTCCTTCCTTCCTTCCCTCCTTCCTTCCTTCCTTCTCCTTCATTTCTTTTTCTTTTTTTGGAACAAAGTCTTTGTAGCCCAAGCTGCCTTCAATTTATGGCCACTCCTGCCTCAGCCTCCTGAGTTCGGGGATGGTAGATCTGAGGCACCCTACCGGGCTCAATCAACCCCTCCTGGCTCTCTGGACCCACCCATCCTCTGGTTGCCCGCCTCATGTGTTCCCTCTGGGGCTCACCAGCATCTTGGTGAGCCAGGATCTCTGCTCTCCGCCAGCGGGAACCACCGCAGGTGAAGATGACAGCGCGGATGAATTCACGTCCACACAGCTTCACCCCCAAGGGCCGAGCCTGCAGCTCCCCGGCCAGCACGCACGCAGCCAGCAACAGCAGCAGCAGCCCTCGCTGGGCCATGGTGAGCAGATGCAGGCGATGGACGCAGGCTCCTGCGAGGGTCTCGGCCGCTTGAGCTCCATTTATACCCCAAGGCTCCCGTCATCACCCCACAGAAGGAGCACACTCCCTCCCCTACCTCGACCTTTCCGGATTGCTCGCAGGGAGATAACCTTTTGCCAGGGACGGGCATCTCAGCTCAGCTCCCTGTCATCCTCCCACAGGGAGGTGAGGAGGCCTCAAGCCGGTTTCTGCAGAAAACAGGGACCCCGAGTCCAGGGAACTGTGGTCCTCCACTTCCCCTGAGCAGTGGGGCCACCCAGGATCCTGGCCTAGGTGACATAATGAGATCCAGGCACCCCAAAAAAATAAATACGGCTGGGCCAAAGGGCATGCACAAGCTTTCTGCGTCTGTCTGCAACATCTAAATAAATATTACAATAGGGGCTGGAGAGATGGCTTAGCGGTTAAACGCTTGCCTGTGAAGCCTAAGGACCCCGGTTCGAGGCTCGATTCACCAGGACCCACGTAAGCCAGATGCATAAGGGGGCGCATGTATCTGGAGTTCATTTGCAGTGGCTAGAGGCCCTGGCGCACCCATTCTCTCTCTCTCTCTCTCTCTCTCTCTCTACCTGCCTATTTCTGTATCTCTCTCTCTCTCTCTCAAATAAATAAATAAATAAAAATAAAAATATTAAAAAAATATTACAATAGGGCTGGGGAGATATGGCTTAGCTGAAGACTAAGGACCCAGGTTCGATTCTCCAGGTCCCACGTAAGCCAGATGCACAAGATGGTGCACATGTCTGGAGTTCATTTGCAGTGGCTAGAGGCTCTGGCATACCCATTCTCTCTCTCTCTCTCTCTCTCCAATAAATAAATAAATAATTTTTTTTTAATTAAAAAAAGCCGGGCATGGTGGTGCACACCTTTAATCCCAGCGCTCAGGAGGCAGAGGTAGGAGGATTGCCTAGAGTTCGAGGCCACCCTGAGACTACATAGTTAATTCCAGGTCAGCCTGGACCAGAGTGAGACCCTACCTCGCAAAACCAAAAAAAAAAAATTAAAAAAATTAAAAGATAGGGCTGGAGAGATGGTTTAGCAGTTAAGGTACATGCCTGTGAAGCCTAAGGACCCCGGTTCAATTCTCCAGGTCCCACGTAAGCCTGATGCACATAGTGGTGCATGCATCTGGAGTTCTTTTGCAGTGGCTGGAGACCCTGGTGTGCCCTTTCTCCCCCTCTCTCTCTCAATCTCTCTCTCCCTTTCTCTCTCTCTCTAATAAACAATTAAATAAAAACAAAATCTTTAAAATAATTTCAAAAATATATTACAATAATGATAGAGAATGCTAACCCAGTATAGAAAAGCAGAGTCTAACCCAGGCTGGTGTCAAACTCTCTATCCTCCTGCCTCAGCTTCCTGATGCTGGGAAATGTGTGTGTGTGCGTGTGTGTATCCCAGGATGCCTCATCAACTACAAATGAATGCCAGATGCTGATTTTTTTGTTTTTGGTTTTGTTTTGGTTTTGGTTTTCTGAGGTAGGATTTCGCTCTAGCACAAAGTGACCTGGAATTCACTATGTAGTCTCAGGGTGGCCTCAAACTCACAGCGATCTTCCTACCTCTGCCTCTGAAGTACTGGGATTAAAGGTATGTGCCACCACGCCACCACGTCTGGCTTCGTGTCTGGTTTTATCTGGGTGCTGTGTATTGAGACCGAGTCTTGCTCTAGCCCAGGCTGACCTGGAATTCACTATGTAGACTCAGGCTGGCCTCGAACTCACGGTGATCCTCCTACTTCTGCCTCCTGAGTGCTGGGATTAAAGTCATGCGCCACCACGCCCGGCTGAATTGTTTTGAGATAGATTCTCACGTAGCCCTGGCTTGCCTCCAGCTTGATCTGTAGTTAAGGGTGATGTTAACCTTTTGATCCTTCGGTCTCCACCACTGGAGTACTGGAATGACAGACAGCCTGTGCCAGCACACCCAGCTCTTACATCTTTTTCCTTTGAAGGCACTTAAACACCTGAGGCTTTTGGCATCTGTGGGAATTCTGAAGCTGCCTTCCATGACAACAAGGGATTATAACCTTGCCCCAGGCTCCCCACGGCAGAACTTCACAAGCATGAGGTTGAGAGGAAGCAGTCATACACAAAGGCTTTGTTCCTTATGATCTGTTCAGAACTGGCAAATGGGGCAGGAGGGATGGCTTAGTGGTCACAGGCGCCTGCCTACGGAGCCTGAGGACCCATGTTCGACTCTCCAGGTCCCAAGCCAGACGCACAGAGGTGAGGCAAGCGCAAGGTTGCACGTGCCCACTAGGTGGCACAAGCGTCTGGAGTTCGATTGCAGTGGCTGAGGTTGCACGTGCCCTCCTTCTCTTTTTTTTTTTTTTTTTTTCTGGTTTTTCAGGCGGGTCTCACTCTGGTCCAGGCTGACCTGGAGTTAACTATGTGCAGTGGCTGAGGCCCTGCCTCCCGAGTGCTGGGATTAAAGGCGTACGCCACCACGCCCGGCTCTCTCCTTCTCTTATAAACAAATAAATAACTCTAACAAAAAGAACTGGCAGATGCTTACAGACAGCAGATTGTAGCTGCTAGGGTGGGGCAGGACGAGTAGAAGTGACTGCTGGAGGGTGAGGGTCTCTTTTGGAGTTGTGGAAGTGGGCATAGGGGTACCTGTACACAATGAAGGTGCTAAGGACTGTTCAGTTGGGGACTTTAGGGTAGCTGCTTTGGGCTGAAATTGCTTAGAGCGAACTCAGCCCTAGGGGTACATTCCCAGCACTAGAGGGTAAAAGGTTAGGTTTCTATCAATTATTTAAAATTTTATTTATTTATTTTATTTTTATTTTTTGGTTTTTTGAGGTAGGGTCTCACTCTGGTCCAGGCTGACCTGGAATTAACTATGTAGTCTCAGGGTGGCCTTGAACTCACAGTGATCCTCCTACCTCTGCCTCCCGAGTGCTGGGATTAAAGGCGTGCACCACCATGCCCGGCTAAAATTTATTTATTTATTTTTATTTTGGAGAGAGACACAGAGAGGAAGACAGAGATGGGCACACCAGCAGTCTCTCAGCTGCTGTGAATGAAATCCAGATGCGTGCGCCCCCTTGTGGGCTAGTGCGGCATTGCACCCTTGTGTCACTTTGCATCTGGCTAAACGTGGGACCTGGAGATTGGAACTACTGGCTTAGATTGGAACCATCTCTCCAGCCCAGGTTTCTATAATTTGACCTCAATTTAAAAGCCAGCAGGCAGCCAGGCGTGGTGGCGTAACCACTCAGAAGGCAGAGGTCAGGGTTGCCATCTCTCCAGCCCAGGTTTCTATCAATTTGACCTCAATTTAAAAGCCAGCCGGACAGCCAGGCGTGGTGGCGTACACTTTTAATACCAGCACTCAGAAGGCAGAGGTAGGAAGGTTGCTGAGAGTTTGAGGCCACCCTGAGGCTACATAAGTGATTTTCAGGTTAGCCTGGGCTAGAGCAAAATCCTGCTTTGAAAAACTAAAATAAATAAATAGAATAAAATAAATAAATAAAATAAAAGCCAGGTGGAGGCCAGGTATGATGGTGCATGCCTTTAATCCCAGCACCCAGCTCATTCAGGACTTTATTAAAGCTTGTAATTTACATCTCCAGCTGCCTGGCTGGAGGAGGTGTCACTGGGTGGCTCCTGGGGTTCCAGATCTAAGGTGTTTGTGGATGGATCTGGATTTTCCAGCTGAAGATATGCAAAGTGGGGGCCAGAGAGATGGCTTAGCAGTTAAGGCATTTTCCTGCAAAGCCAAAGGATCCTGGTTCAATTCTCCAGGACCCAGATAATCCAGATACACAAGGTGGCACATGCATCTGGAGTTTGTTTTTAGTGGCTGGAGGCCCTGGTGTGCCCGTTCTCTCTCTTTCTCTCTCTCTCTGTGCTTCTTTCTCTCTCAACTAACTAACTAACTAAATTATATATATATATGGCCGGGCATGGTGGCACACATCTTTAATCCCCAGCAGCAGACACTGGAGGATCGCTGTGAGTTCAAGGCCACCCTGAGACTACATAGTGAATTCCAGGTCAGCCTGGCCCAGAGTGAGACCTTACCCTCCTCAAAAAACAAAACAAAACAAAACAGATATGCAAGCCGGGTGTGGTGTCACACACCTTTAATCCCAGCACTCGGGAGGCAAAGATATGCAGTTCGAGGCCACCCTGTCTTGAGTTCTGCCAGAGTGAGACCCTGGTGTTCCTCGAGATATGCAAAGTGTAGCCTGCTGTTATGGCGTGGTGCTGGTGGTGGTGGTATTTCTCTCTGCTTGGACCTGTGAAAGCAGGCCAGCTTCTTCTGCCTTTATGGAACCTCCCCTGGATCTGTAAGCTTCAGTAAGTCCCTTCCTCCATAACTGTGCATGGTTTGGAGGTTCATCTCAGCAACGTGAGGCTGTCTGCTACAGATACCAGTGTGGGGACTGGAGTGATGGCTTAGCGGTTAAACGCTAAGCCAGATGCACCAGGGGGCGCATGCATCTGGCATGCCCATTCTCTCTCTCTCTCTCTCTTCGACCTGCCTGTTTCTGTATCTCTCTCTCTCTCTCTCAAATAAATAAATAAATCAAAAGATACTAATGTGGAGCATGGAAGAGAGGGTCAATACCTGACATAAACTTCTGGCCTCCATATACACTTACTTACACACACGTGTCCCCATGCCTGTGGACAGGTATGCACACCACACACACGCAAAACAAACAAACATGGGCTGGAGAGATGGCTCAGCCGTTAAGGCACATGACCCCGGTTTGATTCTCCAGGTCCCATGTAAGCCAGATGCACATGGTGGCACATGCATCTGGAGCTCGTTTGCAGTGGCTAGAGGCCCTGGCATGCCCATTCTCTCTCTCTCTCTCTCTCTCAAATAAATAAAAATAAAATAAAATATTAAAAAAACAAATTTGCCGGGCGTGGTGGCGCATGCCTTTAATCCCAACACTCGGGATGCAGAGGTAGGAGGATCGCCGAGAGTTCAAGGCCACCCTGAGACTACATAGTTAATTCCAGGTCAGCCTGGACCAGAGTGAGACCCTACCTCAAAAAACCAAAAAAAAAAAAAAAACAAATTAAAAAACCAAAACCCAGCAATGATAGTTGGGGTTATGGGCTGGGGATGGCTCAGTGGTTAAAACCCTTGCTGTACCAGCCTGCATGCCAGAGCTCAGATGCCAAAACCCAAGTCAAGCTGGGCACAGGCATATGTCTGTGACCCCAGTGTGCCTATGGCACTGGGAAGTGGAGTCGGGAGAAGCAAAGCTCGAAGGTCCATTAGTCTGAGGTTCCCAAGAGAAACCTTATTGTCAAACAAGGTGGAAGACAGGGCCGGAACGGTGGCTTAGCCAGTAAGGTGCTTGCCTGTGAATCTTAAGGACCCATGTTTAACCCCACGTAAACCGGAATCACAAGGCGATGCAAGCATGCAAGGTTGTACAGATGCGCAAGGTGACACATGTGTCTGGAGTTTGATTGCAGTGACGGGAGGCCCTGGCATGCCAATTCTCTCTCTTTATCATTAAAAAAAAAAAAAAAGAAAGAAGGAAGGAAGGAAGAAAAGGAAAAGAAGAGCCGGGCATGGTGGCGCACGCCTTTAATCCCAGCACTTGGGAGGCAGAGTTAGGAGGATCACCGAGAGTTCGAGGCCACCCTGAGACTACATAGTTAATTCCAGGTCAGCCTGGACCAGAGTGAGACCCTACCTTGCAAAAACCAAAAAAAAAAAAAAAAAAAAAAAGAAAAGAAAAGAAAAAAAAGAAAAGAAAAGAAAAGAAAAGAAAAGAAAAGAGAAAAGAGCCAGGTGTAGTGGCGCACGCCTTTAATCCCAGCACTTGAGAGGCAGAGGTAGGAGGATTGTCGTGAATTTGAGGCCAGCCTGAGACTACAGAGTGAATTCCAGGTCAGCCTGGGCCAGAGCGAGACCCTCAAAAACAAAACAAACAGACAAAAAAAGGTGGGCGATAAGGGACAAGAACAGACAGACATCCCAAGATTGTCCTATTACCTTCACACATGTGCTGTGGCACATGTGTGCCCATACACCAAACACACACACACACACACACACATGCAAATAATTAGAGTTCTGGTGAGGGGCAGGCCTAGGTGTGAATCCCAGCTCTGTCCACTTCCTGCTGCGTGAGCTTTGACTATTCATTCACTGGACCCCTAGGTGGCCTGGCTTCCATCAAGTTCTTCCAACAGTTTCTGGCCAGCAGTCCATGCTGCTTCTGGGTCCTTTCGACCGGACACTCCCCCCCCCCTTGGGTCATCACTGGATCCTTTGGCTTTTTTTTTTTTCTTTTCTTTTCTCATCACCAGCTGCTGGCCTGTGTAGCTCTGGGGTGTGGGGGGCAGGTGTCACGGGGCTGAGGGCAGAGCACCCCAAGGCCAGGGTCATGTCACTCTGTACTACTTGGAAAGGTCTGATGAATAATTCGCTCTGCCTGTCTGCTCCTTCTCCAGTGAGAGACACCGGACACAACCTTCTGCCCTTTTCTATGCCTGGCCAAGGGCTGGTGACAAACACTGAAAAATTATCTGCTGCGTGACTCAACTGATTGGTTCGTGGCCAGAAGTCTCTTCCCTGTCTTATGTACGAGTAGAAATTGGATCATTTTTTCTTTGTTTCTTTTATTATTACCAGAGTTGACTGGAAAAAAATGTTAAGCCATTTATACTTTCTTTGAGAACTGTTTTTTTTTTCTCTCCAAACATTAATTATATATATGCGTAAATAAAATGCGTGAATTTGAAAAAGAAGTTGAAATTTGAGCTCAACTAACTGGGCTTAAATTCTGGTTGCTGTGTAAACTCGGAGAAGGCTGGGCTGCAGAGATGGCTTAGCGGTTAAGGCATTTGTCTGAGAAACCCAAGGACCCAGGTTCAACTCTTCAGATCCCATGTAAGCCAGACGTACAAGGTGGTGCATGCGTCTGGAGTTCATTTGCAGTGGCTGGAGGCCCTGGTGAGCTTATTCACTCTCTTTTCTCTCTCTTTCTACCTGCCTCTCTCTCTCTCTCTCCCAAATAAATAAATAAATTTTTTTTTAAATAAAAGCAGTAAAAAGCAAGAGACCCTGCCTCAAACTAGGTGGAAGGCGAGGGCTGACAAAGGAGGTTGGCGTCTAACTTCCACATGTGTGTCAAGACACTTATGAGGCAGCACATGCACACACACACACACACACACACACACACACAATTTTTTAAGATCTTTTTATTTATTTTTATTTTTATTTTATTTTATATTTTTTATTTTATTTATTTATTTATTTATTTATTTATTTATTTATTTTTTTTTTTTTTTTTTGAGGTAGGGTCTCACTCTGGTCCAGGCTGACCTGGAATTAACTATGTAGTCTCAGGGTGGCCTCGAACTGTCGGCGATCCTCCTACCTCTGCCTCCCGAGTGCTGGGATTAAAGGTGTGCGCCACCACGCCCGGCTCCTATTTTATTTTATTTATTTTATTTTATTTTATTTTTTTATTTTATTTTATTTTATTTTATTTTATTTTATTTTGATTTTTCGAGGTAGAGTCTCACTCTAGCTCAGGCTGACCTGGAATTTACTATGAAGCCTCAGGGTGGCCTTGAACTCTCGGCGATCCTCCTACCTCTGCCTCCCAAGTGCTGGGATTAAAGGCGTGCGCCACCACGCCCGGCTCCCATTTTATTTTATTTTATTATTTTATTTTATTTTATTTTATTATTTTATTTTATTTTATTTTATTTTATTTTATTTTGATTTTTCGAGGTAGAGTCTCACTCTAGCTCAGGCTGACCTGGAATTTACTATGAAGCCTCAGGGTGGCCTCAAACTTATGACGATCCTCCTACCTCTGCCTCCCGAGTGCTGGGATTAAAGGCGTGTGCCACCACACTGGTGTAGATCTTTTTTAAAAATATATTTTATTTATTTATTTACTTGAGAGAGAGAGAGACAGACAGACAGACAGACAATGGGTGTGCCAGGGCTTCTAGCCAGTGCAAATGAACTCCAGATGCATGTGCCACCTTGTGTATCTGGCTTATGTGGGTCCTGGAGGATGGAACTGGGATCCTTTGGCTTTGCAGACAAACACCTTAACCACTAAGCCATCTCTCCAGCCCGTGTAATTTTCGTTTTTTGAGATAGGGTCTCACTCTAGCCCAGGCTGACCTAGACTCTGTAGTCCCAGGCTGGCCTTGAACTCACAGTGATCCTCCTGCCTCTGCCTCCTTTGTGTTGGAATTAAAGGCATGTGCCCCGGGCTGGAGGGATGGCTTAGTGGTTAAGGCAAAGCCTAAGGACTGATTTTCGACTCTCCAGATGCCAGGTAAGCCAGATGCACAAAGGTGAGGCAAGTGCAAAGCTGCACGTGTCTGGAGTTCAATCTCAGTGGCTGAGACCCTGGTGCACGAAATCTCTCTCTCTAAAATAAAAATATCTTTATTGTTTCTTTTTTTTATTTTTTATTTATTTATTTTTTAAATATCTTTAAAAAGTCATTAAAACCCCAGGCTGGAGAGATGGCTTAGCGGTTAAGGCGCCTGACTCCTAAGCCTAAAAACACTTGTTCCAATCTCCAGCAGTTCCAACCTCCAGGTCCCACGTTTAGCCAGATGCAAAGTGACGCAAGGGTGCAATGCTGCACTTGACCACAAGGGGGCACCCGCGTCTGGAGTTTGTTCACAGCAGCTAAAAGGATCTGGCACACCCATTCTCTCTCTCTTTCTCTCCCCCCCTCTCTCTGACTCTCTCTCAAAAAAAAATCATTAACCCCCCCAAACCAAAAAACAACCAAAAGTCCCACCCCAGAGTGGCATGTGTGGCCCATCCTTCTGCGCCCTGCCTCCTCCTCCCTCCAAGGTTAATTAAAGCTATCTTGAGGTGAGCTCGTCATTTTCCATAGAGCTGTTGTCTATGATCAGCGTCAGTTCCAGGGACAGTCACAGGTTCATGCATTTTCCACTTTATTTTTTTGTTGTTTGTTTGTTTGGTTTTTCGAGGTAGGGTCTCACTCTAGACCAGGCTGAACTGGAATTTACTCTGTCGTCTCAGGGTGGCCTCGAACTCATAGCGATCCTCCCACCTCTGCCTCCCGAGTGCTGGGATTAAAGAGGTGCGCCACCACGCCCGGTGATTTCCACTCACTTTCCATGTAGCTGGCAGTGCTGTGCTCTGCCACCTACAATCGTCACTTCACACAGGCAGAGCATCTGAGGACGGATTCCCCACAGTGGGATTTCTGGCTCCAAGACTTTGTGTATTAATACTTTTTACATCTCCCATGCGGAGGGCTAAAACAATTCTCACACACACACACACACACACACACACACACTCACGCTATGAGAAAGCACCTTCCCTGCAGGCTCATCAACAGGCTATGAAGTGAACTTTGGAGTTTGTGCAGCACGGCAGGTGCAGCCTACGTCTCCCAGGAGACACAATTTGCATTCCCTTATCACCAGCCAGGGAACACGACTCTGTGGGGCTTAGAACTATTCTGCTCTCTAGGTACCTTCCTAGGGCCATTGTTCTATTTTTGTTTTCGTTCTTGTTTTTATTCTTTTGTGGTTTTTCAAGATAGGGTCTCACTCCAGCCCAGGCTGACCTGGAATTCACTCTGTAGTCTCAGGGTGGCCTCGAACTCACGGTGCTCCTCCTACCTCTGCCTCCCAAGTGCTGGGATTAAAGGCGTGTGCCACCATGCCTGGCTCCAGAGCCATTATTTTTTTTGTGGTGGTCTTTTTTTTTTTTTTTTTTTTTTTTTTTTTTTTTTTTCGCGTCTCACCTGGTTCAAGCTGGTTGGAAAACCCGTCTCAGGGTTCCTCGAACTCTAATTCCTCCTACCTCTGCCTCCTGAGTGCTGGGATTAAAGGCATGTGCCAGTGATGAGCAACTTTTCTACCTGATCTCTAGTTCTTTACATATTTAAGGAGATTTGCCATCTGCCTATGGAATGAGTTAGAAATATTCTCTCCCACTTGGCCATGTCATCTCCAAGTTTCTTTCTTCCTTGTTTTTTTTTTTTTATTTGCTTATTTTTATTTATTTATTAGCAATGGATGGTCAGAGAGAGAAAGAAGCAGAGAGAGAGAGAGAGAGAGGGCACACCAGGGCCTCCAGCCACTGAAATAGAACTCCAGATCCGTGTGCCATCTTGTGAGCAAGAGTTACGTTGCACAAGCGTCATCTTGGGATCTGGGGAGTCGAACATGAGTCCTTACCTTCACAGGCAAGTGCCTCAACCGATAAGCCATCTCTCCAGCCCACAGTCAGCCCCTTTTTTTTTTTTTTTTTTTCAATGTTGGATTCTCTAGTCTCAGGCTGGCCTGGAACCTTGGCGATCCTCCTACCTCTGCCTCCCGACTGGGATTAAAGGTGTGCACCACCACCCCCTCACTGAGCTTTTTTTTTTTGATTTTCTAGGCAGGGTCTCACTTTAGCTCAGGCTGACCTGAAATTCACCTGTAGTCCAGGGTGGCCTCACTCACAGCGATCCTCCTACCTCTGCCTCCCAAGTGCTGGGATTAAAGAGCCCACCACCCCAGCCCCTCACTGGAGGATTCTGGTTCAAAACCCGTATGTTCAAGTAATCCTCTGGATTCAGTCCAGTGATGAGCAACACTATCGACTCACACTCCAAGATGGTGTTCTCAAAACGTTTGTTTCCATACTCCTGCTATCTACTGAGGTATCTGTGAATACATGCATACTTGCACGCACACTCACACTTCAGTGTTGGGGGTTGCCTTGCACATGCTCAGTAAGTATGGGACCACGGAGCCACGCCCCCAGCTCCTCATTGGTGCATTCTAGACAGGAGCTCTACCACTGAGCCACGCCCCCAGCCCTTCACTGGGGGACTCTAGGCAGGGGCTCTACCACTGAGCCATGGGGATTCTAGACAGGGGCTCTACCACTGAGCCACAACTCCAGCCCCTCACTGGGGATTCTAGACAGGAGCTCTACCACTGAGCCACGCCCCCAGCCCCTCACTGGGGGATTCTAGACAGGAGAGCTACCACTGAGCCATGCCCCCAGCCCCTCACTGGGGGATTCTAGACAGGGGCTCTACCACTGAGCCACAACTCCAGCCCCTCACTGGGGATTCTAGACAGGAGCTCTACTGCTGAGCCACGCCCCCAGCCCCTCACTGGGGGATTCTAGGCAGGGGCTCTACCACTGAGCCACGTCCCCAGCCCCTCACTGGGGGATTCTAGGCAGGAGCTCTACCACTGAGCCACGCCCCCAGCCCCTCACTGGGGGACTCTAGACAGGGGCTCTACCACTGAGCCACAACCCCAGCCCCTCACTGGGGGATTCTAGACAGGGCTCTACCACTGAGCCACACCCCAGCCCCTCACTGGGGGATTCTAGGCAGGGGCTCTACCACTGAGCCACACCCCCAGCCCCTCACTGGGGGATTCTAGACAGGGGCTCTACCACTGAGCCACAACACCAGCCCCTCACTGGGGGATTCTAGACAGGGGCTCTACCACTGAGCCACGCCCCCAGCCCCTCACTGGGGGATTCTAGACAGGGGCTCTACCACTGAGCCACGCCCCAGCCCCTCACTGGGGGATTCTAGGCAGGGGCTCTACCACTGAGCCACGCCCCCAGCCCCTCACTGGGGGATTCTAGACAGGAGCTCTACCACTGAGCCACACCCCCAGCCCCTCACTGGGGGATTCCAGGCAGGGGCTCTACTACTGAGCCATGCCCCCATCCCCTCACTGGGGGACTCTAGACAGGGCTCTACCACTGAGCCATCCCCCCAGCCCCTCATTGGGGATTCTAGACAGGATTCTGGGTTTTGCCCCCAGCCCCTCACTGGGGGGACTTTTTACATGGGCTCTATTTACTGATAGATATCCCCAGCCCCTCATTTATTCTAGCATTGGGGTCGGTTCTGGGTTTTGGTTGGTCATGATTTTTACATGCGTGGGTATTTAGTATAGATATCTATAATATTTATAGGCATTGGGGTCGGTAATACGAGTATCCTAAAGGGTGACCTTGTGTGTGTGCATGCGTGTGTGTGTGCGTGTGTGTGTGCGTGTGTGTTGGAGATGAAGCCAGGGCATTGAACACGTGTGTGAACTACATTTTCACTGAGCCTTGTTCCAGCTCTGCCTGTTGCATTGCGGGCACCCCTGCTCCTGTTTTTTGTGGTGCTGAGGTCGGAACCCAGGGGTTTGTGCATGCTAGGCAAGCACCCTACCCACTTAGCCACACCCAGACCCGTGATGTGGCTTCTTTTTTGTCACAGTTTAGCCTGTCCCTCCACCCTTCCACTTCCTGTAAACTGGATGTGAGGCCCGTACTGCCTGAGGTGACCTAGGCAAGCTGTAAAGTCTGTCTCTTTCTTTTCCTTCCTTTCTGTCTTTTTCTCTTTCTTTCTTTCTTTCTTTCTTTCTTTCTTTTTTTTTTTCTTTTTTTTTTGTTTTTGTTTTTCGAGGTAAGGTCTCACTCTAGCTCAGGAATTCACTATGTAGTCTTAGGGTGGCTTCATGGTGTTCCTCCTACCTCTGCATCCCGAGTGCTGTGATTAAAGGCGTGTGCCACCACACCCGGCTTCTCTCTTTTTCTTTATGAGAGGAGAGAGAGAAAATGGGGACCCCTCACTGGAGGATTCTAGCAGGGGCTCTACCACTGAGCCACACCCCCAGCCCCTCACTGGAGGATTCTAGAAGGGGTTCTACCACTGAGCCACTCCCCCAGCCCCTCACTGGAGGATTCTAGAAGGGGTTCTACCACTGAGCCACGCCCCCAGCCCCTCACTGGGGGATTCTAGACAGGAGCTCTACCACTGAGCCACGCCCCCAGCCCCTCACTGGGGGATTTTAGACAGGGGCTCTACCACTGAGCCATACCCCAGCCCCTCACTGGTGAATTCTAGCAGGTGCTCTACCACTGAGCCACACCCCCAGCTCCTCCTCAGTCCTGTTTTACTTTTTATTTTATATATTTATTTATTAAACATTTTATTTATTTATTAGCGAGCGAAAGAGAAAGAGGCAGAGAGAGAGAGAATGGGCATGCCAGAACCTCTAGCCATTGCAAAGAAACTCCAGATGTATTTATCACCTTGTGCATCTGGCTTATGTGGGTAATGGAGAAATGAACTTGAGTCTTTAGGCTTCGCAGGCAAGTGCCTTGACTGCTAAGCCATCTCTTGAGTCTCAAAATTTTCTCTTAATAAACAATTTTTTACAATGAATTTAAAAATTATTTTTTATTTTTTATTTTTAGAGAGAGAGACAGAGAGAGGCAGACAGAGAGAGAGGGAGAGGAAGACAGAGATGGATGCGCCAGCAGTGTCTCAGCTGCTGGGAACGAAATCCAGATGTGCGCGCCCCCTTGTGGTCAAGTGCGGCATTGCACCCTTGCGTCACTTTGCATCTGGCTAAACGTGGGACCTGGAGATTGGAACCTCTGGAGATTGGAACCAGCGTTCTTAGGCTTAGCAGGCAGGCGCCTTAACCACTAAGCCATCTCTCCAGCCCTTAATAAACAATTTAAATTCATAAAACAAAACAAAAAAAAAGCCAGGCATGGTTGTGCATGCGTTTAACCCTAGAACCTGGGAGGCTCAAATAAGAGGATACTGTGCGTTTGAAGCCATCCTGGGGCTATAGAGTAAATTCCAGGTAATGACGGTTATGAAGGTTAGAGTGGACCCTAACTGGGAGAAAACAAAAATAAACAAAAAGCAAAGCAAAACAAAAATAAAAAGAGTTCCTTGTATCTTGGCATGTTTTGTAAATACAGCTTTTAGTCAGTGAAAATAAAATACAAACAACAAAAAAAGAGTGCTGGAGAGGGCTGAGGAAATGGCTTAGTGGTTAAGGTGGTTGCCTGCAAAGCCTAAGGACCCCAGTTTGATTCCCCAGGACCCATGTAAGCTAGATGCACAAAGGGCACATGTGTCTGGAGTTCATTTGCAGTGGCTGGAGGCCCTGGTGTGCCCATTCTGTCTTTCTATCTGCCTCTTTCTCTCTCTCAAATAAATAAAATATTAAAAAAAAAAAAAAAAAAAAAAGAGTGCTGGAGAGATGGCTTTGTGGATGTCACTTCCTGCAAAGGAGACTGTCAGATTTCGAATCTCCAGATCCCACACACCTGTAACAACTCCCCACCCCCAATCGTGCAGGGGCCTGAGGCAGAAGGATTGTGACTCTGAGGCCAGCTTGGGCTACCTAGCAAGATACTGTACTGTGTGTGTGAAGGGTTAATAGCCTTCCCTGAAAACTAGAGAAATAAAGAGTTAACTTTCCCTAAGGCCAAGAAGCCATCAAACTTCAGAATCATGGCCTTGACAAGCTTGTCCACTCCCCAATGAGAAACTAAACTTCCCTCAGCTCAGCAAACCTTGTGGGAACAGAAACTGTCTGGTGGTTTATCCTCCCTAGACAACATGCTAAAAAAGCTTATTCTGAGCAAGGACACAAATAACTACAGTTCCTTATCTACTTCTCTTGGACCTGCACTTGCTCCGGTCTGCTTTTCTTAGGATCCCCCGTATAAGCTTGCCCCCCAGCCTGGCCCAGTGCTCCAGCCTTCATCCCGGGGAAAGCTGAGGCCCCTCGCTGTTTGTCTCAATAAATTGTTTGTCTGTAGAGATCAAATCCGCTGCTCTCTTTTGTTTTTCTCTCACACTTTCCTTACGGTGTGTGTGCATGCGCACGAAGTATATGTGTGGGTGGCTTTCTATGTAATTAAGTTCATGTGTGTATGCATGCATGCACAAGTCAGAGATTAAGGTCAGGCACCCTTCTCAATAATTCTCTCCCCCCCCCTTATTCTTTTTTTTTTTTTTTTTTTTTTTGGTTTTTGACCTGGAATTCACTATGTAGTCTCAGGGTGGCCTCGAACTCTCAGCGTCCTCACTCTGGTCCAGGCTGACCTGGAAATTTATTCACTACTGTGAAAGTTTGCCCAGGGTTTGCCTCTGTTTTTTTTTTTTTTTTTTTTTTTTTTTTTTTAATTTTTAATCTCTCATACCAAAAAAACCCCACCTGATCCTCCCCTCCTCCCCCATTCCACTTTAGAACTGTCCCATCCCCCTCCCTTTCTCCATTAGTCTCTCTCCTAATTTGATGACATCATCTTTCTCTTCTATTTTGAGGGTCTTGCAAAGGTATTGCTAGGCTCTGCAAGATCATGGATATCGAGGCCCAATTTCTGTCTGGGCAGCTGCACCACACCTTCCTTTGGCATTCTATCCGCACACCCACTTTTATACAGGCTCTGGGAATCCAAACCCAGGTACTTCTGCTTGCCCGGCCAGCATTCATCACCTACTGAGCCATCTAAGCAGACTCAAGATAGGTTTTTTGTTTTTTTTTTTTATTTTTATTTTTTTTTTTTATTATTATTATTTTTGACAACTTTTTTTTCTTTTTTTGTTTTTGTTTTTGAGGTAGGGTCTCACTCTAGCTCAGGCTGACCTGTAATTCACTAGGTATTCTTAGGGTGGCCTCGAACTCGTGGCGATCCTCCTGCCTCTGCCTCCCTAGTGCTGGGATTAAAGGCATGAGCTACCACGCCCGGCTCAACAACTTCTTTAATTGTAGACAATATCCCATGTTATTTCCCTCCCTCCCCCCTTTCCCCTTTGAAACTTCACTCTCCATCATATCCCCTCCCCCTCTCAATCAGTCTCTCTTTTCAGTTTGATGTCATCATCTTTTCCTCCTATTATGAAGGTCTTGTGTAGGTAGTGTCAGGCACTGTGAGGTCATGAATATCCAGGCCATTTTGTGTCTGGAGGAGCACATTGTAAGGAGTCCTACTCTTCCTTTGGCTCTTACATTCTTTCCGCCCCCTCTTCCGCAATGGACCCTGAGCCTTGGAAGGTGTGATAGAGATGTTTCAGTGCTGAGTGCTCCTCTGTCCCTTCTTCTCAGCACCATGGTGCCTTCTGAATCATCCCAAGGTTGTCACCATCTGAAAAGAGAAGCTTCTCTAACCAAAAGTGAGAGTAGCATTAATATATGGGTGTGGACATTAAGAGAAGTGCTTACTGGGCAGTTTGGTGAGCATAGTATATGCATTTAGTGAGTCACTAGCAGACGTTACACCTCTAGGGCTCATGACTACCCGTCTTAGGTTTTCAGTATCAGGGATGTGTTCCCTCCCATGGAGCCGGCCTCCAGTCCAAGTAGAGAGCGGTTGGTTTTCCCCATAACAGACATGCCACTATTGCACCCATTGGCTCATGTGGCCTGGCTGGCCAAATGTAAAGCTTGCAGTGTTCACTGTTGAGTATCTTCACTGGTGATTTTTCTCTCTCCAGTTGAACTGCATGTAGCATAGCTTTTTCCAGCTTTTTATCAGCTGGTTTGCATGGAGGAGGCTTTCTGCTCAGCTCCGGCAGGATTTCTCAGTGAACTTGCCACCCCAGTATGTGGAGTCTTCTGCAATAGGGTCTTACCATCTATTCCTGGTGGGAAACCAAGGGCCTTGGCAATGGCCTGTAATGTTTTGGGGGTATCTGTGACCTCCCCTGCCAACAACTCACTGGAAGGTATCTCATCCCTGGCACTGAAAAATTTCTAGTAACAGTCTATGGCTTCTGAATGTTCCATTGTTCAGAAAAGTAGGTTTCCATATGACTTTTTAATATCCCCTTAGATTTTGATTAGCCCTCCCTCCACTGTTCCTTTACTCAACCCCTTCCCCTGACCTCACTTAGGTCTTTTCACCCCCATTAATCTGTTCTTCTACTTACATATATATACAATACCATCCTATTAAGTGCCCCCTCCCTCCCTTTCTATTCCCTTTATATCCCCTTTCTAGCTTACTGGCCCCCTTTTTAAATATAACACTATTATCATTTAAAGATATCATGTGTATGTTTAAAAATAAATATTATAACCAGGCGTGGTGGTGCACGCCTTTAATCCCAGCACTCGGGAGGCAGATCCCCGTGAGTTCAAGGCCACCCTGAGACTACATAGTGAATTCTAGGTCAGCCTGAGCTAGAGTGAAACCCTACCTTGAAAAAAAAAAAAAAAAAATAATAATAATAATAATTAATAAATATTATAAACTGGACATGGTGGCATCCTATCACTCAGGAGGCCAAGGTGGAAGGATCGCTGTGAGTTCAAGGCCACCCTGAGACTACATAGTGAATTCCAGGTCAGCCTAGGCTAGAGTGAGCATGTGCAACTTTATTTTTATTTACTTTTGGTTTTTCGAAGTAGGGTATCGCTTCTCTCTATATACACCTTATGAAACATATACAGTATAGTGAAATAGTTACTATACAGGAACAAATTAACATCACCATCTTACTCACTCCTCTTCTGTCAGAGCAGTTACATTCTCAATGTAAAAAAAAAAAAAAAAGCAACCCTGGGGGCTGGAGAGATGGTTTAGCGGTTAAGGCATTTGCCTGCAAAACCAAAGGACTCAGGTTCGATTCCCCAGGACCCAGGTAAAGCCAGATGCACAAGATGACACACACCTCTGGAGTTTATCTGCAGTGGTTGGAGGCCCTGGTGAGCCCATTCTCTCTCTGTGTTTGTAAAAAATAATAAATAAATAAATAAATAAATAAATAAGCACCCTAGGACCAGTTCAAAACAAATCAAACCAGAACAAACAATCCCCCACATATCCAAAAAGAAAAAACAAAACAAATTTGAAGACACGTTGCAACTCTGAGCTGACAGGACTTGTCCATTTCATCCTATTTTCAGTGCTGCCACAGTCTGTCTTTAATATTCTGAGATATATATATATTTTCCCATTAATTGATATTTCCAAGTGCTGCATTAGAAGGCTATCTTTTATTTGTTTGTAGGAAGGGGGAAAGAGAGTGAGAATGGGTACACACCAGGGCCTCCAGCTACTGCAAACAAACTCCAGATGCATGCATGCATCACTTTGTGCATCTGGCTTTTTATGTGGGTACCAGGGAATTGAACCCGGGTTACTAGGCTTTGCAGGCAGCAAGCATCCCAACCACAGAGCCATCTTTGGTTTCTTCTTTGGCTTCTTTCTGGTCTAGGCTGACCTGGAATTCACTATGTAGTCTCAGGGTGGCCTCAAACTCACTGCCATCCTCCTACCTCTGCTTCCTGAGCGCTGGGTACAAAGGCATGTGTTACCATGCCTGGCTTCAAACCTATGGTTTTAAGCTGGTCGTGGTGGCCACTCCTTTAGTCCCAGCCCTGGGGAGGCAGAGGTAGGAGGATCGCCATGAGTTCAAGGCCACCTGAGACTACATAGTGAATTCCAGGTCAGCCTGGGCTAGCTTGAGACCCTACCTAGAAAAACCAAAAAAAAAACACCTGTTTTTTGTTTGCTTGTTTTAAATACTTTTTAAAAAATTTGCAATGAGAGAGAGAGAAAATAAGCACACCAGAGCTTCCAGCCCCTGCTAGCAAACTCCAGACACATGCACCATCTTGTGCAGCTGGCTTACATGGGTCCTGGGGAATCAAACCTGGGTCCTTTTGGCTTTGCTGGCCAGCACTTTAACAACTAAGCCCTATCTCCAGTTGCACGTGTGTGTGTGTGTGTGTGTGATGGGAAGGCCAGGGCCTCTTGCCAATGCAAACGAATGCTGGATACCAGCGTCACTTTTTTGCGGGGGAGGGGTTCAAGGTAGGGTCTCACTCTAGTCCAGGCTGACCTGGAACTCACTCTGTAGTCTCAGGGTGGCCTTGAACTCACGGTGATCTTCCTGCCTCTGCCTCCCCAGGGCTGGGATTAAAGGCGTGCACCACCACGCCCGGCTTAGATTTATCTTAACTTTTTTTTTGGTAAATCCGAAGCACTCACTCTGGTTGGGAGTGTGCAGTGCTTAGATCTCGATGCAGCACGGACCCATCCCTGGGGAAACTGAGGCCGCCGGCGGGGAGCTTGCCCTTTCCTTATCGCCTCTGCTCGAAGGCCTCTGATTAATACCCCCCTTCCACTGCCCAGACCCTGGAAGACCTTTCTCTCCCGCCTGGGACACCGAGATAGCCGCCTCCGTGCTGCCAACAGTGACCTTTCCCAGCAGCGGGCAGGAGAGCTTGGCGCCCGCCACTGGGGGGGTAGAGGCAGAGAGGGAGGAGCTCCGTGACGTCACCGAACGCCCAGCCCCCGCCGCTGACGTCACAGAGGGTGCATTCCGATCGTGACGTCAGCGCGAATGGCAGCCAGGGATCCGCCGAGGGAGGGGAGAAGCCTGAAGGACGGGAATCTTTCTTTTCCTCATCTTTTATTTATTGTACAAAGTACGTCTTTGCAGCCAGGAGTGGTGGCGCACGCCTTTAGCCCCAGCACTCCCGGGAGGCAGCGGCAGGAGGATCGCCGTGAGTTCGAGGCCACCCCTGAGACGACATAGTGAATTACGGGTCAGCCTGAGCTAGAGCGAGACCCTACCTCGAAAAACCAGGGGCAAAAAAAAAAAAAAAAAAAAAACAAGAAAAGAAAAACTACGTTAGGAACGGACTACAACTCCCAACTGGGACTACAACTCCCATCCAGCCTTGCGCGCCGCGCACGCTCACCGCAGCCAGGAAAAAAAAAAAAAAAGAGCGCGGTCAACCTTAGTTGGTGGGGCTTGATTGACGTCCCTTTCCCCAATCAAAAAGCCGCGACCTGGCCTCACAGATCCCACCCTCTTTTCATTCCTCGCCCCGCCGCTTCCGCTGCCTTTCCATTCCCCTTGACGGGCACGCGCTGCGACCAATCGGCGTGCCGGTGAGTCGGAGAAGGCGTTGAAAGGCATGGCTATGGGCCAATAGCCTAGGAGCGACCGGGCGGTGGGCTGTGCGCGGCAGCAGCACCTCCCCTGGCTCCCGCCAATCACCCGGGGCCCCGCCCCCGGCGCGTGACGTAGGCAAGGGTGGGTAGCAACAGTTGCCCCGGTGAGGGAAAACGGAGGCGCCATAGCCACGGTAGTCGTGGCGACCAAGCAACCCGGCAACGCGAGTCAACAACAACAACCACCACCACCACCACCATCATCATCATCATCATCAGCAGCCCCCGGGCGACCCCCCCCCCAACATCCTCATCTCTCTTCCCCGCCCCCTTTTCCTCCATGCTCCCCGATCCGGCTCGGGGACACCGGCACGTTCCGTCCCCTTTTCCGTATCGCCCCTGAGACTTCCGCAAAGCCCTTCGGCGGACGCCGACGGACAGGAGCCCAGGTAACGGTGGCCGCAGCGGCGGCGGCGGCGTCATCCGGGTGACTTGGGGTGGGGGTGGGGTGGGGGCCGGCGGCGGCGGGGCGGGGGGGGGGGAGGGAGACGGCGGCGGGCGGTCAAGATGGCGGCGGCGGCGGCGGCGGCGGCGACTGTCGGGACGTCGGGGGCGGCGGCCGGGGCGACATCACCCACCTCCCCCATAACCCTCCCCCCCAAAACCCCCGCGGGCACGTCCCCCCGTAAGCGAAGGGGCGGGCGCTACGGCACCCACCGAGAGTGGAGGTCGGCCGTCCGGCCCGCCCGCTCGCCCGCACCGGTGGGGGCTTTTATACGTCGGGAAGCGTCGGAGGGCGTGGCCAGAAGAGGGAGGACCAATGGGGAGCGAGAGAGCGAGATTAGAGGCGTGGTTTGAGCGGTGGGCGTGGCTTCAGCGGGTTCTTCCACCCTGGGGAGTTTTCCCCCGCCCCCAACCCGTCCCCGGGCGCGGCTGCTTGCAATCGTCAGGGCCCATGTGCCATGGTGTCGCGTGTGGTCTCTCTCTCTCTCTCTCTCTCTCTCTCTTTCCTGAAGTTCCTCCTTTGTCCATCCCATTTGAGACCTCAGTTTTCCATCCTGTAAAGTGGAACGAAGAATTCTTAGCACTCCGGGAGGCAGAGGTAGCAGGATGTCTGTGAGTTCGAGGCCAGCCTGAGACTACAGAGTGAATTCCAGGGCAGCCTGAGCGAGAACGAGACCCTACTTAGGAACACTAAAAATTGCATGGATGGGATGGATGGATGGATGGATGACCAGCCGAGTATGGTGGTACACCCATTTAATCCCAGCACTCGGGAGGCAAAGAGGTAGAAGGATGGCCATGAGTTCGAGGCCACCCTGAGACTAAGTAGTGAGTTCCAGGGCAGCCTGGGCTAGAGTGAGAACCTACCTCGAGAAAAACCAAAAAAAAAAAAAAAAAAAAGGAAAGAAAAAAGAAAAGAAAAAGAAAGACAAGAAAAAAAAATTCTTGCCATAAGTTTTCTTTGCCAGGTTTATGGGGAGAATTTCTGATCCCTTGAATTTTCCTTAATCCATGAGTCTTTCACCAGCCAGTCCCCCTCCCCCTCCCCCAGTGATGTTTGATGAATTAACTCTTAGCAAGCATTGATTGCCACACCGACCTCTGTTCCCAAACCTGGGAAGGAGACGCGGGAACCGCAGTTTCAGTTGGACCTGGCATTTTAGCCGGCCTGAAAGGATTAGTTTGCAGAAACCCAGGCAATGGCAGACAGTCGGGATCTTTAAGGGAGACATTTAGAGGAACTGAAACGAGTTGCTTCTCTCCAGGTGTTATCTGAGCTTGGGGTGATGCCTGGGTAGCAGGGGACTTGTTCCTGGAGATTGGGGACCTTTTTGTTACTGTTTTTCAAATCATAGGCATTAAGCTCTTCCCTCTCTGGAACTCCTGAGGGCACTGCTCTTGGCCAGGCCCATGTTTTTGTGTCGAGGGGCACATGTTTGGGGATGTACCAGCTTTTGTTTTTCGTTTGGTTTGGTTTGGTTTTTCGAGGTAGGGTCTCACTCTGGCCCAGGCTGACCTGGAGTTCACTATGTAGTCTCAGGGTGGCCTTGAACTCAGATCCAACTACCTCTGCCTCCCCAGTGCTGGGATTAAAGGCGTGCGCTACCATGCCTGCTTGGAAGGCTGGCTTTAAACAGAAAGTGATGGTACTGAGTATCTGGTCTTATTAACTGCCTCAACTTCCCTCTCCCAAACCAGTACATCTTACAGATGAAGAGCTCAGGAGGGCTACCTGACCAGGCAGTAGGGCACACTGGCCTGGTTTTACTTGCCTCTGACCAATCATTTGCTTTCTAACTGTGTTCTTGGGCGAGTTACTCCGCTTCTTGGACCTCCACTGGCTCTCTTCTAGAGGCAGGAGTGGTTGGAGTCTCAGATTTCTAAGTGTGGATCATAAAGTAGTACATGCAGGACATCAGGGCACAGTGACTGCTGCAAGGACGTTGGCCTCTGCTGTCCTCAGAGCTGTCACTTCCTGCCCAGCCCTTGGAATTAACCGATGCTGTTTATTTTTATCATTTTGGACTGCTGAAGAAGCTTAGTGGCTTTCAAAGTTGAGGGCTGCGCTGGGGAGATGGCCCAGCCGTTAAAGGCACTTGCCTGCAAAGCCTGCTGGCCTAGGGTTCAATTCTGCATTACCCATCTAAAAGGAGATTTTCAAAGTGGCTGTGTCTGGAGTTTGCGTTTGCAGCAACAAGAGGTCCTGGAGTGCCCGTTCTTTCTCTCTTTCTCTCTCTCTCTCTCTTAAATAAAAGTATTTTGAAACAACAGTTGAGGGCTGGCTAACCTCGAACTCATAGCAGTCCTTACCTCAGCTTTCCAAGTGCTGAGATTATAGGCATGAGCCACCATGGCTGGCTCAGTTTGTTTTTCTTTCCTTTTTGTTTATGTTAATTTATTTATTTGCAAGCAAAGAGAGAGCTAGAAGGATACAGAGAGAATGGGTGTGCCAGGGGCTCCAGCCACTGCAAAAGAACTCCAGATGCATACACTACTTTGTGTATCTGGCTTTATGTGGGTACTGGGGAATCGAACCCAGGTCGTTAGGCTTTGCAGGCAAGCGCCTTAACCACTGAGCAATCTTTCCAGCACCATAATATTTCTTCCTTCCTTCTTTCTTTCTTTCTCTCTCTCTCTCTCTCTCTTTCTTTCTTTCTTTTTTTTTTTTTTTTTTTTTTTGGTTTTTTTTTTGTAGGGTCTCACTCTGGTCCAGGCTGACCTGGAATTAACTATGTAGTCTCAGGGTGGCCTCGAACTCACGTCGATCCTCCTACCTCTGCCTCCCAAGTGCTGGGATTAAAGGCGTGCGCCACCATGCCCAGCTTCTTTCTTTCTTTTTTGAGGTAAGGTCTCACTCTTAAGTCCAGAGTGACCTGGAATTCTCTAGGTAGTATTAGGATGGCTCAAACTCTTGACAGTCCTTCTACCTCTGCCTCCCAAATACTGGGATTAAAGGCGTGAGTCACTATGCCCAGCAATAATTTTATTTTTATTTTTATTATTTTATTTTATTTTATTATTTATTTTTTTTTTTTTTTGGTTTTTCGAGGTAGGGTCTCACTCTGGTCCAGGCTGACCTGGAATTCACTATGTAGTCTCAGGGTGGCCTCGAACTTTCGGCGATCCTCCTACCTCTGCCTCCCGGGTGCTGGAATTAAAGGCGTGTGCCACCACGCCCGGCTCTATTTTATTTGTTTTTGAGGTAGGGTCTCACTGTAGCCCAGGCTGTCCTGGAACTCCCTCTATAAGCTCAGGCTGACCACAAACTCACAGCGATCCTCCTACCTCTGCCTTTGAAGTGCTGGGATTAAAGGCATGTGCCACCCAACCTGGCTAATTATTTTTATTTTTTATTTGAGAGAGAAAAAGCAGAGAGACAATGGGCACACCAGGGCCTCTAGCCACTGTAAACACACTCTTGACATTTGTGCTGCCTTGTGCATCTGGCTTTACATGGGTCCTGGGGAATCGAACTTGGGTCCTTTGGCTAAGCCATCTCTCTAGCCCTGTTTTTAACTTTTTGTTTTGTTTTGTTTTTCGAGGTAGGGTCTCACTGTAGCTCAGGCTGACTGGAATTCACTATGTTGTCTCAGGGTGGCCTCGAACTCATGGTGATCCTCCTACCTCTGCTTCCCAAGTGCTGGGATTAAAGGCGTGCGCCACCCCACCCAGCTGTCTTTTGAACTTTTGATTTTCTTTCTGTGCTGGGGGTTGAAGCTGGACCACCACCCAAACCAGGCTAGTGCTGTGCCATTGAGCTCTCTTTTTAGGGTGTTTTGTTTTGAGACAGGGTCTGGAGAAGTTGCCTCGCTTAGCCTTGAAAGCTTTCACTCTCCTGCCTTAGCCTCCACAGTGGTTGAGACAGCTGTAGTTTCTAGAGGGAAGTGTTATTCTCTGCGGTTGCTCTGAGTGGCCCTTGTTTGTGAGGGTGATCAGAAAAGTCCTTCGTCCCGGTAGACCTGGTCACAGGCTCAGCGTCTGGCTTTCTAGTTGGGGAGGAAAGAGGAGCGGTGGACCGTCAATGAACAGGGCCCTAAAGCGGCAGGAAGAGGGCCTGGGGGAGGGGCGCCCAGGAGCAGAGGAAGTGACGTATGAGTTGGGACCTGAGTCATGAGGAGCCTTGGGCTGGGTCCAGAGCAAGTGCCAGTTAGGAAAAAAGAGGTGGTGCAAAGAGGAAGGAGGGGGGAATAGAGGGATGGCTTAGTGGTTAAGGCACTTGCCTGGGAAGCCTAAGGACCCAGGTTTGGTTCCCCAGTAAGCTAGACTGCATCTGGAGTTCATTGGCAGTGGCTGGAGGCCCTGGTGCGTCCATTCTCTCTCTCAAATAAATAAAATAAAATAAAAGTTAAAAAAAGAAGTAAAGAAGGCTACAGGTTGTGTTGTGTTTGTGGGGGTGGTCTGCAAGTGTGTACGAGCAGGTGTGCTGTATAGATACTTGCAGTACAGGTTGTGTCTGCGTGGTGTGTGTGTGTGTGTGCGCGTGCGCGCAGGTGTGCATACATGGAGGCCAGAGGACAACCTTAGCTGTCATCTTCAGGAATGTCTTCCACCTCTTTCTTTCTTTCTTTTTTTTTTTTTTTTTTTTTGAGATAGGGTCTCACTCTGGCCCAGGCTGACCTGGAATTCACTCTGTAGTCTCAGGGTGGCCTCGAACTCATGGTGATCCTCCTACCTCTGCCTCCGGAGTGCTGGGATTAAAGGCGTGCGCCACCACGCCTGACTACCTCTTTCTTTTTTTAAAATATTTTATTAATTATTTATTTGAGAGAGAGAGAGAGAGAGAGAGAGAGGCAGATAGAGAAAAAGAGAGAATGGGTGCACTAGGGCCTCCAGCCACTGCAAACGAACTCCAGATGCATGTGCCCCCTTGTGCATCTGGCTTACGTAGGTCCTGGGGAATCGAACTGGGGTCCTTTGGCTTCATAGGCAAACGCCTTAACTACTAAACCATTTCCCCAGCCCGCCCGCCCTCCCTCCCTCCCTCCCTCCCTCCCTCCCTTCCTCCCTTCCTTCCTCTCTCTCTCTTTCCCTCTCTCTCTCTCTCTCCTTCTCTCCTCTCTCCCTCCCTCCCTCCTTCCTTCCCTCCCTCCCTCCCTCCCTCCCTCCCTCCCTCCCTTCCTCTCTTTCTCTCTTTCTCTCTTTCTCTCTCTCCCTCCCTCCCTCCC
The DNA here is from genome assembly GCA_036365145.1 of Orientallactaga sibirica. Classification (NCBI taxonomy): domain Eukaryota; kingdom Metazoa; phylum Chordata; class Mammalia; order Rodentia; family Dipodidae; genus Orientallactaga; species Orientallactaga sibirica. The sequence goes on along the minus strand of JAEOAD010002037.1, from coordinate 2,063,387 downwards.
TCCCTCTCTTTCTTTCTTTCTTTCTTTCTTTCTTTCTTTTGTTTTTTCGAGGTAGGGTCTCACTCTGGTCCAAGCTGACCTGGAATTCACTATGTAGTCTTGGGGTGGCCTCAAACTCACAGCGATCCTCCTACCTCTGCCTCCCAAGTGCTGGGATTAAAGGCGTGCACCACCACGCCCGGCTTTTTTTCTTTTCTTTTTCTCTTCCTCGAGACAGAATCACGTGTAGTTCGCTATGCAGCTGACGTTGATCTTGAACTTCTGATCGATCCTTCTACCTCTACCTCTCTAGTGCTGGCGTTATGGACAAGAGTCACCAAGTCTGATCTATGTGGTGCTGGGGTCTTGAAACCAGAACTTTGAGTATGCTAGCCAAGTACTCTTCCAACTGAGCTCCATCCTGCACCCCATCAAGCTCTTCCTAAGACACTGAACTTGGGGCTCACCCATTTGGTTAGGATAGCTGACCAAGGAGCCCCTGTGTCCTCCCTCCCAGATCTAGGGCTACAGGCACGCACTGCCACCCCAGCTTGCGTGGGCACTGGGCTGGGGCTCAGGGCCCCCTACTTGTGTGTAGGGTACTTAATCCACGAGTCCCTAGCCTCCAGCTCTGTGTATTACTTGTCCTCGGTGATGGGATGACTCCGGTTTTGAGAGAGGTGACATGATAGAATGTAAGTTCTTGTAGACGGTGCAGGACAGGAGCTGCTGAAGAGGTTGGGAGGATAGCTGGAGTTTTATAATAGACAACGAATAATGAAGGGGGGATGTCCCCAGGACATTTACATGCCCCCTCCCCTGCAGGGTCATTCCTGAGGAAGCCCTGTTACAGATAAGGAGAGCGCTTTCTTCCTGCTTCTTAGGAAGGCCTCGCCCAGTGCCTGAACGTTGGTACAGAACCTGGCATCTAGAATGCGACTCTGGCAGGTGCTGGATGAACCACACCTCACTGAGGCTAGGCGGGCTCCCTGCCCCCACCCACCCCTCAGCCCCGCTCTGTGTTTGTGTGGCTAGGGAGCTAAGAATGATTCTCGCAATGTGAAGTAATGGGGAAAGATCAAAAGATTTTGTGACATGAATAATTCAGAAATGACTCATGTGAAAATTATAGAGCTACAGGTGTCTAAGGTGGCTTTGTTGCCATGGCTCATTCGTTTACCTGTCTGGGTTCTTTTGTTTGTTTGTTTGTTTGGTTGGTTGGTTTTGGTTTTTCGAGGTAGGGTCTCACTCTAGCCAGGCTGACCTGGAATTCACTATGTATTCTCAGGGCGGCCTCAAACTCATGGCGATTCTCTTACCGAGGGTGCCTCCTGAGTGCTGGGATTAAAGGCGTGCGCCACCATGCCCGGCTCCTGTCTGGGTTCTTTCACATACGGTGCAAAGTGGGGTGGCAGCTACAGGCACCATCTGCCTGTCAACCCCAAAACACTTACTGGCTGACCCTTTAGTGAAGTCTGCTCTCAAGTAATGCATTCAAACATACTGCAAACAGCAGCTGGTGCCTTCAAAGATACGTGCAGGTACACGGGACTGTCTGGCAGTCAGTGCCAACGAGCAGGTCTGCCCAGCTGTTCCCTTGTCTCACGTGCCACGTGCCATAGGGGAGGCCTCCTGCTCACATAGCTGTGTGCGATCCGCTGCTGTGCAGGGAGTGCTCGGGCTCCGAGCCTTGCTTAGGGACAGGGGACAGGGCGTGAGGTCTCCACAGGCCAGCATTGCTAGGCAACCGCACCTGAGTGGCACTTGGGGACCTCTGAGTGCAGAGGCCGCCTGGGCCAGGGTTTCTCACAGAATAGCCCTTGACCACTTGCTTTGAGATCCCATGAGGTCGTAGCTACCCCAGGCTCTGGGTGTCCCAGCACCCCAGGGACTGCTCCTGAGTCCCCTCCAGTCCTCCCCCTCTGTCCCCACCAGCTGTTGAACGGGAGTAACAGCAATTTGGGCTTTTTGGTTTTGGTTTTTCAAAGTAGGGTCTCTAGCCAGGCATGGTAGTGCACGCCTTTCTTTAATCCCAGCACTTGGGAGGCAGAGGTAGGAGGATCGCTGAGAGTTCGAGGCCACCCTGAGACTACATAGTGAATTCCAGGTCAGCCTGGACTAGAGCGAGACCCCTACCTCGCAAAACCAAAGCAGGGTCTCTAGCTGACCTGGAAATCACTATGTAGTCTCAGCGATCCTCCTACCTCTGCCTCCCGAGTGCTGGGATCTTTTTTGTTTTTATTTTTTAGAGTTATTTTTATTTTTATTTATTTATATTTGAGAGAGAGAAAGAGGTAGAGACAGAGAGAATGGGTGCACCAGGGCCCCCAGCTGCTGCAAATGAACTCCAGACTCATGTGCCACCTTGTGCATCTGGCTTATGTGGGTCCTTTGGCTTTATATGCAAGCACCTTGACTGCCGAGCCATCTGTCCAGCGGCCAGAGGAAGATGTTGTGTCCTCCTCCACTGCTCTTCCCCCTCAATTCCCTGAGACTGAGTCTCGGGGAACCTGGAGCTCACCTCTTCAGTTAGACTGGCTGGCCAGGGAGCCCGTCTCTGCCTCTGCTCAGTGCTGAGGTTACAGGCATGTGCTGCAGTGCCTGGCTTTTATTTATTTATTTGTTTTTTTGAGGTAGAGTCCTGACCTGGAATTCAGTATGTAGTCTCAGAGTGGTCTTGAACTCACAGTGATCCTCCTACCTCCGCCTCCCGCCTGCTGGCATTAAAGGCGTGTGCCACCACGCCCGGCAGAGACTCATCTTTCATGGAGCTTTGTTGAAGCTTTTCCTCCTATTCTCCCTCCTCGTCTTGGCAGTGCTGGGATTGGAACCTAGGGCCTTGTGCACGGAAGGTAAACATTTAACATTGAGCCACAGCCCCTCCTAAATGCATCTAAGTACCAGTCTTGTGCCATGACCAGAGTGCGTGCGAGTGGTGTTGATGTGGGAAGCCTGCTGTGCTTGGTTCCGCAGACCGAGTGACAGAGGCCTCCCCTGAAGCCAGCCAGCTGGAGGAGTTCATGTCACATATGAACCCTGTGCAAGGCTGGCTTTTCAACACCTCACCGGGACACCTCCTGAGCTTGGCATCCAAGGGCAGAGCTTAGGTCCGGGGGAGAGGGAGGCAGGCAGGCGACACGAGACCATCCTACCCAGGTCCCTGGTTCTGCTGGCCTAGTTGAAGCCAAAGCAGGTGGCAGCCTGAGCGTAGTGCTGGGTCTCCCACAGGAGAGACGGGGAAGGGTCTGTCTACTGTGAGACGTGAACACTGCCCAGGCGGGCATCTTGGGAAAGGTCTCAGTGCAGAGCCGAGTTAGTGAAGACCTGAAGGCCTGGGGTAGAGAGGTCTGGATTCCTGGCGCTCGCTGCCTAGTGGCACTACAAGCTGGCAACCCTGCCCAGCTCTGGGCTGTGGCCACTGACCAGCCGTCATCGTGTGGCTCCCTGCTTTCCCTTGGAGATCACACTCAAGGTCAGCCTGTGGCGAGGGCAGCCTACTGGTGCGACATGGTGCACAGGTGCCAGACGGGCAGTGTAGGCGCTTCCAGGATGGCAGGCAGCCAGGGGGCACCATGGGGCCCGGAGTCCCAGTGGGCTCTCTTCAGGAGCCAGGTAGGGCCATGAAGTTGAGGAGAGCCGCGCAGCTTCTCCTCTGTGGGGAGGATGGTGCTCCTTGCGCTCAGGAGCGAGGGGTGGACCAACCCCGAACCACCGCCAGTCCCTAGAGAGCAGGCTCAGTGCCAGGCCGAAGAGCTGCTGCACCGCCCAGCCAGGCCAGCCTCAGCCTCAGCTCAGCCTGACTGTCCCCAGCCTCATACCCTGAGCTCGGACACCCCTAGCTGTCCCCTGGGTCAGGGTCCTCTGCCACCACTAGCAGCTCAGGGTGGGGCACTTGGACTAAACACCTTCCTGTGTCTGGCACCCCACAGTGGGTGACACTCAGCTGAGAATCCTGGCCCAGATGGTGCGCACGGGGACCTGGCACAGCTCTCTGAGAGATAGCTTTCTCTGAGACTTGCTTTCCCAGCACAAGCTGACTTGTCAAGGGCTCAGGGTGCCCTGCCACTTCCCTGCTGTGTGGCACCAAGCCAGTACCTCGCCCTCTCTGAGCTTCAGATCCTCCTCTGGCAAACCCAGGCCCCGTCCACCATAGTTGTTGCAAAGTTTAAAATGAAATAATGTCAGGAAAGCTGTAGCAGTGCCCAGCAGGAGCTCTTGAGATGCCCGCTGAAAGGTGGCACAGCGCCAGACACCTGGAGGCTGAGTTGGGTGGATCATGAATCCGTTCTCAGGGCCCAGGACGTCTGCCTGGCATGTGCATGGCCCTGGGTTTCAGCAGGATGCCCAGAGAGGGAGAGGGGGAGACAAAAGAGAGGAAGAGATGGCAACACCGATCTGGGTTCCTCGGTGAGGGGAAGGGTGTGGGCACTCTGATAACCGCTGGCATCTGTAAGCCCATGCTGTGCCATTAGTCCATGTGTGGGGCACAGAACCAGGGGCACGCAGAGTTCCCCCTGGTATGGCACGCGTGACCAGAGACCCTGGAAGGGTCCTAAGGCATCGGGGTCCCAGTTTGGGGTGAGGGTAGGGAACTGGCTTGTGTTCGCACCCAGATTCCCCACAGAGGTGGGTCCATTATGTCTGGCCACCAGCCTTGGGCTCTAATTAAGTTAGTGATGAGCCCAAATGCATCCCCAGGGAGCCAGGAGCTGTCCCTGCTTTTCTCTGCCTGTAAATTAATTCTTGTTTTTCCTTCTCCCCCCCCCACCCCTTTTCTTCTCAAGGAAGAGGAAAAAAACGCCTTATTTATTATCATTTCCCCACCGTTGGCATGGCAACACAGGCCTATGTTACCGAGCTGCAGGCAGCCCCACAAGCATCGCAAGCCCCGCCCCCGCCCCCACCCCCGCCAGCACCCCAGCCTCCGGCCGCCGCCGCGGCCCCCCAGCCCCAGTATGTGGCGGAGCTGCAGAGCCCCCAGACCCAGGCGCAGCCCCCGGGCGGCCAGAAGCAGTACGTGGCGGAGATCTCGGCGGCCCCGGCCCCCTCGCAGCCTGCGGCGCCCGCCCCGTCCCCTGCCCCGCAGTACATCGTGGTCACCGTCTCCGGTAAGTCCCCGGGAGAGCGCAGGGTGTGCAGGCTGGCATGCCCCCCAAGGCTTGGCAGGCTCTGGGGGCCTCTTTGGGGCAAGGGAGGCCTGTGGTCCCCAAATGCCATCCCGCTGAGGCAGCCTTTAGTCTGTTTTGACGCTGTCCTCAAGTAAAATGCCCCCGGAAAGTAGGACTGGGCGGTTTGGAAACACCTGTGGGAGCCAGGCTGCCCGTGGGCTCCTGGGCACCTCTGCCTCTTCCATCACGGGCCCTCTGCCTGCGAGGTCGTGGGCAGTACTTACAGCAGGCTGTACTGGACACTCGGTCCATAAGGGACATGATGGCCATGTCCCTCCCTTTCCTGGAGAAGCAGGGCTGGGGCACCTTGAAGAAAACATGTAACCTGCTTCCTGAAGGACCCGAAGGGGCAGAACAGGGTGACCTGCGGTGGCTCTGAGGGGCAAGGGGGAGCTGGGCTGTGAACCAGGACGCTCAGCGTGTATTGGCTTTCCCTGGCTCTCTGGACTGTGGCCTCCCTTTTGTCATTCTGTTCAGTGACATTGGACTCAGCTTCAGAGCTGGCCATGGGCCATCACCTTGTCTGCCTCAGGGTGCCAGTGGGAACCCGGCAGCCACTGTGCCTCACTGACTTAGCAGGCTATCCTTGAACCCCTCTGTAGCCCAGGCTGTGCTTGGCCATGCCATCTTGCCCGCTTCAGTCTCCTGAGGAGCTGGAGTGACAGGCCTGTGGCACTACACATGACAGTGTCTTGACCTCTCATCCCCCCTGGGCTCAGCCTTGAGCGCTGGGGTGTGTGGCTAGCCCCCTCGGCCGTTTACAGAAGAGTCAGCCTGGCAGGTGGTGTTCTGCAGTTAGCCCCTTTGCTACTGGACCCTTCTCAGGTTTCTCCCAGGCCTGACAACAGCCCCTACCTACTCCTGTCTTTCTCAACTCCCCAAGACCTCACCGCTCCACCTCCAAAGTCCACCCAGACCCCCTCCTCCTGCAACTGCCGCAGGGAGCCTGTCCCCGTCCTTCTGTCATTTCGCTCATATCCTACTTCAATCCAGACCATGTCAGGCAGGGGCTTGGGGCCTGGCGTTCCCACCACTGGGGATGGGGAGCTGCCATCCTGTCCTACCATCCCTCAGGAAAGATCTTTTCTGTTTGTTTGTTTTTTTCGAGGAAGAGTTTCACTCTAGCCCAGGCTGACCTGGAATTCACTCTGTAGTCTCAGGGTGGCCTTGAACTCACGGTGATCCTCCTACTTCTGCCTCCCAAATGCTGGGTTTAAAAGCATGCGCCACCACGCCCGGCCCAAAAGAGGTCTTTGAAAGACCTTATAAGCCAGGTGTGGTGACTCACATCTGTAACCCTAGCATTCGGGGGCTGAGGAGGAGGATGGTGAGGCTGAGCTGCGCAGTAAGACCCGTCTCAAAACCCAAGGGCGAGGAGGCTGGCGCGATGGGTAAGGACTGGCTGCACAAGCAAGAAAACCGGGCTTTCGGTCCCAGGTGCCCATGCAGCGTCCAAGTGTGCTGTCAGCCAGGGCAGGAGGGTCCCGGGGCTGGCTAGCTAGTGCGGTTGAATTGTGGAACTGCAGATTCAGTGAGAGCCTGTTTCAGTAAATAAGGTGGAGAGCAGTTGAGGAAGCCATCCAGCATCGGGCTCTGGTTTCTACACGCACGCACGCATGCACGCACACACCACCCCAGAACATGCATGCATACCATACACACATGCAAAGCACGAAGAAAGCTCCCCATGTCCTACGCCTTCCTAATAAATGCCAAGCTCCTGACTTGGGCCCGCATGTCCCTCAGCCCTGTGTCCTAGCACACCTGCTCCAGCCCCGCTGGCCTTTCTGTGTCTGTGCTGGCCTTGCACTCATTCTGTCTCTGGCCTTTGCACTCAGAACCTGGGCACACCCAGCCCAACCCTTCTGCCTGTCACCATCTCCAGGTGTTGTCAAAGCCACTTTCCTGACCCCCTGACTCCACGGTCATCACCACATGGTGATGGTGTGTGTAAGGACAGGACTCTGTCCCTAGGTCTTGGTGCCAAGGCCACCACGGGTGATGGCTCACGCACAAGGCCAGTCTCTCAGTAGCTGCAGAGTGGCCAGGTGGCCATGGAACCTTGATGGTGTGCTACGGGGACACTATACTCATGAGTGCAGGCCGTCCTGTCGTCACGGGTTACTGAGTCACTCTCCCAGGATCACACCTCCCCCGTGAGTTCTAGAGAGAGCGCTGTGTCCTCCCTGTGAGTTCTAGAGAGAGCGGCTGTGTCCTCCCTGTGAGTTCTAGAGAGAGCGGCTGGGTCCTCCCTGCTGTCCTGTGAGTTCTAGAGAGAGCGGCTGTGTCCTCCCTGTGAGTTCTAGAGAGAGCGGCTGGGTCCTCCCTGTGAGTTCTAGAGAGAGCGGCTGGGTCCTCCCTGTGAGTTCTAGAGAGAGCGGCTGTGTCCTCCCTGCTGTCCTGTGAGTTCTAGAGAGAGCGGCTGTGTCCTCCCTGTGAGTTCTAGAGAGAGCGGCTGTGTCCTCCCTGTGAGTTCTAGAGAGAGCGGCTGTGTCCTCCCTGTGAGTTCTAGAGAGAGCGGCCGGTGTCCTCCCTGTGAGTTCTAGAGAGAGCGGCTGTGTCCTCCCTGTGAGTTCTAGAGAGAGCGTGTCCTGGTCCTCCCCTGCTGTCCTGTGAGTTCTAGAGAGAGCCCCTGGCTGTGTCCTCCCTGTGAGTTCTAGAGAGAGCGGCTGTGTCCTCCCTGTGAGTTCTAGAGAGAGCGGCTGTGTCCTCCCTGTGAGTTCTAGAGAGAGCGGCTGTGTCCTCCCTGTGAGTTCTAGAGAGAGCGGCTGTGTCCTCCCTGTGAGTGTAGAGAGAGCTGCTGAGTCCTCCCTAGAGAGAGCGGCTGTGTCCTCCCTGTGAGTTCTAGAGAGAGCGGCTGGGTCCTCCCTGTGAGTTCTAGAGAGAGCGGCTGGGTCCTCCCTGTGAGTTCTAGAGAGAGCGGCTGTGTCCTCCCCTGTGAGTTCTAGAGAGAGCGGCTGGGTCCTCCCCTGTGAGTTCTAGAGAGAGCGGCTGTGTCCTCCCTGTGAGTTCTAGAGAGAGCGGCTGTGTCCTCCCCTGTGAGTTCTAGAGAGAGCGGCTGAGTCCTGTGTCCTCCCTGTGAGTTCTAGAGAGAGCGGCTGTGTCCTCCTGTGAGTTCTAGAGAGAGCGGCTGTGTCCTCCCTGTGAGTTCTAGAGAGAGCGGCTGTCCTCCCTCCCCTGTGAGTTCTAGAGAGAGCGGCTGTGTCCTCCCTGTGAGTTCTAGAGAGAGCGGCTGGGTCCTCCCTGTGAGTTCTAGAGAGAGCGGCTGTGTCCTCCCTGTGAGTTCTAGAGAGAGCGGCCTCCCTGTGTCCTCCCCTCCCTGTGAGTTCTAGAGAGAGCGGCTGTGTCCTCCCTGTGAGTTCTAGAGAGAGCGGCTGTGTCCTCCCTGTGAGTTCTAGAGAGAGCGGCTGGGTCCTCCCTGTGAGTTCTAGAGAGAGCGGCTGTGTCCTCCCTGTGAGTTCTAGAGAGAGCGGCTGTGTCCTCCCTGTGAGTTCTAGAGAGAGCTGGCTGTTCTAGTCCTCCCTCCCTGTGAGTTCTAGAGAGAGCGGCTGTGTCCTCCCTGTGAGTTCTAGAGAGAGCGCTGTGTCCTCCCTGTGAGTTCTAGAGAGAGCGGCTGTGTCCTCCCTGTGAGTTCTAGAGAGAGTTCTAGAGAGCGCTGTGTCCTCCCTGTGAGTTCTAGAGAGAGCGGCTGCTGTCCTCCTCCCTGTGAGTTCTAGTTCTAGAGAGGCGGCTGTGTCCTCCCTGTGAGTTCCTCCTGAGTTCTAGAGAGAGCGGCTGTGTCCTCCCTGTGAGTTCTAGAGAGAGCGGCTGTGTCCTCCCTGTGAGTTCTAGAGAGAGCGGCTGTGTCCTCCCTGTGAGTTCTGCTGTCCTGTGAGTTCTAGAGAGAGCGGCTGTGTCCTCCCTGCTGTCCTGTGAGTTCTAGAGAGAGCGGCTGTGTCCTCCCTGTGAGTTCTAGAGAGAGCGGCTGTGTCCTCCCTGCTGTCCTGTGAGTTCTAGAGAGAGCGGCTGTGTCCTCCCTGTGAGTTCTAGAGAGAGCGGCTGTGTCCTCCCTGAGAGTCCCTCCCTGTGAGTTCTAGAGAGAGCGGCTGTGTCCTCCCTGTGAGTTCTAGAGAGAGCGGCTGTGTCCTCCCTGTGAGTTCTAGAGAGAGCGGCTGTGTCCTCCCTGTGAGTTCTAGAGAGAGCGGCTGTGTCCTCCCTGTGAGTTCTAGAGAGAGCGGCCTCCCTGTGAGTTCTAGTGTCCTCCCTCCCTGTGAGTTCTAGAGAGAGCGGCTGTGTCCTCCCTGTGAGTTCTAGAGAGAGCGGCTGTGTCCCCTCCCTGTGAGTTCTAGAGAGAGCGGCTGTGTCCCCTCCCTGTGAGTTCTAGAGAGAGCGGCTGTGTCCTCCCTGTGAGTTCTAGAGAGAGCGGCTGTGTCCTCCCTGTGAGTTCTAGAGAGAGCGGCTGGGTCCTCCCTGTGAGTTCTAGAGAGAGCGGCTGTGTCCTCCCTGTGAGTTCTAGAGAGAGCGGCTGGGTCCTCCCTGTGAGTTCTAGAGAGAGCGGCTGTGTCCTCCCTGCTGTCCTGTGAGTTCTAGAGAGAGCGGCTGTGTCCTCCCTGTGAGTTCTAGAGAGAGCGGCTGTGTCCTCCCTGTGAGTTCTAGAGAGAGCGGCTGTGTCCTCCCTGTGAGTTCTAGAGAGAGCGGCTGTGTCCTCCCTGTGAGTTCTAGAGAGAGCGGCTGTGTCCTCCCTGTGAGTTCTAGAGAGAGCGGCTGGCTGTGTCCTCCCTGCTGAGTTCTAGAGAGAGCGGCTGTGTCCTCCCTGTGAGTTCTAGAGAGAGCGGCTGTGTCCTCCCTGCTGTCCTGTGAGTTCTAGAGAGAGCGGCTGTGTCCTCCCTGTGAGTTCTAGAGAGAGCGGCTGTGTCCTCCCTGTGAGTTCTAGAGAGAGCGGCTGTGTCCTCCCTGTGAGTTCTAGAGAGAGCGGCTGTGTCCTCCCTGTGAGTTCTAGAGAGAGCGGCTGTGTCCTCCCTGTGAGTTCTAGAGAGAGCGGCTGGGTCCTCCCTGTGAGTTCTAGAGAGAGCGGCTGTGTCCTCCCTGTGAGTTCTAGAGAGAGCGGCTGTGTCCTCCCTGTGAGTTCTAGAGAGAGCGGCTGTGTCCTCCCTGTGAGTTCTAGAGAGAGCGGCTGTGTCCTCCCTCCTCCCTGTGAGTTCCTAGAGTTCTAGAGCGGCTGTGTCCTCCCTGTGAGTTCTAGAGAGAGCGGCTGTGTCCTCCCTGTGAGTTCTAGAGAGAGCTGTGTCCTCCCCTGTCCTCCCTCCCCTGTGAGTTCTAGAGAGAGCGGCTGTGTCCTCCCTGTGAGTTCTAGAGAGAGCTGTCCTCCCTGTGAGTTCTAGAGAGAGCGGCTGTGTCCTCCCTGTGAGTTCTAGAGAGAGCGGCTGTGTCCTCCCTGTGAGTTCTAGAGAGAGCGGCTGGGTCCTCCCTGTGAGTTCTAGAGAGAGCGGCTGTGTCCTCCCTGTGAGTTCTAGAGAGAGCGGCTGTGTCCTCCCTGTGAGTTCTAGAGAGAGCGGCTGTGTCCTCCCTGCTGTCCTGTGAGTTCTAGAGAGAGCGGCTGTGTCCTCCCTGTGAGTTCTAGAGAGAGCGGCTGGGTCCTCCCTGTGAGTTCTAGAGAGAGCGGCTGTGTCCTCCCTGTGAGTTCTAGAGAGAGCGGCTGTGTCCTCCCTGTGAGTTCTAGAGAGAGCGGCTGTGTCCTCCCTGTCCTCCCTGTGAGTTCTAGAGAGAGCGGCTGTGTCCTCCCTGTGAGTTCTAGAGAGAGCGGCTGTGTCCCCCCTGTGAGTTCTAGAGAGAGCGGCTGTGTCCTCCCTGTGAGTTCTAGAGAGAGCGGCTGTGTCCTCCCTGTGAGTTCTAGAGAGAGCGGCTGTGTCCTCCCTGCTGTCCTGTGAGTTCTAGAGAGAGCGGCTGTGTCCTCCCTGTGAGTTCTAGAGAGAGCGGCTGTGTCCTCCCTGTGAGTTCTAGAGAGAGCGGCTGTGTCCTCCCTGTGAGTTCTGAGAGAGCGTCCCTCCCTGCTCCCTGTGAGTTCTAGAGAGAGCGGCTGTGTCCTCCCTGTGAGTTCTAGAGAGAGCGGCTGTGTGTCCTCCCTGTGAGTTCTAGAGAGAGCGGATGGGTCCTCCCTGTGAGTTCTAGAGAGAGAGCTGCTGTGTCCTCCCTGTGAGTTCTAGAGAGAACGGCTGTGTCCTCCCTGTGAGTTCTAGAGAGAACGGCTGTGTCCTCCCTGTGAGTTCTAGAGAGAGCGCTGTGTCCTCCTCCCTGTGAGTTCTAGAGAGAGCGGCTGTGTCCTCCCTGTGAGTTCTAGAGAGAGCGGCTGTGTCCTCCTGTGAGTTCTAGAGAGAGCGGCTGTGTCCTCCCTGTGAGTTCTAGAGAGAGCGGCTGTGTCCTCCCTGCTGTCCTGTGAGTTCTAGAGAGAGCGGCTGTGTCCTCCTCCCTGTGAGTTCTAGAGAGAGCGGCTGTGTCCTCCCTGTGAGTTCTAGAGAGAGCGGCTGTCCTCCTCCCCTGTGAGTTCTAGAGAGAGCGGCTGTGTCCTCCCTGTGAGTTCTAGAGAGAGCGGCTGTGTCCTCCCTGCTGTTCTAGAGAGTTCTAGAGAGAGCGGCTGTGTCCTCCCTGTGAGTTCTAGAGAGCGGCTGTGTCCTCCCCTGTGAGTTCTAGAGAGAGCGGCTGTGTCCTCCCTGCCCTGTGAGTTCTAGAGAGAGCGGCTGTGTCCTCCCTGTGAGTTCTAGAGAGAGCGGCTGTGTCCTCCCTGTGAGTTCTAGAGAGAGCGGCTGGGTCCTCCCTGTGAGTTCTAGAGAGAGCGGCTGTGTCCTCCCTGTGAGTTCTAGAGAGAGCGGCTGTGTCCTCCCTGTGAGTTCTAGAGAGAGCGGCTGTGTCCTCCCTGTGAGTTCTAGAGAGAGCGGCTGTGTCCTCCCTGTGAGTTCTAGAGAGAGCGGCTGTGTCCTCCCTGTGAGTTCTAGAGAGAGCGGCTGTGTCCTCCCTGCTGTCCTGTGAGTTCTAGAGAGAGCGGCTGTGTCCTCCCTGTGAGTTCTAGAGAGAGCGGCTGTGTCCTCCCTGTGAGTTCTAGAGAGAGCGGCTGTGTCCTCCCTGTGAGTTCTAGAGAGAGCTAGAGCTGTGTCCTCCCTGTGAGTTCTAGAGAGAGCGGCTGTGTCCTCCCTGTGAGTTCTAGAGAGAGCGGCTGTGTCCTCCCTGTGAGTTCTAGAGAGAGCGGCTGGGTCCTCCCTGTGAGTTCTAGAGAGAGCCTCCCTGTGAGTTCTAGAGAGAGCGGCTGGCTGTCCTCCCCTCCTGTCCTGTGAGTTCTAGAGAGAGCGGCTGTGTCCTCCCTGTGAGTTCCTAGAGAGAGCGGCTGTGTCCTCCCTGTGAGTTCTAGAGTTCTAGAGCGGCTGTGTCCTCCCTGTGAGTTCTTCTAGAGAGAGCGGCTGTGTCCTCCCTGTGAGTTCTAGAGAGAGCGGCTGGGTCCTCCCTGTGAGTTCTAGAGAGCGGCTGGGTCCTCCCTGTGAGTTCTAGAGAGAGCGGCTGGGTCCTCCCTGTGAGTTCTAGAGAGAGCGGCTGGGTCCTCCCTGTGAGTTCTAGAGAGAGCGGCTGTGTCCTCCCTGTGAGTTCTAGAGAGAGCGGCTGTGTCCTCCCTGTGAGTTCTAGAGAGAGCAGCTGGGTCCTCCCTGTGAGTTCTAGAGAGAGCGGCTGTGTCCTCCCTGTGAGTTCTAGAGAGAGCGGCTGGGTCCTCCCTGTGAGTTCTAGAGAGAGCGGCTGGGTCCTCCCTGTGAGTTCTAGAGAGAGCGGCTGGGTCCTCCCTGTGAGTTCTAGAGAGAACGGCTGGGTCCTCCCTGCTGTCCTGTGAGTTCTAGAGAGTTCTAGAGAGAGCGGCTGTGTCCTCCCCTGAGTTCTAGAGAGAGCGGCTGTGTCCTCCCCTGTGAGTTCTAGAGAGAGCGGCTGTGTCCTCCCTGTGAGTTCTAGAGAGAGCGGCTGTGTCCTCCCTCCCCTGTGAGTTCTAGAGAGAGCCCTGTGAGTTCTAGAGAGAGCGGCTGGTCCTCCCTGTGAGTTCTAGAGAGAGCTGCTGTCCTCCCTGTGAGTTCTAGAGAGAGCGGCTGTGTCCTCCCTGAGTTCTAGAGAGAGCGGCTGGGTCCTCCCTGTGAGTTCTAGAGAGAGCGGCTGGGTCCTCCCTGTGAGTTCTAGAGAGAGCGGCTGCTGTCCTCCCTGCTGTCCTGTGAGTTCTAGAGAGAGCGGCTGTGTCCTCCCCTGTGAGTTCTAGAGAGAGCTCCTCCCCTGTGAGTTCTAGAGAGAGCGGCTGTGGTCCTCCCTGTGAGTTCTAGAGAGAGCGGCTGTGTCCTCCCTGTGAGTTCTAGAGAGAGCGGCTGTGTCCTCCCCTGTGAGTTCTAGAGAGAGCGGCTGGGTCCTCCCTGTGAGTTCTAGAGAGAGCGGCTGTGTCCTCCTCCCTGTGAGTTCTAGAGAGAGCGGCTGTGTCCTCCCTGTGAGTTCTAGAGAGAGCGGCTGTGTCCTCCCTGTGAGTTCTAGAGAGAGCGCTGTGTCCTCCTCCCTGTGAGTTCTAGAGAGCGGCTCCTGTGAGTTCTAGAGAGAGCGGCTGTGTCCTCCCCTGTGAGTTCTAGAGAGAGCGGCTGTGTCCTCCCTGTGAGTTCTAGAGAGAGCGGCTGTGTCCTCCCTGTGAGTTCTAGAGAGAGCGGCTGTGTCCTCCTGTGAGTTCTAGAGAGCGGCTGTGTCCTCCCTGTGAGTTCTAGAGAGAGCGGCTGTGTCCTCCCTGTGAGTTCTAGAGAGAGCGGCTGTGTCCTCCCTGTGAGTTCTCTAGAGAGAGCGGCTGTGTCCTCCCTGTGAGTTCTAGAGAGAGCGGCTGTGTCCTCCCTGTGAGTTCTAGAGAGAGCGGCTGTGTCCTCCTGCTGTCCTGAGTTCTAGAGAGAGCGGCTGTGTCCTCCCTGTGAGTTCTAGAGAGAGCGGCTGTGTCCTCCCTGTCTAGAGAGAGCGGCTGTGTCCTCCTGTGAGTTCTAGAGAGAGCGGCTGTGTCCTCCCTGTGAGTTCTAGAGAGAGCGGCTGTGTCCTCCCTGTGAGTTCTAGAGAGAGCGGCTGTGTCCTCCCTGTGAGTTCTAGAGAGAGCGGCTGTGTCCTCCCTGTGAGTTCTAGAGAGAGGCGGCTGTGTCCTCCCCTGTGAGTTCTAGAGAGAGCGGCTGTGTCCTCCCTGTGAGTTCTAGAGAGAGCGGCTGTGTCCTCCCTGTGAGTTCTAGAGAGAGCGGCTGTGTCCTCCCTGTGAGTTCTAGAGAGAGCGGCTGTCCTCCTCCCTGAGTTCTAGAGAGAGCGGCTGTGTCCTCCCTGTGAGTTCTAGAGAGAGCGGCTGTGTCCTCCCTGTGAGTTCTAGAGAGAGCGGCTGTGTCCTCCCTGTGAGTTCTAGAGAGAGCGGCTGTGTCCTCCCCTGTGAGTTCTAGAGAGAGCGGCTGTGTCCTCCCCTCCCTGAGAGTGTCCTCCCTGTGAGTTCTAGAGAGCGGCTGTGTCCTCCCTGTGAGTTCTAGAGAGAGCGGCTGTGTCCTCCCTGTGAGTTCTAGAGAGAGCGGCTGTGTCCTCCCCTGTGAGTTCTAGAGAGAGCGGCTGTGTCCTCCCTGCTGTCCTGAGTTCTAGAGAGAGCGGCTGGGTCCTCCCTGTGAGTTCTAGAGAGAGCGGCTGTGTCCTCCCCTGTGAGTTCTAGAGAGAGCGGCTGTGTCCTCCCTGTGAGTTCTAGAGAGAGCGGCTGTGTCCTCCCTGCTGAGTTCTAGAGAGAGCGGCTGTGTCCTCCCCTGTGAGTTCTAGAGAGAGCGGCTGTGTCCTCCCTGTGAGTTCTAGAGAGAGCGGCTGGGTCCTCCCTGTGAGTTCTAGAGAGCGGCTGGCCTGTCCTCCCTGTGAGTTCTAGAGAGCGGCTGTGTCCTCCCTGTGAGTTCTAGAGAGAGCGGCTGGGTCCTCCCTGTGAGTTCTAGAGAGAGCGCTGTGTCCTCCCCGTGAGTTCTAGAGAGAGCGGCTGTGTCCTCCCCGTGAGTTCTAGAGAGAGCGCTGTGTCCTCCCTGTGAGTTCTAGAGAGAGCGGCTGGGTCCTCCCTGTGAGTTCTAGAGAGAGCGGCTGGGTCCTCCCTGTGAGTTCTAGAGAGAGCGGCTGGGTCCTCCCTGTGAGTTCTAGAGAGAGCCTGTGTCCTCCCTGCTGTCCTAGTTCTAGAGAGCGGCTGGGTCCTCCCTGTGAGTTCTAGAGAGAGCGGCTGGGTCCTCCCTGTGAGTTCTAGAGAGAGCGGCTGTGTCCTCCCTGTGAGTTCTAGAGAGAGCGGCTGTGTCCTCCCTGTGAGTTCTAGAGAGAGCGGCTGTGTCCTCCCCTGCTGTCCTGAGTTCTAGAGAGAGCGGCTGTGTCCTCCCTGTGAGTTCTAGAGAGAGCGGCTGTGTCCTCCCAGTGAGTTCTAGAGAGAGCGGCTGGGTCCTCCCTGTGAGTTCTAGAGAGAGCGGCTGGGTCCTCCCTGTGAGTTCTAGAGAGAGCGGCTGTGTCCTCCCCTGTGAGTTCTAGAGAGGCCTCCCTGGCTGTCCTCCTGTGAGTTCTAGAGAGAGCGGCTGTGTCCTCCCTGTGAGTTCTAGAGAGAGCGGCTGTGTCCTCCCTGTGAGTTCTAGAGAGAGCGGCTGTGTCCTCCCTGTGAGTTCTAGAGAGAGCGGCTGTGTCCTCCCTGCTGTCCTGTGAGTTCTAGAGAGAGCGGCTGTGTCCCCCCTGTGAGTTCTAGAGAGAGCGACTGTGTCCTCCCTGTGAGTTCTAGAGAGAGCGGCTGGGTCCCCCCTGTGAGTTCTAGAGAGAGCGGCTGTGTCCTCCCTGTGAGTTCTAGAGAGAGCGGCTGGGTCCTCCCTGTGAGTTCTAGAGAGAGCGGCTGTGTCCTCCCTGCTGTCCTGTGAGTTCTAGAGAGAGCGGCTGTGTCCTCCCTGTGAGTTCTGGAGAGAGCGGCTTCCTCCCTGTGAGTTCTAGAGAGAGCGGCTGGGTCCTCCCCGTGAGTTCTAGAGAGAGCGGCTGGGTCCTCCCTGTGAGTTCTAGAGAGAGCGGCTGTGTCCTCCCTGTGAGTTCTAGAGAGAGCGGCTGTGTCCTCCTGTGTCCTCCTGTGAGTTCTAGAGAGAGCGGCTGTGTCCTCCCTGTGAGTTCTAGAGAGAGCGGCTGTGTCCTCCCTAGAGAGCGGGCTGTGTCCTCCCTGTTCTAGAGAGAGCGGCTGTGTCCTCCCTGTCCTGTGAGTTCTAGAGAGAGCGGCTGTGTCCTCCCTGTGAGTTCTAGAGAGCGGCTGTGTCCTCCCTGTGAGTTCTAGAGAGAGCGGCTGTGTCCTCCCTGTGAGTTCTAGAGAGAGCGGCTGTGTCCTCCCTGTGAGTTCTAGAGAGAGCGGCTGGGTCCTCCCTGTGAGTTCTAGAGAGAGCGCTGTGTCCTCCCTGTGAGTTCTAGAGAGAGCGGCTGGGTCCTCCCTGTGAGTTCTAGAGAGAGCGGCTGGGTCCTCCCTGTGAGTTCTAGAGAGCGGCTGTCCCCTCCCCTGTGAGTTCTAGAGAGAGCGGCTGGGTCCTCCCTGTGAGTTCTAGAGAGAGCGGCTGTTCCCTGTGAGTTCTAGAGAGAGCGCTGTGTCCTCCCCCTGAGTTTCTAGAGAGAGCCTCCCTGTGAGTTCTAGAGAGAGCGGCTGTGTCCTCCCTGTGAGTTCTAGAGAGAGCGGCTGTGTCCTCCCTGTGAGTTCTAGAGAGAGCGGCTGTGTCCTCCCTGTGAGTTCTAGAGAGAGCGGCTGTGTCCTCCCTGTGAGTTCTAGAGAGAGCGGCTGTGTCCTCCCCCTGTGAGTTCTAGAGAGAGTTCTAGAGCTGTGTCCTCCCTGAGTTCTAGAGAGAGCGGCTGGGTCCCTCCTGTGAGTTCTAGAGAGAGCGGCTGTGTCCTCCCTGTGAGTTCTAGAGAGAGCGGCTGTGTCCTCCCTGTGAGTTCTAGAGAGAGCGGCTGGGTCCTCCCTGCTGTCCTGTGAGTTCTAGAGAGAGCGGCTGTGTCCTCCCTGTGAGTTCTAGAGAGAGCGGCTGTGTCCTCCCTGTGAGTTCTAGAGAGAGCGGCTGTGTCCTCCCTGTGAGTTCTAGAGAGAGAACGGCTGGGTCCTCCCTGTGAGTTCTAGAGAGAGCGGCTGGGTCCTCCCTGGGTTCCTGTGAGTTCTAGAGAGAGCGGCTGTGTCCTCCCTGTGAGTTCTAGAGAGAGCGGCTGTGTCCTCCCTGTGAGTTCTAGAGAGAGCGGCTGTGTCCTCCCTGTGAGTTCTAGAGAGAGCGGCTGGGTCCTCCCTGTGAGTTCTAGAGAGAGCGGCTGTGTCCTCCCTGCTGTCCTGTGAGTTCTAGAGAGAGCGGCTGTGTCCTCCCTGTGAGTTCTAGAGAGAGCGGCTGTGTCCTCCCTGTGAGTTCTAGAGAGAGCGGCTGTGTCCTCCCTGCTGTCCTGTGAGTTCTAGAGAGTTCTAGAGAGAGCGGCTGTGTCCTCCCTGTTCTAGAGTTCTAGAGAGAGCGGCTGTGTCCTCCCTGTGAGTTCTAGAGAGAGCGGCTGTGTCCTCCCTGTGAGTTCTAGAGAGAGCGGCTGTGTCCTCCCTGTGAGTTCTAGAGAGAGCGGCTGTGTCCCCCCTGTGAGTTCTAGAGAGAGAGAGCGGCTGTCCTCCCTGTGAGTTCTAGAGAGAGCGGCTGTGTCCTCCCTGCTGTCCTGTGAGTTCTAGAGAGAGCGGCTGGGTCCTCCCTGTGAGTTCTAGAGAGAGCGGCTGTGTCCTCCCTGTGAGTTCTAGAGAGAGCGGCTGGGTCCTCCCTGTGAGTTCTAGAGAGAGCGGCTGTGTCCTCCCTGTGAGTTCTAGAGAGAGCGGCTGTGTCCTCCCTGCTGTCCTGTGAGTTCTAGAGAGAGCGGTCCTGGTCCTCCCTGTGAGTTCTAGAGAGAGCGGCTGTGTCCTCCCTGTGAGTTCTAGAGAGAGCGGCTGGTCCTCCCTGTGAGTTCTAGAGAGAGCGGCTGTGTCCTCCCTGTGAGTTCTAGAGAGAGGCTGGGTCCTCCCTGTGAGTTCTAGAGAGAGCGGCTGTGTCCTCCCTGTGAGTTCTAGAGAGAGCGGCTGTGTCCTCCCCTGTGAGTTCTAGAGAGAGCGGCTGTGTCCCCTGTGAGTTCTAGAGAGAGCGCTGTGTCCTCCCTGTGAGTTCTAGAGAGAGCGGCTGTCCTCCCCCCTGTGAGTCCTAGAGAGAGCGTCTGTGTCCTCCCTGTGAGTTCTAGAGAGAGCGGCTGTGTCCTCCGGTCGTTCCTGTGAGTTCTAGAGAGAGCGGCTGTGTCCTCCCTGTGAGTTCTAGAGAGAGCGGCTGGGTCCTCCCTGTGAGTTCTAGAGAGAGCGGCTGTGTCCTCCCCTGTGAGTTCTAGAGAGAGCGGCTGGGTCCTCCCCTGTGAGTTCTAGAGAGAGCGGCTGGGTCCTCCCTGTGAGTTCTAGAGAGAGCGGCTGTGTCCTCCCTGTGAGTTCTCCTGAGAGTTGTCCCCCCTGAGTTCTAGAGAGCGGCTGTGTCCTCCCTGTGAGTTCTAGAGAGAGCGGCGTGTCCTCCCTGTGTCCTCCCCTGTGAGTTCTAGAGAGAGCGGCTGGGTCCTCCCTTCTGAGTTCTAGAGAGAGCGGCTGTGTCCTCCCTGTGAGTTCTAGAGAGAGCGGCTGGGTCCTCCCTGTGAGTTCTAGAGAGAGCGGCTGTGTCCTCCCTGTGAGTTCTAGAGAGAGCGGCTGGGTCCTCCCTGAGTTCTAGAGAGAGCGGCTGTCCTGTGAGTTCTAGAGAGAGCGGCTGTGTCCTCCCTGTGAGTTCTAGAGAGAGCGGCTGTGTCCTCCCTGTGAGTTCTAGAGAGCGGCTGTGTCCTCCCTGTGAGTTCTAGAGAGAGCGGCTGTGTCCTCCCCTGTGAGTTCTAGAGAGCGGCTGGGTCCTCCCTGTGAGTTCTAGAGAGAGCGGCTGTGTCCTCCCCTGTGTGAGTTCTAGAGAGAGCGGCTGTGTCCTCCCTGTGAGTTCTAGAGAGAGAGCGGCTGTGTCCTCCCCCGTGAGTTCTAGAGAGAGCGGCTGTGTCCTCCCTGTGAGTTCTAGAGTGAGTTCTGAGTTCTAGAGAGCGGCTGTGTCCTCCCTGTGAGTTCTAGAGAGAGCGGCTGTGTCCTCCCTGTGAGTTCTAGAGAGAGCGGCTGTCCTCCCCCCTGTGAGTTCTAGAGAGAGCGGCTGTGTCCTCCCTCCTAGAGAGAGCGGCTGGGTCCTCCCCCTGTGAGTTCTAGAGAGAGCGGCTGTCTGTGAGTTCTCCCCTCCCTGTGAGTTCTAGAGAGAGCGGCTGTCCTCCCTGTGAGTTCTGAGAGCGGCTGGGTCCTCCCCTGTGAGTTCTAGAGCGCGCTGGGTCCTCCCCTGTGAGTTCTAGAGAGAGCGGCTGTCCTCCCTGTGAGTTCTAGAGAGAGCGGCTGTGTCCTCCCCTGTGAGTTCTAGAGAGAGCGGCTGTGTCCTCCCTGTGAGTTCTAGAGAGAGCGGCTGTGTCCTCCCTGTGAGTTCTAGAGAGAGCGGCTGTGTCCTCCCCTGTGAGTTCTAGAGAGAGCGGCTGGGTCCCTCTGTGAGTTCTAGAGAGAGCGGCTGTGTCCTCCCCTGTGAGTTCTAGAGAGAGCGGCTGTGTCCTCCCCCTGTGAGTTCTAGAGAGAGCGGCTGTGTCCTCCCTGTGAGTTCTAGAGAGAGCGGCTGTGTCCTCCCTGTGAGTTCTAGAGAGAGCGGCTGGGTCCTCCCTGTGAGTTCTGAGAGAGAGCGGCTGTGTCCTCCCTGTGAGTTCTAGAGAGAGCGGCTGTGTGTGTCCTCCCCTGTGAGTTCTAGAGAGAGCGGCTGGGTCCTCCCCTGTGAGTTCTAGAGAGAGCGGCTGGGTCCTCCCTGTGAGTTCTAGAGAGAGCGGCTGTGTCCTCCCTGTGAGTTCTAGAGAGAGCGGCTGCTGTCCTCCCTGTGAGTTCTAGAGAGAGCGCTGTGTCCTCCCCTGTGAGTTCTAGAGAGAGCGGCTGTGTCCTCCCTGTGAGTTCTAGAGAGAGCGGCTGGGTCCTCCCCTGTGAGTTCTAGAGAGAGCGGCTGTGTCCCCCTGTGAGTTCTAGAGAGAGCGGCTGTGTCCTCCCCTGTGAGTTCTAGAGAGAGCGGCTGGGTCCTCCCTGTGAGTTCTAGAGAGAGCCTCCCTGTGAGTTCTAGTGAGTTCTAGAGAGAGCGGCTGTGTCCTCCCTGTGAGTTCTAGAGAGAGCGGCTGTGTCCTCCCTGTGAGTTCTAGAGAGAGCGGCTGTGTCCCCCCTGTGAGTTCTAGAGAGAGCGGCTGGGTCCTCCCTGTGAGTTCTAGAGAGAGCGGCTGTGTCCTCCCTGTGAGTTCTAGAGAGAGCGGCTGTGTCCTCCCTGTGAGTTCTAGAGAGAGCGGCTGTGTCCTCCCTGTGAGTTCTAGAGAGAGCGGCTGGGTCCTCCCTGTGAGTTCTAGAGAGAGCGGCTGTGTCCTCCCTGTGAGTTCTAGAGAGAGCGGCTGTGTCCTCCCTGTGAGTTCTAGAGAGAGCGGCTGTGTCCTCCCTGTGAGTTCTAGAGAGAGCGGCTGTCCTCCTCCCTGTGAGTTCTAGAGAGAGCGGCTGTGTCCTCCCCTGTGAGTTCTAGAGAGAGCGGCTGGGTCCTCCCTGTGAGTTCTAGAGAGAGCGGCTGGGTCCCCCCTGTGAGTTCTAGAGAGAGCGGCTGTGTCCTCCCTGTGAGTTCTAGAGAGAGCGGCTGTGTCCTCCCTGTGAGTTCTAGAGAGAGCGGCTGTGTCCTCCCTGTGAGTTCTAGAGAGAGCGGCTGTGTCCTCCCTGTGAGTTCTAGAGAGAGCGGCTGGGTCCTCCCTGTGAGTTCTAGAGAGAGGCTGGTCCTCCCTGTGAGTTCTGTGAGTGGGTCCTCCCCCAGTGAGTTCTAGAGCGGCTGTGTCCTCCCTGTGAGTTCTAGAGAGAGCGGCTGTGTCCTCCCTGCTGTCCTGTGAGTTCTAGAGAGAGCGGCTGTGTCCTCCCCGTGAGTTCTAGAGAGAGCGGCTGGGTCCTCCCTGTGAGTTCTAGAGAGAGCGGCTGGGTCCTCCCTGTGAGTTCTAGAGAGAGCGGCTGTGTCCTCCCTGTGAGTTCTAGAGAGAGCGGCTGTGTCCTCCCTGTGAGTTCTAGAGAGAGCGGCTGGGTCCTCCCTGTGAGTTCTAGAGAGAGCGGCTGGGTCCTCCCCGTGAGTTCTAGAGAGAGCGGCTGTGTCCCCCCTGTGAGTTCTAGAGAGAGCGGCTGTCCCCTCCCTGTGAGTTCTAGAGAGAGCGGCTGTGTCCTCCCTGTGAGTTCTAGAGAGAGCGGCTGGTCCTCCCCGTGAGTTCTAGAGAGAGCGGCTGTGTCCTCCCTGTGAGTTCTAGAGAGAGCGGCTGGGTCCTCCCTGTGAGTTCTAGAGAGAGCGGCTGTGTCCTCCCCGTGAGTTCTAGAGAGAGCGGCTGTGTCCTCCCTGTGAGTTCTAGAGAGAGCGGCTGTGTCCTCCCTGTGAGTTCTAGAGAGAGCGGCTGTGTCCTCCCTGAGTTCTCCTCCCTGTGAGTTCTAGAGAGAGCGGCTGTGTCCTCCCTGGCTGAGTTCTAGTTCTAGAGAGCGGCTGTGTCCTCCCTGTGAGTTCTAGAGAGAGCGGCTGTGTCCTCCCCCTGTGAGTTCTAGAGAGAGCGGCTGGGTCCTCCCTGTGAGTTCTAGAGAGAGCGGCTGTGTCCTCCCTGTGAGTTCTAGAGAGAGCGGCTGGGTCCTCCCTGTGAGTTCTAGAGAGAGCGGCTGGGTCCTCCCTGTGTCCTCCCTCCCCGTGAGTTCTAGAGAGAGCGGCTGTGTCCTCCCCTGTGAGTTCTAGAGAGAGCGGCTGTGTCCTCCCCCTGTGAGTTCTAGAGAGAGCGGCTGTGTCCTCCCTGTGAGTTCTAGAGAGAGCTGGCTGTGAGTCCTGTGAGTTCTAGAGAGAGCGGCTGTGTCCTCCCTGTGAGTTCTAGAGAGAGCGGCTGTGTCCTCCCCTGTGAGTTCTAGAGAGAGCGGCTGTGTCCTCCCTGTGAGTTCTAGAGAGAGCGGCGGCTGTCCTCCCCCTGTGAGTTCTAGAGAGAGCGGCTGGGTCCTCCCCTGTGAGTTCTAGAGAGAGCGGCTGGTCCTCCCTGTGAGTTCTAGAGAGAGCGGCTGTGTCCTCCCCTGTGAGTTCTAGAGAGAGCGCTGTGTCCTCCCTGTGAGTTCTAGAGAGAGCGGCTGGGTCCTCCCTGTGAGTTCTAGAGAGAGCGGCTGGGTCCTCCCTGTGAGTTCTAGAGAGAGCGGCTGTGTCCTCCCTGTGAGTTCTAGAGAGAGCGGCTGTGTCCTCCCTGTGAGTTCTAGAGAGAGCGGCTGTGTCCTCCCCTGTGAGTTCTAGAGAGAGCGGCTGTGTCCTCCCTGTGAGTTCTAGAGAGAGCGGCTGGGTCCTCCCTGTGAGTTCTAGAGAGAGCGGCTGTGTCCTCCCTGTGAGTTCTAGAGAGAGAGAGCGGCTGTGTCCTCCCTGTGAGTTCTAGAGAGAGCGGCTGTGTCCTCCCCTGTGAGTTCTAGAGAGAGCGGCTGTGTCCTCCCTGTGAGTTCTAGAGAGAGTTCTAGAGAGCTGTGTCCTCCCCGTGAGTTCTAGAGAGAGCGGCTGGCTGTCCTCCCTGTGAGTTCTAGAGAGAGCGGCTGTGTCCTCCCTGTGAGTTCTAGAGAGAGCGGCTGTGTCCTCCCTGTGAGTTCTAGAGAGAGCGGCTGTGTCCTCCCCTGTGAGTTCTAGAGAGAGCGGCTGTGTCCTCCCCTGTGAGTTCTAGAGAGAGCGGCTGGGTCCTCCCTGTGAGTTCTAGAGAGAGCGGCCTCCCTGTGAGTCCTCCCTCCTGAGTTCTAGAGAGAGCGGCTGTGTCCTCCCCTGTGAGTTCTAGAGAGAGCTGTGTCCTCCCTGTGCTGGCTGTCCTCCCTGTGAGTTCCTCCCTGTGAGTTCTAGAGAGAGCGGCTGTGTCCTCCCTGTGAGTTCTAGAGAGAGCGGCTGGGTCCTCCCTGTGAGTTCTAGAGAGAGAGCGGCTGGGTCCTCCCTGTGAGTTCTAGAGAGAGCGGCTGTGTCCTCCCTGTGAGTTCTAGAGAGAGCGGCTGTGTCCTCCTGTGAGTTCTAGAGTTCTAGAGAGCGGCTGGGTCCTCCTGTGAGTTCTAGAGAGAGCGGCTGTGTCCTCCCCTGTGAGTTCTAGAGAGAGCGGCTGGGTCCTCCCTGTGAGTTCTAGAGAGAGCGGCTGTGTCCTCCCTGTGAGTTCTAGAGAGCGCCTCCCCTGTGTCCTCCCCTGTGAGTTCTAGAGAGAGCGGCTGGGTCCTCCCTGTGAGTTCTAGAGAGAGCGGCTGTGTCCTCCCTGTGAGTTCTAGAGAGAGCGCCTGAGTTCTCCTCCCTGTGAGTTCTAGAGAGAGCGGCTGGGTCCTCCCCTGTGAGTTCTAGAGAGAGCGGCTGTGTCCTCCCTCCCTGTGAGTTCTAGAGAGAGCGGCTGTGTCCTCCCTGTGAGTTCTAGAGAGAGCGGCTGCCTCCCCATGAGTTCTAGAGAGAGCCTCCTCCTGTGAGTTCTAGAGAGAGCGGCTGGGTCCTCCCTGTGAGTTCTAGAGAGAGCTGCTGGGTCCTCCCCTGAGTTCTAGAGGCTGTGTCCTCCCTGTGAGTTCTAGAGAGAGCGGCTGGGTCCTCCCTGTGAGTTCTAGAGAGAGCGGCTGGGTCCTCCCTGTGAGTTCTAGAGAGAGCGGCTGGGTCCTCCCTGTGAGTTCTAGAGAGAGCGGCTGGGTCCTCCCTGTGAGTTCTAGAGAGAGCGGCTGTGTCCTCCCTGTGAGTTCTAGAGAGAGCGGCTGTGTCCTCCCCTGTGAGTTCTAGAGAGAGCGGCTGGGTCCTCCCTGTGAGTTCTAGAGAGAGCGGCTGTGTCCTCCCCGTGAGTTCTAGAGAGAGCGGCTGGGTCCTCCCCCTGTGAGTTCTAGAGAGAGCGGCTGGGTCCTCCCCCTGTGAGTTCTCCCTGTGAGAGAGAGCGGCTGTGTCCTCCCTGTGAGTTCTAGAGAGAGCGGCTGTGTCCTCCCCATGAGTTCTAGAGAGAGCGGCTGGGTCCTCCCTGTGAGTTCTAGAGAGAGCGGCTGGGTCCTCCCTGTGAGTTCTAGAGAGAGCGGCTGGGTCCTCCCTGTGAGTTCTAGAGAGAGCGGCTGGGTCCTCCCAGTGAGTTCTAGAGAGAGCGGCTGGGTCCTCCCTGTGAGTTCTAGATAGAGCGGCTGGGTCCTCCCTGTGAGTTCTAGAGAGAGCGGCTGGGTCCTCCCTGTGAGTTCTAGAGAGAGCGGCTGGGTCCTCCCTGTGAGTTCTAGAGAGAGCTGCTGGGTCCTCCCTGCTGCCCCGTGCGGGTTCTGCCTGGTCCCTTTCCCAGGTTGGCCACCTGAGCCAGTCCCTGGGGGAAGGGGAAATGTCACCAGAGCAGCCTGCAGGGAGACGCCTGGGCGGGTGGGCTCCACACTAACCAGGACTGGGGGTGCACCGCAGGTTGAGGTGGAAGAGGGCTCCCCCTGGCCCCAGACTTGGAGGCCAGCAAGAGTAAGCTGAGCCCAGGGTCAGTGTGTGTAGCCAGGCCTGGCTGCCTTTCCCTTAGGGTGACTCTGGAGGTGACTGCCCTGGTCAGACAGTACAAACCGTCCTCCCTGTCCTCTGAGACCACCGGACACAAGCCAGATCCAGAGGTGGAAGGCGTGAGCCGCGGGTCCTGGAGAAGGAGGCCAGCTTGTGTGGAAGGAACAGGGTGGCCTGCAGGAGGCCATCTGGGCTTCTCTGCGTTCCTCCTGCTCAGTGCTCCCCAGAATCAAGAGGGCTGTGTCCAGAACGGAGGGGGGGGGGTGAGGGCTGCTGTTGGCACCCCAGTGCTCGAGGGTCTGAGGTCAAAGCTGAGACTGGGACCTGGTTGCCTGGGATGGCCGCAGCCTAGAAGAGCTTCCTGTGCCCCATCCTCTCCTGACACCCCTGGGAACAACGGACCAGGTGGAGTGGGTGCCATGGGCCATCTGTCCATTTGCAGGGAGAGGGGCTGTGCCCATAGGGAGACCAGGAGCTCCCCCAGGCCCTTGCCTGTACCCCCAGAGCTGAGGGCTGAGCAGGTGTTGGGAGGAAAGAGCACCCGCAGGGGAGAGGCTGTCAGAGCACAGGAAGAGGACAGAAAGCAGCTGCTTCTCCCGACTCGGGCCTCTGGGCCTGTGCACTTGCCCCGGAACAAGACAGCAGACAAACAGCTCCCCACTCCACGCCCCCCACCCCCGCCTCCCCCCCTGAAGCGCAGCAAGGAAGCCTCTTGGCCATAGGGCCGACTCACCTGCCCGCCCTCATGCCAGGTCCTGTTGTGCCCCAGGGTTGATGCTGACGGGTGGGGAAGGGTTCAGCCCGGCAGGACCCGAGCACATGCTTCACCTGCGAGATGATGGTCTGGCTTCGGGATCAGCTTCCGGACCTTGCAGGTGTGCCTACCTGAGCCCACCAAGGGCTCCCTGAGCCTCTTCAGGCCGAGCCTGGCTCCCTGCACCCCAGACAACCCAGGTGTGAGGGGCATGTGACTCAGAGCCAGCTCGGGTTTCCCCGGAGGGGATGAGGGAAAGAGGGCCTCATCCGGGGCTTCTGGAAGGAATAAAGCAGGAGGGAGGCAAGAATCCAGCCAAACCTGGGAGTCAGCTCTGCCGCTCGCCACACACGCCTGGGAGGGCCTCAAGGCGTCTCTGTATAACTTAATTTCTCCCACATCTGGCCACCCAGCACACGCTCGGATCCCTGCCTTGGCTGGGCCTCACATCTGCCGGGAGCTAGCTTCCTGCCCTGGCCAGGCCCTTTCCATGTGTCCCTGTAACTGTTGAGGACCTTAACGTGTGCTCAGCTGCTGGAGCCGTGTCCCTGAGCCTGCCCGGCCCTGCTCTCCAGGCCGCAGTCCCGCATTAGCAGCGACTGGGACACCACTAGAGTTGGGCACAGGGAGACCTGGCCTGTCCGGTCACAGCTGGGGATACAGACAAGTCACCTCCTCTCCTGCTGCCTTACTGATAATAGGGGAGGGCTGGAGAAATGGCTTAGCGGTTCAGCGCCGCCTGCAAAGCCTAAGCACCCACACTGGACTCCCCAGGTCCCACGTAAGCCATGTGCACAAGGTGGCGCCTGAGTACAGTCGCACATTCACACAAGGGGCACACACGTCAGAGTTCGATTGCAATGGCTGGAGGCCCTGGCATGCCAATTTTCTCTCTCTCTTTCTCACTCTCTCGTTCTTTCTCATAAAAAAATAAAATTCATTTAAAAATAGGGTAGAAAGGAGCAGGGCGTGGTGGCGCACGCCTTTAATCGCAGCACTTGGGAGGTAGAGGTAGGAGGATCGCCATGAGTTTGAGGCCTCCATGAGACTACTTAGTGAGTTCCAGGTCAGCCTGAGCTAGAGTGAAACCCTACCTCGAAAAACCAAAATAAAAATAAAATAAAATCAGGTAGAAAGGAGGCCCCAGAGCAGCTGTCACCTTGATCACTCCTGGTTCCCATGTGGCCCTGTCAGGCAGGTGCTGGGGACCTCCGCGGTCACCCAGGCAAAATCTCAGGAAGGTGTGCCTGGACCGTAGGGTCCTTCAGAAGTGCGGGGAGCAGGGCTGGGTGTGTGCACCTCCACCTGATTCTGGCCTCTGCGCTGCTGGAGGACAAGCCAGGCCACGTTCAGGGGGACAGAGCAGACAGCATCCCAGCGTGGGCCCAGGTCTCCTGGCCAGTGTGTCTTGGGGATGCCGTCCCACTCCACACCCCTCCTGCCCCGTGAATCGCCGAGCAAGATGTGTATGAAATGTGATCTGCTTTAGCCCGATAGCATCTCTGGGTACCAGCCTCTCTCTGGCCCCGTAGGCTGCCCCAGCCCCGTCGAGCAGCCTGCAGAAGCAGAGTGTTTATTGAAGAGGGCACGCAGGGGTTCTGAGCCCATGGGGGGAGATTAACTTCCCAAGGTTGCAGGTATAAAGCCGCCTGTGCGCCCTGCTGTTCCCATAGCGGCAGGCACCCTGGGACAGCTGAGCTCCCAGTGGGGAGAGGACAGGGGGCGAGGGGGAGACACCATGTTCTATGACTGCCTCTTCTTGGCTGCCTGCCAGCGTGAGTACCCACCTGCCAGGTTCCAAGCCCCTCGGTCGTCCTCATCACGCGGAGGGAGGTTGGGAGAGGGCTGGCTGCCAGTGGGCACCACTCCTGATAGCTTGAGTTTCACTTGCCAGAACCTTCCCCCGTTTCTAGGACCATGCCAGATTGGGGGTGGGGTGGGCGGACTTGTTTCATACCTAGTTCTGCCTTTTAGGAAAAGGGGTGTCTTGTCTTCTGCGGGGGGGGGGGGTCTCCTCAGACAACCCTGTCTGGTCCAGCTTCAGGACAGAGGATTAAGGTACTATTTCCAGTTCTCAGGGGTGGGGGCCTTCCAAGCCCCATCCCTCCATCCTGGTAGATGCTGGCAGGGGTCAGCAGGACTTCAGAGAGGCCAGCCTCTTTAAGGGTCAGCTTTGAGTTGTAGTGGTGTCCTCAGACATGCCAAGGTAGATGACAGCCAACGTGCCAACTTCTCTTGACAGAAGGTGCCATGCGGCCCAGTGAGACGGTGTCAGAGGCCAGCCCCGGCTCCACAGCCAGCCAGACGGGCGTCCCAACCCAAGTGGTGCAACAGGTGCAGGGCGCCCAGCAGGTAGGACGCGGCCTCCCAGGTCCAGGGACTGGCTGGACCTCACTTCTCCTCCCTGACTCTCTAGACCTCACTTCTCCTCTCTCACCCCCTGGACCTCACTTCTTCTCCCTGACTCCCTAGACCTCACTTCTCCTCTCTCACCCCCTGGACCTCACTTCTCCTCCCTGACTCCCTAGACCTCACTTCTCCTCTCTCACCCCTGGACCTCACTTCTCCTCCCTGACTCCCTAGACCTCACTTCTCCTCTCTCACCCCCTGGACCTCACTTCTCCTCCCTCACTCCCTAGACCTCACTTCTCCTCTCTCACCCCCTGGACCTCACTTCTCCTCCCTGACTCCCTAGACCTCACTTCTCCTCTCTCACCCCCTGGACCTCACTTCTCCTCCCTGACTCTCTAGACCTCACTTCTCCTCTCTCACCCCCTGGACCTCACTTCTCCTCCCTCACTCCCTTAGACCTCACTTCTCCTCTCTCACCCCCTGGACCTCACTTCTCCTCCCTGACTCTCTAGACCTCACTTCTCCTCTCTCACCCCCTGGACCTCACTTCTTCTCCCTGACTCTCTAGACCTCACTTCTCCTCTCTCACCCCCTGGACCTCACTTCTCCCTGACTCTCTAGACCTCACTTCTCCTCTCTCACCCCCTGGACCTCACTTCTCCTCCCTCACTCCCTTAGACCTCACTTCTCCTCTCTCACCCCCTGGACCTCACTTCTCCTCCCTCACTCCCTTAGACCTCACTTCTCCTCTCTCACCCCCTGGACCTCACTTCTCTTCCCTTACTCCCTAGACCTCACTTCTCCTCTCTCACCCCCTGGACCTCACTTCTCCCTGACTCCCTAGACCTCACTTCTCCTCTCTCACCCCCTGGACCTCACTTCTCTTCCCTCACTCCCTGGCCCAACCATCTGCTCACTTGCAAGCGGCCAGGCTTGGTGGCACACGCCTTTAATCCCAGCACTCGGGAGGCAGAGGTAGGAGGATCACTGTGAGTTTGAGGCCACCCTAAGAGTACGTAGCGAATTCTAGGTCAGCCTGGGCTAGAGCGAGACCCTGACCTTGAAAACCAAAAATAAGAAAGAATTTTTTTTTAAAAAAAGATGTGCATAGCAACTGCCCTTCACCCGCCCTGGCCAGCCTCCCTGGGAAGGCAGACTCTCAGGGGAGCAAGCCCGGCAGCCTCCCTGGGAAGGCAGACTCTCAGGGGAGCAAGCCCGGCTCAGCTCCTCGCTTGCCCCCACAGCGGCTGCTGGTCCAGGCAAGCGTGCAGGCCAAGCCAGGCCATGTGTCACCCCTGCAACTCACCAACATCCAAGTACCCCAGCAGGTAAGGCCCCCTGGGACAGAGGACCAGCTCCCACAGCCGGCTTACCTCTGTCCTTGCCGCTGGGCAGTGGTCTAACAGGGTGAAGCTCGACCCCCTGGGAGTGGGGCAGCTGCCAGAGCCACCTTCAACAGAGCCAGGCTAGCCTGTAGGTCCAGCTCCAGCTCCCACAGCGGGTCCCAAGTCTGCTGTCTCAGGAGGCTGCTGTTGGGTGCTGACGCACATGCCCATTTCCAATGTTGAATGCTGAGTGGGACAAAATACTAGGTTGTTTGTGTTTATTTATTTTATTTTACTTTGGTGCTGGGGATGGAACCTGGGGCCTGGGGCATACTTGAGTATATGTTTCACTAATTTAGCAGCACCCCAGCCCTGTGCAAGCAGATTTTGAGGATAAGAACACCTCTATTTTTGGAGGGGCATATTTTGAGGTAGGGTCTCATTAGCCCAAGCTGGCCTGGAGTGCTGGGATTAGGGGCGTGTGTCCCCACACCTGATTCTGGAAGCCATTCCGCCAGATGCTCCTGCCTCAGTCCCCTAAGTGCTGGGATTAGGGGCGTGTGTCCCCACACCTGATTCTGGAATCCATTACTCCTGATGCTCCTGCCTCAGTCCCCTGAGTGCTGGGATTAGGGGCGTGTGTCCCCACACCTGATTCTGGAAGCCATTACTCCTGATGCTCCTGCCTCAGTCCCCTGAGTGCTGGGATTAGGGGCGTGTGTCCCCACACCTGATTCTGGGAGCCATTACGCTTGATGCTCCTGCCTCAGTCCCCTAAATGTTGGGATTAGGGGCGTGTGTCCCCACACCTGATTCTGGAAGCCATTACTCCTGATGCTCCTGCCTCAGTCCCCTGAGTGCTGGGATTAGGGGCGTGTGTCCCCACACCTGATTCTGGGAGCCATTCTGTGTAGCCTTTGGGTTCTGCCCCTTCGTGGCTCCCGCTGTGGCGTGGTGCTGTATCTATTAGATTGGCATCCCGTGAGGTGGCAGCCAGAGGTGCTCCTGAGCATAGATTTTGGTGTCAGCAGGTGTGGAGTACTTAGAACCAAGTGCCCAGCGGCCGGGGCAGCTCAGGGGTCGGGCACATGTACAGGGGGCCCCCGGGTTCTATCCCCAGCACCAAAACACAAAGGCCAAAGCCTGGGCTGGGGTGGTGACGCTGCCCCTCTTCCTCCTGGCTCCAGGCTCTCTCCACACAGCGCCTGGTGGTGCAGAGTGCCACTCCAAGCGCTAAGGGTGGCCAGGTCTCCCTGGCGGTGCCCAGTACCCAGCAGGCGCACTCTCCTCCTGAGGTAGGTGGTGGCCCTGTTGACGCCTCCCCAGAGTCTCTCCCTGTGCCGACCACACACTCCCATGGCTTATCTGGGCTCTCTGTCTCTTTAGTGGCAGTGGGGGGGGGGGAGAGATAGGGTCTTGCTATGTAGTTCAGGCTAGCCCCAAACTCACTATGTAGCCTTGGCTGGCCTGGATTGCATTACCTCCTGCCTCAGCCGTCTAAGTGCTGGAGTGACAGGCCTGTGCCATCACACCTGGCTTACCTGGGGCTCTTACCTGAACTACCTTCTGTTCCAGAGTCCTGCTTCCCCCCCTCTGTTAAACCCTGGCGTGGGGGCACCTGGCTATCGCTGGCCTGCTGGCTTAGCTGAGCAGCCCTGGCCCTTCGCTAGGGAAGAAAAGGGGCTTCCCACTTGGCTGACAGGGCTGCACCCAGGAGACAAACGGGCCCCCTCCTCCGTCCACACGGGGAGTCTCCTGGGTGCCTTGGGCCACACACCAACACCAGCGGCAGGTCAGAGGTGGTCCCGTGGCCTAGCCTGCTAGCCTCAGAGCCTAGAGTTTTCTGTGTGTGAGAGAGAGCTACTGATGGGCTAGAGAGAATGCTTAGTGGTTAAAGGTGCTTGCTTGCAAAAGTCTGCCCGCCTGCCTGAGTTTGATTTCCCAGTACCTACATAAAACCAGATTCAGAAAGTGATGTCTGAGTCGGGCGTGGTGGCGCACGCCTTTAATCCCAGCACTCGGGAGGCAGAGGTAGGAGGATCGCTGTGAGTTCGAGGCCACCCTGAGACTACAGAGTGAATTCCAGGTCAGCCTGAGCTAGAGTGAGACCCTACCTCAAACCCCTCCCACCCAAAAAAAAGTGACGCTTGTATCCAGCATTCGTTTGCATTGGCAAGAGGTCCTGGCGTGCCTGTACACACACACACACACACACACACACACACACACACGTGCAACTGAGTAAAAATAGTTTTTCAATAACGAGCTAATGAAGCCAGGTGTGGTGGTGCTCACCTGCACTCAGTAGGCAGAGGGAGGAGGACTGCAAGTTGGATGTCGACCTGACCTTCATAGCAAGACCCAGCTCAGAGAGAGCAGGCGAAGCCCACTGCCCAGCCTCTCACTTGAGAATCACAACCCCGGTGGCCCGGGGCATACTTCCTCTGCTTCAGCTGGGAAGTGGGGATCTGAAGCACCAGGACAGCCCAGTTCCAGTCTGCCCTTGCCCCCCTCAGGGCTTCAGTCCCTCAGACTACTGATTATGGAAGTAACCGGTGGCCCCCGAACCATCCTTCCCCTGGATAGTGGCGCCCATGGCGACTGGCGCACGGTGCGGCAGCTTTACAGCCTGGGTGGATGCGACATATCCTCACCGCTGTCCCCTCTCGAGAGCCCCACCCCAGCCGAGTGTTAGCCCAGCGGCTCCTGACGCTGTCCTTGTGTCTCCTTCTTTTGCAGCGATCACCGGGGCAGGCGAACAGCTCCACTAGCAAGGCAGCTGGAGCTCCTGCGAGCACTGTGACACAGCAGGTCCTCGGTGTCCAGCAGAGTGTCCCCGTTACCCAAGAGGTGCTTGGGAAAAACAGGCGGTGGCTGGGGCCAGGGGTCTGGGCCAGGTGACCTCTGTAGCCACCCATGGCTATGCCCTGGTCTGTTAGCGCTGAGCAGATGGGTCCAGCCCCAAACTACCATCTGAGTATTTGACAAGCGCCGCCTCTGCTTCACTCCAGATTCGGTGTCCGGGGTGGGGTGGGGGTGGGGGCTTGTAGATGCACCTGACACAGCATGCTCCGGGAACAGCTTTGGGAATCCACTTCCGGAGGGCTGTGGGTGGTACACCCGCCCACTCTGGGGGGGGGCTGTGGGTGTACTCAAGTGGTACACCCGTCCAGCTTGCACAAGGCCCTGAATTCCAGCCCCAGGACACAAAACACAGGATTTCCACAGAGGCCTATCCGGGCCCATTTTCCTGGGGGGAGTCCCAGGGTCAAGTCCCTGCTCACCCTGAAGTCTTGCCTGGCCAGGCCTCCCGGTGCTGGTGCTGGCTACAGTGGCCTGAACAGGGTCAAAGGCAAGGGTGCTCTGCTGACTACTTAAGCTGTGAGAGAGGAGACCTGGCCTGTCCAAAAAAAAAAAAAAAAAGCTAAAGGCCAGCCTGGACTAGAACGAGACCCTATCTCGAAAAACCAAACAAACAAAACACAGACAAGGAAGGGTTTGGCATGTCTTCACACTAGCAGGAGGATTGCTTGAGCTCAGAAATTTAAGGCCAGCCTGGGCAACTTACTGAGATCCCATCTCTTAAAAAGAAAGTACTCAGGAGGCTGTGGCAGGGGGATTGCTATGAGTTTTGAGGTCAGCCTGGACTAGAGTGAGACCCTCATCTGCAACAACAGCAAGTAAATTCCCCTGGGTTTGTGGCTGAGGTTTGTAATCTCAGCCACTTGGGGTGCTGAGGCAGTAAGATCTCAAGTTTTTTTTTAAAATTTTTAATTTTTTTTTTTTTTTTTTTTTTTTTTTTTTTTTTTTTTTTTTTGGTTTTGCAAGGTAGGGTCTCACTCTGGTCTAGGCTGACCTGGAATTAACTATGTAGTCTCAGGGTGGCCTCGAACTCTCGGCGATCCTCCTACCTCTGCCTCCTGAGCGCTGGGATTAAAGGCGTGCGCCACCACGCCCGGCTTTAAAATTTTTTAAATTTTTTTAGAGAGAGAGACAGAGACAGATAGAGATGGGTATGTCAGCAGCCTCTCAGCTGCTGTGAACAAAATCCAGATGCGTGCGCCCCCTTGTGGTCAAGTGCGGCATTGCGCCCTTGCGTCACTTTGCATCTGGCTAAACGTGGGACCTGGAGATTGGAACTGCTGGAGATTAGAACCAGTGTTCTTAGGCTTAGAAGGCAGGCGCCTTAACCACTAAGCCATCTCTCCAGCCCCCAGATCTCAAGTTTTAAGACCAGCTTGGACAATTTAGACTTTATGTCAAAATATAAAGTGAAAGAAATACATATCTATAGTGAAAGGGGGGATGGGGCGTAGCTCAGTGGTAGGCTGCTAGCCAAGACCACTCCTGAGGCCCTGGGTCCAATCTGTAGTTCAAGGGGAAATAAAGTCTCAAACAGGCCGAGGTCATAGACCGTCCCCAGAGGAAAGCCAGAAGGATGTTGTCTGAAGACTACAGCTGGGGCTCAGCTTCCTGTAGGTGGGAGGGAGGGTCAGTGCTATGAAGCTGGGAGGCCCTGGTCCATCCAGGGTGCCCAGCTGAGGTATCTGCCTAGAGTCGGTGGGCCTCCCTTAGAGGTTGACAAGCTTGCAGCAGACCCAGGCGCCCGTCATTGCCAGGGTGACCATCATCACACTCGCCTCTCTCTGCCCTTCTTTCCCAGAGGTCAGTGGTCCAGGCCACTCCGCAGACGCCCAAAGCTGGCCCAGTGCAGCAGCTGACGGTGCAGGGACTCCAGCCGGTTCACGTGGCCCAAGAGGTGTGCCTCTCCCCGATCTGTGCCGGCGGCGGGGACTGGGGGGTACAGGCCCCTAATCCCCGGGGAGGGATGGAGCCACTTTAGGGTTCTGAAGGGCTGGACCATCTTCACTGTGGCCCTGGGATGCCGGCTCGTCCCGGATCCCCCCGCCCACTCAGGCCCAGGTTTTGCTGAGATCTGGATCCCCCCTCGTCCTTGGGCGGGGGGCTCTTCTCCGGGGTGGCCGAGCCCGGGCCAGCGGTGACCCCCGAGTGTCTCTGTTTGTCCTCCAGAGCTCAGGCAGTCAGGTTCCCGCTAGGAAGGCAGAGCAGCGAGAGCCCCGGCCCGCAGCGCCTCCTCCCGCGAGCAGCGGCCCGGGCCCGGCCCCGCAGCTAGGCAGCCCCGGGCCGCCGCCGCCCTCGGCCACGAGCCGTGGCTGGAGCTGGAGCTGGCGGGGGCGCCGCCCCTGCACCCCGTGCTCCTGGAGCCCCCGTGGCCCGGGCTCGCGGCCCGCGCCCGCCCCGACCTCAGGGGCAGCGTGCACGCAATGCCGCACGTGCTAGTGCTCGGCGCGGCCCTCAAAGTAGGTGGCCAGGGCGGGGCGGGCCCGCCTGCTGCCCACGCCCACCTCCCCCCCTGCCCCCAGGCCCCGGGCTCGGACCCTGCAGACCCTGCCTGCACCAGAGCCGGCTGGGGTGGTGGGCGGAGGGGGGCCGTCCGAGCCCCGCCCCTGGGTCCCGGCTCCACCCCAACTCCTGTCTGCAGGGTCCTGTCCCTGGAAGCTTTCCCACCCTGCAGGCCCATTGTAGGGTCTTGTGTGGGGTCCCTTCCTCTGCCCCCAGGCCCCAGCTGATGCTGCCCGGGAGTCTCCCTCCCAGCCAGCTCTCCGGTCTCTGCCCCGAGCAGGGCGGGTGGTTGAGAGAGAGAACTCACACGTACGGCGGGCACTCCGGGTGCCCGGGAGCCTCACGTGCCCGTCCTCCCGCCCCAGGTGCAGCAGCTCCAGCAGGTGCCAGTACCGCACGTGTACTCCAGCCAGGTGCAGTACGTGGAGGGCGGAGATGCCAGCTACACAGCCAGCGCCATGTAAGTGTATGGGGTGGGGCTGGGGGGAGTCTGGCCTTCAAGGCTCAGGTGACAGCCAGATGGGAGCTTCCCA
Organism: Orientallactaga sibirica; assembly: GCA_036365145.1. NCBI lineage: Eukaryota > Metazoa > Chordata > Mammalia > Rodentia > Dipodidae > Orientallactaga > Orientallactaga sibirica. Next base: position 2,028,335 of record JAEOAD010002037.1, on the reverse strand, counting down.
GGGGCAGCCAGCAAGCAGCTGTCAGAAATGAACCCCTGGTAGCGAGCGGAAGGAACCTTGTTTGAGAAGGCGTCCCCTCAGCGGGTAGGGGAGTGGAGTCAGATGGATCTGGGTCTTGGGGGAGAGAAAAGGAGGGAGAACACCCATGTTTTTACAAGGTCAACTTTTCTCCATAAGAAGCTTTTTAAAATTATTTTTGTTTATTTTTATTTATTTATTTGAGAGCGACAGACAGAGAGAGAGGCAAATAGATAGAGAATGGGCACACCAGGGCCTCCAGCCATTGCAAACGAACTCCAGATGCCTGTGCTTCCCTGTGCCTCTGGCTTACGTGGGTCCTGGGGAATTGATCCTGGAACCAGCGTCCTTGGGCTTCACAGGCAGGCGCTTAACCGCTAAGCCATCTCTCCAGCCCCCATAAGAAGCTTTTTTAAAAAAATGATTCATTTAGGGGTTGGGGACATGGGTTAGCGGCTAAGGCATTTGCCTGTGAAGCCTAAGGACCCCAGTTCTATTCCCCAGGACCCACATAAGCCAGCTGCACAAGGGGGTGCGTGCATCTGGAGTTGGTTTGCAGTGGCTGGAGGCCCTGGCATACCCATTCTCTCTTTCTCTGCCTCTTTCTCTCAAATAAATAAATATATTATTTATTTATTTATTTATTTATTTATTTATTTATTTATTTATTTATGAAAGAGAGGGAGAAAGAGGTAAACAGGGAGAATGGGCATGCCAGGGCCTCCAGACACATGCGTCACCTTGTGCATTTGGCTTACGTGGGTCCTGGGCAATTGAGCCTGGGTCCTTTGGCTGTGCTGGCAAGCTCCTTAACCACTAACTGAACCGCTAAGCCGTTTTTTCTTGAGCTGTGTATCTTCAGTCTCTTCCTCTGTTGATCCCGGGGGGTCCCCTATCACCTTTACCCTGAGCAGATGTCACCAGCATGTCTTCCGTCCCTGATAGTTTACAAAGATCAGTACTGTCATGTCCACTTGCGGGACAGGCCCCATGGTGGCCACACAGTGCCCCAGGCCTGTTCTAGCTCTGGCTCCTTGCCAAACGTTCTGTACATGCCACCTCTCCTGTGCCAGCCTCTCAGAAAGAATCCATAACTGTAGTTTTTGTTTTAGTTTCTTGAATTTTCATTGGTTGTTTTTCCCCCACCCCTGCCACCTGTCCTTGTAGGCATAGCACTGGGATGAGATATGCTCAGAGCACACTTAGTACTTGGTCATGCCGCCCTGACCCACCCGAGGAGTGTGGCTGTGGACTAGAGTGGTCACTGACCTGTTTTGAGTGGAGCCCATGTTGGGCCTGTCCTTCAGCTCCCTGCTCCAAGCTCCTGGTTCCCCGTTCACCGAGCCTTCCGCTGCCGGAGGCTTTCACGACTCAGTCTTGTCTACGAGGGCCCTCTCTCTGGGTGGATTCCAACGACACGTTCACGTTTGTCCTTTCAACCAGAAAACATCAAAACTGGGGCTGGAGCTGGGCGTCAAGAGCACACTTTTAATCCCAGCACTCAGGGAGGCAGAGGTAGGAGAATGGCAGTGAGTTCAAGGCCAGCCTGAGACTCCATAGTGAATTCCAGGTCAGCCTAGGCCAGAGAGAGACCCTACCTCAAAAGAACAAAACAGGCCGGGCGTGGTGGTGCATGCCTTTAATCCCAGCACTCGGGAGGCAGAGGTAGGAGGATTGCTGAGAGTTCGAGGCCACCCTGAGACTACATAGCTAATTCCAGGTCAGCCTGGACCAGAGTGAGACCCTACCTCAAAAGAACAAAACAAACAAACAAAAAAGAATCCTCTCTCTGCCATGTCTTCCCCTCTTATTGGTCCTTGGTGCCTTGCGGGAGGGCTTGCGCGATCTGCATTCTCCTTCAGCCTCCTTCGAAGCCCAACAAAGACGGCCCAGGTGTCCTTACCCTCGCTCCAATCGCTCTGGGTAACCTGGCGGGTCATCAGGGTGCACCCTGGGAAGGCTGCAGCAGAGGTAGGAAAGGCACCTGAGCAGTCAGAGCCCTCTGCAAGCTCCACCCCTCGACCATCGTCCAGTGTGCACCCTGGGATGGCTGCAGGAGAGGCGACTGGGCAGTCAGAGCCCTCCACAGGCTCTACCCTTCTCACCTCACTGCCTCCTGAGCACGCACACGGCCTTCTGCCCATCCTCCTCTCCTTGGGCTTCTGGATCCTTTAGGTGCCTGGTTACTTCCTCCTTGCCCAGCCCACACCACACCGTGAAACCCGGGGTCAAATGTGCTATGCAAGTACTGTACCCTATAATTTATTTATTTATTTTTGGTTTTTTGAGGTAGGGTCTTTCTAGCTCAGGCTGACCTGGAATTCACTATGTAGTCTCAGGGTGGCCTCGAACTCACAGCGATCCTCCTACCTCTGCCTCCCGAGTGCTGGGATTAAAGGTGTGCACCACCATGCCCGGCCTAATATTTTATTTTTATGTTTGCATTTTTTTTTTTAATGTGGTGCTGGGGCTGGAAAGATGGCTTCTTGGTTAAGGCATTTGCTTGCAAAGCCTGATGGCCTGGGTTCAGTTCCCCAGTATCCACATAAAACCAGATGCACTAAGTGGCGCATGCATTTGGAGTTCATTTGCAGTGGCAGGAGGCCTCAGCATGTCCATAGTGTCTCTCTCTGTCAAATAAATAAAAATATTTTTAAAGAGGTGGTGCTATGGGCTGGAGAGATGGCTCAGTAGTTAAGCCGCTTGCCTGCAATACCGAAAGACCAGGGTTCAATTCCCCAGTACCCACAAAATGCCAGCTGCACAAAGTGAAGTATTTCTGGAGTTTGTTTGCAGTGGCTAGAGGCCCTGGTATGCCCATATTCATTTTCTCGGTCAAATAAATAAATAAAACATTTTTTAAAATGTGGTGCTGGGACTGGAAGTCAAGATTATCAACACATAATTTTTCTTTTCTTTTTTTGGGTGTGGTTTCCGAGTGTAGGGTCTCACTCTAGCACAGGCTGACCTGGAATTCACTGTGTAGTCTCAGGGTGGCCTCAAACTTAAAGCAATCCTCCTACCACTGCCTCCCAAGTGCTGGGATTAAAGACGTGCGCCACCACGCCTGGCTCTATTTATTTATTTTTTATTTATTTATTGACAACTTGACAACTATTTATTGGACATTAACCCATGGTAATTCCCTCCCCCCACTTTCCCCCTTTGAAACTCCACTCTCCATCTTGTCCCCTCCCCTCTCAATCAGTCTCTTTTATTTTGATATCATGATCTTTTCCTCCTATTATGATGGTCTTATGTAGGTAGTGTCAGGCACTGTGAGGTCATGGATATCCAGGCCATTTTGTGTCTGAAGGAGCACGTTGTAAGGCAGTCCTACCCTTCCAGCCCTTTTTGGCATTTACATTCTTTGGCCTTGAACTCTCGGCGATCCTCCTCCACAATGGACCCTGAGCCTTTTTCCTCCTATTATGAAGGTGGGTTTGAGATGTTTCAGTGCTGAGCACTCCTCTGTCCCTTCTTCTCAGCACCTGAGACTTGGAAGGTGCCTTATAGATGTTTCTGAGTCATCCCAACCATGGTCACTGCCATCTGAAAAGAGAAGCTTCTCTAACCAAAAGTGAGAGTAGCATTAATATATGGGTGTGGACACTAAGAGAAGTGCTTACTGGGCAGTTTGGTGAGCATCGTATATACATTTAGTGTAACACCAGCAGACATTACACCCCTAGGGCTCATGACTAACCCTGTCTTAGGTTTTCAGTATCAGGGATGTATTCCCTCCCATGGAGTGGGCCTCCAGTCCAAGTAGAGAGCAGTTGGTTTCCCCCATAACAGACATGCCACTAATGCACCTGTTGGCTCATTTGGCCTGGCTGGCTAAATTTAAAGCTTGCAGTGTCCACTGTTGAGTATCTTCACTGCTGATTTTTCTCTCTCCCATTGAACTGCATGTAGTGTAGCTCTTTCCAGCTGTCAGCTGGTCCACATGGAGGAGGCTTTCAGCTCAGCTCCAGCAGGATTTCTCAGTGAACTTGCAGCCCAAGTAACACATAGCTTTTCTGAAGGGGATGATGGAGCCTATTGCAAGTTCCTGAGTCTTCCTTGTTTCCCCACTTCAAGTGTTTGGCCTGTCCCTGGTACCTTACAGGTGAAGTGGTGCCACATGGGGGACTACTGCTGTTCTCCTGGTCCCCGGTGGGACCCCCAGTCCTCTGTGAACTGAGCCTGGCCCCTCATCCCTGCTCCTCCCGCAGACGCTCCAGCACCTACCCCTACCCTGAGACGCCGCTCTACACACAGACGCCGGGCACCAGCTACTATGAGGCTGCAGGCGCCACTGCCCAGGTCAGCACAGCGGCCACCTCTCAGACGGTGGCCAGCAGCGGCTCAGTGCCCATGTACGTGTCGGGCAGTCCGGTCATTGCCAGCTCCACCAGCAGTGCGGCCGGGGCCAGCAGCAGCGGTGCAGCCACAGGTGGCAGCGGCGGAGGCGGCAGTGGCAGTGGTGGCACCAGCAGCAGCAGTAGCAGCAGCAGTGGTGCCAGCAGTGGAGCAGGCACCTACGTGATCCAGGGCGGCTACATGCTGGGCAGTGCCAGCCAGTCTTACTCCCACACCACGCGTGCCTCGCCAGCCACCGTGAGTGCCTCAACCCCACTCAGGCTAAGCGGGAGGTGGAAGGTGGGCGGTAGCAGCCAGCTAGTGGTGGTGGCAGTGGGTGCCTAGGATCAGATCGGGGCATCCTGGCTGCATCTCTTCCCATGTTACTCAGCCTCTCAGAGCCTCAGCTGAAGTTCTTGGAAAAGCTCAGGGAGATTGTCCCCTGGTCTAACTGATGCTAGAGGCTGCGTGGGGAGGGAGGGAGGGAGTGCAGACCTAGGGGCCTGCTGGGATCATTTTAAACCCCACCGGGGCCCATTGTCAACTGTGAGTTGGGTCTACACACTGATGCAGCTTGGCTTCTGGTCCTTGTGGGTTTTGTTATTGTTGTGTGTGTGTGTGTGTGTGTGTGTGTGTGCGCATGCATGTCCAAGCGCTCAGGGTCTCTTGCTGTTATAAATGCCTATCCGCCTTCACATGGGTGGCTGAGGAACTCCAGGCTGGCAGGCTTTGCAAGCAAGCACCTTTAACTGCTGAGCCATGTCCCCGACCACATCGTTATGTGGTTTCTTTCTTTTTCTTTCTTTTTTTTTTTTTTTTTGGTTTTTCGAGGTAGGGTCTCACTCTGGCCCAGGCTGACCTGGAATTAACTATGTAGTCTCAGGGTGGCCTCGAACTCACAGCGATCCTCCTACCTCTGCCTCCCGAGTGCTGGGATTAAAGGCGTGCGCCACCACGCCCAGCTTGTGGTTTCTTTTTTAGTCTTTAAAAAAAAAAAGAACAAAGTTTACTTTTTTTTTTTTTTTTTTTTTTTTTTTTGGTTTTTCGAAGTAGGGTCTCACTCTAGCTCAGGCTGACCTGGAATTTATTCTGTATTCTCAGGGTGGCTTCGAACTCACAGCGATCCTCCTACCTCTGCCTCCCGAGGACTGGGATTAAAGGCGTGCGCCACCACGCCGGGCTCAAAGTTTACTTTTTGTCTTTAATAGCGAGTTAACAGCATCCATATGAATTTATATGGTTTTGTTCCACAGACATAGACTAATTGTTATGATAACTTAATCCAAAAAAATTAAAAATTTTATTTATTTATTTATTTGCAAGAGAGAGAGAGATAATGGGTGCACAAGAGCGTCCTGCCACTGCATATCAAATACAGCCATGTGTGTTACTTTATGTATCTGGCTTTACATGGGCTTATGTGGGGACTGGAGAATTGAACCCCAGGCTGGCAGGCTTTGCAAGAAAATACCTTTAACCACTGAGCCATCTCTCCAGGCGCCAAAATAAAATTTGTAAGCACTCAGAATTACTCAATTTTTAAAATATTGGTGATCCACTTGATCTCGCATTGCTCCCCCGTGGGTTCTGACGTGTCATCAGCACTACTGTGCCAGGCGGGGTGAGAACATTCCAGACGAAGGGATGCTCACTGTCCTGGGCTGCCCAGAGCACATGCCATGGGCCCAGGCGGCCGCTGAGTCTGTGGACTGTGGCTCATGTCTCTGGAGTTCATTTATAGTGGCTAGAGGTGTACCCGTTCTCTCTCACGCTCTCTCTTTGCTTCTTTCTCTCTCTCTCTCTCTCAGATAAATAAACAGATAAAATATTTATTTTGAAATAACTGTAGATTCACAGTAAACTATAAAAGTGGTGCCAAAAAGGCTGGAGAGATGGCTTAGCAGTTAAGGCACTTGCCTGCGAAGCCAAAGGATCCAGGTTTGATTCCCCAGGACCCACGTAAGCCAGATGCACAAGGGGGCGCATGCCTCTGGAGTTCGTTTGCAGTGGCTGGAGACCCTGGTGCGCCCATTCTCTGTCTCTCTTCTATCTCTCTCTCTTTGCTTTCAAATAAATAAAAATAAGATAATCATTTTAAAAAATGGTGCTAACAGGAATGGAAGATGAAGTTCAGTTGGTAGGTAGAGTGTTTGCATGGCAGCCGAAGCCCTGGGTTACGTTCCCAGCACCAAATCAACCTGGATGTGGTGGTGCACACCTGTAATCCCAACACTTGGAAGCAGGAGGATCACAGGTTCAAGGTCATCCTTGGCTACACAGCGCGTTCGAAACCAGCTTGGAAGGAAACTGTCTCAAACACCCCCAACACGCACACATGCACGTGCGCACACACACACACAATAATGACAAAATAGCTGGTTGTGGTGACTTAGGCTGTAGCACTTGGAAGGGCGAGGCCCGAGTACAGGAGTACCAGGCTCAGTGCCTGTGTAGATCTGGGGAGACCACAGTGAAGGCAGACCTGGGGTTGGGGGCCTTCCCCAGTGTGGGAGATGTGTGGGCCTAAGCCCCGTCCTCGTGCTGAGAACAAGAGAGGCAGTGTAATGTACGGTACCTTCTCCCACTCGCTCCACCTAACAGCCACCCTCTCCCACCCCGCCCCACATCCTCAACGCCCAGCAACCGCTTCCAGAATCTTCTACACATGGGACGGCATTGACCTTACGCTTTTCACTCTGCATGTGTTCTGTCTGTGGTTAGAAACTGCAGGTGCTTAGTGTCAACTGCACTGGCCAGTGTTCTAGAAAGTTCTGTGGGCTCTAGTTCAGAGATACTGTGGCGGGATGCGTGCCTGATGTCAGGGTAGGGCAATAGGAAGGGAGCCGTTCTCAGGCCATGGGCCTGACCTGATGGCCCGCGTGCGCCAGGTGCAGTGGCTGCTGGACAACTATGAGACGGCCGAGGGCGTGAGCCTGCCCCGGAGCACCCTCTACTGCCACTACCTGCTGCACTGCCAGGAGCAGAAGCTGGAGCCCGTCAACGCCGCCTCCTTCGGCAAGCTCATCCGGTCCGTCTTCATGGGGCTGCGCACGCGCCGCCTGGGCACCAGGTACTCCACCCACCAGCTCACCTGTGGGGTAGGGGTAAGGTGGGATGAGACCCGTCCTCAGCACAGTTCCTGGCATGTCCCTGCGACCAGCATCTGGCCTCTGCCCTGGGTGTGAACAGTGCCCCAAGTGCTCTGCCCTCATGGAGCTGGGTCAGTGGGCTGGGGCTGCGCCGTGCTTCCCCGGTGTGGCACCTGCAGCCCCGCAGATGGGAGCCACCTAAGCAGAAGGGGGGTCTGTGAGACGCGGGGAGGCCGGCCGAGCTTGCCCTCATCCTAGGCCTGGTCCCCACCTTCTAGGGGCAACTCCAAGTACCACTACTATGGCCTGCGCATCAAGGCCAGCTCGCCCCTGCTGCGGCTCATGGAGGACCAGCAGCACATGGCCATGCGGGGCCAGCCCTTCTCCCAGAAGCAGAGGTAGGAGCCACCATCAACCAACCACCTCCTGGGTAGCCCTCCCCCGCCTGCCCATCCTCCCTCTATCTAGTCTGCCACACACCCGGGCCTCTCCATCAGCACGGGGCCTATCACCTAGCAGCAGATCGGACCCCTGACGTAACCTACCCTCCCCCAGCCACCCACTGCCCCTTTCCCTGCAGGCTCAAGCCCATCCAGAAGATGGAGGGTATGACCAATGGCGTGGCTGTGGGGCAGCAGACCACGGGGCTGTCGGACATCAGCGCGCAGGTGCAGCAGTACCAGCAGTTCCTGGGTGAGCCTTCTGGGGCCGAGTGGAAGGGCGGGCCTTCCCAGCAGAGTCTCCGTGGACGGGTCCTCCCTCCACGGAGCGCCTGCGCCCCAAACCAGCCCAGGCCTCCTCTTCGTGTGCGATGTGGTCTCACTATGTAGCCAGACCTGGGACTCTGGTCCTCCTGCCTCCATCTCCCTGGTCCTGAGCTCTCAGTCTGTGCCACTGTTCTCCTTTATTTATTTATTAAGATATTTATTTATTTATGAGAGAGAAAGAATGGGCACACCAGGGCCTCCAGCCCCTGTAAACGAACTCCAGACACGTACACCTGTTGTACACCTGGCTTGCGTGGGTACTGGGGAATTGAGTCTGAGTCCTTTGGCTTTTCAGGCAAATGCCTTAACCACTAAGCCATCTCCCCAGCCCCCTTAAAAAAATTTTTTTTTTTTTTTTAGGTAGGGGCTGACCTGGAATTCGCTGTGTAGTCTCAGGCTGGCCTCGAGCTCACAGCGATCCTCCTACCTCTGCCTCCCAAATGCTGGGATTAAAGGCATGCACCACCCATCTGGCTTGATTTCTTTTCTTTCTTTCTTTTTTTTTTTAAATTTATTTATTTATTTATTTGGGAGAGAGAGAGAGAAAGAATGGGGCACACTAGGGCCTCCAGCCACTATGAACTCCAGATTTATGCACCCTTGTGCATCTGGCTTACATGGGTCCTGGGGACTCCGACCTGAGTCCTGAGTCTTCGCAGGCAAGCTCCTTAACCACTGAGCCATCTCTTCAGCCCCATTGCACTCCTTTAACTGGGAGTGTGTCCCTGTGTTTGTAAGCCCTGGGAGGCCCTACTGATGCTGTTGAAGACCCTGACTCCCACACAGTGACTGAGGGTCCACGTCAGAAGTATCCATGTACATGATGGAGCCCGTGAGAGTTGTACACAGCCATGGCTCACTGAGGGCAAGCATGGGTACCCACAGTGCATTGCTAACCTGAACTGCAGTCCATGAGAACTCGGCCACAACAGTGAGCACAAGTGGCTCCTCCCGTGGCGCCTGCCTGCCTCCCTGCTCAGGCACTCCCTGTCCTTCCTGTAGGTGCTTGAGGGGCTGACGGGGATGGGAGATGATACTGGTTAAGCCAGGCCTCCCAGGTGGACCCCCCTGTGGTGCTGGGTGCTGGAAGGCAGCCTGAGCCCAAAGTCCCTATGGAAGGGTCTTCCAGAGCCGGCCCTTTTCAGCAAGCTGGGGCTGGCAAAATGCTACCCTCCCGCCCTGCCCTGGCCTCAGTTGTGGGACCTCTGTGCGGTGGGGATGGTGACACATGCATAGCATCCCAACAGTAGTGAGAGAGGTAGGAGGCGAAGGGTCTCATGGTGCCTCGTCCCCAGATGCCTCACGGACCCTCCCTGACTTCGCTGAGCTCGACCTGCAGGGCAAAGTGCTGCCTGAGGGCGTTGGCCCGGGGGACATCAAGGCCTTCCAGGTCCTGTACCGCGAGCACTGTGAGGTAGGGAGCCAGCGGCCAGCGGAGAGGGCGCGCAGGTGGCAGGCGGCACGCTGGCCATGCCCCTGACGGTGCGGTGCCCCGGCCCTCTGCTAGGCCATCGTGGACGTCATGGTGAACCTGCAGTTCACGCTGGTGGAGACGCTGTGGAAGACCTTCTGGCGGTACAACCTCAGCCAGCCCAACGAGGCACCAGCTCTGGCCGTGTGAGTCCCTCGGGCAGGGAGGAGCCCTCCCAAAGTGCGCATGCTCAGACGGGGAGCAGGGGAGCCCCCCAACGTGGGCATCTGTAGGCAGCAAGGAGCGATGGCCTGTGACCGGGACTGGCGGGTACCTACAGGCACGACGAGGCAGAGAAGCGGCTGCCCAGGGCCAGCCTGGTGCTCCTGTCCAAGTTCCAGCCCGTGCTGCAGTGGACCAAGCACTGTGACAACGTGCTGTACCAGGGCCTGGTGGAGATCCTCGTCCCTGACGTGCTGCGGCCCGTCCCCAGTGAGTGTCCCGCACCCCCACAGTGAGCGTCCTGCAGCCACCTCCCTCCCCAGGACCCCGCCCCCTGACCACCACCCACCCCCACAGGTGCCTTGACGCAAGCCATCCGGAACTTTGCCAAGAGCCTGGAGAGCTGGCTCACCCACGCCATGGTGAACATCCCCGAGGAGATGCTGCGGGTGAAGGTGAGGGCCAGGGCCGGGCTCTGCACCTGCGGGATGCGTGTGGGTCAGGGCCAGGGCCAGGGCCAGGCTCTGCACCTGCGGGATGCGTGCAGGTGAAGGTGAGGGTCAGGCGCCAGGCTCTGCAGCTGCAGGATGCGTGCAGGTGAAGGTGAGGGTCAGAGTCACCAGGCTCTGCAGCTGAGGGGATATGTACCAACCGGGTGGTGCTGCCCAACACAGCTTGGGCAAGGCTCTGAGCACGGCCTCACACAGCACTTCCTCCAGGGCACTTCTGAAAAGCAGCCTTTGTAGCATTTTGGTATTTAAGACACATCTTTTTATTTTTTTAATTTTTAATTTTTAAAATTATTTATTTATTTGTAAACAGAAAAATAGAAGAGAGGCAGACAGAGAGAGAATGGGCATGCCAGGGCCTCTAGCCACTGCAAATGAACTCCAGATGCATGCACTCCTTGTGCATCTGGCTTACGTGGGTCCTGGAGAATCGAATTGGGATCCTTTGGCTTCACAGGCAGATGCCTTAACCGCTAAGTCATCTCTTCAGCCCCCAATTTTTTTTTTTTTTTTCATGGTAGAGTCTCACTCTAGCCCAGGCTGACCTGGAACTCACTTTCTCAGGGTGGCCTCGAACTCATGGCAATCCTACCTCTGCCACCCCAGTGCTGAGATTAAAGGCATGTGCCAGCACACCTGGCAAGACAAATATTTTTTTTTATTTATTTATTTTTTGGTTTTTCGAGGTAGGGTCTCACTCTGGTCCAGGCTGACCTGGAATTCACTATGTAATCAGACTCTCGCAATCCCCTCCTCTTTTGCTGGGATTAAAGGTGCGCCACCACCAAGAAACAGAGAAAACAGATTTGCCCCCTTTTTTATGCACCAGATTTGGCCTCCTCCAACCACTGTAATTGAACTCCAGATGCCTGTGCCACCTTGTGTGTCTGCCTTCTGTGGGGTTTGGAGAAGATGGGTTTTTAGGCTTCACAGGCAAGTGCCTTAACTGCTAAGCTCTCTCTCCAGCCCAAGACAATTCTTTCAATTTTTAAAAAAATTATTTATTTATTTATTTATTTATTTATTTTAATTTGAGAGAGACAGATAAAGAATGGGCACACCAGTGCCTCTCAGCCACTGTGCATAAACTCCAGACGCATGCGTGTACATGCATGTACATATTGCACACTTGCATCTTAAACGTGGGACCTGGAGACTCGAACAGGTGTTCTTAGGCTTTGCAGGCAGGCGCCTTAACCACTAAGCCATCTCTCCAGCCCTTATTTTTTATTTTTATGTGTTTATTTGAGAGAGAGAGAGAGAGAGAGAGAGAGAGAGAGAGAATGGGTATATCAGGGTCTCCAGTGACTGCAAACAAACTCCAGACACACGTGCCACCTTGTGCATCTGGCTTATGTGGGTCCTGGGGAACCGAACCTGAGTTATTCAGCTTTGCAAGCAAGTATCTCTCCAGGCAGAGAGTTCTTTTTCAAAGAAGTATTTTCCATTGTTTATTTGACAGACTGGGTGTGCCAGGGCGTCTTGTCACTGCAAACTGCAGACGCATGCAGCACTTTGTGAATATGGCTTTTTGTGGGTACTAGGGAATCAAACCTGGGCAGTTAGGCTTTGCAAAGCAAGCACTTTTAACCACTGAGCTGTCTCTCCAGCCCCTTATTTATTTCTTATTTATTACACAATTCTTATTTATTTCCTAAGTGGTAGAGAGAGAAGGAGGCAGAGAGAATATGGGTGTGCCAGGGCCTCTAGACACTGCAAGTGAGCTCCAGATGTATGTGCTGCCTTGTGCATCTGGCTTACATGAGTACTGGGGAATTGAACCTGGGTCCTTAAGCTTCACAGGCAAGCACCTTAACCGCTAAGCCATCTCTCCAGCCCAAGACAATTCTTAAAACAGTGTAGGATATGGTGGTGCATTCTTTTCATCCCAGCATTTGATAGGCAGGGAGGAGCAGGAGCTGTTTTGGCTTTGGCCTCATAGCAAACTCAAGGCCACAGGAGACCTTGTCTCAAAAAAAAAAAAAAAAAAAAAAAAATCATGTTTGCGGTCTTGAAACCTAGCTAGATATCACCTAAGTGTTCAAAGAAATAACAAAACCAAGTAAGCGGTCTTTACCGTTGACGCTGTACAGTCACGGCTTAGGAATTGGGTGGGATGCACATGTTCTTGGGTGAACGAATTCTGCTTTCTTTTGTTTTGTTTTCTGGTGTTTTTTTTTTTTTTTTTTTTTTTGTAGGGTCTCTCTAGCCATCCTTCAATGTCTGCCTCCTGAGTGCTGGGATTAAAGGCATGTGCCATCACACCCAGCTGTGCTTTTTGTTGTTGTTGTTGTTTATTTTTATTTATTTATTTGAGAGAGAGAATAGAAAGAGAGAGAGAGAGAGAGAATAGGCGCACCAGGGCATTCAGACACATGCACCACCTTATACATCTGGCTTCCATAGGTCCTGGGGAATCAAACCTTGGTCCTTTGGCTTTGCAGGCAAGCGCCTTAACTGCTAAGCCATCTCTCCAGCCTTTCTGCTTTTGTTATTTATTTATTTATCTTGGTTTTTCAAGGTAGGGTTTCACTCTGGTCCAGGCTGACCTGGAACTCACTATGTAGTCCCAGGGTGGTGTTGAACTCTCAGAGATCCTCCTACCTCTGCCTCCCGAGTGGTGGGTTTAAAGGCGTGCGCCACCACGCCTGACTTGCTTTTTTTTTTTTTTTTTTTTTTTTTAAATTTAAACTTTGGCATTGGGCTTGGAACCCCGTGTCTCATGCATGCCAGGCAAGTGCTCCGTCACTCAGCCGCACCCCAGCCCTGAGCTGTGTCTTAAGAGTCACCCGTGGGTCGGGCAATGTGGAAGGAGGGGAACAGGCAGTTTCAGGAGTTTTCAAGATTGGCAAGGTTTATGCAAATCATGCAGGCACCAGTTCCTGCCATGGGCATTAATTAGCTCCTGCGTGCCTGGAACCACACACCCCAAACCCTGCCTTTGTGGGGCTGACACCATAGGCTCATGCTTTTAACCCCAACATTAGGGGGGCTGAGGTAGAACTTCAGGGAGTTCAAGGCCAGCACGGGCTACAGAATGAGTTCTAGGTCCTCCTGGGCTAGGGTGAGACCCTCAATAGCAGAAAGAAAAGAAAGAACACGGGCTGGAGAGATGGCTTAGTGGTGAAGGCGCCTTCTGGTGAAGCCTAAGGGCTCAGGCATGGGTCTGGAGTTTGTTTGCAGTGGCCAGAGGCCCTGGCGCGCCATTCTCTCTAATAGATAATTTAACAAACAAACAAAAAAAGATGAGTGTGGTGGTGCATGCCTGTAATCCGAGCAGGATTGCCCGCAGTTTGAGGCAAACCTGGGCCACACACAAGATCCTGCCCCTGTCGCAGTAATAGTAGACTGGGGGGTGTGGCTCCGGGTTGGAGCGTTTGCTCCATAGGAGCGCATGCATAGCTCTGGTCAGAGCACCATGAAGCTGCTTTAAGAGGTGGTGGCAGGTGAGGCCGGGCCGGAGGGGGCGGGGCCCCCGCCGCTAGCCCCGCCCTGTGCCCGCAGGTGGCGGCGGCGGGCGCGTTCGCGCAGACGCTGCGGCGCTACACGTCGCTCAACCACCTGGCGCAGGCGGCGCGGGCCGTGCTGCAGAACACGGCGCAGATCAACCAGATGCTGAGCGACCTCAACCGCGTGGACTTCGCCAACGTGCAGGTGAGCGCGGCGGGCCGGGGCGGGCGGGCGGGGAGAGAGGGGGCGCGGGGCCGAGGCTGATGCCCGTGCCCCGCCGCCCGGTGCCCCAGGAGCAGGCGTCGTGGGTGTGCCGCTGCGAGGACCGCGTCGTGCAGCGTCTGGAGCAGGACTTCAAGGTGACGCTGCAGCAGCAGAACTCGCTGGAGCAGTGGGCGGCCTGGCTGGACGGCGTCGTGAGCCAGGTGCTCAAACCCTACCAGGGCAGCGCCGGCTTCCCGAAGGCCGCCAAGCTCTTCCTGCTCAAGTGGTCCTTCTACAGGTGCGCGCGCTCGGGGGTGGGGGTGGGGTAGGCCACGCCCTGCAGGGCACTGCGGGGAGACCCTGTGTGCAGGGGGGGCGCTGTCTCTGAGGCCGAGCTGCAGGCCCTGTGTGCAGAAGAGGGGTCTTTGGTTCTCCATGATACACTCTGGGGAGACCAGCCTGTCTAGCACGCGTTGGGAGATGGGGTCCTTGGCTCTCCATGCGCACACTGGGAGACCAGCGTGGTCCCCAGCACGCGTTGGAACAGGGGGGTTCTTGGCTCTCTATGCACACACTGGGGAAACCAGCGTGGTCCCCAACACGGGTTGGGAGAGCGTCCTTGTCCCCCAACACACTGGGAGACCAGCGTTCCCCAGCACGGGAGGGAGAGGGGTCCTTTGGCTCTTCATGGCTCTCCATAGACCAGTGGTCCCCAGCACGCGTTGGGGCGCTGGTGCACACTGGGGAGACCAGCGTGGTCCCCAGCACGCGTTGGGAGAGGGGGTCTTTGGCTCTTCATGCGCACAGTGGGGAGACCAGCGTGGTCCCCAGCACGCGTTGGGGGGGGGCGGTTCTTGGCTCTCCTTTCGCACTCTGGGGAGACCAGCGTGGTCCCCAGCACGCGTTGGGAGAGGGGGGTCTTTGGCTCTTCATGCGCACAGTGGGGAGACCAGCGTGGTTCCCAGCACCTCCTGATCCTCTCGCCGCCCCGCCCGCCCCCAGCTCCATGGTGATCCGGGACTTGACCCTGCGCAGCGCCGCCAGCTTCGGCTCCTTCCACCTCATCCGGCTGCTCTACGACGAGTACATGTACTACCTGATCGAGCACCGCGTGGCCCAGGCCAAGGGCGAGACCCCCATCGCCGTCATGGGCGAGGTGCGCACGGGGAGGCGCTGGGGGCGCGGGCCGGCTGCCAGGCCGCGGGACCCTCACCCTTTCTCTCCTCTCCTTACTGCAGTTCGCCAATCTGGCCACCTCGCTGAACCCCTTGGATCCCGACAAAGGTAGGCTACGGCCTGTACTTACACAGGGCCCAAGTCCTAGGGGCTGGGGGGGGGGGTTGCTGCGGGAGGGTTGGGTGGTATTAAGCCCCACCTGCTCCCTGTGCCCCAGATGAGGAGGAGGAAGAGGAGGAGGAGAGCGAAGATGAGCTGCCACAGGACATCTCCCTGGCTGCTGGCAGCGAGTCGCCCGCGCTGGGCCCCGAAGCCCTGGAGCCGCCAGCCAAGCTGGCTCGGACTGACGCGCGTGGTCTCTTCGTGCAGGCCCTGCCCTCCAGCTAAGCCTGCGCCCCCTCCCCTCTGCCCGCCTCCCCGCGCGCCCCTCCCCGCTAGGGTCCCTCAGAGCTTCTGTGGCTTTGCAGCCTGGGCTTGGAGGGAGCCTAGGAGCCGGGGAAGGCCACGGGACCCCGCCCCCAGGTCGGCCGGCACAATCACAGGCCGGGCTGGGCGGAACCGCAGCTGCAAATTGACACAGACGTGCCTTAAGGAACCCGCCGCCGTGCCCAGGTGCCCCACGGGGCAGCCAGCTCGGGCCCCAAGTCCCCCTAGCTCGAAGCCCCACCCTTCCGACTCCCCAGGGGGCAGCAGGTAGGCCCCCTCCCCTGCAGAAGTGTTAACTTATTCTGCTCGCTGGCTTTGCACACAGCCTGTCCAGGACAGCCCTGAGCCCAGCAGGCCTAAGTGGGCAGCACCTGGGACCCCCACTGTCAGCAGCAGCCCCGGGACCCTCCCCTAGCAGCCCCTCTTCTTGGTCTAAGTGCAATTAAAACTGTGGGTGTGGCATCTTCTCCAGAGCTGGGTCCTCCCTCGCAGCCCAGAGGCGCTTGGTGAGGGCGGGTGGCAGGAGTGTCCGCCTCCAGCTTCCAAAGAGAGCACCCGGCTGGCGGCGGGGCTGCCAGTGCCCGTCCGGCCAGCGCCCGGTGCTCCACAGAACCAAGGGGCGCCGTGGGCCCTCCTGGTTTGTGACAGAACCTTCTCCGGAGACTGGCTTCTCCTGTGCCGTGGACCCCTCCCCATGACTATTGTGCGACTTGTGAGCGCCGCCTGAGCGGAGTAACTCGTTGGTTTTTTTCCAACCATCATGGCCTTATCTGTTCCCGTTTTCTCAGTGTCTTTAACCTGTGATAGATGTTTATGGCAAAAAGAAAAAAGAAACAAAAATCTGGCCTATTGTATAAAAAAATCACTATTTTGTGTGCTCCACGTGCTCCAGCTTTTGGGGTGGCCCTGCACACTCCCCGTCCCACAGGGCCCCCTGCCCAGCAGTGACAGTGTCCACCTGTGTGCTAGTTTAGTGTGCTGTTTTCTACCTTTTTGTAGTCTTTCTTAAAACAATAAATTCCGCTGTGACCTTTGTGTACTGCTGACTAGCAGGGCTTGGTGGGACCTGCAGCTGGGTTGAGGGCAATAAGGGGGACACGAGCCAGGCTCAGAAATAAAGTATTTATTACATGAGGAAGAAGGTAGGGTGACCATGGGGCTCCCACCCCAGGTGGGGGAAGGCCAGGACATTGGGTCTCCCTGGACGGGAAGCGGTCCACATCTACCCAGGAAAGGGGAGACAGCACAGGGAGCCGGGCCTGGCCCTGGTGGTTGGGGTTAAGGTGGGCACTGGAGGCTTGAGGGACAGGGGTTCCCCTCCTCCCTCTACCCGTTCCCAACTTAAATAGGCATAAATAAAAAAGCGTCCAGACTCTGGGGCCAGCAGGGGCCGCCCACCAGACCCTTCCGTAGCCTAACACTAGTCCCGGTCCAGGCCGGTGATGGGCCAGCCCGGGGAGGCGGTCCACTGGGCCCGCGGAGGTAGTTGGAGGCAGGGTGCAGGGCGGCCGGGCCCTCACAGCACGATCCACGTGTATCGCTCGCTGTCCGCCAGAACCTTCAGCGAGCACCCTGCGGGGTTTGTGGGGAAGCGGAGCTGTGAGCTCCCAAGGGGCTTCCAGAAGTGGGCTCCCTGGAGTCCACCCAAGCCAGGCAGTGGGCCCGGGGCTGCGCGCGCACAGCTACCTTTGTGCAGCGACTCGTTGGTCATCCTGTTCACGTAGCGGCCGCTGCTCTCGGGCACCAGCCACTTCATGACCATGTCCACGCAGCTCTTGCGGTAGGAGCTCCAGACGCTGCCGCTGGGGGTGGGGTGAGTGAGCAGCTGGGGGACCCTGCCTGCCCACTCCTGCCCCGCCCGGCCCGCCTCCACCTCACCTGGTCTGTCCTTTGACCTCGGTGAGGTCACCCACACTGACTGTCTCGAAGATGCCTGTGTTGAGGTCCCAGGCCACCTTGAGGCTGGTGTGGTACGTCTTTGGTCTGCAGGGGAATGGGAGCATGGGCTGGCAAAGCGGCTCCTCGGTGCCAGGCCCGGCGTGGAGCACCCCCACCGCGCACACTCACCGGAGCTGGCCCTCCTCGGTGGGGGCTGGGAAGGCCAGGAGCAGGAGGCCGATGTTAATGAGCACCTGGTTGGTTTCTGGGCAGACCTGGGGCAAGCAATGACAGCTGTGGAAGAGGCCTTCAGAGGGGCACCCCACTCCCTGTGCTGTGCCCTGCCCCACCTCCAGAATGACTATATCGTAGTCACTGAAAGAGCAGAACTGGTGACCCCAGGTGGCGTCATGGCGGATGACCTCGTTGATGACATACTCAAAGTCCAGCGTAAGCTGCTCCACAGTCAGGTACTGGCCCTGGGACAGGTGGACAAGAGGGCAGGGGTGGATGGTGCCAACCATGCCACAGATCCTGGGCCATCTACAGCCTGCTCCTTTGCCACTCACCTCCACAGCTGTCCGCTCACGCATGGGCCGCAAGTTGCGGCCGCGGAGGTCAGTCACCACGAAGGGCAGGGAGATCTTGTCATCCTGGAGCTCTGGGGGGCAGAAGGGGCCAGGGTGAGCCGAGGCCTGGGGCGGAGGACTGGCTGCCCCCGGGAGCCCGGCTCACCCTCCTCGGGCTCGGCTCCCTCCCTGGATCCCAGCACGTAGTGCAACTTCGTGTAGTTGATGTAGCCAGGCTCAGGAGCAGCGGGGTCTGCTGTAGAGGGACTGTCCCTGGGTGCCACCTCCCCGCTTGGGGCTGGGGGTTCCAAGGGTGGGCGGCAGCGGCTGCCTGAAGACCCAGGACCCTGAGGTAGCCGCGCTTCCTCTGCGGTGCCACCTTTGGCCTCCTTGGCCCTACGGAAGATGTCAGCCACGAACTCCTTGGCTTTGGCGATGGCCGGTGAGGGCTCGGGGGCCCCGGAAGGCTGGGCTGGAGCAGCCTCGGGGCTGAGGCTGGGGAAAGCAGGGGGCACTTCTGGGCTCCAAGGCCCAGGGGGGCTGGGTGGGGCTGAATGTTCATACAGGACTTGGCAGAAGCTGCTGTCACCTGCAAGGAGAGAGAGAAGTGCAGGCCTGAGGGGGCGTGATGGCTGGATGCAACGCACCTCCAGTCCGCCCTCCCTCACTGCCTGTGCGGAGCATCAGTCTGAAACACCTGTGCCGCCGACCATGCACACACACACACAATTCAAGGTGCTCTTACGATGCTAGGGGTGGAACCCAGGGTCCTGCACACGCTGGGCAAAGCTCACCCCAACAAGCCAGCTGGCCACTCCCTGTCCCAAACCCGTGTGACACTCAGGCCAGGCCAGGACCCAGAAGCCACGTGCATAGTAAGTCAGCACTCACTACCAGCCAGACCAGTGTGGGCCACCCCCATGCAGGGCCTCCAGACAAGCCTCAGTGTGTCCAGGGGAGAGTGTGGGGGTCCAGTGAGCGGCACTGACCCGTACTCTGTGAGAGCCCCCCCAAAGCAGAGCTCAGAGAGGCTCCTGTGTATGGGCATACAGCAAGACAATGGACTGAGAGCCCCAGGCCTCCCCGGCCGGATGGGAACTCCTGGAGTAAGCTGCACAAATGACCGCAGCTCTCTGGCTGGACAGAGCTCACACAGGCACCCTGCCTCGGCCTCCAACTGGAGGGTTGTGCTCCAACGGGCACAGGCAAACTCAAGGTGGGTTGTCTGCACCTGACCCTACCTCTCCCCACCCCAGGGGCAGACATTTTAGTGGGTATTCGATAGGTTTTTTTTTTTTTCCTGGGGGGGGGGGAGTAGGGTCTCATGCTAGCCCAGGCTGACCGGGAACTCACTCTGTAGTCCCAGGCTGGCCTTGAACTCACAGTGATCCTTTTACCTCTGCCTCCAAGTGCTGGGATTGAGGCATGGGCCACCATGCGCAGCTCTTGGATGCTCTTATTTGAATTCTTCTTCTTTATTTTTTTTATTTTATTTTATTTTATTTTATTTTTTTGTGACTTTTGGAGGTAGGGTCTCACTCTAGCTCAGGCTGACTCGGAATTCACTATGTAGTCTCAGGGTGGCCTCAAACTCACAACAATCCTCCTACCTCTGTCTCCCGAGTGCTGGGATTAAAGGCGTGAGCCACCATGCCTGGCTCTTATTTTAATTATTTTTAAAATACTTTATTATTTATTTGCAAGCAGAGAGAAGAGAGACAGACGGAGAGAGAATGGGCATGCCAGGGCCTGTAGCCACTGCAAACAAACTCCAGATTCCTGTGCCCCTTGTGCATCTGGCTTATATGGATCCTGGGGAATCGAACCTGGGTCCTTTGGCTTTGCAGGCAAATGCCTTAACCACCAAGCCATCTCTCCAGCCCTCGTATTTGAATTCTTAACAAAACTAAAACATCTTATCAATTTGTCCATAAGTGGCTGTGGGACGCCTTCTTCCTCTGTATCTGAGCCCAGCTGTGGTATGTGCTCCCAGGCTCTCTGGTGCTCCTCTGCCTCACTCCCCTCCTGACACACCCAGTTAAGGCTTTCTCTGAGGACGGACATGGCAGAGAGCTATGGGCTCAATGGCCTGCATCTGCCTCAACATCCATTCCTTAACATGTCACTCATGAGATCCCCCACTGGCATTTCTACCACCGAAGATGGAAGGCAGCGAAGAGTCCGCTGACCACACCCTAATGTGCTGCACGGTGACAGTGGCCAGGGAAGGACTGACAGAGGTAGACAGTGGGTTACACTGTCTAGGTCAGCTCCGTGAAGTCCACGTACTGACCAACTGCCCAACGGTGCAATTCTCAGAATGTCCATGACCTTGAGTGACAGGCATTGACAAAACTTCATTCCCACAGAATGCTGGCCATGTGCCCTCCCAGACACCGGCACTACGCTGCTAGCCACAGCGTCCACTCAGAACAGCCAGAGCACTTGGGGGCAGAGCTAGAGGGATCACTGTGAGTTTGAGGCCAGCCTGGGACTACATAGTGAATTCCAGGTCAGCCTGGGCTAGAGAGAGACCCTACCTCAAAAAACAAACAAACAAACAAACAAAAAACCCTTTTTATAAAATCCCAGTTCCCAGTCACATTGGACAAAACAGCCACTAAAAGCCGCTGAGCTGCTAGTGCTCCGTGGAGAAGGGGGAGCCCCGCTGAGGATGCTAGTGCTCCGTGGAGAAGGGGGAACCCCGCTGAGCTGCTAGTGCTCCGTGGAGAGGGGGGAACCCCGCTGAGCGTGCTAGTGCTCCGTGGAGAAGGGGGAGCCCCGCTGAGCATGCTAGTGCTCCGTGGAGAAGGGGGAACCCCGCTGAGCGTGCTAGTGCTCCGTGGAGAAGGGGGAGCCCGCTGAGCGCGCTAGTGCTCCATGGAGAAGGGGGAGCCCCGCTGAGCTGCTAGTGCTCCGTGGAGAAGGGGGAGCCCCGCTGAGCTGCTAGTGCTCCGTGGAGAAGGGGGAGCCCCGCTGAGCATGCTAGTGCTCCGTGGAGAAGGGGGAGCCCCGCTGAGCGCGCTAGTGCTCCATGGAGAAGGGGGAGCCCCGCTGAGCTGCTAGTGCTCCGTGGAGAAGGGGGAGCCCCGCTGAGCGCGCTAGTGCTCCCTGGAGAAGGGGGAGCCCCGCTGAGCTGCTAGTGCTCCGTGGAGAAGGGGGAGCCCCGCTGAGCTGCTAGTGCTCCGTGGAGAAGGGGGAACCCCGCTGAGCTGCTAGTGCTCCGTGGAGAAGGGGGAGCCCCGCTGAGCGTGCTAGTGCTCCGTGGAGAAGGGGGAACCCCGCTGAGCGTGCTAGTGCTCCGTGGAGAAGGGGGAGCCCCGCTGAGCATGCTAGTGCTCCGTGGAGAAGGGGGAACCCCGCTGAGCGTGCTAGTGCTCCGTGGAGAAGGGGGAGCCCCGCTGAGCGCGCTAGTGCTCCATGGAGAAGGGGGAGCCCCGCTGAGCTGCTAGTGCTCCGTGGAGAAGGGGGAGCCCCGCTGAGCTGCTAGTGCTCCGTGGAGAGAGAGAGCCCCGCTGAGCGCGCTAGTGCTCCATGGAGAAGGGGGAGCCCCGCTGAGCGTGCTAGAGAAGGGGGAACCCGCTGAGCTGCTAGTGCTCCGTGGAGAAGGGGAGAGCCCTGCTGAGCGTGCTAGTGCTCCGTGGAGAAGGGGGAGCCCCGCTGAGCGTGCTAGTGCTCCGTGGAGAGAGCCCCGCTGAGCGTGCTAGTGCTCCGTGGAGAAGGGGGAGCCCCGCTGAGCGCGCTAGTGCTCCGTGGAGAAGGGGGAGAGCCCTGCTGAGCGTGCTAGTGCTCCGTGGAGAAGGGGGAGCCCCGCTGAGCGTGCTAGTGCTCCTTGGAGAAGGGGGAGAGCCCTGCTGAGCGTGCTAGTGCTCCGTGGAGAGGGGGAACCCCGCTGAGCGTGCTAGTGCTCCGTGGAGAAGGGGGAGCCCCGCTGAGCTGCTAGTGCTCCGTGGAGAGAGAGAGCCCCGCTGAGCGCGCTAGGGGAGCGGTTCCCGGCTGTGACCTACCTGCCGAGTGGACGGAGACGGCGCAGGCCACCAGGGAGTAGCTGGTGTTGAGCAGCACCACCTGGTCCTTCTTAAGCTGGAAGGCGGGCTGGAAGGTGGGGAAGGGGTACACTACCTGGTACTTGGTGTGCAGCATGAAGCCATGCCGCAGGCACTGTGCACTTGGGTCGCCTGCAGCAACACACACACACACCGCAGCTCACTAGCCGCCCCCGACAGCTGCCTGGCCCCCACATGCTCCCCGCAGATCTGTCTCTCGTGCCTCACCTGGGTTGGCGCGGCTGGCGTCCTGGCAGGCAGCACATCGGCCCCGCGGTGGCCCCGCCACAGTGCTGATGTAGATGTCACGGTGGTTCTCGTCGCTCATCATCATCATATTCATGAGCATGCCGTTGGCGGAGCGGGTGCTGGGGGTGGTGCACCCTCAGCCTCCCAGCCCAGCCTGGGGCAGCGGCAGCCCTCCCCGCACCCGCGCCCGCGGCCTCCCGCCAACCCCAGCTCTCACTTGAAGCCAAACACGATGACCTTGGAGGAGTCACTGGGCCATTCACACACGGTCAGGTACAGGTCACTGTAAATCTCCTCATCCTGGAAGAGCCGCACCTGCCGGACCTAGGCGGCAGGCTCCGGGTCAGTGTGGGGCTGGCCAGAGGCAGGATGCGCGGGGCCAGAATGGGAGCCCAGCAAGCCAGAAGGGACATGACTGGACGTCCCACCGCTAAGCCCAGCTCCTCCGGGTGAAGCCAATTCGCAGCTCTGAGGCCACACCAACACTTGAGCTCACAGCACCCACCTCCAGGCAGGAGAGAGGGGCCAAAGCGCAGTCCTAAGAGCTAACTGCGCCCTGGACTGTGCTCAAGATGTGAAACGGGCTTGAGATTCCCGGAAACCAGACAAAATGACCACTATCTATCCAGCTGGAACCACAAAACTCAACTTCACACGGCTTACCCCATGGGTACCACTGCCACCAAAAGGGTACGGGAACCTGCCCTTAGCTTGGTGCTTAGCTTGGTGCTGGGCTCCCAGGGGATTGGGGGGTGGGGTGCGGGGAGCCCTACCAGCTTGAGCTTGCTGTGCACGTTGAACTCCCACCAGTAGAGGTGGTAAATGTAGAAGGAGAAGTCGTCGTCCCCACTGCTGCTGGTGTAAGACAGCACGTAGCGGCCACACTTGGAAAAGCCCAGGAAGATGTGCCTGTGGGCACGGGACAGCAGCCGGGTGAGAACGAGCCCGGCACCCGGCCCCACCCATGCCCAGCGCAGCCCAGCCTTGCCCCAGCCTCACCCGGCATAGAGAAAATCCTCATCCACGATGTTCTTCAGGGACACGCAGACCCTGGGTGGCAGCTTCCGGAAGAGGCGAGGGGAAAGCTGCCCACTGATCTGGGAAGGGGCGGCCGGGGCTCTTTAGTGCTACGTGGTGGAGGCCACCTGCAGCCCTGAAGCCACCAGGACCCCTCACCTCACCCAAGGCAGAAGCTGAGCAGTTCCCACGGGCCTAGTCACCTCTAGGTCACACCTCTGCAGGGTCAGGATCCCTCCTGCCCAACCCAGCATCACCTGCCTGAGGAAGGACCCCCAGTGACCCTGGCTTGTCACTCCATCACCTGGCTCTCTTCCTGAAAGTTGCCCATGAGGCAAAGCTGGGATGTGGGGACTACAATTTCACCTGTCCCAAATCCACTGGACTACAAAGGGACCCCCCCCTTTTCTTTTTCTTTTTAAATTTTATTCATGAGGCGGCAGAGAGAGAGAATGGGCACGCCAAGGCCTC
This sequence comes from Orientallactaga sibirica, assembly GCA_036365145.1. Lineage (NCBI taxonomy): Eukaryota > Metazoa > Chordata > Mammalia > Rodentia > Dipodidae > Orientallactaga > Orientallactaga sibirica. Next base: position 2,004,489 of record JAEOAD010002037.1, on the reverse strand, counting down.
CAGCCACTGCAAACTAACTCCAGATGGACATGCCACCTCGTGGATCTGGCTTACGTGGGTCCTGGGGAATAAAGCTTTGCAGGCAATTGCCTTAACCACTAAACTACCTCTCCAGCCCAAGGGACCCCCTTTTTCATTTGACTGCCACCTTCGATTGAATTCATGCAGCCTTAAAATGTCACCAAGCCAGCCGGGCGTGGTGGCGCACGCCTTTAATCCCAGCACTCGGGAGGCAGAGGTGGTAGGATCGCCGAGAGTTCGAGGCCACCCTGAGACTACATAGTTAATTCCAGGTCAGCCTGGACCAGAGTGAGACCCTACCTTGCAAAAAAAAAAAAAAAAAAAAAAAAAAATGTCACCAAGCCAAGGTCTGAGGGGGACAAACACAAACGGACAACTGAAGGGATGGATGGATGCTCACTCATGCCTGCCTTCAAGCCATTGGGGTGCCGGCTCCCAGCCTGAAGGCAGACAGGCACCCCCAAAACCTGCTTTCCGGCACAGCACAGTGGCTGGAGGAGGAGACGGCCCCGACAGCCAGTCTCACAAGTGACAGAACACGATCCCTGCCCGCCCAGGGAGCGGCCAGTCTGAGGGCGGAGACTGGCCATCAGGGAGGGCTCCCAGTCAGAAGGTGGAGACACACCACCAGCTCCCAGCCCCATGAACACAAGTCCACCAAGACAATCTTGCTCTGCTGCTGACAAGGGTATTCACACTCTGGCCCTCTGGGAGGAGGGGGGGGCACCATCCCTGATCTCTGGGAGTTAAGACACAGCCTCCCCATGCAATGGCTGGCACTCCTGAGGTGTGCCTTGTGTGTGTGTGTGTGTGTGTGTGTGTGTGTGTGTGAGAGAGAGAGAGAGAGAGAGAGAGAGAGAGAGAGACACGCGGGTGGAGGGGTCAAGATCCCAGCGCTCTTCTTGAATAGCTCACTTCCGGGCTGGGGAAGACAGCTCAGCCTCCAAGCTGCCAAAAGGTCCCAGGTTCGAATCCCACCTCCCCCACTACAAGATGCACCAGGTAGAGCACAGGCTTGTGAAGTTCCTTTGCAGCAGCGGCCGGGAGGCCCTTGCTGCACCCATTCTCTCTTAGAGAAGTACATTTCATTGAATTTTTAAAATAGAAAAGGAAGAAGAAGGAAAAAAACAAAACAAAAACAAAAAAAACAAGGCTCGCTCCCCATTCAATGGTCGGGAGAAGGAAGCCTGCCCAGGTCCACGAAAGGAGGCAGGGGGATGTAGCTGGGGTGGGATGAAGCAGAGGCAGGGAGCTCTGCAAAAGCTGCAAAAGAAAAAGGGGGTGCAGCACCCCGACACACACACACACGCACACGCACGCACGCGCGCACGCGGGCAGCCAGGCCCTCCATCCATGCATGCATCCATCCGTGCGTCCGTGCATGCATCCGTGCGTCCATCCGTCCATCCGTGCGTCCATCCCGGCCGCGTCCCGGGCCCGCCCCGCCCCCCGCCCCCCTCCTCCTCCTCCTCCGTCCTCCCCGCCGTCGTCGCCGCCGCTCCCGGCCAGGCCTCACCTTGACCCGTTCCAGCTGCTTGAGGACGTGCTCCCGCCGCCGCCCCGACGCTCGCTTCCCCGACGTTCCCCCCGGGCCGCCGCCTCCGCCTCCACCGCCGCCGCCGCCGCCGCCGCCGCCGCTCCCAGCCGCGCTGTTCCGCTCCGATTTCGAGCTGGGCGCCATTTTCACCCCCTCCCTCCACTTCCGGAGCAACCGGCCCCTGAGCCCCGCCCCCGCCGCCCGCCCATTGGCTGACAGCCCGCGCTCCGGGCTGCTTCCCGCTACCCGTGTCCATCAACGCCGCCGCGGCTTGCGATTGGCTGAGACGGAGAGCCAATCGGAAAGCCGCGTCCGAACTCGCTCGTCTAGCCTCCTCCCCCGGACAACTTCGGAGCCCATTGGCCCAGATGCCTGTCACGCTTTGCGCGCGTTTCGTCCTGGGGGTGGGGGGGTGTGGCTGCTGGGTTTCCATGGAAACCGCAGGCAGGACAGGCCTTGGAGATGGAGCCGTGGGAACCTGGGGTCCAGAAGGGGACCTGAATGTCCCAAGCGCTTGGGTGAAGGACCCAGGGGTCCTCCCTGCGCGCCTAAGCCCGGGAGCCAGAAAAAGATGTAGAACAATGGTAATAATAATAAATAATTATAATGAGGCTGGACAGATGGCTTAGTGGTTAAGGCGTTTGCCTGCAAAGCCAAAGGACCCCAGTTCAATTCCCCAGGACCCATATAAGCCAGATGCACAAGGGGGCGCACATGTATCCAGTTCGTTTGCAGCGGCTGGAGGCCCTGGCATGTCTATTCTTTCTCCTTTTTCCCTTTCTCTCAAATAATTAGATATATATACTTTTTGTTTTTGTTTTTCGAGGTAGGGTTTCACCTGGAATTAACTACGTAGTCTCAGGATGGCCTCGAAGACACGACTATCCTCCTACCTCTGCCTCCCGAGTGCTGGGATTAAAGGCGTGCGCCACCACACCTGGCAAAAAAAAAAAAAAATTTTTTAAAAAAATTTTATTTATTTATTTATTTGCAAGCAGAGAAAGAGAGAGAGATAGAAGAGAGACAGATAGAGAATGGGCACGCCAGGGCCTCCAGCCACTGCAAACGAAGTCCAGATGCATGTGCCCCTTGTGCATCTGGCTTACGTGGGTCCTGGAGAATCGAACCGGGATCCTTTGGCTTCGCAGGCAAACGCCTTAACCGCTAAGCCATCTCTCCAGCCCCAAAAATACATTTTTTAAAAAGAAAATAATAATAGATGAGGGCTGGAGAGATGGTTTAGCAGTTAAGGTGATTGCCTGAGAAGCCTAAGGACCCAGGTTCAATTCCCACGTTAGCCAGATGCACAAGCTGGCGTATGTAACTGGAGTTCATTTGCAGTGGCTGGAGGTCCTGGTGCGCCCATTCTCTCCTCTCTCTCTCTCTCTCTCTCTCTCTCTCTCCCTCCCTCTGTTTTTCTCTCTCAAATAAAATAATATATATATATACACACACACATATATATATTATATATATATGGGGCTGGAAAAATGGCTCAGCGGTTAAGTGCACTTCTTGCACAAGCATGAGAACTTGAGGGGACCTGAGACTGCCTAAGTTCAGATCTCCAGAACTCACATAAACAGCTGGAGAGATGGCTTGGTGGTTAAGGCTCCTGCCTACAAAACCTAAGAACACCTGTTCAATTCTCCATGTCCCACGTTTAGCCAGATGCAAAGTGACGCAAGGACGCAATGCCGCACTTGACCACAAGGGGGCGCACGCATCTGGATTTCGTTCACAGCAGTTGAGAGGCCACTGGAGTGCCCATTCTCTAGGTCTCTGTTTTTCTCTCTCTCAAAAAACAAACAAACCAACAAAACTACAGCTGGGTGTAGCCTTGGGCATAGACAACCCCAGACTCACAGGGAGCTGAAACCAGGGAATTGACAGAGTCGGAAAAAATAAAATAAAATTTAAAAAGCCAGGTGTGGTGGCGCATGCCTTTAATCCCAGCACTTTGGAGGCAGAGTTTGAGGCCAGCCTGAGACTACATAATGAATTCGAGGTCAGCCTGAGCTAGAGTGAGACCCTACCTCAGAAAACAAACAAAAAACCCCAGCAAGGGGTAGGGTCGATAAAAAAAAAAAGTCTGGCTCATGGGCTGGAGAGATGGCTTAGTGGTTAGGGCACTTGCCTACAAAGCCAAAGGACCTTGGTTCAATTCTCCAGGAACCCACGTGAGCCAGGTGCACAAGGAAGCACCCATTCTCTTCTCTCTCTCTCTCTCTCTCTCTCTCTCTCAAATAAATAAAAATATTTTTAAGATCTTTAGAAAAGGAAAGTCTGGCTCAAAGACAGCAGGCAGAAGAGCAGTGGAGCAGGGCACCAACATTCTGCTCCCACAGACACCACAGACAAGATCCCATGGGGCACCACGGAAGTGTATATACATGCATACACCCGACAGAGGCGTGGGTTTACACTGCCACCTGAGCAATACACTTACAATACACATTCATACACCTGAGACACATACACACCAACTGCGACTCTCCTGCTGCTCTCAGAGGCGTGGGTTCACACAGCCACCTGAGCACAGGCCAGCAATACACATGCAATACACATGCATACACCCGACACACCAACTGCCACTCTCCCCACCTGAGCGCACCTGAGCGCAGATGCAATATACAGCAATACACATGCATACACCCGACACACCAACTGCAACCTGAGCGCACCAGCATGCAAATATACATGCATATACCCGATGCACACCAACTGCCACTCTGCCACTCTCCCGCTGTTGTCAGAGGCGTGGGTTCACAGCCACCTGAGTGCACCAGAGTGCAGACCAGCACATGCAATACACATGCAACCAACTACATGCAACCTGAGCGCAGACCACATGCAATACACATGCAATACACATGCATACACCCGACACACCAACTGCCACTCTCCCCACCTGAGCGCAGACCAGCAATACACATGCAATATACATGCAATACACATGCATACAACCAACACACCAACTGCCACTCTCCCCACCTGAGCGCAGACCAGCAATACACATGCAATATACATGCAATACACATGCACACAACCAACACACCAACTGCGACTCTCCCCACCTGAGCACAGACCAGCAATACACATGCAATACATATGCAATATACATGCATACACCTGACACACCAACTGCGACTCTCCCGCTGTTGTCAGAGGCGTGGGTTCACACAGCCACCTGAGCACAGACCAGCAATACACATGCAATACACAAGCAATATACATGCAATACACATGCATACACCCGACACACCAACTGCGACTCTCCCGCTGTTGTCAGAGGCGTGGGTTCACACAGCCACCTGAGCGCAGACCAGCAGTTCTGTTCCAGCGCTCTGTGCTGCTGCGGTAGGATGTCCGGTGAATTATGTGCACTAAATGCTGTCATAGGAAAAACTTATTCCCTAGGGAATTGCAGGCACACGTCTTCACACCCCAGATAAGCTCCACAGGCAACAAGCCAAAGGACGATGACACCAAAACCAGGTTTGGTAAACCGATGAGTTTATTGAGGTGGCTTACAGGACACGGGCGAGGGGTTAACTTACGGGGCCATGGGTGACACAGGACAGCTGAATCACTGCAAAGTCCCAGCCCGTCCTGGACGGCGACCATATGGAAAGCTGCACCATGGAGGTAGACTCCTATGGAACTGAGCTTTTCACCCCAAGATCACGTGCAGCTGGAGGGAGGGCCTGAGGGGAGGGACTAATTGCTGGAATTCCAGGTAAGGGTCTTGTGACCCTCCCTCCTCATCCTTCTGGCGGGATTATCAACAGCTCTGTTACCATTACTATAGACCCTGCATCTCTGCTCCAACATTGCTATATAGCTAGCTACCTGGCCAAAACGGTTTTTTTTTTTTTTTTTTCTGGAGAGAGAGGGAGAGGAAGACAGATAGAGAATGGGTGCGCCAGCAGCCTCTCAGCCGCTGCGAACGAAATCCAGATGTGTGCGTCCCCTTGTGGTCAAGTGCGGCATTGCGCCCTTGCGTCACTTGGCATCTGGCTAAAACGTGGGACCTGGAGATTGGAACCGCTGGAGATTAGAACCGGCGTTCTTAGGTTTCGGAGGCAGGCGCCTTAACCTCTAAGCCATCTCTCCAGTCCCCAAAACGTTTTTTTTTGTTTGTTTGTTTGTTTGTTTTTAATATTTTATTATTTATTTATTTATTTGAGAGGGAGAGAGAGAGAGAGAGAGAGAGAGAAATACAGAAATAGACAGGTAGAGAGAGAATGGGCGCGCCAGGGCCTTCCAGCCACCGCAAACGAACTCCAGATGCATGTGCCCCCTTGTGCTTCTGGCTATGTTTTTTTTTTTTTTTTTTTGAGGTAGGGTCTCACTCTAACTCAGGCTGACCTGGAATTCACTATGTAGTCTCAGGGTGGCCTCGAACTCATGGTGATCCTCCTACCTCTGCCTCCCGAGTGCTGGGATTAAAGGCCTGCGCCACCACGCCCGGCCCCCAAAACATTTTTTTTTTTTAAATTTTATTTATTTATTTATTTGCATGCAGAGAGAGAGAGATGAGAGGCAGACAGAGAGAGAATGGGCACGCCAGGGCCTCCAGCCACTGCAAACGAACTCCAGATGCATGTGCCCCTTGTGCATTTGGCTTACATGGGTCCTGGAGAATCGAACCGGGATCCTTTGGCTTCACAGGCAAACGCCTTAACCACTAAGCCATTTCTCCAGCCCCCAAAACGTTTTTTATCTCAAGGTGGCTTGGGGGGGGGTGCGTAGAAAGATTGTCAGAGCCACAGATTGAGACATCATGCTAACAGGCATTCCCAGCCCCCCCCAAAATAACTGATTGCTGCACCCACAATGCATGACCCGCAACCGCATAAGGAATACCTGCAACCCCACTGTGGAGCGTCCCAGAGGAATGGGGGCAGGGACGACAGAAAACAAGGCACCAACACATGATGTATCCATATGAAATATGTTGTTAATAACAAGAAGAAGACTTAAAATATAAAAAAGATGGTTTCCTGTTACACATACCCAAAGGAAAATGCCTCTGCCTTCTGAGTGCCGGGATTAAAGGCGTGCCGGGCTTTTTTGGTTTTGCGAGGTAGGGTCTCACGTTACTCCAGGCTGACCTGGAATTCACTCTATACTCTCAGGGTGGCCTTGAACTCACAGTGATTCTCCTACCTCTGCCTCCCAAGTGCTGGGATTAAATGCGTGCGCCACCATGCCCGGCACTCTATTTTTAAAAATATTTATTTTTATTTATTTACTTGAGAGAGGGGGACAGATAATGAGAGATAGAGAGAGGGAAAGAGGGAGAGAAGAATGGGCATGCCAGGGCCTCCAGCCACTGCAAATAAATTCCAGATGCATGCACCACTTTCTGCATCTGGCTTACGTGGGTCCTGGGGAATCAGACCTGAGCCCTTAGGCTTCACAGGCAAGCACTTTAACCATTAAGCAATCTCTCCAGCCCACCCATTCTCTAATAAATAAATAAAAATATTAATACAGGGCTGGAGCTAGGCATGGTGGCATACACCTTTAATCCTAGCACTCAGGAGGCAGAGATAGGAGGATCGCCATAAGTTCAAGGCCACCCTGATACTACATAGTGAATTCCAGGTCAGCCTGGGCTAGAGTGAAACTCTACCTCGAAAAAAAAAAAGAAAGAAAGAAAGAGAAAGAGAGAAAGAAAGAAAAAGAAAACAGGACTGGCAAGATAGGTTAAAGGTTAAGACACTTGCCTGCCAAGCCTAAGGACCCAGGTTCAATTCCCCAGAACCTACATAAGCCAGATGCACATGGGAGCAAATGCATCTGGAGTTCTAATGAATAAATACATAAAACTATTTTTAAAATATTAAAATCGAGCCGGGCGTGGTGGCGCACGCCTTTAATCCCAGCACTCGGGAGGCAGAGGTAGGAGGATCGCCAAGAGTTCGAGGCCACCCCGAGACTACATAGTTAATTCCAGGTCAGCCTGGGCCAGAGTGAGACCCTACCTTGCAAAACCAAAAAAAAAAAAAAAAAAAAAAAAAAAAAAAAATTAAAATCAACCCTGCCTCAAAGAAAAACAAAACCAAAAATATTAAAATCAGCCGTGCATGGTGGTGCACGCCTTTAATCCCAGCACTCAGGAGGCAGAGGTAGGAGGATCACCATGAGTTCAAGACCACCCTGAGACTACATAGTGAATTGCAGGTCAGCCTGAGCTAGAGTGAGACCCTACCTCGAAAAACCAAAAATAATAATAATAAAGAAAAGAAAAGAAAACAAGCAATTAAAATCGCCAAGCATGGGCTGGAGAGATGGCTTAGTGGTTAAGCCCTTGCCTGTGAAGCTTAAGGACCCCGGTTTGAAGCTCAATTCCCCAGCACCCACATAAACCAGATGCACAAGGGGGTGCATGCATCTGGAGTTCGTTTGCAGTGGCTGGAGGCCCTGGCGCACCCATTCTCTCTCTCTTTCTCTGCCTCTTTCTCTGTCTGTTGCTCTCAAATAAATAAAAATAAACAATAAAAAAAAATAATAAAAATCACCAAGCATGCTGTGGTGGTTTGAAGGTAAGATGTGTCCCATAGACTCATGGGTCTGAATACTTCATCCGCCATTGATAGTGCTCTCCCAAAGAAATCTACGGAACCTTCAGGAAAGGGGGCCTTGCTGGAGGAAGTGTGTCACTGGGAGTGGGCCTCCAGACGCTCCAGCCCAGCCTGGCTTCTTGTTCTTCTCCACAGCCTCCCTCCACAGCTGCTATGAGGACGTGATGCCAGCTTGGCGGCCAGCTGCTGCCATGAAGGACTTTTCCTTGAACCTGCAAGCTGGAAATAAACTTTTTGTGTCTTTAAGGTGGTTCCTGGCCTGGGCATTTTGTCCCAGCAACAAGAAAGTAACTGAGGGCTGGAGTGATGGCTTAGAGGTTAAGGCATTTGCCTGCGAAGCCAAAGGATCCTGGTTCGATTCTCCAGGACCCATGTAAGCCAGATGTACAAGGGGGTGCATGTGTCTGGAGTTCGCTTGCAGTGGCTGGAGGCCCTGGTGTGCCCATTCTCTCTCTCTCTTTGTTTTTTTTGAGGTAGGGTCTCACTCTGGCCCAGACTGACCTGGAATTCACTACGTAGTCTCAGGGTGGCCTTGAACTCATGGCGATCCTCCTACCTCTGTGCTGGGATTAAAGGCGTGCACCACCACACCCGGCTTATGTCCATTCTCTTTCTCTGCCTCTGCCTCTCTCTTAAATAAATAAATAAATAAATAAATAAATAAAAAAAAATAAATAAATAAAGTAGGGGCTGGAAAGATGGCTTAGCAGTTAAGGCACCTGCCTACTAAGCCTAAGAACGCTGGTTCCAATCTCCAGGTCCCACGTTTAGCCAGATGCAAAGTGAGGCAAGGGCGCAATGCCACACTTGACCACAAGGGGGCGCACACATCTGGATTTCATTCACAGCAGCTGAGACACTGCTGGCGCACCCATCTCTGTCTCCCTCTCCCTCTCTCTCTGTCTCTCTCTGTGTCTCTCTCCAAAAATAAAAATAAAATAAAATAAAATAAAATAATTTTTTAAAAGAAAGTAACTGATATACATGTGCTTTTGACTGTTCTTGGAGAAGGCTTGCTCCTGCCTCTAAAGACCCAAGGTCCATCGGGGAATGACAACTCGCTAAACACATTCAAGGTATATTATAATATTGTCACACAGACACACACAAACACACATACATTTCAGGCTTCCTGTCACATCTCCAAAACCCTCTGGAATCATGGTTTTGTGTGAGTGTGTGTGTGTGTTACTAGTGATGGAGCCCAGGGCCTGGCACTTGCTGAGCGAGTGCTCTACCTTGGAGCCATACTCACAGCTCCTGATAAGTGTCTTGTGGTATTCCCAAGAGACTGCTCATAGCTGGGACACTGGGACAGCTCAGCTGGGAGCTGGTTGCCAGGGAAACAGACAATTATAAGGGTGGAGCTTGCAGTCCTTCCCCACCCTTGGTTGATGGAGAAACCCTGAAAATGTGCTTCAGAGTTGGAGGGATGGCTTAGTGGTTAAGGCATTTGCCTGCAAAGCCAAAGGACCCAACTTCCATTCCCCAGGACCCACGTAAGCCAGATGCACAAGGGGGCGCTTGCATCTGGAGTTTGTTTGCAGTGGCTGGAGGCCCTGGTGCGTCCATTCTCTCTCTCTCTCTCTCTTTACCTGCCCATTTCTCTCTCTCAAATAAATACATAAAAGGGCTGGGGAGATGGCTTAGCCATTGAGGCCCTTGCCTCCAAAGCCAAAGGATCCCGGTTCGATTCCCCAGGACCCACATTAACCAGATGCACAAGGGGACACACACATCCGGAGTTCATTTGCAGTGACTGGAGAACCTGGCGTGCCCATTATCTCTCTCTCTATCTCTCTCTCCCCCCCTTTCTATGTCAAATAAATAAATAATAGCATATTAAAAAAAGAATTCTCAAAGACCTTATAAAATAATAAATAAATAAAAATAATTTTTTAAAAATAAATACATGGGGGCTGGAGGGATGTAGCTAAGGTGCATGCCTGCGAAGCCCAAGGACCCAGGTTCGAATCTCCAGATCCCACATAAGCCAGATGCACATGGTGACACATGTGTCTGGAGTTCATTTTCAGTGGCCAGAGGCCCTGGCACACCCATTCTCACTCTCTCTCTTGCCCTTTCTCTGTCTCAAATAAATAAATAAATAAATAAATAAATAAAAAAAATAAAATCTTAAAAATGAAAAAAATCAATACATAAAAATAATAGAAATGAAATGTGCATCAATATGTCCATATTACAGCTACCCCACAGGTGATCCTGTGCACATGTGTTGAGGGGGCTCACCCTGAGAGATCATAGACATGCCCCATTCTTCCTCTGACCCTGCTGTGTATGTCCAGTTTCTTTTCTTTTCTTTTTCTTTTTCCTTTCCTTTCCTTTCCTTTCCTTTTCTTTTCTTTTCTTTTCTTTTCTTTTTCTTTTTTTTTTTTTTTTTTTTTTTTGGTTTTTCAAGGTAGGGTCTCACTCCAGCCCAGGCTGACCTGGAATTGACTATGTAGTCTCAGGCTGGCCTTGAACTCACGGTGATCCTCCTACCTCTGCTTCCTGAGTGCTGGGATTAAAGGCATGAGCCACCACGCCCGGCTTAACTTTTTTTTTTTTTTTTTATTTAAGAGAGAGAAAGGAATAGGCAGATAGAGAGAGAATGGGTGTGCCAGGGCTTCCAGCCACTGCAAACGAACTCCAGACATATGTGCAGCCTGTGTATCTGGCTTTACATGGGTGCTGGGGAATTGAACCTGAGTCCTTTGGTTTTGCAGGCAAATGCCTTAATTTTTGTTATGAGACAGAGAGGGAATTGGGATGCCAGGACCTCCAGCCAATGCAGTCAAACTCCAGACGCATGTGCAACCTTGTGCACATGTGTGACCTTGGTGCTTGTGTCACTTTGTGCATCTGTTTTACATGGGATCTGGAGAGTAGAACATGCATCCTTAGGCTTCACAGGAAGCGCCTTAACTGCTAAGCCATCTCTCCAGCCCCTTCTTTTCTTTATAAAGTTATCCACAGCCCATGTGTTTCCTTACAGTAATGCAAATCAGACTAAGATAGCATGAGAGAACTGCACCATTCCCACTACATATTGGGTGTCAGAAATAATGGCAGTGGGGCTGGAGAGATGGCTTAGTGGTTAAGGTGCTTGCCTGTAAAGTCTAAGGACCCAGGTTCAATTCCCCAGGACACACACAAGCCAGATGCACATGGTGGCGCATGCATCTGGAGTTTGTTTGCAGTGACTAGAGGCCATGGTGTACCCATTCTCTTTCTCTTCTCTCTCTGCTTGCAAACAAATTTAAAATAAATAACTTTTTAAATTTTTTTATTTATTTATTTGCAAGCAGAGAGATAGAGAAATAGAAGAGAGGCAGACAGAGAGAGAGAATGGATGTGGCAGGGCCTCTAGCCACTGCAAACGAACTCCAGATGCATGTGCCCCTCATGCATCTGGCTTACGTGGGTCCTGGAGAATTGAACCGGGATCCTTTGGCTTTGCAGGCAAATGCCTTAACCGCTAAGCCATCTCTCCAGCCCATAAAATAAATAACTTTTTTGAGGTAGTGTCTCTCTCTAGTCCAGGCTGACCTGGAATTTACTATGTAGTCTCAGAGTGGCCTTGAACTCATGGCTTAGCAGTTAAGGCACTTGCCTGTGAAGCCTAAGGAATCATGTTCAACTCTCCAGGTCCCACGTAAGCAGACGCACAAGAGACAGCAGTGGGCAAGGCCGCATATACACACAAGATGGTGCATGTGTCTGGAGTTTGATTTCAATGGCTGGAGGCCCTGGCACACCAATTCGTTCTCTCTCTCTCTAAAAGAAAGATTTAAAAAATATTTTAAGAGCTCGAGAAGATGGCTTAGCAGTTAAGGCATTTGCCTGCAAAGCCAAAGGACCCCGGTTTGATTCCCCAGGACCCACGTAAGCCAGATGCACAAGGAGATGCATACATCTGGAGTTTGTTTGTGGTGACTGGAGGCCCAGGCACACTCATTCTCTCTCTCTCACTCTATCTCTACCTCCTTCTCAAATAAATAAATAAATAAATAATATATATTTTTTTTATTTTATTGTTTATTTATTTATTTGAGAGAGATACAGAAATAGGCAGGTAGAGAGAGAGAGAGAAAGAGAGAGAGAATGGGTGCATCAGGGCCTCCAGCCACTGCAAACGAACTCCAGATGCATGCACCCCCTTGTGCATTTGGCTTACGTGGGTCTTGGAGAATCGAGCCTCGAACCGGGGTCCTTAGGCTTCATAGGCAAGCGTTTAACCGCTAAGCCATCTCTCCAGCCCAATAAATAATATTTTTAATAAGTAAACAAAATGGCCTGAGTATCCATGATCTCACAGTGCCTGACACTACCTACACAAGACCATTGTAATAGGAGGAAAAGATGATGACATCAAAGTGAAAAGAGAGACTGAGAGGGGGAGGGGATATGATGAAGAGAGGAGTTTCAAAGGGGAAAGTGGGGAGAGGGAGGGAAGTACCATGGGCTATTGTCCACAATTATGGAAGTTGTCAATAAATAAATAAATAAATAAATAAAAAATAAATTTAAAAATAAAATATAAATATATAAATAAATAAGTAAAAGCTGGGTCTGAAGCCGGGCGTGGTGGCGCACGCCTTTAATCCCAGCACTCGGGAGGCTGGAGGTAGGAGGATCGACTTGAGTTCGAGGCCACCCTGAGACTACATAGTGAATTACAGGTCAGCCTGAGCTAGAGTGAGACCCTACCTCGCAAAACCAAAAAAAAAAAAAAAAAAAAAAAAAAGACACAATGATCCCAGAACTTGAGAGGCAGAGGTAAGAGGATCGCTGTGAGTTCAAGGCCACCCAGAAAATACATAGTGAGTTCCGGGTCAGCTTGGGCTAGAGTGAGATCCTGCCTCGAAAAACCAAAAGATAAATAAATAAATAAATAAATAAATAAATAAATAAATAAATAAAAGACACAATGTCCATCTCAAGTGTTTGGTGGTGAGAAAGGGCCTTTCTTTCAACCATGGGGTAAAAGTTGGGCTCTTTCCCCTACTGCCTTCTTCGACTCTAATAAAGTCTCTGTAAACCTTTTTTTTTTTTTTTTTTTTTTTAAGTAGGGGGCTGGAGAGAGGACTTAGTGGTTAAGGTGTTGCCTGCAAAACCAAAGGACCCAGAATAGATTCCCCAGGACCCACGTAAGCCAGATGCACAAGCTGGTTCACGTATCTGGAGTTCATCTGCATAGAGACCCTGGTGTGCCCATTCTCTCTCCCACTCTATCTGCCTCTTTCTCTCAAATAAATAAATAAATAATTTTTTTTGTTTTGTTTTTGTTTTTTCAAGGTAGGGTGTCACTCTAGCTCAGGCTGACCTGGAATTCACTATGTAGTCTCAGGCTGGCCTCAAACTCTCAGTGATCCTCCTACCTCTGCCACCCGAGTGCTGGGATTAAAGGCATGCGCCACCACGCCCGGCTCAAATAAATTAATAAATAATTTTTAAAGTAGGAATTGTTTAAGGTTCTAGTCTGCCTAGATAGGATGAGACTTTAGGGGTGACAGGTGCTGCTGTTCACATGCACCAAGTTGTTTGTTTCAGACAGGATCTCACTCTGTAGCCTCTGCTGGCCCTAGAACTTTTTAAAAATTAATTAATTAATTATTATTTTTTTGGAGAGAGACACAGAGAGAGAGGGAGAGGGAGACTGATAGAGATGGGCGTGCCAGCAGTCTCTCAGCTGCTGTGAACGAAATCCAGATGTGTGCTCCCCCTTGTGGTCAAGTGCGGCATTGCGCCCTTGCGTCACTTTGCATCTGGCTAAATGTGGGACCTGGAGATTGGAACCAGCGTTCTTAGGCTTAGCAGGCAGGCGCCTTAACCCCTAAGCCATCTCTCCAGCCCCAGTGCTAGAACTCTTAATCCTCCTGCCTCAGCCTCATGCATGCTGGGATTGCAGGCGTTCGCCACAACCCCTCTCTGAACTCTACAGGTTACTGGGAGAGGGGAGGGTCATGACCCATTTTACTAAGAGGAAAACTGAAGCCGGATGTAGCAGCGCATGCCTTTGATCCCAGCACTCAGGGGTAGGAGGATCCTGACCGTGAGTTCGAGGCCACCCTCAGACTACATAGTGAATTCCAGGACAGCCGGGGCTACAGAGAGATAGCTGAATCCAGGTTGGAACCAGGCTGGACCGCACCCACCCATCTCACATAGCCACCAGGCTGGCAACTTGAATACGTGTAACTTCCTCCCAGGCAGCCGTGGTCATTTGGGTGGTGGGCGGGCGTGTGCCTGCCAGTGAGACAGGGGAGGAGGGGCTGGGCTGGCCCAGATCCAGCATCCCCAGAGTGACAGGCTGTATCTAGGCCTCTCTTGACCCCTTTGCTGCTGTGCTCAGCTCCTTGGGGACTGTCCCGAGCCACCCCGTTCCATCTGTGTCCCTACTCCTGCCTGTGGTCAGCTCAAAATACCAGGCAGGGCAAATCTTGGTTCTTTGCTCAAACATTCCTAAGTTCTTGTGGCCCAGCCCAGGCTAGCTGAGGTTAGGAATACAGAGCTGGGATGGTTGGGGCAGGGGGGGAACCAAGGGAGATTGAGGGGATGGGCTGGTTCCGTTTCACCACCCCATCCGGCTGTCTGCCCGCCCTTCTCAGGGCGGGGAGGGGGGTGGAGAGCATCGCCCCCCCCCACTGTCCCTGGAGAAAAGTGTGTGTGTGTGTGTGTGTGTGTGTGTATGTGTATGTGTGTTGCGGGGGGTGGCCCATGCTGAGAGATGGAAGACTGTGGTCACACTGGATTCCAGGAGGTGACTGCCTTGAGCAAGCCTTGGCCGGCAGCTTGAGCGAGAGGCAGAGCAGGGCTGGTTATGGTAAGGTGGGCAGGGAGGGTCAAAGGGTGGGGCCTGCCCAGCTCTGCCCACTGGCTACTGCCGGCCAAGCCTGTCCTGAAACAGGGGATGCTGCTGTCGCCATGGTGAACCCAGGGCCAGCCTGGGAATGAGCTGAGCCCTCCCTCCAACCCGGCAGCTGGGCGTGCTACTGCTGGTGCTGTTTCCGGGGCCCTGGCCTGCCACAAGCATGGAAGACCCCACCTTCCCCCACCTGGGTGAGAGCTTGCGGCCACCTCCACAGGCCTGTCCCTGGCGTTGCTCCTGTCCCCGTGCTGACATGGTGGACTGTGCCGGCCTGGACCTGAGGGTGTTCCCCGACAACATCACCAAGGCTGCTCGTCACCTCTCCTTGCAGGTAGGGGATAGGGTCCAAATGAAGGGACGTAACGGGACAGGGGCAGGAGATGAGTGTTGGTGCCATGCTCTTGGCCTTACTGGGGGACTGCCATGCAAGGCCGGGGCAGGAGTAGAGATACTGGGAGCCGGGGGTGCTGGGGTTTGGGGAGTCAGGTCCTGGAGGTTGTAGGGTTACAGGTACCCACAAGGGGATGTTCCTGGGAGACTGTTGTCTGCATCTTGGCAGTTAGGGGATTGTTCGGGGCTGACTGGGGGGTGATGGGGTCGAGGTCTTCAGGGTTCCGAGTCTGGTGTGGTGGCACACACATCTGATCCCCGTACTTGGGAGGCAGAAGCAGGAACACTGGCCTAAACTCTAAGCCAATGTGGGGTACGTAGTGAGACCCTGTCTGAAAAAAAAAGAGGGGTTGGGGAGATGCTGAACAGTTAAAAGGGTTTGCTTGCAAAGCCTGCTGACCCAGGTTCCAGTCCCAAGACACCCACAGAAGATGGATACAAAAAGTGGCACAAGTATCCAATGGCAAGAGGTTCTGGCACACTGATGTACACACACTCATGTACACACACACACACTCATGTACACACACACACACTCATGTACACACACACTCATGTAAGCACACAAATGAATATATAAACTAAAAAAGAGGAAACATGCCAGGTGTGGTGGCGCGTGCCTTTAATCCCAGCACTCGGGAGGCAGAGGTAGGAGGATCACCAGGAGTTCGAGGCCACCCTGAGACTACAGAGTGAATTCCAGGTCAGCCTGGGCTAGAGTGAGAACCTTCCTTGAAAACTGCCCTCCCCCAAAAAAAAAAAAAAAAAAAGGAAACAAGAGCTGGAGAGATTGCTTAGCAGTTAAGACGCTTGCCAGTGATGTCTAAGGACCCAGGTTCGATTCCCCAGGACCCATGTAAGCCAGATGCATAAGGTGGCAGGCGCATCTGGAGTTTGTTTGTAATGGGTGGTATCCCCATTCTCTCTCTCTCTTTCTCTCTGCCTCTTCCTCTCTCTCTTTCAAATAGACAAATAAATAAAATATTTTTTGTTTTTCTCAAGGTAGAGTCTCACTCTAGCTCAGGCTGCCCTGGAATTCACTATGTAGTCTCAGGGTGGCCTTGAACTCTCCGCAATCCTCCTGCCTCCACCTCCCAAGTGCTGGGATTAAAGGCTTGTGCCACCACACCCAGCTTAAATAAAATGTTTTTAAAAAGGAAATTAGGGATGGAGAGATGGCTTAGTGGTTAAGGCGTTTGCCTGCAAAGCCAAAGGGTCCTGGTTTGACTCTCCAGGGCCCACATAAGCCAGATGCACAAGGGGGCACATGCGTCTGGAGTTTGTTTACAGTGGCTGGAGGCCGTGGCGTGCCCATTCTCTCTCTCTCTTTCCCTCTTTCTCTGTCTCAAATAAATAAATAAATAAAATATATTTTTAAAAATAAAATAAAATAATTTGATGCTGGGATCTGAGGGAACAGGGTGAAGTTGCTATTTGAACTGTATCGGGTATGGGGAAGAAGGGATTACTTAAGCAAGTAGTGGAGTGATGTGTGATTCTACAAAATGAGAAATTATTTTCATGCATCTTAGAATCATTCTTTTTTTCATGAGTGTCTGTTCTAACTAAATTATACATGAAAACAGGTTCTCTCAATTAGGCAACGTTTGGTTAGCCAAGCCCAAGTATTGTTTGTATTTGAAAGTAATAAAGCTGCGTTTTCTTAAAAATAAAAATAAAAAGCTGGGCGTGGTGACGCACGCCTTTGATCCCAGCACTCGGGAGGCAGAGGTAGGAGGATTGCCATGAGTTCGAGGCCACCCTGAGACTACAGAGTGAATTCCAGGTCAGCCTGGACCAGAGTGAGACCCTACCTTGAAAAACCAAAAAAAAAAAAATAATAATAAAAAATAAATAAATAAAAATAAATAAAAAATAAAATAAAATAAAATGAAAGGAAATTAGCCCAGAGATGTGCCAAAGCCCTGGTTCAAACCAGGTGGTCTGTAAGGGTTTATGTGCTCAGAGTGGGATACACTGGTTGTGGGGTGAAGTTCTTGATCAATGTCTTGGAGGTTGCAAGGTTTAGGGTGGGGGCAACAGGGTGTTTTGATGACAGGGCTTCCTGAGTCCTTGTCAATCATCTGCTGTCGAGCCACATCTCCGCTCGGGGCACGTGCTGAGTCCAGGGTCAAGGGTTCCAGTGTCAATGTCCCTTCCCCACAGAACAACCAGCTGCAGGAACTCCCTTACAATGAACTGTCCCGTCTCAGTGGCCTGCAGACCCTGGACCTGCACGGCAACTTCATCTCCTCGGAGGGTGAGGGCTCTCTGCTGGGGGAGGCACCAGCCTGGCCAGCTGTGGGCAGCTCTGCGGTGGTTCCCAGAACTGCCCTGCGCTGAGCTCAGTGGAAATTCAAGGGTTGAGGGGCTGTGGCTTTTGAGTAACGGGACAGAGTGGCGGGTGTGTGTGTGTGTGTGTGTGTGTGTGTGTGTGTGTAAACAGTGACTGGGAGTGTCTGAAGTCCCCAGCCTTCAGTGCTAAGGCAGCTGGAAGCACAGATGGACCCCCTGTCCCCAGGGTACCCTCAATCCCCAAGCCTTATCCACCCTTTATCCACTGCAGGCCTGCCTGACGAGGCCTTCGAGTCACTGACCCAGCTGCAACACTTCTACGTGGCTCATAACAAGGTAATCCCACAGCCCAACGGGGGTAGATCCCTGGCCCCCGGGAGGGGAGTCACCGAGCTGTGGGATCCTGGGTGCACGGAGCAGGCACGGGCGCAGGCACCAGGACCCATGCTGTTGCTGCCGCAGCTCTCCGTGACCCCCCAGTATCTGCCCCACTCCCTGCATGTTGTGGACCTGGCTGCCAATGAAGTCGTGGAGATCTTCCCGCACACCTTCAGGGACAAGCCGGCCCTCAGGTAGGTGCCGGGGATCTGTCAGCTAAGGGCCTGAGGATCTTGCGCTGGGGGTGGAGATGGGCTTGCGGCTCTGCAGTGAGCGTCTTGGAAGCGGGCTTGCGCTTAGCTCCTGTTTTGGGAGTCAAAGGGGCGAATCTGCTTTCCTCTGGGAGGTTTGGGGCGGGGGAATGGCATAGTCCTGAGCTGGAGGCCTCAGTGGGGAGTCAGAGCCCCAACGCTGTTAAAACTGGGGCATGGGCTGGACAGATGGCTTAGCAGTTAAGGCGCTTGCCTGTGAAGCCTAAGGATCCCAGTTCGATTCCCCAGGACCCAAGTAAGCCAGATGCACATGGGGACACATGCGTTTGGAGCATGTTTGTAGTGGCTGGAGGCCCTGGTGTGCCCATTCTCTCTACCTGCCTCTCTCTCTCTCTTTTTTTATTTATTTATTTATTTATTTATTTATTTATTTATCTTTTCATTTATTTTTTATTTTTTATTTTTCAGGTAGGGTTTCACTCTAGCCCAGGCTGACCTGGAATTCACTATGGAGTCTCAGGGTACCTGCCTCTTTCTCTCTCTCAAACAAATAAATAAATGAAAACTGGCCGGGCGTGGTGGCACACGCCTTTAATTCCAGCACTTGGGAGGCAGAAGTAGGAGGATCGCCATGAGTTCGAGGCCACCCTGAGACTCCATAGTGAATTCCAGGTCAGCCTGAGCTAGAGTGAGACCCTACCTCGAAAAACAAAACAAAACAAACAAACAAACAAAAAAACCAAAAACAAGCCGGGCATGGTGGCGCACGTCTTTAATCCCAGCACTCGGGAGGCAGAGGTAGGAGGATTGCTGTGAGTTCGAGGCCACCCTGAGACTACATAGTGAATTCCAGGTCAGCCTGAGCTAGAGTGAGACCCTACCTCGGAAAACCAAAAAAACAAAACAAAACAAAGAAAGAAACCCGTAACAAAACAACAACAACAAAAACTGCACACATGGACTTTCACGTGCATACACTCACACCTGCACACTCACCCAGACTCTCACAGGCACTGGGGATGGTCCCAAGTGGGATGGGGAACGGCAGTGGGTGGCGGCTGAGAGGTGAGACGCGGGATGCTGGCTGGAGCCTTGCTCCCCTCAGGTCAGTGTACCTCCACAACAACCTACTGAGCAACAGCGGCCTGCCGCCCGACACCTTCCGTGGCTCCGAGGCCATCACCACCCTCAGCCTCTCCAGCAACCGGCTCAGCTACCTGCCACCCAGCCTGCCGGCCTCACTAGAGCAGCTGTTCCTGCAGGTACCCTCAAGTCCTACACCCCCCTGCCTGCCTGGGCTCTGGTCCCTCCCTCTGGCCTGTGAGACACCCTCTACCTCATCATTCTCCTTTTTTTTCCAATCACCTCCGCACCCACCCAGAATTCCACAGGCCAAAACCTCTGCCACTGCCTTGCATAAGCAAGATAAGCTCTCAGATGCTCCCTTAATTGAAGAGCCACCCCGTGACACTGCATCCTGCGTCCTTGGTCTTACTGTGTTTCCCTCTTCTCCAGAACAATTTCATCTCCAAAGTGCCCCAAGGGGCACTGAGTTGCCAGACCCAACTCCGTGAACTCTATCTGCAGCATAACCTGTTGACAGATGGCAGCCTGGACGCCGCTACCTTCAGGTAGGCCTGCGCAGTCTCGTACACGCAGCAGCTACCTTCAACCCCCTCCTTTGTTATTGCTTTTTTTTTTTGTTTGTTTGTTTTGTTTTTGTTTTTCAAGGTAGGGTCTCACTCTAGCCCAGGCTGACCTGGAATTCACTATGTACTCTCAGGGTGGCCTCGAACTCATGGCAATCCTCCTACCTCTGTCTCCTGAGTGCTGGGGTTAAAGGCGGGCGCCACCACGACTGGCGTTGTTGCTTTTCAAAAAATATTTAACTTCTATTTATTTGAAAGAGAGAGAGAGAGAGAGAGAGAGAGAGAGAGAATGTGTGCACCTGGGCCTCCAGTGGCTGGAAAAGAACCCCAAATGTGTGCATCTGGCTTACATGGATCCTGGGGAATCAAACCTGAGTCCTTTGGCTTTGATGGCAAGTGTCTTAACCGCTAAGCCATCCCTCCAGCCCTCTTTTATTATTTATTTTTGGAGAGAGACAGAGATAGGAGAGGAAGACAGATAGAGATGGGCGCACCAGCAGTCTCTCAGCTGCTGTGAACGAAATCCAGATGTGTGCGCCCCTTGTGGTCAAGTGCGGCATTGCGCCCTTGTGTCACTGCATCTGGCTAAACGTGGGACCTGGAGATTGGAACCGCTGGACATTGGAACCAGTGTTCTTAGGCTTAGGAGGCAGGTGCTTTAACCGCTAAGCCATCTCTCCAGCCCTCCAGCCCTCTTTTGGGCGTGGTGGCGCACGCCTTTAATCCCAGCACTTGGGAGGCAGAGGTAGGAGGATCGCCGTGAGTTCGAGGCCACCCTGAGACTACAGAGTGAATTCCAGGTCAGCCTGGGCTAGAGCGACACCCTACCTCAAAAAACAAACAAAACAAAAAACAAAAAATCCCAGCAAAAAAGGATTATATGAGACTACATAGTTTGTTTACCTTGCAAAAACAAAAAACAAAACAAAAAAAAATTATATATTTGTTTACAAGCAGAAAGAGAGAGAAGAGAATGGGCACACCGGGGCCTCCAGCCGTTGCAAATGAACTCCAGATGTTTATGTGCTACTTTGTACAACTGGCTTTCCGTGGGTCCTGGGGGAATCTAACCCCCGGCCCTTAGGCTTTGCAGGCAAGCACCTTCACCGCTAAGCCATCAATGCAGCCCTGGACTCACTCCTTCCTTCCTTCCTTTCTTTTTTTCTTTTTTCGGTTTTTCGAGGCAGGGTCTCACTCTGGTCCAGGCTGACCTGGAATTCACTGTTGTCTCAGGGTGGCCTCGAACTCATGGCGATCCTCCTACCTCTGCCTCCCGAGTGCTGGGATGAAAGGCGTGCGCCACCACGCCCGGCTGAACTCCTTTCTTGGAGTGACCTGTCCAGTGGCCACTCTCTCTCTCCCCCACCAGCAAGCTGCACAGCCTGGAATACCTGGACCTGTCGCACAACGAGCTGTCCACGGTGCCCGCCGGCCTGCCGCCGACCCTGACCGTCCTGCATTTGGGCCGCAACCGCATCGGGCGCGTGGAGGGGGCGCGGCTGCGCGGGGCGCGGGGCCTGCGCTACCTGCTGCTGCAGCACAACGGCCTGGGGCCCTCGGGGCTGCCCGCCGGGGCGCTGCGCCCGCTGCGCCGCCTGCACACGCTGCACCTCTACGGCAACGGGCTGGAGCGCGTGCCACCCGCGCTGCCCGGCCGCCTGCGCGCCCTGGTGATGCCGCACAACCGCGTGTCCTCGCTGGGCGCCCGCGCGCTGGCCTCCGCGCCGCGCCTGCGCCAGCTCGACCTGGCCTACAACCGGCTGGCCAGTGCCCGCGTGCACCGCCGCGCCTTCCTCCCGCTGCGCGCCCTGCGCACCCTCGACCTGGCCGGCAACCAGCTCACCAGGGTGCCCGCGGGCCTGCCACGCGCCCTGCGCGCCCTGAGGCTCCAGAGAAACCAGCTTCGGGCCCTGGAACCCGAGCAGCTGGCCGGCCTAGGCCGGCTGCGGGAACTCCGCCTGGCTCACAACCGGCTCCGTGTGGGTGGTATCGAACCGGGCACCTGGCACGAGCTGCAGGCGCTCCAGGTCAGGGGGTTAGCTGTGTTGACCGCTCTGAAGGGCGGACCCCAGGAGGTGGTGGGGAGGCATTCCATCCCAACGCTGGCCAGGCTCCAGGCCCCATGTGCGCAGCCTGCGTTGGATAAGGCAGACCCTGGGTCCCGGCCTTAGCTGGTGCTTGCCCCCACCTCCTGGCCATCCAGTAGCACCCCACCCGTCCGAGTGTCCCCCACAAGCCTAATTCCTGAGAACTCATTCCACGGAGGGTGTTTGTGGGCACTGGGTACTGGCAAAGCAGCTGGGCATAGAGTAGAGAACCCTCCTTGACCCCAAACATCCTAGCTAGAGAAAGAAGTGATGTGCCACAACCACAAGGAGGTGGCGACAGAGCCTGCATAGTGGCGAAACCTGCGCTCCCAGCCCTTGGGAGGCCCAGGCAAGACTGAGTTTAAAGCCAGCCTGGGCTACATAGCCAGATACTGTCAAAAAGGGGGTAGGGAGCCGGGCGTGGTGGCACACGCTTTTAATCCCAGCACTCGGGAGGCAGGGGTAGGAGGATCACCGAGAGTTCGAGGCCACCCTGAGACTACATAGTTAATTCCAGGTCAGCCTGGACCAGAGTGAGACCCTACCTCGCAAAACCAAAAAAAAAAAAAAAAAAAAAAAAAAAAAAAAAAAAAAGGGGGGGGTAGGGTAACGGACGTGGTGGCGCACGCCTTTAATCCCAGCACTCAGGAGGCAGAGGTGGGAGGATCGCCAGAGTTCGAGGCCACTCTGGGACTACATAGTGAATTCCAGGTCAGCCTGGGCTAGAGCGAGACCCTACCTTGAAAAAAACACACCAAAAGAAAGCAGGAAGGAAGGAAGAGGGAGGGAGGGAGGAAAGAAGGAAGAGGGAGGAAGGAAGGAAGGAAGGAAGAGGGAGGGAGGAAGGGAGGAAGGGAGGAAGGAAGGAAGGAAGGAAGGAAGGAAGGAAGGAAGGAAGGAAAGAAGGAAGGAAGGGTGGGTCGGGGAGAGTACTGGTACAGAAGGCCACGGGGAACACCCCATCTTTGCATCTTCATGACTTCTTGAATCAGCAGCAGCCATGGCTGTTCCTCGGTGGGCAGAACAGGGCTGGCGGCCCAGGAAGACGGACTCCAGGAGTGAAGGAATACGGAGAAAACGAGGGGACGGGGCTGGGTTTGGGGTGTAAGCTCACTGGGGACAAGGGCTGCTGAGCTAGGTGCTCCAGGGCCTGGAGTCACTGCGATGCTGTCTGGGACCCAGGTGCTGGACCTGAGCTACAATGACCTGTCCTTTGTGCCCCCCGACCTGCCCGAGGCCCTGGAGGAGCTGTACCTGCAGGGCAATCGCATCAGCCACGTGGGCCCAGAGGCCTTCCTCAGCACGCCCCGCCTGCGAGCCCTCTTCCTCAGGTGAGGGACAGCGAAGGGTCTGAATGGACAGATGACCATGGTGACCCACCCCTGTCACTGCCCACATTCACCTCTCTGCACAGGGCCAACAGGCTTCACATGACGAGCATCTCGGCCGAGGCCTTCCTGGGGCTTGTGCACCTGCGTGTGGTCGACACCGCGGATAATCTGGAGCAGGTCCTGGTCCCACTGCCACCCACGGCCTCACGCCGGCCACGGACGCGGGACTCCTGAGCCCTAAGGGGCCAAGCTTCCCAGTCTCCGCCTGATCTCCCGTGGGACATGGGCTAAGGGCACAGTTCCCAGTTGGGGAACTGAGGCAGAGCAGGCCAAGGCACTGGGCCAGGGGCCACCTTTGTGCTGCTCAGGGGAGGGACTAAAGCACAGAGCATGCTGGCCTGGAAATCCCAGGTGTACACCCCACACCCCACCGCAGATGCAGCCAGACAATAAAGCCTACTGCCTTTCTCGCCTGGGACCCTGCGGTCGGGCCTCCTCCACCCCCAAGTCCAGGTGGGGAAGCTGAGACCCTGGGGTGCTAAGTCAGGCAACTTGGTCCCATGACCACTGAGTGATGGGGCTGGATTCTAAAAGTTTGACCCACACGTGGGTCATGAGACAGTGGCCTGTGTGGCCCGGCCGCATCGTGTAAACCCAGAAAGGCCCATGCCACCCTGCTGAAGACTCAGAGGGGCACCCCTTCCCAGGCACAAAGCCTGGCGCACACCCACTCCACTCCAGGGGCACTGGGGCTGGGCGGCCAACCAGACCAAGAACCTGAGAGAGGACAAGGCTGAGCCAGGGGTGGCCTTGGCTGTTTATTCTGTATGTTGGCCCTCAGGGCCCAGATGGGTCAGTGCAGCCCCTGGGGGCCAGCAGAGCTTTTGCCAGCCTCAGCGGTGTCTTTGGGGTGTGGAAGGACTGTGGGGTTAAGGCTGGGAAGGGACAGGAAATAAAGTGCTTGCAGGGGCTCCCGGGACCTGTGTCCCCACCACCCTCCCTGTCCCGGATGGGTGCCCCAGATGTGCAACCAGCCAGCCATGCTGGGGCGAGGGGCACCAGCCCAGAGGGCCCCTGCCAGGAGGAGGGCTCCAGCTGGGCTGCGGGCCTGCACGGGTGAGTCCAGAACAAACTGTCCGCTGATTGTCTGCTTGTGAGCTGGCCCTGCGGCCCTGTGGTTCTTCCTAGCACCGAGGCTGTGGGGCCCGTGGACCGGGGGCTGTCCGCCTCTGGATGGGCCTCACCTGCGGAGCCGCTGCAGCTGCAGGGGAGACTTGGGGGGTCAGGGGACCCCGCCACACCAGCGCATGCACCCCTCCTCCCCACTTCCGAGTGCTCACCTCACTTTCCACCAGGTTCCGCCGGTACAGAGCCTCCTTGGCAGCGTCCTGGGGAAATGGGTGCTCAGTGGGCGGTGCTGGGCAGCCCCACCCTGCCATCCCTGGAAGACCACTCAGCCAGACCCAGCTCACCCTGCTGCCATCGTAACCCAGGCGCCGGGCCGCCTCGGTGTAGAAGTGTAGCTGGCGTTCCAGATGGGCTGCGTACTCTTAAGGGGTTACAGTAGGAGTCGGTGGGGGGGGGCACTGCACCTCCCCATGTTCTCAGGTAACCCTACTGCTGGCACCCCCTGGACACACACACACACACGCAGTCCCAGCTTCTCCCTGGACAAACCCCTTTCCCTGGCACACATCCCTCCCACTCCTCTCCAGAACAACCCCCTCCTCTGCACATGTCCACTGCCAGCTCCTACCCCTGCGAATGCCAGCGCCCCCCTGCTCCAGCTGTGCCCTCTGCCACTGGCTGCGCTGAACGATGTCTTGGTACTGTTGTGCCACCTCCGGGGGCACGGGCCGCCGTGCCTGCCTCAGGGCCAGGATCTGCAGGACACAGAGGGAGCCATGAGCTCCCGAGACCAGCTTGGGAATCCCCAGCCCGGCCTTGCCTCCGGCAGTCCAGTGGGTGGGGCAGGCACCCACCTTCCGCTCAAGTCTCTCTTGATCAAAGGCTAGCACGCTGAGGCTGTGCAGGGGCCGCGCTGATCTAGGGGCACAGAACAGGGTGAAGGGCTGCAAAGTCTCTCCCCACCCAACCCCATTCCTTCAAGACAGTCAGGGAACCTGGGTACAGGCCAAGATGGGACGGACCCATCGCAGTATCATGGACCCACAGCCTATGGGGATGAGGCTGCAGTCAAGGATTGTTTGTGGAGGTGGTGGCCAAGCTGGGACCCCAAGGAATAAGGAGCAAGGGCAGGGGTAGGGGACCTCAGAAGGTCAGAGGTCAGCGCAAAGTACATATGACTGATATTAGGCATGATGGGGCTTGCCTGTCTCGGCATGCTGAGGCAGGAGGATTATGAGTTGGAGGCCAGCCTGTGCTTTGGGCTACACAGTGAAACCATCTCAACACATACACACACAGAAAACAGAAAAGGAAACCATGTACACTTGGCCGTCAATGGACAGAAGGGAAAGGATGAAGAAAGAGGGGCTGGTTCTATTGACAATGGTCAGATCACAAATGCCCTTAAAGATCAAGCTGAAAACGTTAAAAAGTAAATAAATAAAAAGGGGGTGGAAACATGGCTTAGCTGTTAAGGCATTTGCCTGTGAAGCCAAAGGTCCCCGGCCCCGGTTCGATTCCCCAGGACCCACGTAAGCCAGATGCACAAGGGTGCGCATGCATCTGGAATTCATTTGCAGTGGCTGAAGGCCCTGGTGTGCCCATTCTCTCCACATATGTCTCTTTCTTTTTCCCTCTCAAATAAGTACAATAAAATAACACTTTAAAAAAAAAAAAAAGAGGCAGAGGTAGGAGGATCACCGTGAGTTCGAGGCCACCCTGAGACTACATAGTGAATTCCAGGTCAGCCTGGGCTAGAGCGAGACCCTACCTTGAAAAACCAAAAATAAATAAATAAATAAATAAATTAATAAATAAATAAATGAAAGAGCCGGGCGTGGTGGCGCACACCTTTAATCCCAGCACTGGGGAGGCAGAGATAGGAGGAATGCCGTGAGTTCAAAGCCACTCTGAGAATACAGAGTGAATTCCAGGTCAGCCTGAGATAGAGTGAGACCCTACCTGGAAAAACCAAAAAATAAAAATAAAAAAAATTAAAATAAATAAATAAATAAAGAGACCAAGCTGGAGTTGAACTGAACAGAACCCTCCAGGAAAACAGGTGTCAGGAATGGCCTTGAAGCCAGACAAGGATCTGTGCAGTGTGTGCCTGACAGGAGGCCTCAGGAGAGTCGAGATGGAAAGGCAGTCGGTCACCCCATCACAGCCTGATGCAGACCTACCTGTTTCCTGGGTCCCTTGAGGGGGCTGGCAAAGGAGGTGCCTTGCCTTTGCTTCCGCTGACCTGCTTTGGAGCAGACACACCGTCCTGTGAGCGCTGGGTCCCCTTCCCAGCCCCCCTCCCGGGCACGGCCAATAGCAGGCGGCTCACGCTAGGCATGACCGCAGGCAAGGGGTCGATGACCAGCCACCGCTCGGTCGTCGTCTCCAGCTGCTGCGCCGTCAGCGGCTCTCGGATCCGGACCATCACGTCGAGCCGTCCCCCTGTGGGCCGGCGGCCATCCAGGACCTGGGTGGAGCGGAGGACATGGGGCTGGAGGCCAGCGGGGCATGGATCTGGCAGAACGGGGCCATTTCCAGCATGGGAACTGGTTTGAATGGTGAACGAGGCTGGGCGGTGGGTATGCCCAGGTCAGCAGTGGAGGACAGCGTGCGCTCACCTCCAGGATCTCGTGGACCTCACATGTGGTCTCCAGGGCATCCAGCTTCAGCTGGGCAGTGCCCAGCACCCGGTCTGTCTTGAATAGCCCCCTGTGTGGGGGAGCACATGGCAGTCGGTCCAGGCTGCTCCCTTCCCCAGAGCCCACTCGGTGCCCGTGGAGCCGGCTCACCCCTTGTGGACCACTTCGAACTTGATGCCTTTGGTCTGGATGGCCCTTCGGAAGCCTCGGTGGGTGCGGTTGATGCAGAGTTTGAACTGCTCCTTGAACTCTACGGGGCAAGAGGGAGGCGAGGGCGTGGCCCTGGTGCTGCGGTTTTTGACAGCTCTGGGCTGGAGCCCAGGACCTTGTGTGCTAGGCTCCACCGCTCGGATGCACCCTTGCCCCAGACCTGGGGCTATTGGGGTTATTATTTCTGATGCCCGCGGTGGGTGAGGTGAGGTGAGGTGAGGCAGGGCATGAAGGCCTCCACTCACCAGGGGAGTCTGTGTTCTTTATCACGCTTGTCTTGTCTTTCTGAGCTTCCTCCTGGGTGGGAGAAGAGGCAGGAGCAATCAGGGCCCAGGCCTCACTTCGGGCTTCCCACCTGCCTTGCCTCCTGGCCCCGGGGCTCTCTTGCAACCCTGCTGGCTTCCCACCTACCACGTTGGGATAAGGGAAGTCGAAGCGGACAAAGACATCCAGGTCACCGGGGGACAGCCCTGCGGGCACACGAGGGTCAGAGCTGGGCAGAGGATGGACCCCTTCTGCCCCCCCAAGAACCACCCCCTCACCTGCAGGTGTGGGTAGGTTGATGCCCTTCACAATAAACAGGACCATGTCATTGCTGCTCAGGTCAGGAAAGATCCTTCCAGCGGGCGGGAGACAGACAGGAACCTCAGCCCCCGCCTGTGGACCCTTGGTGGGGTGGGAGACCCCCCTCCAGTGGACTCTGGGGCATTTCCACTTCTAGGCTCGGGGTGTAGAATCAGAGGAAGGTTTTTTTTTTTTTTTTTTTTTTTTTCAGGGAGGGTCTCACTCTGGCTCAGGCTGACCTGGAATTCACTATGTAGTCTCGGGGAGGCCGCGAACTCATGGTGATCCTCCTGCCTCTGCCTCCCGAGTGCTGGGATTAAAGGCGTGTGGCTGAAGTGGTGTTTTTTTTGTGTGTGTGTGTGGGAGAACATGTTCCATGGTGCCCGTGTGGAGATCCGAGACCCTGGCATGTTGGTCCGCGCCTTCTACCTTGGCTGAGACTGACACCAGAGCAGACTGGCTGGCACCAGCTTCAGGATTCTCCTGGCTCCACCTCCCATTGCCATGGGCATGTTGGGGTTACAGATGTGTGTGTGCCACTTTGTGTTGGGCTTTATGTGGGTTCTGGGGGTGGGAGCTATGGCCACTCAGGCTTGTGCAGTGAGTGCTTCTGCCCTCTGAGTCATCGCCTGGGTCCCCAAACTGGAGTTCTCTGCATCTCCCCATTGCCTGACTTTTGGGTTCTCTGCTCAGTGTGCACGTATTTGCGTGTGCATGTGTGTGCGTGCGTGTGTATATGAGCATGCCAAGGCCTCTTGTTACGGCAAGTGGAATGCCAGGCTTGGTGGTGCTTTTTGCGTCTGGCTTTATGTGCGGCTTGGGAACTGAACGCGGGCTGACGGGCTTTGTAGGCAATGCCTTTACCTGCTGAGCCATCTCTCCAGCCTACAAGTGTGCCCGTGTTTATTCGGTACCTACTGTGGGCTAGACGAGGCCTTGCTGTTGTGCGACCTTCCCTTTCTTCAGCACCTACTATGTGCTACTACGAATAGCTTAGGTGCTGTGAGGTCATCCTTAACATTTCTCGAGCTTGGGTGCTGGCCGGTGCCCGAGCTGTTGGGCCTTCACTGTGACAGCACTTCGCCAATAACCTACCATGCACTTGGCAGTGCCTTCACTATTTGGGGAAATTCCCTTCTTGCTCTCTCTCTTTTTTTTTTTTTTTGTTTTTCAAGGCAGGGTTGCCCTCCAGCCCAGGATCATCTGAAATTCACTCTGTAGTCTCAGGGTGGCCTTGAACTCACAGTGATCCTCCTAAGGGCTGGAATTAAAGGCGTGCGCCCCCACGCCCGGCTAACACTCCCTTCTCTTAATTCTTGGCATCCTGTGAGGCAACAGCCGAGGTCCTAGCTGAGGGAGACCTTCCATTCACTTCCGGTTGTTTGCAGCACCGACCCCATGCCAGTCAGGGCTTTAGCGACTGTGGTGCCCCTGCCCGCCCCAGGGCCTCTGCAGGACTAGGTTTCACTATTCACCCACACTCTGGCCCAGATACAAGGCCTGCAGGAGTTGGGGGGGTCGCAGGGCCCTCCCCGGGGGCACCACCACCACAAGGTGTCAGGCCCTACTTGATGATGCTGACGGTCCTCTGCTCAAAGCGGGCGGTGGGGGTGGACAGGCCTCGGGCGAAGGCTTGCTTTAGGATGCCCATGCTCCGTTTACAGTCCTCTGCCAGCCTCTCGAACCTGCGGGAAGGGCCCGGTTAGATTCCTGGTGCAGCCTGAGCCGCGCGCAAGGACACATGGGGGTGAAGCACTTACTTGCTGGTTTCGGCAATGTTGCCCAGCTGGGTGAACTGGGCTGAGTGGCTCAGACACATCTGCAAGGGAAGGTGTGAGGGTGGGTGGACGGCTAGGAGCTTGGGGTGCCGGCCAGTTGGGGAGGCCTCACCTCATGCTGCTGCCTCAGGAGCTTGGTGAGTTCGCCGTAGCGCCGGGCGGCTTCCTGAGACAGACCTGGCCCCGGCCGCTGCACGAGCGCGAAGTCTTCCTTGTTGACCGGGGCAGGTGGCACCTGCATGGATGAGACTGCTGGGTAGGGCTGCAAGTGGCCTACCTGGGGCTCAGTGTCCCCTTTCCTACCCACTGCTGCCCCCTCCAGGTCCTCGCTGACATAACGAGACCCTCTTTCAGCATGAGCCTCTGTCTACTGACCCCTAACATACGAGGGCTCTGCGCAGTGGCAGTGGGGTGGTGGTGACACGTGCCTGCAATCCCAGCACTTGGGAGCCTGAGGCAGGAGGAACAGGAGTTCGAGGGAAGCTGAGGCTACCTAGTAAGTTCAAGGCTAGCCTGTACTAAAGAGTGAGGCTGGGGCTGGAGAGATGGCTTAGCGGTTAAGGCACTTAGCTACAAAGCCAAAAGACTTCAGTTCAATTCCCCAGGACCCACGTAAGCCAGATGCACATGGCGCATGAGTCTGGAGTTCGTTTGCAGTGGCTGGAGGCCCTGGCGTGCCCATTCTCCCTCTCTATCTCTCTCTCACAAATAAATAAATAAAATATTTTTTAAAAAAAGAGTGAGGCGAGCCGGGCGTGGTGGCACACGCCTTTAATCCCAGCACTCGGGAGGAGGCAGAGGGAGGAGGATCACTGAGAGTTCGAGGCCACCCTGAGACGACATAGTGAATTCCAGGTCAGCCTGGACCAGAGTGAGACCCTACCTCGCAAAACCAAAAAGAACCAAACAAACAAACAAAAAGAGTGAGGCTGTAACTCAGAAACCAAAACCAAAAACGACTCTAGAATGACAAGAGGGAGGGAGGCAAGTCGGTATGGGGGTGGGGGGAGAGCAGGTCACACAGAGAACGGCGTGTGCAAAGGGCTCGAGGCTGGAGTGGCTGCGGGGTGAGGGCTGAGGCAGGACCGTGCAGGCAACAGCAGACCTGTCTCTTGGGGTCTCAACTAGAACGGGCACCCCATGAGGGGAATGGCACTTGTCACTTTTGCTCACAGTTAGGTCCTGGCACCCAGCACAGGTCCCAGAAGGTGTTCATACAATTGTTTTTTTTTTTTTTTTTTTTTTTGGTTTTTCGAGGTAGGGTCTCACTCTAGTCCAGGCTGTCCTGGAATTACATTTTTTTTTTTTTTTTTTTTTTTTTTTTCGAGGTAGGGTCTCACTCTAGTCCAGGCTGTCCTGGAATTCACTATGTAGTCTCAGGCTGGCCTTGAACTCACAGCGATCCTCCTAAGTCAGCCTCTTGAGTGCTGGGAATAAAGGCGTGCGCCACCCAAATTGACCCTGAAAACTCTGTACAGCTAAGGGTGGCTCTGACCTTCCCGTCCTCCTGCCTCCACCTTCCGAGTGCTGGGATTAGACAAGTGTCACCATATCCAGTGTATATGGTACTGGAACCCAGGGCTTTGTGCACGTGGGGCAGGCATTGTACCATGAGCCGCATCCTCAGCCCCCTGGCTTGTCCTGTCATGGAGACTTAGCCCGCTCCACAGGCAGCCCGCACAGGTCAGGAAGACCCACCTTGGCAATGTCCACAGGCAGCCCATTGCGGGAGGCCTCCAACATGGGCTCCAGCCCCTTGGCCTGGCGCAGGTGCATCTTGGCCCCTTCCACGTCATTCTTCTGCTTGGCGCGCAGTGCAGCCTGCAGAAGCTGCTTCTTGCGGCCCTCCAGGAAGGCCAGCTGCTGCTGGGCTATGGGCAGAGGACCTCAGCGAGGCTGCCTGACCATTAAGGCCACGCAAGCTGACTGCCAAGGCAGGGGTAGACACTTACCCCTGGTGGATGTACCCCTGGGTGCTGTCTTGCCTGCTGGGGCAGATCCTGCTGGGGGTGCCCTGGAGGCTGGGGCCTTTGGCTGGGTCGTGGGGGCTGCAGGGCTGTTTTGCTGCAGAGGACAGAGAAAAGTCAGGGCATGCCCAGTGCCCTAGACGAGCCACTCCCAGGGGTCAGGGCCCAACGCTAACAAGAACATATGTCAGGGCTGGAGTGATGGCTGAGTGGTTAAAGCACTTGCCTGCAAAGCCAAAGGATCCAGGTTCGACTCCCCAGGACCCACGTAAGCCAGATGTACAAAGGGGCACACCCATGTGGAGTTCATTTGCAATGGCTAGAAGCCCTGGTGCACCCATTCTCTCTCCCTCTCTCTCTCTCTCAAATAAATAAATAAATAAAAATAAAAATATTAAAAAAAAAAAACATATGTCAGTCTGTGTCCTCAGCAATACGGTTTTGTTTGTTTTTGGTTTTCAAGGTAGGGTCTCGCTCTAGCCCAGGCTGACCTGGAATTCACTCTGTAGTCTCAGGGTGGCCTCGAACTCATGGTGATCCTCCTACCTTTGCCTCCTGAGTGCTGGGATTAAAGGCGTGCGCCACCATGCCCGGCTTAAGGTTTTTTGTTTTTTTTTTAATAGGGTCTCATGTGTCACAGACTGGCCCCAACAACCTTAAACTCCTGATCCTCTTGCCTCAGCCTCCCCAGGGCTAGGAGGAGAGGCATGTGCCACCACGTCTGGCATGTCATTGGTACTGGACATTCCCATGGTCCTGCTCTAACTGTAACGACCCTGGCGGTGGGAACTATGATCCCCATTGTACAGACGCAGGGACTGCGTTTGCCCACGGTGCCGGGGCCAGGACGACTGGCTGTTGGCTGTTTTTCACAAACGTGTGACTCTCACTTGCGGCCAATGCCCTACCTCAGACCCAGCCTCAGCCCCTCGAACCTTCTTGGGCACCTCATCTTCTTCATCCTCTGGCCCTTCATCCTGGTTGGCCAACTTCATGGCAGTTTCCAGGACTCCCACTAGGCTTTGCTGGGCCGGCTCGGAGGCCTCCAGGCCCTGGATAGGGGGGAAGCCTGGCGGGAAGGCAGGTCAGGACAGGTCAGGAGGGAGTGCCTTCCTGCCCTTAGCTCCTCTGCCATCTAAGGAGTCTGAGGCCTTTGCCTTTCTGAGACAGGGCCCAGGCTACAGCACAGGTTGGTGTTGAACTTGTGAACCTCCGGCCTCAGCCTCCTGAATGCTGGGACGACAGGTGTGCATCACTACACCTAGCTTGGTTTGGTTTTGTTTTTCACTTTTCCAGGTAGGGTCTCACTCTAGCCCAGGCTGACCTGGAATTCACTACGTAATCTTGGGGTGGCCTCGAGATCACGGTGATCTTCCTACCTCTGCTGGGATTAAAGGCGTGTGCCACCACTCCCGGCTGAACTTGTCTCGTTTTGTGCAGTGTTAGAGATGGAACCTGGGGCCTTGAGCAGGTTCCACTGACTCCTGCCCTCCTGTCTCTCTGAGCAGGGTGCGGCTGTGCCACTGTCCACAGACCCTTCTGCCCCTTCGGCTGCTCTTGGCAGACCACAGGTCTTGGCCAGGCTCCAAGAAACTACGTGAGGAGGTGGGCCTGGACCACCGCTCCCATGCTGTGGCGCTCTGACCTCCTGGAGGTTCCTACCCGCTGGGGGCTGGTAAGGGGGTGAAGGAGGTTCTGGAAAACCCAAGCCTGAGAACTGAGGTGTGAGTAGAACAAAGCAGAAAGTGGGGGGCTCGGGGGCGGGTGGAAGAACAAGCTCCCTACAACCACCCCGATTTTGAGTGCTTGCCAGGGTCCCTGGTGTAAACACTTCTGGCACGGTGAAGAAGTGTGCAAAACTCCCAAGGGAGCAGCCGCAGGCCACCAGGAACAGCACGAGCACAGGCTCAGGGGCGGAGGTGGGGATGGGGCAGGGCCTGTTTGGGTGTGGGGCCTTCCTGGCATGGAGGAGGTGAAGCAGGGGTGGAGCCTACTCAGGGAGAGACCAACTTGGGGTGGCGCCTAGCTGGCATGGAGCCTCGTGGGGCATGGCCTACCTGGAGGCACCGGCAACTCAGCAACATCCACAGTCCGGCCGGCCTTGTGCGCTCGGATGGCATCTTGGTATTGCTGAGGGTATGCAAGTGTTAGGGGGGCGCAGGAAGGGCATTCAGGGCCCCCCTCGTGCCCCCCAGCACCTTGACGATACGCTCGTGCATCCGCGCCTTCCGCGAGTCGCCCCTGGCCTTGGCCTGGGCTGCGGCCGTGTGGTACCGCTCCATCCTCTGCTCCAGGGCCTCCAGGAGAGCACGAGGGGCCGGCGGGACCTCTGGGCCAGGAGAGATGGGCGGTTTAAAGGTCAGGGCAGTCGCTGGCCCGGCCTGCCAGCCCCAGAGGGTTCCAGCAGCCTTACCTGGTGTGGTGGGTGCCGTGGTGGGAGCGGGAGGCTGGGGTGCAGCAGATAAGGGTTCTGGGGGCAGCTGGTCTGGGGACAGAGCGGTCCAGTGAGGGACTTGCTTGTGGCCTTGGGCCTGACCAGTGGGGATGGCAGCATCAGGGAGAACTTAAGAGGAGCAGGAGGGAGGACATGCGACAGCCCCTCACCTAGTCGAGGGGGCAGCCGGGACAGGTCCACTGGTTCCCCTCTGCTCAGGGCCTCCAGCACCGCATCGAAGCTCTGTGAGAAGGAAAGGAGGGAATAGGAGGGAAAGCTGCAAGACGGGGGGTGGGGAGGACCCCCGCAAAGATCCCCATTCTGATGATGACAGAGGCTTTGCTCCCTCCCTTGAGCCACCATGTTCCATCTGGACACTACACCACTGTACAGAGGAGGTAAACTGAGGCACAGCAGGGGAGTGAGCAAGCTGGGATTCAAGTTCAGGGCGTCCTGACTCAGGGCCGGAAGGATGCACTGCGCCGCCTGCCTCTGGACACACCTTGGCCACGCGGAAGTAGCTGGTGGCGGCCGCAGTGTCCCCTTGCTGCTTGGCGTGCAGGGCGGCAAGTTTGTATTCCCGCTGGTGGTTCTGCAGCTGGGCCAGAGGGCCTGGAAAGGAAAACAGGCGGAAGACTACGGAAGCTTCCGGGGCTAGGCCCAGCTCACCCCACAAAGATAGCTCCAGGCCCATGTTACAGATGGGAGATTGAGGTCCCGTGAGGGCATGCTGCCTGCCCGAAGACTTAACCCCAGGCCTGGAGGCGCTAGGACCACTGCAGTTTTATCCCCAGGGGAATTCTGGAAGACTTTGCACATGCGCCTTTTGGTTTTGTTTTTCAAGATATGGGCCTCACTCAAGCCCAGGCTGACCTGGAATTCACTATGGAGTCCCAGGCTGGCCTCCAACTCAACAGCCATCTTCCTACCTCAGCCCCCCTGGGTGCTGGGATTAAAGACGTGCGCCGCCATGCCCGGCTGATAAGACACTCTTTTTTTTTTATTTCCTCTTCTTGTCTTGAGTCCAGGTCTCACTATGCTAGCCAAGCAGACATAGAGCTCACTCTATAGCCCAGGCTGGCCTTGAACACACAACAATGTTCCTACCTCAGCCTCCAAAGTACAGGGATTACAGATGCTGGCACCACATCTGGTGGAGATATTTTCTCCCTGTGAAGGGACCCAGGGCCTCCCACACGCTGGGCAACTGGCAGTGAACCTGCATGGAGCCGCCTCTGTGGAATGCCAGGCTTGGTGGCAAACTGAACGCAGGCCTTTGTAGGCAATGCCTTTACCTGCTGAGCCATCTCTCCAGCCTACAAGTGTGCCCGTGTTTACCTAGGTTGTGGGCTAGATCGAGGCCTTTGCTGTTGTGCGACCTTCCCTTTCTTCAGCACCTACTATGTGCTACTACAAAATAGCAGGTGCTGTGAGGTCATCCTCATTTCTCGAGCTTGGGTGCTGGTGCCGAGCTGTTGGGCCTCACTGTGACAGCACTTGCACCATGCACTCAGGGGGAAATTCCTTCTTGCTCTGAACTTTTTGTCAAGGCAGGGTTGCCCTCCAGCCCAGGATCATCTGAAATTCACTCTGTAGTCTCAGGGTGGCCTTGAACTCACAGTGATCCTCCTAAGGGCTGGAATTAAAGACCCGGCCAACACTCCTTCTCTTAATTCTTGGCATCCTGTGAGGCAACAGCCGAGGTCCTAGCTGAGGGAGACCTTCCATTCACTTCGGTTGTTTGCAGCACCGACCCCATGCCAGTCAGGGCTTTAGCACTCCTGGGGCCTCTGCAGGCTAGGTTTCACTATTCACCCACACTCTGGCCCAGATACAAGGCCTGCAGGAGTTGGGGGCCGCAGGGCCCTCCCAGGCACCACCACCACAAGGTGTCAGGCCCTACTTGATGATGCTGACGGTCCTCTGCTCAGTGGGGGTGGACAGGCCTTTCCGGCCTTGAGGATGCCCATGCTCCTGCCAGCCTCTCGAACCTGCGGGAAGGGCAGATTCCTGGTGCAGCCTGAGCCGCGCCGCTGGACACATGGGGGTGAAGCACTTACTTGCTGGTTTCTGGCAATGTTGCCCAGCTGGGTGAACTGGGCTGAGTGGCTCAGACACATCTGCAAGGGAAGGTGTGAGGTGGGTGGGCGGCTAGGAGACCCGGCCAGTTGGGGAGGCCTCACCTCATGCTGCTGCCTCAGGAGCTGGTGAGTTCGAGACGTGGGGACAGACCTGGCCCCGGCCGCTGCAGAGGGCTTCCTTGTTGACGGGGGCAGGTGGCACCTGGGGATGAGACTGCTGGGTAGGGCTGCAAGTGGCCTACCTGGGGCTCAGTGTCCCCTTTCCTACCCACTGCTGCCCCCTCCAGGTCCTCGCTGACATAACGAGACCCTCTTTCAGCATGAGCCTCTGTCTACTGACCCCTAACATACGAGGGCTCTGCGCGGTGGCAGTGGGGTGGTGGTGACACGTGCCTGCAATCCCAGCACTTGGGAGCCTGAGGCAGGAGGAACAGGAGTTCGAGGGAAGCTGAGGCTACCTAGTAAGTTCAAGGCTAGCCTGTACTAAAGAGTGAGGCTGGGGCTGGAGAGATGGCTTAGCGGTTAAGGCACTTAGCTACAAAGCCAAAAGACTTCAGTTCAATTCCCAGGACCCACGTGCCAGATGCACATGGCGCATGAGTCTGGAGTTCGTTTGCAGTGGCTGGAGGCCCTGGCGTGCCCATTCTCCCTCTCTATCTCTCTCTCACAAATAAATAAATAAAATATTTTTAAAAAAGAGTGAGGCGAGCCGGGGCGTGGTGGCACACGCCTTTAATCCCAGCACTCGGGAGGAGGCAGAGGGAGGAGGATCACTGAGAGTTCGAGGCCACCCTGAGACGACATAGTGAATTCCAGGTCAGCCTGGACCAGAGTGAGACCCTACCTCGCAAAACCAAAAAGAACCAAACAAACAAACAAAAAGAGTGAGGCTGTAACTCAGAAACCAAAACCAAAAACGACTCTAGAATGACAAGAGGGAGGGAGGCAAGTCGGTATGGGGGTGGGGGGAGAGCAGGTCACACAGAGAACGGCGTGTGCAAAGGGCTCGAGGCTGGAGTGGCTGCGGGGGGTGAGGGCTGAGGCAGGACCGTGCAGGCAACAGCAGACCTGTCTCTTGGGGTCTCAACTAGAACGGGCACCCCATGAGGGGAATGGCACTTGTCACTTTTGCTCACAGTTAGGTCCTGGCACCCAGCACAGGTCCCAGAAGGTGTTCATACAATTGTTTTTTTTTTTTTTTTTTTTTTTTTGGTTTTTCGAGGTGAGGTCTCACTCTAGTCCAGGCTGTCCTGGAATTACATTTTTTTTTTTTTTTTTTTTTTTTTTTTTGGTTTTTCGGTAGGGTCTCACTCTAGTCCAGGCTGTCCTGGAATTCACTATGTAGTCTCAGGCTGGCCTTGAACTCACAGCGATCCTCCTAAGTCAGCCTCTTGAGTGCTGGGAATAAAGGCGTGCGCCACCCAAATTGACCCTGAAAACTCTGTACAGCTAAGGGTGGCTCTGACCTTCCCGTCCTCCTGCCTCCACCTTCCGAGTGCTGGGATTAGACAAGTGTCACCATATCCAGTGTATATGGTACTGGAACCCAGGGCTTTGTGCACGTGGGGCAGGCATTGTACCATGAGCCGCATCCTCAGCCCCCTGGCTTGTCCTGTCATGGAGACTTAGCCCGCTACGCTGCGGATCACAGGCAGCCCGCACAGGTCAGGAAGACCCACCTTGGCAATGTCCACAGGCAGCCCATTGCGGGAGGCCTCCAACATGGGCTCCAGCCCCTTGGCCTGGCGCAGGTGCATCTTGGCCCCTTCCACGTCATTCTTCTGCTTGGCGCGCAGTGCAGCCTGCAGAAGCTGCTTCTTGCGGCCCTCCAGGAAGGCCAGCTGCTGCTGGGCTATGGGCAGAGGACCTCAGCGAGGCTGCCTGACCATTAAGGCCACGCAAGCTGACTGCCAAGGCAGGGGTAGACACTTACCCCTGGTGGATGTACCCCTGGGTGCTGTCTTGCCTGCTGGGGCAGATCCTGCTGGGGGTGCCCTGGAGGCTGGGGCCTTTGGCTGGGTCGTGGGGGCTGCAGGGCTGTTTTGCTGCAGAGGACAGAGAAAAGTCAGGGCATGCCCAGTGCCCTAGGACGAGCCACTCCCAGGGTCAGGGCCCAACGCTAACAAGAACATATGTCAGGGCTGGAGTGATGGCTGAGTGGTTAAAGCACTTGCCTGCAAAGCCAAAGGATCCAGGTTCGACTCCCAGGACCCACGTAAAGCCAGATGTACAAAGGGGCACACCCATGTGGAGTTCATTTGCAATGGCTAGAAGCCCTGGCGCACCCATTCTCTCTCCCTCTCTCTCTCTCTCAAATAAATAAATAAATAAAAATAAAAATATTAAAAAAAAAAAAACATATGTCAGTCTGTGTCCTCAGCAATACGGTTTTGTTTGTTTTTGGTTTTCAAGGTAGGGTCTCGCTCTAGCCCAGGCTGACCTGGAATTCACTCTGTAGTCTCAGGGTGGCCTCGAACTCATGGTGATCCTCCTACCTTTGCCTCCTGAGTGCTGGGATTAAAGGCGTGCGCCACCATGCCCGGCTTAAGGTTTTTTGTTTTTTTTTTAATAGGGTCTCATGTGTCACAGACTGGCCCCAACAACCTTAAACTCCTGATCCTCTTGCCTCAGCCTCCCCAGGGCTAGGAGGAGAGGCATGTGCCACCACGTCTGGCACGTCATTGGCACTGGACATTCCCATGGTCCTGCTCTAACTGTACCGACCCTGGCGGTGGGAACTATGATCCCCATTGTACAGACGCAGGGACTGCGTTTGCCCACGTGCCGGGCCAGGACGACTGGCTGTTGGCTGTTTTTCACAAACGTGTGACTCTCACTTGCGGCCAATGCCCTACCTCAGACCCAGCCTTAGCCCCTCGAACCTTCTTGGGCACCTCATCTTCTTCATCCTCTGGCCCTTCATCCTGGTTGGCCAACTTCATGGCAGTTTCCAGGACTCCCACCAGGCTTTGCTGGGCCGGCTCGGAGGCCTCCAGGCCCTGGATAGGGGGGAAGCCTGGCGGGAAGGCAGGTCAGGACAGGTCAGGAGGGTGCCTTCCTGCCCTTAGCTCCTCTGCCATCTAAGGTCTGAGGCCTTTGCCTTTCTGAGACAGGGCCCAGGCTACAGCACAGGTTGGTGTTGAACTTGTGAACCTCCGGCCTCAGCCTCCTGAATGCTGGGACGACAGGTGTGCATCACTACACCTAGCTTGGTTTGGTTTTGTTTTTCACTTTTCCAGGTAGGGTCTCACTCTAGCCCAGGCTGACCTGGAATTCACTACGTAATCTTGGGGTGGCCTCGAGATCACGGTGATCTTCCTACCTCTGCTGGGATTAAAGGCGTGCGCCACCACTCCCGGCTGAACTTGTCTCGTTTTGTGCAGTGTTAGAGATGGAACCTGGGGCCTTGAGCAGGTTCCACTGACTCCTGCCCTCCTGTCTCTCTGAGCAGGGTGCGGCTGTGCCACTGTCCACAGACCCTTCTGCCCCTTCGGCTGCTCTTGGCAGACCACAGGTCTTGGCCAGGCTCCAAGAAACTACGTGAGGAGGTGGGCCTGGACCACCGCTCCCATGCTGTGGCGCTCTGACCTCCTGGAGGTTCCTACCCGCTGGGGGCTGGTAAGGGGGTGAAGGAGGTTCTGGAAAACCCAAGCCTGAGAACTGAGGTGTGAGTAGAACAAAGCAGAAAGTGGGGGGCTCGGGGGCGGGTGGAAGAACAAGCTCCCTACAACCACCCCGATTTTGAGTGCTTGCCAGGGTCCCTGGTGTAAACACTTCTGGCACGGTGAAGAAGTGTGCAAAACTCCCAAGGGAGCAGCCGCAGGCCACCAGGAACAGCACGAGCACAGGCTCAGGGGCGGAGGTGGGGATGGGGCAGGGCCTGTTTGGGTGTGGGGCCTTCCTGGCATGGAGGAGGTGAAGCAGGGGTGGAGCCTACTCAGGGAGAGACCAACTTGGGGTGGCGCCTAGCTGGCATGGAGCCTCGTGGGGCATGGCCTACCTGGAGGCACCGGCAACTCAGCAACATCCACAGTCCGGCCGGCCTTGTGCGCTCGGATGGCATCTTGGTATTGCTGAGGGCACACACCAGGGCCCCTCGTGCCCCCAGCACCTTGACGATGCTCGTGCATCCGCGCCTTCCCGAGTCGCCCTGGCCTTGGCCTGGGCTGCGGCCGTGTGGTACCGCTCCATCCTCTGCTCCAGGGCCTCCAGGAGAGCACGAGGGGCCGGCGGGACCTCTGGGCCAGGAGAGATGGGCGGTTTAAAGGTCAGGGCAGTCGCTGGCCCGGCCTGCCAGCCCCAGAGGGTTCCAGCAGCCTTACCTGGTGTGGTGGGTGCCGTGGTGGGAGCGGGAGGCTGGGGTGCAGCAGATAAGGGTTCTGGGGGCAGCTGGTCTGGGGACAGAGCGGTCCAGTGAGGGGCTTGCTTGTGGCCTTGGGCCTGACCAGTGGGGATGGCAGCATCAGGGAGAACTTAAGAGGAGCAGGAGGGAGGACATGCGACAGCCCCTCACCTAGTCGAGGGGGCAGCCGGGACAGGTCCACTGGTTCCCCTCTGCTCAGGGCCTCCAGCACCGGCCGCAAGCTCTGTGAGAAGGAAAGGAGGGGGAATAGGAGGGAAAGCTGCAAGGCGGGGGGGAACCCCCGCAAAGATCCCCATTCTGACGATGACAGAGGCTTTGCTCCCTCCCTTGAGCCACCATGTTCCATCTGGACACTACACCACTGTACAGGAGGTAAACTGAGGCACAGCAGGGGAGTGAGCAAGCTGGGATTCAAGTTCAGGGCGTCCTGACTCAGGGCCGGAAGGATGCACTGCGCCGCCTGCCTCTGGACACACCTTGGCCACGCGGAAGTAGCTGGTGGCGGCCGCAGTGTCCCCTTGCTGCTTGGCGTGCAGGGCGGCAAGTTTGTATTCCCGCTGGTGGTTCTGCAGCTGGGCCAGAGGGCCTGGAAAGGAAAACAGGTGGAACACTAGGGAAGCTTCCGGGGCTAGGCCCAGCTCACCCCACAAAGATAGCTCCAGGCCCATGTTACAGATGGGAGATTGAGGTCCTGTGAGGGCATGCTGCCTGCCCGAAGACTTAACCCCAGGCCTGGAGGCGCTAGGACCACTGCAGTTTTATCCCCAGGGGAATTCTGGAAGACTTTGCACATGCACCTTTTGGTTTTGTTTTTTCAAGATATGGGCCTCACTCAAGCCCAGGCTGACCTGGAATTCACTATGGAGTCCCAGGCTGGCCTCCAA
Source organism: Orientallactaga sibirica (assembly GCA_036365145.1). NCBI lineage: Eukaryota > Metazoa > Chordata > Mammalia > Rodentia > Dipodidae > Orientallactaga > Orientallactaga sibirica. The sequence continues at coordinate 1,963,074 of JAEOAD010002037.1, read as the reverse complement.
CTCAACAGCCATCTTCCTACCTCAGCCCCCCTGGGTGCTGGGATTAAAGACGTGCGCTGCCATGCCCGGCTGATAAGACACTCTTGTTTTTATTTCCTCTTCTTGTCTTGAGTCCAGGTCTCACTATGCTAGCCAAGCAGACATGGAGCTCACTCTATAGCCCAGGCTGGCCTTGAACACACAACAATGTTCCTACCTTAGCCTCCAAAGTACAGGGATTACAGATGCTGGCACCACATCTGGTGGAGATATTTTTCTCCCTGTGAAGGGACCCAGGGCCTCCCACACGCTGGGCAACTGCACTATTGCTGAGCCCTGGCTGGCCCAACACCAGTCTTGAAATCCAATGTTTTTTTTTTTTTTTTTTGTTTGGTTTTTCGAGTTAGGGTCTCACTCTAGCTCAGGCTGACCTGGAATTCACTATGTAGTCTCAGGGTGGCCTTGAACTCACGGCAATCCTCCTACCTCTGCCTCCCGAGTGCTGGGATTAAAGGCATGCGCTACCATGCCCGGCCAATGTATTTTTTGTTTTTGGAGAGAGACACAGAGAGAGACAGAGGGAGAGGGAGACAGATAGAGATGGGCACGCCAGCACCCTCTCAGCTGCTGCGAACGAAATCCAGTTGCGTCCGCCCCCTTGTGGTCAAGTGTGGCATTGCGCCCTTGCGTCACTTTGCATCTGGCTAAATGTGGGACCTGGAGATTGGAACCGGCATTCTTAGGCTTAGGAGGCAGGCGCCTTAACTGCTAAGCCATCTCTCCAGCCCAGAAATCCAATGTATTTTAACTATCAGAGAAATCGAAAACTCACCACCATTTGCTTATTTGCTTAAATCAAGGTAAAATACAAAACATAAATCTTGCTGCCTTACCACTGGTTTTCTTTCTAAAAATTATAAAGAGCCAGGCGTGGTGGCGCACGCCTTTAATCCCAGCACTCAGGAGGCAGAGGTAGGAGGATCATCTTAATTCCAGGTCAGCCTGGACCTTGCAAAAACCAAAAAAAAAAAAAAAAAAAATATATATATATATATATATATATTATGAAAGTTTTTTGGGCTGGAGAGATGGCTTAGGGGTTAAGGCGCCTGCCTCCTAAGCCTAAGAACGCTGGTTCCAATCTCCAGCGGTTCCAATCTCCAGGTCCCACGTTTAGCCAGATGCAAAGTGACACAAGGGCGCAATGCCGCACTTGACCACAAGGGGGCGCACACGTCTGGATTTCGTTCACAGCAGCTGAGACACTGCTGGTGCGCCCATCTCTATCTGTCTTCCTCTCTCTCTCTCTCTGTCTCTCTCCAAAAAAAAAGAAAAAAAAGTTTTTTGCTTATCTATTTGCAGAGAGAGAGAGGAGAGAAACAGAGACAATAGGCATGCCAGGGCCTCCAGCCACCGCAAACAAATGCTAGATATATGTGCCACTTTGTGCATCTGGCTTTATGTGGGTACTGGGGAATTGAACCCAGGTTGGTAAGCTTTGCAGGCAAACATCTTAATTGCTAAGCCTTCTCTCCAGCCCTTTACTTTTTTTTTTTTTTTAAAGAACATTTTATTTATTTGCTGGGCATGGTGGCGCACACCTTTAATCCCAGCACTCGTGAGGCAGAGGTAGGAGGATCACCAGGAGTTCAAGGCCAGCCTGCGACTACATAGTGAATTCCAGGTCAGCCTGGGCTAGAGTGAGACCCTACCTCGGTAAACCAAAAAAAAAAAAAAAAAAAAACATTTTATTTATTTGAGAGAGAGGCGGAGGCAAACAGAGAGAGAATAGGTACACCAGGGCCTCTAGCCACTGCAAACAAACTCCACATGTGTGCTGCCTTGTGCATTTATGCCTTTGTGCATAAATGGTTTTACGTGGTACTGGGGAATTGAACCTGCATCCTTTAACTTTGCAGGTAAGTAGGTGCCTTAACCACTAAGCCATCTCTCCAGACCTTCTTTTCTCTTTTTGTGCCGTCTCACCACGTAGTCCAGGCTGCCTCAGTCTACTGAGTGCCGCTATGCCTGGCTCATCTTCTTCACTTTCCAGTGTAGGTTTCTGGGGCAGTATGAACATTTACGTGGTGCCACTATCCCTGCCACCACCTCTAAATCTTCCTGAACTGCAACTCTGTCCCACTCAACGCTCACCCCAGCCGTCCCTGCTGAGATCTCCTTCCTGTCTCTGCAGGCTGACAACTCAACTCTGAGAGCTCCTGGAAGGGAATGACAGCTGCTATGTCCTCTGACTGGCTGTTTCCCTCTGTGTTCGGCTCACTTGGAGCATGTTCTAAAATCCCCTTCCTCTTCTGGCCGAATGGTCCATGTCTACGTGGCCTGCATCGTATGGCACATGAGGAATCCACGTGCTTTCTGCAACACCCGTCCCCTGCCTACCTGGCGACAGCTGGGGCTTGGTGCAGGCTGGGGCAGTGGCAGGAGGGGCGTCTGGGGTGATCCTGGGCTCTGGGGCTGGTAGGTTCACAAGGGATGGCTGAGCAGGTGCAGGGGTGTGGCTCGGGGTGGCTTCTGGACCCTTGCCCACGGTCACAGGTGGGGGGATATCCCCTTCATCGATAGCATCGCCCTTCCGGACGGAGGCCAGCAGGTTTTCCAGCGTCTAGGACGGGACGCAAGCGTGGGTTGGGGAGCACCTGGGAGCTGGGTGCTCTTGGGGGAGAGCTCAGTGCTGGGTCTTGGCCCCCTGCCCTGGCCCAGCTCACCTTGAGGCCCCTGTCATAGCGCCGCATCTTGGCACTGCCCCCAGCTTGCTTTGCACTGTCCACAGCAGACCGGTAGAGGGCCAGCCTTTCTTGCAAGGTAGCTTCCAACTCTGGGTTGGGGCTCAGCTGCGGGAGGAACAGGGGCACAGTATGGAAGGTGGCACCGCTCAGACCACCCTGGCCAGCCCTCCTGGCGTGAACACAGGTGGAAGTCAGTGTCTGCAGGGGTAACTGAGGCTGGCTGGCACGGGTCACCTGCCTGAGGTGGTGCACCGGGAAGGAGAAGGGCAAGGCCCACACACCCTTCTTATGGTTCACAGGGGGTGTACCTGGCCCACGGGGGGAGGGGGCTCCAAAGCCTTCTGCTCCTCTCCAAGAACCTCATTGAGCTCCGCCTGCGGAGGAAGAGCCAGGGTGAGACGCGCGCGCAGTGCTGCACGGGGGAGTAGGGAGACAGCCACACCCCCCCAAGTCCCGCTCACCAGCAGGTCATCGTCAGCCTCCACGTCCTCCTCGTCCGTCCCCTCCTCATCCTCATCTGGGTCTCTCATGCACAGCTTGGCCATCCTCTCAATGGCCTCCATTGGCAGGGGACCTGGTGGCAGGGGCACGCTCCAGCTAGCACAGGATTCTCCCTCCAACCTGCCGGGCATTGCTAAGCACGGGCTGGGACTGTGAGGAAGCTGGCCTGGGCTGCTGGACATGGCCGGGGACCTTGGCCTGTGGGGGTTGCAGCCGGCCTTATTGTCGGGAACCCACTCTGCGATGGAGCTGGCCCTCCCTTCTCAAGGTGGTACTGTGCCCCATCTTCATCCAGAGTGGGCAGAATCGACAGGCCCTCCCCATCCCTAAAGCACCTGAGCATTCCATAGTCTGAGGTTCTGCCCCCCCCCCCCACAGTTCCTGACCTTGTAGCCAGCTGCCCAAGAGACCCTTATATGGTAGTAAACAGTCTCCCTGCAGCTGTAGTCATCCAATATGTGGCTGAAGTCACGTAGCTTTTCCCGCCACTTCTCTTACCTCCCTCGCAGCTTCTCCCTTGCGATTTCTGCCTTCCAACACCAGCCAATTAGATAGCAACTCATAAACCTATGTATACAATCACCTTATCTGCCTTCTCAACCTTTCTCAAGTGTATACAAACCCATTCTCCTTTTTTTAAAAAATAAGTTTATTAGGGGCTGGAGAGATGGCTTAGCGGTTAAGGCGTTTGTTTGCGAAGCCTAAGGATCCCGGTTCGATTCTCCAGGTCCCACGTAAGCCAGATGCACAAGGGGGTACACGCTTCTGGAGTTCGTTTGCAGTGGCTAGAGGCCCTGGCGTACCCATTCTCCCCCCCCCTCTCTGTCCCTAATAAATAAATAAATAAAAATAAAATCTTAAAAAAAAAAATAAATAAATAAGTTTATTAGTGCCGGGCGTGGTGGTGCAGCCTGCACTTTCGGGAGGCAGAGGTAGGAGGATCGCCCTGAGTTCAAGGCCACCGAGACTACATAGTTAATTCCAGGTCAGCCTGGGCCAGAGTGAGACCCTATCTCGAAAAACCAAACAAATAAAAAATAAAAATAAGTTTATTTATTTATTTGAGAGAGGAAAGAGGCAGAGTGAGATAGAGAGAGAATGGGCGCACCAGGGCTTCCAGCCACTGCAAGACAAACTCCAGATGCATGGGCCCCTGGGAATTGAACTGATTGTGAATCTCTCCAGCTCCATTCTCCTTTTTTTGTGGGAATTGAAGAGGTTATGCCTTTGCAAGTGCAATCTAAATGGTTTTTTTTTTTTTTTTTGTTTTTGTTTTTGTTTTTTAGGTTTTTCTTGAGATATGGTCTCCACTCTGGCCCAGGCTGTGGAGTTCTGTATGTAGTCTCAGGGTGGCCTTTAACTGCAGATAAGACCTCTGCCTCCCGGTGCTGGGATTAAGGCGTCGCCACCAGCCATCCCATTCTCCAAACAAGAGCTTTTCTGTCCATCAGACCATCTCCCAGGTGGTTCACTGCCACCACACTTTGTGCAAGACCCTGCTTCCCCTCAGCTCCTCATTTCACTTTGCAGTGGCCAATGACCCCACTTCTGTCTTGAGGACCCACAAATCTTTTTTTTTTTTGGACATGAAGGCCCTTTTCTTTTTCTCTCCTTCCCTTGTACCCACAGTCCTTGTGCCCTGCTGGCAGATGCTCTAACACGATGGCCCTCCAGCCCAGCTTGGTTTTTGCCCGAATGTATTTTTGTTTTTGGAGAGAGCACAGAGAGAGACAGAGGGAGAGGGAGACAGATAGAGATGGGCACGCCAGCACCCTCTCAGCTGCTGCGAGCAAATCCAGTTAAATCTTGGGTCAAGTGTGGCATTCCCCTCTTCACTTTGCATCTGGCTAAATGTGGGACCTGGAGATTGGAACCGCATTCTTAGGGCTTAGGAGGCAGGCGCCTTAACTGCTAAGCCATCTCTCCAGCCCAGAAATCCAATGTATTTTAACTATCAGAGAAACCGAAAACTCACCACCATTTGCTTATTTGCTTAAATCGAGGTAAAATATAAAACATAAATCTTGCTGCCTTACCACTGGTTTTCTTTTTTATAAAGAGCTCTTTTTAATCTTCTTTTTAGGAGGATCTCTTTTTCAAAAATTATAAAGAAAAAAAAAAAAAAATATATATTTGTTTTGGGCTGGAGAGATGGCTTAGAGGTTAAGGCGCCTGCCTCCTAAGCCCAAGAACACTGGTTCCAATCTCCAGCGGTTCCAATCTCCAGGTCCCACGTTTAGCCAGATGCAAAGTGAGGCAAGGGCTCAATGCCACACTTGCCCACAAGGGGGGCGCACACATCTGGATTTTGTTCACAGCGGCTGAGACGCTGCTGGCGCACCCATCTCAATTTGTCCTCCTCTCTCTCTCTGTCTCTCTCCAAAAAAAAAGAAAGAAAAGTTTTTTGTTTATCTATTTGCAGAGAGAGAGAGAGGAGAGAAACAGAGACAATAGGCATGCCAGGGCCTCCAGCCACTGCAAACAAACACTAGATATATGTGCCACTTTGTGCATCTGGCTTTATGTGGGTACTGGGGAATTGAACCCAGGTTGGTAAGCTTTGCAGGCAAACATCTTAATTGCTAAGCCTTCTCTCCAGCCCTTTACTTTTTTTTTTTTAAAAAAAGAACATTTTATTTATTTGCTGGGCACAGTGGCGCACGCCTTTAATCCCAGCACTTGGGAGGCAGAGGTAGGAGGATCACCAAGAGTTCAAGGCCAGCCTGCGACTACATAGTGAATTCCAGGTCAGCCTGGGCTAGAGTGAGACCCTACCTCGGTAAACCAAAAAAAAAAAAAAAAAAACATTTTATTTATTTGAGAGAGAGGGGGAGGCAAACAGAGAGAGAATAGGTACACCAGGGCCTCTAGCCACTGCAAACAAACTCCACATGTGTGCTGCCTTGTGCATTTATGCCTTTGTGCATAAATGGTTTTACGTGGTACTGGGGAATTGAACCTGCATCCTTTAACTTTGCAGGTAAGTAGGTGCCTTAACCACTAAGCCATCTCTCCAGACCTTCTTTTCTCTTTTTGTGCCGTCTCACCACGTAGTCCAGGCTGCCTCAGTCTACTGAGTGCCGCTATGCCTGGCTCATCTTCTTCACTTTCCAGTGTAGGTTTCTGGGGCAGTATGAACATTTACGTGGTGCCACTATCCCTGCCACCACCTCTAAATCTTCCTGAACTGCAACTCTGTCCCACTCAACGCTCACCCCAGCCCGTCCCTGCTGAGATCTCCTTCCTGTCTCTGCAGGCTGACAACTCAACTCTGAGAGCTCCTGGAAGGGAATGACAGCTGCTATGTCCTCTGACTGGCTGTTTCCCTCTGTGTTCGGCTCACTTGGAGCATGTTCTAAAATCCCCTTCCTCTTCTGGCCGAATGGTCCATGTCTACGTGGCCTGCATCGTATGGCACATGAGGAATCCACGTGCTTTCTGCAACACCCGTCCCCTGCCTACCTGGCGACAGCTGGGGCTTGGTGCAGGCTGGGGCAGTGGCAGGAGGGGCGTCTGGGGTGATCCTGGGCTCTGGGGCTGGTAGGTTCACAAGGGATGGCTGAGCAGGTGCAGGGGTGTGGCTCGGGGTGGCTTCTGGACCCTTGCCCACGGTCACAGGTGGGGGGATATCCCCTTCATCGATAGCATCGCCCTTCCGGACGGAGGCCAGCAGGTTTTCCAGCGTCTAGGACGGGACGCAGCGTGGGTTGGGGAGCACCTGGGAGCTGGGTGCTCTTGGGGAGAGCTCAGTGCTGGGTCTTGGCCCCTGCCCTGGCCCAGCTCACCTTGAGGCCCCTGTCATAGCGCCGCATCTTGGCACTGCCCCCAGCTTGCTTTGCACTGTCCACAGCAGACCGGTAGAGGGCCAGCCTCTCTTGCAAGGTAGCTTCCAACTCTGGGTTGGGGCTCAGCTGCGGGAGGAACAGGGGCACAGTATGGAAGGTGGCACCGCTCAGACCACCCTGGCCAGCCCTCCTGGCGTGAACACAGGTGGAAGTCAGTGTCTGCAGGGGTAACTGAGGCTGGCTGGCACGGGTCACCTGCCTGAGGTGGTGCACCATGAAGGAGAAGGGCAAGGCCCACACGCCCTTCTTATGGTTCACAGGGGGTGTACCTGGCCCACGGGGGGAGGGGGCTCCAAAGCCTTCTGCTCCTCTCCAAGAACCTCATTGAGTTCCGCCTGCGGAGGAAGAGCCAGGGTGAGACGCGCGCGCAGTGCTGCACGGGGGAGTAGGGAGACAGGCACCAGCGCCCCCCAAGTCCCGCTCACCAGCAGGTCATCGTCAGCCTCCACGTCCTCCTCGTCCGTCCCCTCCTCATCCTCATCTGGGTCTCTCATGCACAGCTTGGCCATCCTCTCAATGGCCTCCATTGGCAGGGGACCTGGTGGCAGGGGCACGCTCCAGCTAGCACAGGATTCTCCCTCCAACCTGCCGGGCATTGCTAAGCATGGCTGGGACTGTGAGGAAGCTGGCCTGGGCTGCTGGACATGGCCGGGGACCTTGGCCTGTGGGGGTTGCAGCCGGCCTTATTGTCGGGAACCCACTCTGTGATGGAGCTGGCCCTCCCTTCTCAAGGTCATACTGTGCCCCATCTTCATCCAGAGTGGGCAGAATCGACAGGCCCTCCCCCCATCCCTAAAGCACCTGAGCATTCCATAGTCTAAGGTTCTGCCCCCCACAGTTCCTGACCTTGTGGCCAGCTGCCCAAGAGACCCTTATATGGTAGTAAACAGTCTCCCTGCAGCTGTAGCCATCCAATATGTGGCTGAAGTCACGTAGCTTTTCCCGCCACTTCTGTTACCTCCCTCGCAGCTTCTCCCTTGCGATTTCTGCCTTCCAACACCAGCCAATTAGATAGTAACTCATAAACCTATGTATACAATGACCTTATCTGCCTTCTCAACCTTTCTCAAGAGTATACAAACCCATTCCCCTTTTTTAAAAAATAAGTTTATTAGGGTGGAGAGATGGCGTGGTGGCGTTTGTTTATGCCTTTAATCCCAGTATTCTCCAGGGCCCAGAGGTAGGAGGATCGCCCTGAGTTCAAGGCCACCCTGAGACTACATAATTAATTCCAGGTCAGCCTGGGCCAGAGTGAGACCCTATCTCGAAAAACCAAACAAATAAAAAATAAAAATAAGTTTATTTATTTATTTGAGAGAGGGAAAGAGGCAGAGTGAGATAGAGAGAGAATGGGCGCACCAGGGCTTCCAGCCACTGCAAACGAACTCCAGATGCATGCACCCCCTTGTGCCTCTGGCTTACGTGGGTCCTGGGGAATCGAACCGAGGTTCTTTGGCTTTGCAGGCAAGCACCTTAACTGCTAAGCCATCTTCTCCAGCCCCATTCTCCTTTTTTTTTTTTTTTTTTGGTTTTTCGAGGTATGGTCTCACTCTGGTCCAGGCTGACCTGGAATTCACTATGTAGTCTCAGGGTGGCCTTGAACTCACAGCGATCCTCCTACCTCTGCCTCCCAAGTGCTGGGATTAAAGGCGTGCGCCACCACGCCCGGCCCATTCTCCTTTTGAATAAACAAGAGCGCGCTGTCCATCAGACCATCTCCCAGGTGGTTCACTGCCTGCCACACTCACCCGCTCCAAGACCCTGCTTCCCCTCAGCTCCTCCTGCGCCCGGGACGTCGGTGGCCAATGACCCCCGGGAACAGCGAGGACCCACAAATCTTGACACGCAAGGCCCTGAAAAGTGGTGCAGCCAGCAAAGGGGACAGCAGATCCCCTTCCCTGTCTGCCCATGTACCCACTGTCCTTGTGCCCTTGTGGCACAATGCTGCCCACTAACACGGGCCTCATCTCCCTCTCCCTCTCTCTCTTTTTTGGTTTTGCGAGGTAGGGCCTCACTGTAGCCCAGGCTGAGCTGGAATTCACTCAGTAGTTTCAGTGTGGGCTTGAACTCACAGCCATACTCCTACCTCTGCCTCCCAAGTGCTGGGATTAAAGGTGAGCGCCACCGGGACTGGGGAAATGGCTTAGTGATTAAGGCGTTTGCCGGCAAAGTCTAAGGACCCCGGTTCGATTCCCCAGGACCCATGTAATCCACATGCACGAGGGGGTGCATGCGTCTGGAGTTTGTCTGCAGTGCCTGGAGGCCCTGGCTCGCCCATTCTCTTTCTCTCTGCCTCTTCCTCTCTCTCTCTCTCTCGAATAAATAAAAAATGTTTTTAAAAAGGATGTGTGCCTGGATCGTCCAGGGGAGACCCAAAGCAGACCACCCATTGCATGAATTCCAGGCTGTGGCCCATTATTTCCGAAGGGCTCGGTCATTGGCCAGGGCAGCCCTGCAGTGACCTGTCCTTACCTAACTTACCTAACTTAACTCTTTGCCTCTGAATAAAAGCTTTCCTCTTGAAAGGAGATGGTAGCGAGATATTCATGGCTGTCACTGAAAGCCTTCCTCTGTAGTACTTTCCTTAGTTTGTTATGTATGCAAATGGAAATAATTTTGTAAATTTGTTTTGTTTATTATAAAAACTACTTCACACACACACAAAAAAAACAAAAAATGTGTGCCACCATGCCTGGCCTCATCTCTCTCTTTTTTCCCAAGGTAGGGTCTCATTCTAGCTCAGGCTGACCTGGAATTCACTCTGTAGTCTCAGGCTGGGCCTTGAACTCACAGCGATCCTCCCAGCTCTGCCTCCCGAGCGCTGGGATTAAAGGCGTGCGCCATCACGACAACCAGCAAGACGCTGTATTTAACTCACAGCTGACCAGCACCCAGTGTCCCATAGCACCCAGTGTTCCCCAAAGATCCCAAGCTGACCAGCACCCAGTGTCCCCCAAACACTGAACTCAGTACCAACAAAACAGTCACTGCACAGCACCCAAGCTGACCAGCACCCAGTGTCCCCCCAAGACTCACCAAGCTGACCAGCACCCAGTGTCTCCCCCAAAGCTCCCCAAGCTGACCAGCACCCAGTGTCCCCCCAAACTCCCCAAGCTGACCAGCACCCAGTGTCCCCCAAAGCTCCCCAAGCTGACCAGCACCCAGGGTCCCCCCAAAGCTCACCAAGCTGACCAGCACCCAGTGTCCCCCAAGCTCACCAAGCTGACCAGCACCCAGTGTCCCCCCAAAACTCACCAAGCTGACCAGCACCCAGTGTCCCCCTCACTAAGCTGAAAGCTCACCCCAAGCTGACCAGCACCCAGTGTCCCCCCAAGACTCCCCAAGCTGACCAGCACCCAGTGTCCCCCCCAAAGCTCACCAAGCTGACCATAGTTATGACTCTGCTTGTACTTTTGGGGCCATTTGAACAGCAAAAACCACCAAGAAAAAGCCCAGAAGAGAAAGCAGAGCAGGAAACGGCAGGAAACCGAGTCCTGTCTACAAAGGCAGACAGCTGCAGTGCGCTACCTTCCATGCCCGCGACCCCACTTTGGAGCTCACCCATGACCACAGACACACAAGCACTGGCTTGGGGTTGACAAATAAATTCCGGCAGGTATTCCCCAAGAATGAAATTCCCCAGGAATGAGGATTGACCGGATTGGGTAAGATGTTTAAACCGGCTTGAGTTCTGACTCCACCCCAGCAGCACTGTGGAGCCCAGGCCTCCTGCGTCTACCTGGGGCCTTTGCACCAGCCGAGATCCCTCGTGGAAGTGCTCGCTGTTCCTTAGCTGGCTCTCCCCTGGGGTGCTTCCTCCAGGAGTCCCGGCCCAGATCATAGGAGCCACGGGTCCCTGTGCTTCCTAATCCCAGCTTTGGTTACAGGACAGCAGCTTTCGGGTGGGGACTGAAGGTAACCTGAGTTTTTGTTTTTTTTTTTAAATATTTTATTATTTATTTATTTATTTGAGAGAGCTAGCAAGAGAGAGATACAGAATTAGGGAGAGAGAGAGAGAGAGAGAGAGAGAGAGGGCATGCCAGGGCCTCCAGCCACTGCAAATGAACTCCAGATGCGTGTGCCCCCTTGTGCATCTGGCTTACATGGGTCCTGGAGAATCGAGCCTCGAACCGGGGTCCTTAGGCTTCACAGGCAAGCATTTAACCACTAAGCCATCTCTCCAGCCCCCGTAACCTGAGTTGATTGCATGTCACGCTGCCCTGGGGGAGTGCTGCATGAACCCCGTAGGATGAAGCCTGTGGGGTAAGCAATACTACTATGCACACTTCACAGATGAGACAAAATAAGGCCGACACGGGGAAGGTGCGGAGTAAGTGGCAGAGCTGTGATTGAAGCCCCCAGTCTGGATCCACGATGGATCCTTGACCTTCTTGTCACCACCGCAGGCTCCACGAGAGCCAGGGATGTCTCCGTCCGAGGCCCGGCTGAGCCCTGCGCACAGCAAGAGACCCAAACACGTTCACCCACCAGTGCGTTGAGTGACTCACCTTTACCTCTGAGCTTCTCTACGGCCTGGGGCTGGCCCCCCACCAAAGCCAGGAACTCGGCCTCCAGTTCCTCATCATTGACTCCATCATCGGGAATCATCAGGCCGTCTGGGGAGATGTCAACCAGCAGGCCAAGCTGTGGGAACAGCGAGGGTCCGCTTGGAATTTGGCTACGCCACTTGGCCAGGGGCAGCCAGAAGTCCCGACAGAAAGCAGGCACCCAAGTCTCCTGGAGCAAAATGCTTCCCTGGGGAGGGCCAGGAGCCTGCAACAGGCTCAGCAGCATTCAACAAGTATCCCAGCCCTCTGACACAGATGAAATGAGGCAACAGGCAGCTCGCTGCTTGGAGCCCGCGTTCACCAAGGTCCCTGGGAAACTCGGGCCTCGCACCTTGTCCAAAGCAAAACCACTCTGCACCCCTGGGCTCTCTCCCCTAGAACTCCCTGCAAAGGGCACGCAGGGAGACTGGGACTTGGAGAGCAATGAGAAGTCATGAAGGGGGCGTGGCTCAGTGTGGCTGAGGGGCTGTGGGGTGCCCAGGTGCTGGCTCAGTGGCGCGGTACTCGCCTAGAATGTACAAGACCCTCGTGTCCACCTCCAGCCCAGCAAAGACAATGAACGAATCAACGAATGTCTGGATATGACAACACCGTGTTAAGTCGGAAACGGGTCTTTTGTTGTGGGCCCGTTTTCCCGATTTGATTGAATGCCTAATCTAAACCTGAAAACATTATAATGAATTTCGTGAAATTTCTGTAGGTCAAAACTGGCCAGATTTTGCCAATTATGCACAGCTGCCTGTGATGGTTAATATTTTAATTGTCAACTTGACAAGATCTAGAGTCACTTGACATGGGGCCAGAGAGATGGCATAGCTGTTAAGACACTTGCCTGCGAAACCTGGGGATCCAGGTTTGATTCCCCAGGACCCACGTAAGCCAGATGCACAAGGTGGTACATGTGTCTGGAGTTCCTTTGCGGTGGCTAGAAGCCCTGGCACACCCATTCTCTCTCTCTCTATCTGCCTCTTTCTATCTCAAGTAAAATAAAAATAATAAAAATAATAATAAAAAAAAACAGAATCACTTGAGACACCCTAAGCATGATTGTAAAATCATGTTAGTTGAGGTGGAAAGAACCACCCAGAATGCAGGTGGCACCATTCCATGGGTGGGTGGGGGGGGTGGTCCAGGGCTGAATAAAAAGGGAGCTAAAATTGAATGTGGTGGTGCACATGCCTTTAATCCCAGCACTCAGGAGGCAGAGGTAGGAGGATCGTCGTGAGTTCAAGGCCACCCTGAGACTACAGAGTGAATTCCAGGTCAGCCTGGGGTAGAGCGAGACCTTACGCCCTACCTCAAAAAACCATAAATAAATAAATAAACAAAAAAAGGGGGGGAGCTGAGCACTAGCATAGCATTCACTGCACTTGGCCTCCGGACTGGGAATGTCACAGTTGCCTCCTGTTTCTGCCAAGATGATGGACTTAAGCCTCTGAACTGTAAGTTGAAAGAAACTCCTCCTACTTTAAATTGCTTCTTGTCGGGTATTTGGTTATGACAACAAGAAGAGCAACTAAATATATCTATGTATTAGAAACAATAATTACATTTTTTTTTTTTTTGGAGACAGGGTCTCACGCTTTAGCCCAGGCTGTCTTGAACTATGTAGACAAGGCTGGCCTTGAACTCGTGGTGATCCACCAGCCTGGGATTAAAGGCATGTGCACAATCATAAGTGCTGTGGACATAGGGATTCACTGGGTGTCCACTGAACAAGTAGGAAACCTGCGGTTCAGAGCGACAGAACCATGTGTCCAACGTGCCAGGGCCACGATGGAACTTGTTTGTGGTTAGATGAATGCCCCGCTGAGCACTGAGTTGAGCCCTGTGTTCTGTCAACCCTGAAAAAAATCAAACTCCTGCCAAGAGGGTCTAAGGCAGGGAGGAACGCAGGCCGCAGTCCTGTGGGCTGAGGAATACCAGCTCTGGATTTGCACTTAGCTCTGGTCAGGCTGTTTGTTCATGCCCATGACCTTGGTCAGAAGTTTTCGTTTCTCTGAACCTCAGTGTCCTCATCTGTGCAATGGGAATAAGGAGTGTGTGGCCTGAGCAGGCTGATGCATGGGTTTGCAGTATCTCTCTAATTGCTACTGCCCCTCCCTAACTGGAGCTGCGGCAGCAACAGGTGTCCCCCCTGAAACGAGGGTGGGGAGCCAGAAGCTGGCGTGGCCAAGGCCTGTAGGCCTCACTATGGGGAACCAGTCTCACCTAGGGGAGGGGGCGGGGACCAGGCTTACCTGGGGGTGGGGCCCATCCCTGAGCTGGGGCGAGAGAAGGCCAAAAAGGAGCAAACTCACCTGGCGGGCAGCGGCAGCGCCCCGGCCCGGGGGTGCTGGTGATCCCTTCCTTTTGTGCATCTTCTGAGCTTGATGCCTGGACCACCAGCCCCTGTGACACCTGGCCTGGCCCTGCCTCCTCCTCCTCCTCTTCCTCCTCCTCCGAGGGACGGTCTCTGCGCACGCGCTGTCCCTGAGCCCTGCGTCCCGGGTGGCTACGACGTGACCCGTCCAACCCGGCGCCCTCGCTTCTCCCCGGGAAGGTGGCTGCTCCACTTCCGCCTTGGGCCTTCGGGCGCCTCCACCGCGAGCGTGGCCACTGGATTCGCTAGGATCGCCGCGAGGAAACTACAACTCCCGGCGGCCAGTGCGCCGCGCCGCGCCGACGCATGCGCCTTGCGCAGGGCCGGGGGAGTGGGGAGGAGCCGCGGGCTGCGTGAGACGGAGGCGGGGCGTTGCGCATGCGCGGGGCGGGCAGGAGGCGGAGCCGCGAGGAGGTGTGAGGAGGGTGCCTGGCGCCGGCCGCCCGGGCGCGTGGTGGGTGGCTGGCGACGCGCGCGTGCGGGGCTGCGGCCTTGTGTGGCTTCTTGGAGTGGGGGAGTCTCACTGTCCGGGGGTGGGCAGGGTGGGAGGCCTCCGGGTCGCTGGGCTCCACAATCCGGGTCCCTGGGCTGCAGAATCCGGGTCCCTGGGTTCCAGGATCCGGGTCCTTGGGCTGCAGAATCCGGGTCCTTCGGCTCCACAATCCGGGTCCTTGGGCTGCAGAATCCGGGTCCTTCGGCTCCACAATCCGGGTTAGAACCTCCGCTGCAGAATCCGGGTCCCTGGGCTGCAGAATCCGGGTCCCTGGGTTCCAGGATCCGGGTCCCCGGGCTGCAGAATCCGGGTCCCTGGGTTCCAGGATCCGGGTCCCTGAGTTCCAGGATCCGGGTTAGAACCTCTGCTCCGGAATCCGGGTCCCTGGGCTGCAGAATACGGGTCCCTGGGTTCCAGGATCTGGGTTCCAGGATCCGGGTTAGAATCTCTGCTCCAGAATCCGGGTCCCTGGGCTGCAGAATCCGGGTCCCTGGGTTCCAGGATCCGGGTTAGAACCTCTGCTCCAGAATCTGGGTCCCTGGGTTCCAGGATCCGCGTTAGAACCTCTGCTCCAGAATCCGGGTCATTTGGCTCCAGAATCCGGGTCCCTGGGCTGCAGAATCTGGGTTAGAACTTCCTCTGCAGAATCCGGGTCCCAGAGTCTGTGACAGATAGCAGGGCCATTTTCTCAGGAAGAAAAAAGCAAAAAACAAACAAACAAACAAAAAAACCAAGCCAGGTGTGGTGGCACACGCCTTTAATCCCAGCACTCGCGAGGCAGAGGTAGGAGGATCACTGTGAGTTCAAGGCCACCTTGAGAATACGGAGTGAATTCCAGGTCAGCCTGGGCGAGAATGAGTCCCTACCTCGAAAAACTAAAACTTGGATGGATTGATAGATAGCGGGGTGTGCTGACACCCATCTTTAATCCCAGCACTCGGGAGGCAGAGGTAGGAGGATCACCGTGAGTTCAAGGCCACCCTGAGAATACAGAGTGAATTCCAGGTCACAGCCTGGACCAGAGTGAGACCCTACTTTGAAAACCAAAAACAAACAAAAGTCAAATATATATTTTAGGGCTGGAGAGATGGCTTAGCGGTTAAGGCGCCTGCCTCCTAAACCTAAGAACGCTGGTTCCAATCTCCAGAGGTTCCAATCTCCAGGTCCCACATTTAGCCAGATGCAAAGTGATGCAAGGATGCAATGCCACACTTGACCACAAGGGGGTGCACACATCTGGATTTCGTTCACAGCAGCTGAGAGACTGCTGGCGCACCCATCTCTATCTGTCTCCCTCCCCCCTTCTCTCTCTCTCCAAAAAAAACAATATATATATATATTTTTATTTTATTTTTTCTTAGGAAAGTACATAAATGATTTAGGCCACTTACTCCCCAGCAGATCCAAGCTAAAGACTGAATATTCCTGCTAAGGACAAAGTGACTGGACGACTTCTGTAGCCCAGGTCGGTTTGGGCTTGCTTGCCCCACCCCCATCAAAAGAAAGCCAGAAAAGTCGGCCTGGAGATTCTCGACTCTCTAAAGCCCCTGTAGCTCCCCCAAGGGCCCCTGGGTGGCTTCTTTAAAGGACCTCAATGATTTTTTAGGGTTCTCATTGGCTTCTCAAAAGCTTTGTAAAGTGAGCTGGGCGTGATGGCACATACGTTTAATCCCAGCACTCGGGAGGCAGATGTAGGAGTTCGAGGCCACCCTGAAACTACATAGTGAATTCCAGGTCAGCCTGGGCTACAGTGAGACCCTACCTCGAAAAACCAAAAGAAAAAAAAAAGAAAGTGTCTGACATCCCAGATACCCCGACCCAGGGACTAGAACGTAGTTCCTCTGGGATGCCTGTACCTACTGGGTACTGCTGAAAATAATTGGTAAGGTAGAGGCCTTTCTCTGCAGCTGGAAGGATGTGGATTCCAGGCCCAAAGTGGCAGTGACCTGTTGTTCCCTTCCGCCCTTCCTGCAAGGGCCCAGCCGAGCCCTCTCTGCAGCCAGATGGGTCTGGGTGGAGGCGGGAGAAGACGCTGTTCCCAAGCCAAATTAATGACATGGACTTCTGCAAACAGTGAATGAGTGTGTTTGTTTTCAGATTTCACAAGGGAAAGATCAAATGAGTAAGAGGAAGAGGCAGCCGAGGACCACAGGTATTTGGTTCGTTTATGTTGGCTATTTATTTATTTATTTATTTTTGGTTTTGTTTTTCGAGGTTGGGTGTCACTCTGGCTCAGGCTGACCTGGAAGTAACTGTAGTCTCAGGGTGGCCTTGAACTCACAGTGATCCTCCTACCTCTGCCTCTGGAGTGCTGGGATGAAAGGCGTGTGCCACCACGCCCGGCTTATTTATTTATTTTATTTTTGAAACAGGGTCTTACTCTAGCCCCAGGATGACCAGGAATTCACTCTGTAGCCCCTTAAATTCACGGCCACCCTCCTACCTCAATCTCCTGAGTGCTGTGGCTCAAGTCATGCCCCACTATGCCATGCTAGTTTTTCAAAAATTTATTTGAGGGCTGGAGAGGTGACTTAGGGGTTAAGATGCTTACCTGCAAAGCCTCAGAACCCAGGTTTGATTCTCCGGGTCCCACATAAATCCGATGTATAAGGTGGTACATGCATCTGGAGTTCGTTTGCAGTGGCTAGAGGCCCTGGCCCACCCATTCTCTCCCACTCTCTCTCCCTCTCTGTCTCAAATAAAAAAAAAAAAAATGGGTTTTCAAGGTAGGGTTTCACTCTAGTCCAGGCTGACCTGGAACTCACTATATAGTCACAGGGTGGCCTCAGTCTCATGGTGATCCTCCTACCTCTGCCTCCCAACTGCTGGGATTAAAGGTGTGTGCCACCACGCCCAGCTTCAAATAAAAATAATATTTGAGGACTGGAGAGATGGCTTAGGGGTTAAAGTGCACTTACCTGCAAAGCCTGGGGACCCAGGTTCGATTCCCAAGTACCCCCGTAAAGCCCGATGCCCAAGGTGGCACATGCATCTGGGCAGTAGCTAGAAGCCTTGATGTGCCTATTCTCTCTCTATCTGCCTCTTTCTCCCTCAAGTAAATAAATTAATTAAATAACTTTTAAAGCTTTATTTGAAGTAACGGGCTTGTAATGGCAGGGCCACCTACATGCTTGGCAAGTTCTCCACCTTGGAACCATGTTCCAGCCCTGAAATAGACCCTTTAATTTTAACATCGTTTTTCTTTTGTGCTTTTGAGATATGGGGGTGGGGTCATGCTATGTTGATGGCTGGCCTCAAACTTGTGATCTTCTTGCCTTAGTTTTCCAAGGGCTGGGATAACAGACTTGCATCAATGTGCCCAGGTATTTGGATTTTTTTTTTTTTTTTTTTTTTTTTTTTTTTTTGGTTTTTCGAGGTCTCACTTGCATTGAACTCACGGCGATCCTCCTACCTCTGCCTCCCGAGTGCTAGGATTAAAGGCGTGCGCCACCACGCCCGGCGGTATTTGGATTTTTAAAAATATTTTTTGGGGCTGGAGAGATGGCTTAGCGGTTAAGGCACCTGCCTGCTAAGCCTAAGAACCGGGTTCCAATCTCCAGGTCCCACGTTTAGCCAGATGCAAAGTGACGCAAGGGCGCAATGCCGCACTTGACCACAAGGGGGCGCACGCATCTGGATTCCGTCCACAGCAGCTGAGAGACTGCTGGCGTGTCCATCTCTATCTGTCTCCCTCTCCCTCTCTGTCTGTCTCTCTCTCTGTGTCTCTCTCCAAAAATAAATAAAATAATAAAAAAATATTTTTTAAAAAAAGTGAAAGCTGGGGACTGGGGAGGAGGCTCAGCAGGTGAATGCTTGCTGCCTACGCATAAATAGGGACTTGATGTTTGGTCCCCAGCTCCCATACGAAAAGGCTGCAGGCACTGAAAGAGGACAGGAGACTTGCTGAGTCTTGCTGGTCAGCCAGTCTAACCTGAAAACAGTGATCTGATTCATTGTCTCAGGGAACTAAAGCAGAGGAGTGATTGAGGAAGGACTCCGGTGTCCTTTTTTGGCCTTTGCACATAGGTACCTGCACTCATGCACACGCGCGCGCGCACACACACACACACACAGAGTGAAAGGTCTCCGGCACTTCCACCAGCCTCTAGTGGGATCTCCAGGCCTAGAGAAGTCACCCTCACGCCAGGTTTCAGGATGAGGTACAGTCGCTCCCATAGATAGAGCTTGAAGTGATGTGAGGCCATCCAGACCACACTGTGGCTTCAGCAGGATGGATGGCTGACTTTCTGCCTCAGTTTCACATTGGGTAAATTGGTTATAGTTACCGCCGCTGCCTTCATTTCTCTGTTTTCTCTTTTCGTAGTTCTGAGGTTGGACCTCACGGGCTAGTCTGTCTTCTGCTGGCCCTGGTGTTTCCCAGTGTCTTCTTGCATGTCTTTGCAGCTCTCTCTCGGTAACCGTGACTGACAGACTGTCTTTGAGGGTGGCGGTCTCATGGCCTGGTGGCCTCGCCCCATCTGAGTAACAAATAAATCCCAGGGCTGGAAAGATGGCTTAGCGGTTAAGGCACTTGCCTGCGAAGCCTAAGGATACAGGTTTGATTCCTCAGGACCCACATAAGCCAGATGCACAAGGTGGCGCATGCATCTGGAGTTTGCAGTGGCCGGAGGCCCTGACGCACCCATTCTCTCTCACTCATGCACAGTCTCTCTCTAAGAATAAAAGACATATATATATATGATATTTATTTATTTATTTGACAGAGAAAGAGGGAGAGAATGGGCATGCCAGGGCCTCCGGCCACTGCAGACAAACTCCAGATGTATGTATCTGGACCTGCCAGTTTTTTTTTTTTGGGGGGGGGGGTTCAAGGTAAGGTCTCAGTCTAGCCCAAGCTGACCTGGAATTAACTATGTAGTCTCAGGGTGGCCTTGAACTCATGGCAATCCTCCTACCTCTGCCTCCCGAGGGCTGGGATTAAAGGCGTGCACCACCACGCCTGGCATGGAGCGGCCAGTTTTAATCAGACTGGCTGACTAGCAAGCCACAGCCCACAGCCATTACGTTTTTGTTTTTTTTTTTTTAAATTTATTTGACAGAAAAAGGCATAGAGAGGGAGAGAATGGACACGCCAGGACCTCCAGCTGCTGCAAAAGAACTCCAAACACATGCACCTTGTGCACCTGGCTTATGTGGGTCCTGGGGAATCGAACCTCGGTGCAAGCACCTTAGCCACGAAGCCATCCTCCAGCCCCCATGCTTTTATATCTGCCTCCCTAGTGCAGGGGTGACAGGCATGTGTGACCACACCGGGCTTTTTACATGGGTGCTGGGGGGTCAAACTCACATCCTCATGCTTGCGCAGCAGGCACTCTTACCTTCTGAGTCATCTCCTCGTCCCTAAACTCTGTCGTTCAGGGAGTGTTGACTAGGGAAAATGTTCTGCAGGTTCAATGCCGACATATCTGCGGTTGGTTAAATCTGCAGACCCGTTGCTACAGAGGCTACAAAGCGCTAACCGTGCACACGCTGGTAGAGTGCTGTCACTGGAAAATTGAATCCTCACATGTCCTGCTCTGCGGCTTCCAGATTCCACTCTGTCAGCGTGTCCTGCTGAGGTTTGCTTGCTCGTGTGCGTGCGTGCAGAAGTCCTTCCTCGAGGGCTGAGCAGTGCAGCTCAGTGACAACATGAGCAAGGGCAGACACACAGATTCTTCAGTCAACATAAAAACCACACATCTTTTTTGAGTAATTTTGAATCTCTTTTTTGTCCGGGCGTGGTGGCACACACCTTTAATCCTAGCACTCTGGAGGCAGAGGCAGGAGGATTGATGTGAGTTCGAGGTCAGCCTGAGAGGAGTACATAGTGAATTCCAGGTCAGCCTGCCTGGGCTGGAGGAAAACCCTACTTCAAAAAACAAAAATAGTTTGTATGTCTTTGTATTTTTTTATTTATTTGATTTTTTTTTTTTTTTAAGGTAGGGACTTGCTCCAGCCCAGGCTGACCTGGAATTCACTATAAAGTCTCAGGCTGTCCTTAAACTCAATGTGATCCTCCCACCTCTGCCTCCCAAGGGCTGGAATTAAACGTGGGCACCACCACACCTGGCTTTTATTTATTTGAGAAAGAGAGAAGCAGAGAGCGAGTACGGGTGGGCCAGGGCCTCCTAGCCACTGCAAATGAACTCCAGACACATGTGCCACCTTGTGCATCTGGCTTTACGTGGGTACTGGGGAATCAAACCTGGGTCCATTGGCTTTGCCGACAAGTGCCTTAACCACTAAGCCATCTCTCCAGCCCTTGTATGTCTTTTTAAAAATATTTTTATTTATTTATTCATTTGAGAGAGAGAGATACAGAAATAGGCAGGTAGAGAGAGAGAGAATGGGTGCTCCAGGGCCTCTAGCCACTGCAAACGAACTCCAGATGCATGCACCCCCTTGTACATCTGGCTTACGTGGGTCCTGGAGAATCAAGCCTCGAACCGGGATCCTTAGGCTTCACAGGCAAGCGTTTAACCACTAAGCCATCTCTCCAGCCCCCTGTATGTCTTTTTGTTTTGAGATAGGGACTTGCTATGTAGTGCAGGCTGTCCTCAAACTTAAGAACCTAGGCTGGGGAGGTGGCTCAGCAGTTAAAGGTGCTTGCTTGCAAAGCCTGCTGGCCCAGGTTCAATTCCCCAGTATCTGTGTAAATCCAGATGCATCATGGTTCATACGTGTGGACTTTGTGTAAAACAGCAAGAGACCTTGGCGTGCCCGTTACCATTCTCTCTCTCCCCCTTGAATATAAACAAATGATTAAAAAAAAAACCACAGCTTAAGATCCTGCGTCAGCCTCCTAAGTGCTGGGCTTATAAACCTGCACTTCCACACCCAGCTAAAATCACCCAGGTTTGGGGCTGGAGAGACGGCTTAGCAGTTAAGGTACTTGCCTGTGACGCCTAAGGATCCTGGTTCGATTCTCCAGGTCCCACTTAGGTCAGATGCACAAGGTGGCACATGCATCTGGAATTCGTTTGCAGTGGCTGGAGGCCCTGGCGTGCCCATTCTCTCTCTCTATCTCTATCTATCTGCCTCTTCCTCCCCCTCTCTCAAATAAATAAATAAAATATTAAAAAAAAAACACCCAGGGTTGGATGAGGCGGCTCCATTTTAGTCTGAAACCTCATCAGTGTTGGGAAACGTCCTAGGGAGGGGTTAAAGAGCGGTGTTCATCTTTCCCCTCAGACACGAGACAGAAAAGAAATGATCAATAATTTGCACAGAGCGCACAGGCTGCATGGGGGCTGACCTTGGGCAGCTTCTTGGGCTGGCCATGGACAGTTCTTTGTGTTCACAGAAGGGTGGAGCCCCAGGGAAGACTCTGGCAGGTGGTGAGAGAGGCCCTGTCCTTCCAGCTGTGGTTTTTTTTTTTTTTTTTTTTTTTTTTTTTTTGGTTTTTGGAGGTAGGGTCTCGCTCTAGCCCAGGCTGACCTGGAATTCACTCTGTATTCTCAGGGTGGCCTTGAACTCTCAGCGATCCTCCTACCTCTGCCTCCCGAGTGCTGGGATTAAAGGCGTGCGCCCCCACGCCCGGCTCCAGCTGTGGTTTTGAAAACAAGGGTCTGCCTTGTTTTCTCTTCCCTTCGCCCCACAGGACGACTGATGCTGGAAGGAAGTGGGAGACTCTCGGAGTCTGGTGATAGCCTCTTTATTTTGTTTGGTACAGATGTTCACTGAGTCAGCAGGGAGCACGAGTGTTTGGAAGTCAGTAAAATCAAGCCGCTGCTTTCTGTGGTTTATTTCCTCTCAATTCGTGCCCTCTGTGGCAGACTGTGAGGTAGGGACCTGTTTGTGTAGCAACAGCCCTCAGACACTTCCCAGGCCCACCGTGCTGGCTTGAGTGGGCACCAGTGCAAGGATGATATCCAGGGGTGAGTGAAGCATGCTTAGTTTCTGCCCTGGAGACTCGGGGCCAAGTGAAGGAGGAGGAAAATATGTCTCAGAGACAGCTCATCCAGTGCACAGCAGTGTGGTCAAGTTCTCATGAGGACACAGCGCAGAATGAGAGGGAAGCAGTGGAGGGTGGGGGCCAAGGAGCCCTTAGCTGGAGTGTGCAAGGTCCTTAGTCCATCCCCAACACTGCAAAATTCAATTAAAAAGAGAGAGAGAGAGTTTGAGACCAGCCTGGGACACTGTACAAGACCCTGTCTCAGTAACAAGCCAGCCAGGCTCACACTTACAATGCCAGCGCTTGAGAGGCTGAGGTGGGAGGGTGACCATGAGTTTGAGGTCAGCCTGGGCTAGAGTGAGACCCTGCCTCAAAACAACCAACCAACCAAACAGACAAAAACAACCAAAAAAAAAAAAATTAGAGGAACTCGGGAGGCAGAGGTAGGAGGACTGCTGTGAGTTCAAGGTCACTCTGGGCTTGACTGAGACCCT
This sequence comes from Orientallactaga sibirica, assembly GCA_036365145.1. Taxonomy (NCBI): domain Eukaryota; kingdom Metazoa; phylum Chordata; class Mammalia; order Rodentia; family Dipodidae; genus Orientallactaga; species Orientallactaga sibirica. Next base: position 1,940,191 of record JAEOAD010002037.1, on the reverse strand, counting down.
TGGAACCCCCACCTGAAAAAAAAGAGCTAGGCTTGGTGGCTCATGCCTATTATCCTAGCACTGGTCGGTTTAGGTAGGAGGGTTGCTGTGAGTTCGAGGCCAGCCTGGACTACACAGTGAGTTAGTTCCAGCTCAACTTTTGGCTATAGTGAGAGAGACTGCCTCAACAAATTTTTTTTTAATTTAAAATTCTTTTATTTATTTTTGGAGAGAGACAGAGAGAGGGAGAGGAAGACAGACAGAGATGGGCATGCCAGCAGTGTCTCAGCTGCTGCGAACGAAATCCAGATGTGTGCACCCCCTTGTGGTCAAGTGCGGCATTGCGCCCTTGCGTCACTTTGCATCTGGCTAAACGTGGGACCTGGAGATTGGAACTGCTGGAGATTGGAACCAGCGTTCTTAGGCTTAGGAGGCAGGCGCCTTAGCCGCTAAGCCATCTCTCCAGCCCCCTCAACAAAAATTTTTAGAAATTTATTTGGGGTGAACTTGAGTGCTTAGAGTGCTTACCTAGCATGCATGAAGCCTTGTGTTCCACCCCCAGCATCACACAAACAGGCATGGTCGTACATACCTGTGATGTAGTACCAGCACTCGGGAGGGAAAAGCAGGGTGAGGAATTTCAAGCCATCACTGGATAGCTGCTGAGTTCAAGGACAGCCTGGGCTACATGAGAACCTGTCTCTAAAAACCAAAAAGAAGGGCTAAGAGATGGCTCATCTGATACAGTGCTAACAGCCTAGGAAGAGGGCTCAGGGCCTACAGGTCCTTGCTTGCAAAGCCTGCCAACTCAAGTTCTTGGATTCCCCAGGACTCATGAAAGCCAGATGCACAAAGTGGTGCATACATCTGGAGTTCATTTGCAGTTGCAGGAGGCCTTGGTATGCCCATTCTCCTTCTTTCTCAAACTAATTAGGAAAAAAATTGGCAAGGTTTAGGTTTTTTTGTTGTTGTTTGTTTGTTTATTTGTTTGTTGTTTCTTTGAGGTAGGGACTCGACTTAGCCCAGGCTGACCTGGTATTCACAATTGGCTAATAAAAATATTTTTAGCCAGGTGTGGTAGCGCACACCTTTAATCCCAGCACTCGGGAGGCAGAGGTAGGAAGGATCACCGGGAGTTCAAGGCCACCTTGAGACTACAGAGTGAGTTCCAGGTCAGCCTGGGCTAGAGTGAGACCCTACCTCAAAAAAACCAAAAAAAAAAAAAAATATATATATATATATATATATTTTTTAGCCGGCATGGTGGCGCACGCCTTTAATCCCAGCACTTGGGAGTCAGAGGTAGGAGGATCGCCGGGAGTTCAAGGCCACCCTGAGAATACAGAGTGAGTTCCAGGTCAGCCTGGGCTAGAGCGAGATCTTACCTCGAAAACCCCTCCCAAAAAAAAAAAAAAATATATATATTTATTTATTTGAGAGAGAGATACAGAAATAGCCAGGTAGAGAGAGAGAATGGGTGCGCCAGGGCCTCCAGCTACTGCAAACGAACTCCAGATGCATGTGTCCCCTTGTGCATCTGGCTTACGTGGGTCCTAGAGAGTCAAGCCTCGAACCGGGGTCCTTAGGCTTCACAGGTGTTTAACCACTAAGCCATCTATCAAAAGAAAGCCAGAAAAGTCGGCCTGGAGATTCTCGACTCTCTAAAGCCCCTGTAGCTCCCCCAAGGGCCCCTGGGTGGCTTCTTTAAAGGACCTCAATGATTTTTAAGGGTTCTCATTGGCTTCTCAAAAGCTTTGTAAAGTGAGCTGGGCGTGATGGCACATACGTTTAATCCCAGCACTCGGGAGGCAGATGTAGGAGTTCGAGGCCACCCTGAAACTACATAGTGAATTCCAGGTCAGCCTGGGCTACAGTGAGACCCTACCTCGAAAAACCAAAAGAAAAAAAAAAGAAAGTGTCTGACATCCCAGATACCCCGACCCAGGGACTAGAACGTAGTTCCTCTGGGATGCCTGTACCTACTGGGTACTGCTGAAAATAATTGGTAAGGTAGAGGCCTTTCTCTGCAGCTGGAAGGATGTGGATTCCAGGCCCAAAGTGGCAGTGACCTGTTGTTCCCTTCCGCCCTTCCTGCAAGGGCCCAGCCGAGCCCTCTCTGCAGCCAGATGGGTCTGGGTGGAGGCGGGAGAAGACGCTGTTCCCAAGCCAAATTAATGACATGGACTTCTGCAAACAGTGAATGAGTGTGTTTGTTTTCAGATTTCACAAGGAAAGATCAAATGAGTAAGAGGAAGAGGCAGCCGAGGACCACAGGTATTTGGTTCGTTTATGTTGGCTATTTATTTATTTATTTATTTTTGGTTTTGTTTTTCGAGGTTGGGTGTCACTCTGGCTCAGGCTGACCTGGAAGTAACTGTAGTCTCAGGGTGGCCTTGAACTCACAGTGATCCTCCTACCTCTGCCTCTGGAGTGCTGGGATGAAAGGCGTGTGCCACCACGCCCGGCTTATTTATTTATTTTATTTTTGAAACAGGGTCTTACTCTAGCCCCAGGATGACCAGGAATTCACTCTGTAGCCCCCTTAAATTCACGGCCACCCTCCTACCTCAATCTCCTGAGTGCTGTGGCTCAAGGCATGCCCCACTATGCCATGCTAGTTTTTCAAAAATTTATTTGAGGGCTGGAGAGGTGGCTTAGGGGGTTAAGATGCTTACCTGCAAAGCCTCAGAACCCAGGTTTGATTCTCCGGGTCCCACATAAATCCGGCGTATAAGGTGGTACATGCATCTGGAGTTGGCTTGCAGTGGCTAGAGGCCCTGGCCCACCCATTCTCTCCCACTCTCTCTCCCTCTCTGTCTCAAAATAAAAAAAAAAAATGGGTTTTCAAGGTAGGGTTTCACTCTAGTCCAGGCTGACCTGGAACTCACTATATAGTCACAGGGTGGCCTCAGTCTCATGGTGATCCTCCTACCTCTGCCTCCCAACTGCTGGGATTAAAGGTGTGTGCCACCACGCCCAGCTTCAAATAAAAATAATATTTGAGGACTGGAGAGATGGCTTAGGGGTTAAAGTGCACTTACCTGCAAAGCCTGGGGACCCAGGTTCGATTCCCAAGTACCCCCGTAAAGCCCGATGCCCAAGGTGGCACATGCATCTGGGCAGTAGCTAGAAGCCTTGATGTGCCTATTCTCTCTCTATCTGCCTCTTTCTCCCTCAAGTAAATAAATTAATTAAATAACTTTTAAAGCTTTATTTGAAGTAACGGGCTTGTAATGGCAGGGCCACCTACATGCTTGGCAAGTTCTCCACCTTGGAACCATGTTCCAGCCCTGAAATAGACCCTTTAATTTTGACATCGTTTTTCTTTTGTGCTTTTGAGATATGGGGGTGGGGTCTTGCTATGTTGATGGCTGGCCTCAAACTTGTGATCTTCTTGCCTTAGTTTTCCAAGGGCTGGGATAACAGACTTGCATCAATGTGCCCAGGTATTTGGATTTTTAAAAATATTTTTTGGGGCTGGAGAGATGGCTTAGCGGTTAAGGCACCTGCCTGCTAAGCCTAAGAACCGGGTTCCAATCTCCAGGTCCCACGTTTAGCCAGATGCAAAGTGACGCAAGGGCGCAATGCCGCACTTGACCACAAGGGGGCGCACGCATCTGGATTTTGTTCACAGCAGCTGAGAGGCTGCTGGCGCGCCCATCTATCTGTCTCCCTCCCCCTCTCTGTCTGTCTCTGTGTCTCTCTCCAAAAATAAATAAAATAATAAAAAAATATTTTTTTAAAAAAAGTGAAAGCGGGGGACTGGGGAGGAGGCTCAGCAGGTGAATGCTTGCTGCCTACGCATAAATAGGGACTTGATGTTTGGTCCCCAGCTCCCATACGAAAAGGCTGCAGGCACTGAAAGAGGACAGGAGACTTGCTGAGTCTCGCTGGTCAGCCAGTCTAACCTGAAAACAGTGATCTGATTCATTGTCTCAGGGAACTAAAGCAGAGGAGTGATTGAGGAAGGACTCCGGTGTCCTTTTTGGCCTTTGCACATAGGTACCTGCACTCATGCACACACCAAGCACACACACACACACACACAGAGTGAAAGGTCTCCGGCACTTCCACCAGCCTCTGAGTGGGATCTCCAGGCCTAGAGAAGTCACCCTCACGCCAGGTTTCAGGATGAGGTACAGTCGCTCCCATAGATAGAGCTTGAAGTGATGTGAGGCCATCCAGACCACACTGTGGCTTCAGCAGGATGGATGGCTGACTTTCTGCCTCAGTTTCACATTGGGTAAATTGGTTATAGTTACCGCCGCTGCCTTCATTTCTCTGTTTTCTCTTTTCGTAGTTCTGAGGTTGAACCTCACGGGCTAGTCTGTCTTCTGCTGGCCCTGGTGTTTCCCAGTGTCTTCTTGCATGTCTTTGCAGCTCTCTCTCGGTAACCATGACTGACAGACTGTCTTTGAGGGTGGCGGTCTCATGGCCTGGTGGCCTCGCCCCATCTGAGTAACAAATAAATCCCAGGGCTGGAAAGATGGCTTAGCGGTTAAGGCACTTGCCTGCGAAGCCTAAGGATACAGGTTTGATTTCCTCAGGACCCACATAAGCCAGATACACAAGGTGGCGCATGCATCTGGAGTTTGTTTGCAGTGGCTGGAGGCCCTGACGCACCCATTCTCTCTCACTCATGCGCAGTCTCTCTCTAAGAATAAAAGATATATATTATTTATTTATTTATTTGACAGAGAAAGAGGGAGAGAATGGGCACGCCAGGGCCTCCGGCCACTGCAAACTCCAGATGTATGTATCTGGACCTGCCAGTTTTTTTTTTTTTGGGGGGGGGGTTCAAGGTAAGGTCTCAGTCTAGCCCAAGCTGACCTGGAATTAACTATGTAGTCTCAGGGTGGCCTTGAACTCACGGCAATCCTCCTACCTCTGCCTCCCGAGGGCTGGGATTAAAGGCGTGCACCACCACGCCCAGCATGGAGCGGCCAGTTTTAATCAGACTGGCTGACTAGCAAGCCACAGCCCACAGCCATTACGTTTTTTTTTTTTTTTTTAATTTATTTGACAGAAAGAGGCATAGAGAGGGAGAGAATGGACACGCCAGGACCTCCAGCTGCTGCAAAAGAACTCCAAACACATGCACCTTGTGCACCTGGCTTATGTGGGTCCTGGGGAATCGAACCTCGGTGCAAGCAACTTAGCCACAAAGCCATCCTCCAGCCCCCATGCTTTTATATCTGCCTCCCTAGTGCAGGGGTGACAGGCATGTGTGACCACACCGGGCTTTTTACATGGGTGCTGGGGGGTCAAACTCACATCCTCATGCTTGCGCAGCAGGCACTCTTACCTTCTGAGTCATCACCTCGTCCCTAAACTCTGTCGTTCAGGGAGTGTTGACTAGGGAAAATGTTCTGCGGGTTCAATGCCGACATATCTGCGGTTGGTTAAATCTGCAGACCCGTTGCTACAGAGGCTACAAAGCGCTAACCGTGCACACGCTGGTAGAGCGCTGTCACTGGAAAATTGAATCCTCACATGTCCTGCTCTGCAGCTTCCCGTTTCCACTGTGTCAGCGCGTCCTGCTGAGGTTTGCTTGCTATTGTGCGTGCGTGCAGAAGTCCTTCCTCGAGGGCTGAGCAGTGCAGCTCAGTGACAACATGAGCAAGGGCAGACACCACACACACACATTCTTCAGTCAACATAAAAACCACACATCTTTTTTGAGTAATTTTGAATCTCTTTTTTGTCCGGGCGTGGTGGCACACACCTTTAATCCTAGCACTCTGGAGGCAGAGGCAGGAGGATTGATGTGAGTTCGAGGTCAGCCTGAGAGGAGTACATAGTGAGTTCCAGGTCAGCCTGCCTGGGCTGGAGGAAAACCCTACTTCAAAAAACAAAAATAGTTTGTATGTCTTTGTATTTTTTTTATTTATTTGATTTTTTTTTTTTAAGGTAGGGACTTGCTCCAGCCCAGGCTGACCTGGAATTCACTATAAAGTCTCAGGCTGTCCTTAAACTCAATGTGATCCTCCCACCTCTGCCTCCCAAGGGCTGGAATTAAACGTGGGCACCACCACACCTGGCTTTTATTTATTTGAGAAAGAGAGAAGCAGAGAGCGAGTACGGGTGGGCCAGGGCCTCCTAGCCACTGCAAATGAACTCCAGACACATGTGCCACCCTGTGCATCTGGCTTTACGTGGGTACTGGGGAATCAAACCTGGTCCATTGGCTTTGCCGACAAGTGCCTTAACCACTAAGCCATCTCTCCAGCCCTTGTATGTCTTTTTTTAAATATTTTTATTTATTTATTCATTTGAGAGAGAGATACAGAAATAGGCAGGTAGAGAGAGAGAGAATGGGTGCTCCAGGGCCTCTAGCCACTGCAAACGAACTCCAGATGCATGCACCCCCTTGTGCATCTGGCTTACGTGGGTCCTGGAGAATCAAGCCTCGAACCGGGATCCTTAGGCTTCACAGGCAAGCGTTTAACCACTAAGCCATCTCTCCAGCCCCCTGTATGTCTTTTTGTTTTGAGATAGGGACTTGCTATGTAGTGCAGGCTGTCCTCAAACTTAAGAACCTAGGCTGGGGAGGAGGCTCAGCAGTTAAAGGTGCTTGCTTGCAAAGCCTGCTGGCCCAGGTTCAATTCCCCAGTATCTGTGTAAATCCAGATGCATCATGGTTCATACGTGTGGACTTTGTGTAAAACAGCAAGAGACCTTGGCGTGCCCGTTACCATTCTCTCTCTCCCCCTTGAATATAAACAAATGATTAAAAAAAAAACACAGCTTAAGATCCTGCATCAGCCTCCTAAGTGCTGGGCTTATAAACCTGCACTTCCACACCCAGCTAAAATCACCCAGGTTTGGGGCTGGAGAGACGGCTTAGCAGTTAAGGTACTTGCCTGTGACGCCTAAGGATCCTGGTTCGATTCTCCAGGTCCCACTTAGGTCAGATGCACAAGGTGGCACATGCATCTGGAATTCGTTTGCAGTGGCTGGAGGTCCTGGCGTGCCCATTCTCTCTCTCTATCTCTATCTATCTGCCTCTTCCTCCCCCTCTCTCAAATAAATAAATAAAATATTTAAAAAAAAACACCCAGGGTTGGATGAGGCGGCTCCATTTTAGTCTGAAACCTCATCAGTGTTGGGAAACGTCCTAGGGAGAGGTTAAAGAGCGGTGTTCATCTTTCCCCTCAGACACGAGACAGAAAAGAAATGATCAATAATTTGCACAGAGCGCACAGGCTGCATGGGGGCTGACCTTGGGCAGCCTCTTGGGCTGGCCATGGACAGTTCTTTGTGTTCACAGAAGGGTGGAGCCCCAGGGAAGACTCTGGCAGGTGGTGAGAGAGGCCCTGTCCTTCCAGCTGTGGGCCCTGTCCTTCCAGCTGTGGTGTTTTTTTTTTTTTTTTTTTTCGAGGTAGGGTCTCGCTCTAGCCCAGGCTGACCTGGAATTCACTCTGTATTCTCAGGGTGGCCTTGAACTCTCAGCGATCCTCCTACCTCTGCCTCCCGAGTGCTGGGATTAAAGGCGTGCGCCCCCACGCCCGGCTCCAGCTGTGGTTTTGAAAACAAGGGTCTGCCTTGTTTTCTCTTCCCTTCGCCCCACAGGACGACTGATGCTGGAAGGAAGTGGGAGACTCTCGGAGTCCGGTGATAGCCTCTTTATTTTGTTTGGTACAGATGTTCACTGAGTCAGCCGGGGGCACGAGTGTTTGGAAGTCAGTAAAATCAAGCCGCTGCTTTCTGTGGTTTATTTCCTCTCAATTCGTGCCCTCTGTGGCAGACTGTGAGGTAGGGACCTGTTTGTGTAGCAACAGCCCTCAGACACTTCCCAGGCCCACCGTGCTGGCTTGAGTGGGCACCAGTGCAAGGATGACATCCAAGGGTGAGTGGAGCATGCTTAGTTTCTGCCCTGGAGACTCGGGGCCAAGTGAAGGAGGAGGAAAATATGTCTCAGAGACAGCTCATCCAGTGCACAGCAGTGTGGTCAAGTTCTCATGAGGACACAGCGCAGAATGAGAGGGAAGCAGTGGAGGGTGGGGGCCAAGGAGCCCTTACCTGGAGTGTGCAAGGTCTTTAGTCCATCCCCAATACTGCAAAATTCAATTAAAAAGAGAGAGAGAGAGTTTGAGACCAGCCTGGGACACTGTACAAGACCCTGTCTCAGTAACAAGCCAGCCAGGCTCACACAATGCCAGCGCTTGAGAGGCTGAGGTGGGAGGGTGACCATGAGTTTGAGGTCAGCCTGGGCTAGAGTGAGACCCTGCCTCAAAACAACCAACCAACCAAACAGACAAAAACAACCAAAAAAAAAATTAGAGGAACTCGGGAGGCAGAGGTAGGAGGACTGCTGTGAGTTCAAGGTCACTCTGGGCTTGACTGAGACCCTTGGAACCCCCACCTGAAAAAAAGAGCTAGGCTTGGTGGCTCATGCCTATTATCCTAGCACTGGTCGGTTTAGGTAGGAGGGTTGCTGTGAGTTCGAGGCCAGCCTGGACTACACAGTGAGTTAGTTCCAGGTCAACTTTTGGCTATAGTGAGAGAGACTGCCTCAACAAATTTTTTTTTTTAATTTAAAATTCTTTTATTTATTTTTGGAGAGAGACAGGGAGAGGAAGACAGACAGAGGAAGACAGATGCATGGGCATGCCAGCAGTGTCTCAGCTGCTGCGAACGAAATCCAGATGTGTGCGCCCCCTTGTGGTCAAGTGCGGCATTGCGCCCTTGCGTCACTTTGCATCTAGCTAAACGTGGGACCTGGAGATTGGAACCAGCGTTCTTAGGCTCAGCAGGCAGGCGCCTTAACCGCTAAGCCATCTCTCCAGCCCCCTCAACAAAAATTTTTAGAAATTTATTTGGGGTGAACTTGAGTGCTTAGAGTGCTTACCTAGCATGCATGAAGCCTTGTGTTCCACCCCCAGCATCACACAAACAGGCATGGTCGTACATACCTGTGATGTAGTACCAGCACTCGGGAGGGAAAAGCAGGGTGAGGAATTTCAAGCCATCACTGGATAGCTGCTGAGTTCAAGGACAGCCTGGGCTACATGAGAACCTGTCTCTAAAAACCAAAAAGAAGGGCTAAGAGATGGCTCATCTGATACAGTGCTAACAGCCTAGGAAGAGGGCTCGGGGCCTACAGGTCCTTGCTTGCAAAGCCTGCCAACTCAAGTTCTTGGATTCCCCAGGACTCATGAAAGCCAGATGCACAAAGTGGTGCATACATCTGGAGTTCATTTGCAGTTGCAGGAGGCCTTGGTATGCCCATTCTCCTTCTTTCTCAAACTAATTAGGAAAAAAAAATTTTTTTTTTTTTGGTTTTTCGAGGTAGGGTCTCACTCTGGTCCAGGCTGACCTGGAATTCACTCTGTAGTCTCAGGGTGGCCTCGAACTCATGGCGATCCTCCTACCTCTGCCTCCCGAGTGCTGGGATTAAAGGCGTGCACCATCACGCCTGGCAAGGTTTAGGGTTTTTTTTTGTTGTTGTTTGTTTGTTTATTTGTTTGTTGTTTCTTTGAGGTAGGGACTCGATTTAGCCCAGGCTGACCTGGTATTCACAATTGGCTAATAAAAATATTTTTAGCCAGGTGTGGTAGCGCACACCTTTAATCCCAGCACTCGGGAGGCAGAGGTAGGAGGATCGCCAGGAGTTCAAGGCCAACCTGAGAATACAGAGTGAGTTTCAGGACAGCCTGGGCTAGAGTGAGACCCTACCTCAAAAACCTCAAAAAATAAAAAAAAAAAAATATATATATATATATATATATTTTTTATATATATATATATATATATATCCGGCATGGTGGCACATGCCTTTAATCCCAGCACTTGGGAGGCAGAGGTAGGAGGATCGCCGGCGGTTCAAGGCCACCCTGAGAATACAGAGTGAGTTCCAGGTTGAAAACCCCTCCCCCCCAAAAAAATATATTTATTTATTTGAGAGAGAGATACAGAAATAGCCAGGTAGAGAGAGAGAATGGGTGTGCCAGGGCCTCCAGCCACTGCAAATGAACTCCAGATGCATGTGTCCCCTTGTGCATCTGGCTTACGTGGGTCCTGGAGAGTCAAGCCTCGAACTGGGGTCCTTAGGCTTCACAAGTGTTTAACCACTAAGCCATCTCTCCAGCCCCTAAAAATAATTTTTAAATTTTTTTATTCTTTTATTTATTTTTGGAGAGAGACACAGAGAGAGACAGAGAGAGAAGGAGAGGGAGACAGAGAATGGGCGCCAGCAGTCTCTCAGCTGCTGTGAACAAAATCCAGATGCGTGCATCCCCTTGTGGTCAAGTGCGGCATTGCGCCCTTGTGTCACTTTGCATCTGGCTAAATGTGGGACCTGGAGATTGGAACCAGCGTTCTTAGGCTTAGCAGGCAGGCGCCTTAACTGCTAAGCCATCTCTCCAGCCCCCTAAAAATAATTTTAAAAAGCCATTGTTAGCCGGGCGTGGTGGCACACGCCTTTAATCCCAGCACTCGGGAGGCAGAGGAAGGAGGATTGCCGTGAGTTTGAGGCCACCCTGAGACTACATAGTTCAGCCTGGACCAGAGTGAGGTAAAAAGCCATTGTTGATGCACACCTGCCTGGATTCAGGCAGAGTGAGACCCTATCTTGCAAAACACCCTGTTTAAAAAAAAAAATAAATAAATAAAGAGCCATTGCTTGAATCCCACACCTGTCATCCTAGGAGGATTCAGAGTTTGAGGCCACCCTGAGAATACAGAGTTCAAGGTCAGCCTGAGCTACATAGCAACACCCTGTTTAAAAAAAAAAAAAGAAAAAAGAAAAAGAACCAGGGTTGGGGAAATGGCTTTTCTGTGGGAAAAGCACTTGCCATGCAAAGACGAAGAACAGAGTTGAGATTCTCCAGCACCCACATAAAAGCTGGGTGCAGCGGCACGCATCTGTCATGCAAGCCTTGGGGAGGTAGACACGAGGGGGGCATTTCGCCTGGTCTCACTGGCTAGTAGTGTCGCTGAATCAGTCTTCTCACCAAGTGCCCTGCAGACATGCCTGCTTGCTTACAGTCCAGCCATGCAGTACCCAGTCTCGCTTCGCTCCCCTCACTGTCCTCTCTCCCAACCAGGGAAAGACTCCATCCCCCAAAGCCACCCAAGAACCCACGGCTCATAGGTGCTCCCGGGAGTCCTCAGAGCTCCGAGCTGGGCCCTTTACATCAGCCCACCGGGTCAGAAGACAACTCAGGACCTACTGCCTCCGCAGAGCTGGGCAGGGAGGAACCAGGCCAGACAGTCTCCAGGTAAGTGGCTCTGAACTTCCCAGCAGGCCTCCCCCAGCCAGCAGCACAGGGCAGCGCAGCACAGCACAGCACAGCAGCATGGAAAAGGATGCAGAGGGGAGAGGACCAGGTTGACCCCGCTGGAGCCCTGCTAGGCCCTGGGGCATCGTCATGCTTTCCCAGCTCTCCTCTGGGGAAGAAAGTTACAGGCTGTAGCAGGATGTTCTGCTTCCAGGTCAAATCCCTTTTTTCTTCTACTTTATCAAGAAGGGAACAAGCTGGGCACACCTGTCACCCCAGCAATGGGAGGCAGGGGTAGCAGGATCTCCTGTGAGTGTGAGACCAGCCTGGGCTAGAGTGAGACCCTGTCTCAAAGAAGAAGAAAAGAAAAGCCAGGCATGCTGGTACACACTATCTATCTGCCCCCCCCATGTAAAATATTTCTTTTTAAAAAAGTTACTGGCCGGGCGTGGTGGCGCACGCCTTTAATCCTAGCACTCGGGAGGCAGAGGTAGGAGGATCGCCATGAGTTCAAGGCCACCCTGAGACTCCATAGTGAATTCCAGGTCAGCCTGGGCTAGAGTGAGACCCTACCTCGAAAAACAAAAAAAAAAAAAGTTACTGGAGGGAGCTGGACAGCTGGCTTAGTAGTTAAGGCGTGTTTGCCTGCAAACCCTAAGGACCCAGGTTCGATTCTCCAGGACCCACATAAGCCAGATACACAAGGTGATGCATGCGTCAAGAGTTTGTTTGCAATGGTTGGAGGCCCTGGCATACCAATTCTGTCTCTCAAATAAGTAAAAAATATTTTGGAGCCGGGCGTGGTGGCGCACGCCTTTAATCCCAGCACTCGGGAGGCAGAGGTAGGAGGATCACCGTGAGTTCGAGGCCATCCTGAGACTACATAGCTAATTCCAGGTCAGCCTGGACCAGAGTGAGACCCTACCTCGAAAAACAAAAAAAAAAAAAAAAAAAAAAAAAAAAATATTTTGGGGGGCTGCAGAGATGGCTTAGTGTTTAAGGAGCTTGCTTGGGAAGCCAAAGGACCCAGGTTCAATTATTTAGTACCCACATAAACCAGATGCATAAGGTGGGGTATACGTTTGGAGTTTGTTTGCAGTGACTAGAGGCCCTGGCGTGCCCATTCTCTCTGCGTGAAGCCTAAACACCCAGATTCGATTCCCCTGCCTATGTCACGCCAAATGCACAAGGTGGTGCATGCAGTCTGGAGTCAATTTGCAGTGGCTGGAGGTTTTGTATTTTTGGTTTGTTTTTTTTGTTTTTTTGTTTTGTTTTGTTTTGTTTTGTTTTTCAAGGTAGGGTCTCACTCTAGCCCGGCTGACCTGGAATTCACTCTGTATTCTCAGGGTGGCCTTGAACTCACAGCAATCCTCCTACCTCTGCCTCCCGAGTGCTGGAATTAAAGAAAGGCATGCATCATCACACCTGGCAAGGTTTATGGGTTTTTTTGTTGTTGTTGTTGTTTGTTTGTTTTTTGTTTTTTTGAGATAGGGTCTTGATTTAGCCCAGGCCGACCTGGTGTTCACAATGTAGTCTCAGGGTAGCCTTGAACTCATGGCAATCCTCCTATCTCTGCCTCCTGAGTGCTGGAATTAATAGGTTTAGGTTTTTTTAAAAAAGTAAGTTATTTGGGGCTGGAAAGATGGCTTAGTGGTTAAGGTGCATGCCTACAAAGCCTAAGGACCCCAGTTCGATACTCCAGTTCCCACGTAAGCCAGATGCACATGGTGGCACATGCATCTGGAGTTCCATTTGCAGTGGGTAGAGGCCCTGGTGCACCCATTCTCTCTCTCTTTTTCACTCTGTCTCTAATAAATAAAAAAAATAGTCAGGCGTGGTGGCTCACGCCTTTAATCCCAGCACTCGGGAGGCAGAGGTAGGAGGATCGCCATGAGTTCGAGGCCACCCTGAGACTACATAGTGAATTCCAGGTCAGCCTGGGCCAGAGTGAGACCCTACTTTGGAAAAACCAAAAAAAAAAAATAATAATAATAATAAGTTATTTGATTTTTTTTCCCTCACAGTGCTGGGGTTGAAATCACATCCCCAGCCTGGAATAGGTGTTTTACAGGATGGGACAAAGAAACCTAGCCTGCTTCAGCCATAAAACAATGAGATCATAGGACCATAGCTGGGCGTGGTGGCGCACACCTTTAATCCCAACACTTGGGGAGACAGAAGTAGGAGGATCACTGGAGCTCAAGGCCAACCTAGGACTATAGAGTGAGTTCCAGGTCAGCCTGGGCCAGAGTGAGATCCTACCTCAGACAAAAAAGAGAGAGAGAGAAAAAAACAAAAATGAAACCCTAAACCCTAACGCAGTCTTCCAGGGCTTCCTGTATGTATGTGTGTGCTGGGCACTTCCCAGGGTCCGGTCCATGCTAGGCAAGTGCTCTGCCGCGGAGCCTGTCTTCATGTCTGAGTGGCATTTAAAGGTTTCAGGTCCTCCTCCACGTTGTTCCTCTCCACCCAGCTTCCCTGCGGAGGAAACTGCAGCTGCCTCCAGCCTTCTGGGGACACCAGAACAGGAGCCTGCGTCCCAGCTGCCGCCCCAGGTGAGCCTGTTTCCTTGTCCACTGGGTGTTAGAGACGTGAAGGCACAATTTCTACGTCCTGTCCCTTGTCTGTAGCCCTTGGCCACCCACCTGGGCTATAGGTACAGAGGAAGGCAAGGACTATGTCTGAGGCTATAAGAAACCTCAGCGACCTGTGGTGGCCCAGGCCTGTCATCCTGCACTCAGGGCGAGATAGAGCATTGAACTATGGGCCAGAAAGGCCAGAGACCTGTCTCAAGAATTAGACAGAAGAGCCAGCCGGGCGTGGGGCGCACGCCTGTAATCCCAGCACTCGGGAGGCAGAGGTAGGAGGATCGCCGAGAGTTCAAGGCCGCCCTGAGACGGGAATGCAGCTCAGCTGGTAGACTGCTTGCCCAGCGTGGATGAGGTCATAGGTTCAATCCCCAGCACCACATAAGCCGGGCGTGGTAACCCAGCGCTGGGGAGGCGGAGGAGGGAGGATCAGAAGTTCAGAATCATCCCTTGGCTAAATCGTAACTGGGAAGCTAGCCTGGCTTACCTGAAACTGTTTGCAAAACAGAACAAACGAGGTAACAAAATGACAGTGTGCAGGGGCCGAGTGGGAGGGTGCTGGCCGACGCGCAGGAGGCCTAGGTTCACCCTTACCTCCAACAGAGCATGCAGGGCTGCTTCTCCTGAAACCCTGCTCGTGCCTCATTCGAGCGGCTCTGTCCTGGCTCCCATTTGCAGACTTCAGTCAGGAGATTCGTCCCTCAGTTTGCAAAACCCAAGAAGACTGTGACGAAAAAAGCAGAGGCCAGGGAAGAGGACCCAGAGAGGGGGGCTGTGCACTGGGTAAGCTCGGCCTGGGCCCCTCGCGTCCTGGCTAACCTCGCTCTTCGTTGGTGCCATCTGGCACCACCTCTCCATGCCTGCCTAATGCCACACACTGCAGGCACCATTGTAGCAGTGAGTAGATGCATGGCATGCTGGGCACGCAGAATATCTGTACCTGCCGCCAGACGTGTTCAGGCCAGAGCCCTTGTTCCCGACATTTGTGGGAACAGTTAAACTCAAAAGGGCGGCCCACGCGTTCCCTCTGCTTCTCGGGGACTTTTGTGTCATGCCCCGACTAGCATGGATTCCAGATGTGGCTGTGTTTCCCGTAACATACCCTGGAAAAGGTAGATAGTGAATTCCAGGTGAGCCCGAGACATGCGCCTTGAACCCCAGCACTCGGGAGGCAGAGGTAGGAACATCCACTGTGAGTTCAAGGCCAGCCTGCAAAGTTCCAGGTCAGCCTGGGCTAGAGTGAGACCCTACCTTGGAAAAAAAAAATTATTTATTTTCAGGGAGACAGTGTGTGTGGGCATGCCAGGACCTCTTGCCACCGCAACTGAGTGTGAAATACTTGTGCCACTTTTTTGTATCTGGCTTATGTGGGCGTCTTGAGAACTGAACCCAGGCCATCAGGCTTTGCAAGCCAGCGCCTCTAACTGCTGAGTCATCGTCCCAGCCCTCGTGTGTGTGTGTGTGTGTGTGTGTGTGTGTGTGTGTGTGTGTGTGTGTGTGTAGCAGCCAGAGGGGACAGTGGGTGTCTGTCCGTCTTCCACCTTATTTTCCTGAGGCAGTTCTCTCATTGAACCTAGGGCTTTCCAGTGACCATCCTGTCTCCCCCCCTCAGTGCTAGTGTCATGGGCGTGTGTGGACATGCCCTGATTTTAAATGGATGCTGGGATGGAATGCTTGTGCGGCCAGGGCTCTTAGGCACGGAGTCATCCCACCTCTCCAGCTGGGAGGAGGGTCCCAGTGCTTCCATCACCCTCCGTCCTCCAGCATAAAGCTCTGCCTGGAGTGGGCACCAGTGGTCTGCATTGTGGGTGAAGCATCTGAGTTCAGAAAACCCTTTCGAGGGCTGGTTTGTAAGAGGCCCTGGGCTGTTTTCCCACAGGAGGCGTCACCTGAGCTAGATGTCCTGAAGGCGGGGAACCAGCTGTTGGAGGAGTCCCTCGGGCTTCCTCTACGGGAAGCCATGAGGCCAGAAGACCAGATGCAAGAAGCTGGCGCCATCCCTGAGCAGAGTGGCCAGAGCTCTGCCACTCCTGTACCTAACCATGGGCATGGGCACGCAGGTTCTGAGGTCGCTCTAGAAGGGGATCCAGGGCCCTCTGACTCACGGGGGGCCAGTCAGGAACCCCCACTAGGTGTAAGAGTAATCGGGAGCAACGGGCCAGAAACGCAGATGGCCTGGGTTCCAGGCAGCCTAGGCCAGGAAAAGCCTCTGCACTGGGCTGAGGCTGAAGAGAAGGAGCCAGACTGCAGAGGTCCCCAGGAGGAAGGAGCAGGGAGCGAGCAGCCTGGGGCCGGGTCCCAGGAGGAAGGAGATGACGTCCCCTATATTCCAAAACTGGCTTCTGCCTCAGCCCCTGACACGCCATGCCTGACTGGTACTATGGCCCAGTGCGTCCCTGTCCCCACGCAGCCACACAGCACAGCAGGCTGGGAGGCAGACCTGAGCAGTAGCAGCCCAGCATGCACCTCCCCTGGGGACAGTGTCATTGCAGATGTGAACCTAGACCCCTCTGAGCTGCAGCTGCAGCACAGGGCTGTGGAGGTGGCTGTGCCCAGTGGGCACGTCCCTGCCCGGGGCTGCTGCACTGAGCTTCCGCTAGACTGCACACATCTTGCTCAGGAGACCAGAGCAGGCAGAGAGGAGACCGGGCTGGAAGAGGAGTCCTCTGACGGTGACCCGGTGAGTCTTGCAGCCCTCCCAGCTCCCGCCCGCCCCCAGGAGCCTGGAGTGCACAGTGGGTACTCAGGAAATGGGCTCAGGTGTTAGTGAGGGGCAGGACCCTGGCCCTGATGGAGAGAACCCTGCAGAGCTGAGCATGCTGTCTGTCTTTACAGGCACAGCCCAGGGACCAAAAGGCGACAGAGTTGGGCAGGCAGAGCTGTGAGCGCGACCTCAAGGTCGTCCATACGCCCCATGCGAGTCTCCTGGAGCACAGCTACGCAGCCAGCAGCCCTCCCCAGGGCAGCCCAGGCCTCCCTGTATACCCAGCGAGGGTGCAGGTGCCCGACTCCTCAGATGAGAGCACATGGCCAGACTCCTCGGCCATGGAACTTGAATTGTTGCCTGACAGCCAGATGCAGCATGCTCTGGATGCCCCCGACTTGGAAGCCCCCCCTGAGCAGGTAAGAGCTGCCCTGTGCCCGCAGACCACCCAGTGTAGGTTGCAGACGCTGAGCAGAGCGCCTCACGTGTGTGTGCGCGTGCTCCAGTGTGTGCTGTGTTTTCCAGCAGAGGGCAAAGCCGTCCCCATGGGGGGTGATAGTAACCTCCTCCGGAGCCCCAGGTGCCTACTACCTCCCTGGGCACCTGCCCCTGGCTGTGGTGCTGAGGGTGACAAGCCCCGGGGCCCACCAGAAGAGGCAAGGGTCCTCAGAGCAGGGCCTGCGCTGGGAAAGAGCCCCACCCACCCACCCACCCACCCGACCCTCTTCCGAGGCACCGGGGGTGGGGTGGGGTAAAGGAGTTTCTGTTGCACTTTTCAGAGTCAGCTGCCCAGCGGCAGCCACCGTCAGTCACCTGTGGGGCAGGTGGCCGTCTGTTTCAGCCCCGTGGGGGGGGAGGGTAAAGGTGAGGTCCTATCTTGGGACTTAGGCGGCACTCTCCTACCCAGGGTGTGGTACAGAGGCCAAAGAGGGCTGGCACCTGCCTGACGTGTGCAGCCTGAGGGAAGGAGGTGTGCTGGCCTGGGAACAAGGAGTCCAAGTTATTTCCCAAGCGTGGCCTCTCCTTCCTGTTGCAGTCAGCTTTGTGTTGCTGACAGAAAACACCAAGAGCAGCTTGTGGGAGGAAAGGGTTCATTTTGTTTGTTTGTTTTTTGAGGCAGGGTCTCGCTCTAGCCCAGGCTGATCTAGAATTCACTATGTAGTCTCAGGGTGGCCTTGAACTCCTGTCTCTGCCTCCCGAATGCTGGTATTAAAGGCGTGCGCCACCACGCCCAGCTGAAAGGCTTAATTTGGGTCAGACTTGAGGGGAAGCTCCATGATGGCATGAGCAGAGGGTGGACATCACCTCCTGGCCAACATCAAATGGACCACTGCAACAGGAGACTGTGCCAAACACTGGCAAGGGGAAGCTGGCTACAACCGCCATAAGCCCACCCCCAACAACACACCAGCTCCAATTCCCAACTTGACGCGGGCTGGGGACCCAGCATTCAGAGCTCATTCGTTTATGGGGGACACCTGAGTTACACCACCACACTTCCCTAGCTGTCCCTGTCAAATCAAGATTTTTTTAAACTTCTTATCTTATTTTTGCTGGGCGTGGTGGTTCACGCCTTTAATCCCAGCACTTGGGAGGCAGAGGTAGGAGGATCACAGAGAGTTCGAGGCCGCCCTGAGACTACATAGTGAATTCCAGGTCAGCCTGAACTAGAGTGAGACCCTACCTCCAAAAAAAAAAAAAAATTTTTTTTTACTTTATTTTTATTTATTTGAGACAGAGGCGAAAGGCCAGAGAGAATGGGGCACGCCAAGGCCTCCAGCCACTGCAAATGAACTCCAGGCACATGTGCCACCTTGTGCATCTGGCCTAGGTGGTTCCTGGAGAATTGAACCTGGATCTTTTGGCTTTGCAGACAAGTGCCTTAACCACTAAGCCATCTCTCCAGCCCCCCAATTTTTAAATATTTTATTTATTTATTAGAGAGAGGCTGACAGAGTGAGAGAATGAGCATGCCAGGGCCTCCAGCCACTGCAAACAAACTCTATATGCATGTACCACCTTGTGCATTTGGCTTATGTGAGTACCTAGGAATCGAACATGGGTCATTAGGCTTCACAGCCAAGTTCCTTAACTACTAAGCCATCTCTCCAGCCTGTTTTTTTTTTTTTTTTTTTTTTTTTTTTTTTTAGGGTTTCACTGTAGCCCAGGCTGACCTGGAATTCACTACGTGGTCTCAGGGTGGCCTTGAACTTACATTGATCCTTCTGTCTTTGCCTCCCGAGTGGTGGG
Organism: Orientallactaga sibirica; assembly: GCA_036365145.1. Classification (NCBI taxonomy): domain Eukaryota; kingdom Metazoa; phylum Chordata; class Mammalia; order Rodentia; family Dipodidae; genus Orientallactaga; species Orientallactaga sibirica. The sequence goes on along the minus strand of JAEOAD010002037.1, from coordinate 1,921,448 downwards.
ATTAAAGGCGTGCTCTACTGTGCCCTGCTAAGACAGTGGGTTTTTCTTCTAAACTTCTCTCAGTGCTTGGGGTGAACTTCAGAACTGCAGGTGCATACCAGCGGAGCCATGCCCTTTGAGACGCTGAGATTTGCTCTGTGTCGTGGGCAGCCTGCTCCACTGAGGGGCAGTAATGAATGGACCGGATACTGTGTTCCCCAGCGCAAGTCTTCTGTGCTGTGTCATCAGGCCCTGTGTTCCATCCCACGACTAGTGATGAAAACGCTCCGTCCAGCAGGGACCTGGCACATAGCCCCATGGTCAGACGTGACAGGCAGCACCAGCTGGGAAGGAGGCGCCACCCTGTTCCCCGGGAGCCTGTGGCTTTGCCGCTGGCCGTTCCTGAGCAGGACGGATGACCCAGCCACGGGGCAGACCCCTGCAAAGGAAGATGGCAGACCGGCGGCAAGAGACCACCTCTGGCACTGGCAGGGACGTTTGCCCACATGCATGGGTCACGTGTCCTCCTGAGGACACTCACGAAGGCCGCCCTCAGTGATGCAGGCTCAGCGTTCACATCGCGGCCTCCGACCAGGAGCTCAGATCAGGATGGCCACATTGGGAAGAGGAACTTGGAAGTCCAGTGGCCCCTCCAGGACGTTCAGGGTCCTGACAGGAGGGTTCGGCGAGCTAAGCAGTGTCGGTCAGGGCGTGCTCCCTCCGGAACGGGCTGCCTCCTTCCCGGAAACAAGCTCCTCCTGTGGCCTTAGCCTTTCCGTCCTCCCAGCATGAGACTGATGGGCAGTTCCAGTTGTTTGGGGTCTGTCCATCGTCTGAGTGGTCTGATAACTAGGGGAGGAGCAGAGCGTGAGTGAGGGTCTTAGAACACCTTCACGCCTGCCAAGATGTTTACAGAGGCCAGAGCAGAGCAGAGCTTCACAAACTCCCTCCAAAGCAGGATTTAACTACAGTATAGCTGGCATGTGCTATATTGTCGTTCCCCCTGCTCAAAACAATATTGTTTCTTAACTATACATGTCTGCTAAGTAGCAGCCAGGGACGCTTGGTCTTATACATGTTAAAAAAATAAAAATAGCCGGGCATGGTGGCGCACACCTTTAATCCCAGCACTCGGGAGGCAGAGGTAGGAGGATCACTGTGAGTTCGAGGCCACCCTGAGACTACATAGTTAATTCCAGGTTAGCCTGGGCCAGAGTGAGACCCTACCTCGAAAAACCAAAAAAAAAAAAAAAATAATAATAATAATAATAAAATAAAAATAAAAATAAATTTAAAAACTAAAAATAAAAACTCCCTCCAACTAGTCACACGGGCTATATGTGGCCGAAGTCCCCAGCCTTGCTCAGTGCCACAACCACCTTTGACACGTCCACACATCTCTGCTGGGAGCGCAGCTGCTGTTGGAGAATATCTGCGAAGGCCACGGTGTAGTGAGACAGGCTAATAGGCAACATTGAGTTGTATGTATGTGTATTTATTTTGGGGAGAGCAAGAGAGAGAATTGGTGTGCCAGGGCTTCCAGCCACTGTAACCGAACTCCAGATGCGTGTGCCACGCTGTGCATGTGTGTGAACTTGGGTGTCTGGCTTACGTGGGACCTGGGGAGTGGAACGGGGGTCCTTAGGCCTCGCAGGCAGGGACCTTGACCGCTGAGCCATCTCTCCAGCCTTTGTCATTTGTTGAGATGGTCTCGCTACGCAGCCTGTCAGCCTCAAGCTCCTCGCACGTCCCTGCCTCAACGTCACTGCCTCAGCCTCTCAAGGGCACCCTTGCAACCTTCTTCATTTAACCAAGTGAACAACCTGAGAGAGCCTCACGTGGCTCAGGCTGGCCTCAGATCTTGTAGCGGACCTTGAATTCCTGATCCTCCTGCCTCTGCCAGGCCTGGTTTATGTGGTGCTGGTGATGGAACCCAGCCAGGCTTGGCACGCACTAGGCCAGCACTGGGCCAATACCCGCAGCCCTCTCCGGGGTCTTTAGGGACCTGAGGACTTGTGAGACACTGCAGGGGCCCTCAGGGACCATGAGCTCCTGAGCGGGGCCTGCACTTGGGAGGACAGAGAGGGAACACAGCTGTGTCTAGCTGGCTGGAGCTCTGCTGTTGAGGTGAAGCGTGACTGGTGTTTTCCCTCTGCCAGGCCAGGTGGTTCACAAGATGCCTTTTCTTCCAGAATCTTCCTGCAGGGAGCGAGCCAGATCTCGACTGGCCTGACCCCAGCTCACGTGCCATCAGAGGAGACCTTTCATCACTGACCAAGGCTCAGTTCAGGTAAGACTGGAGGGGGTGCCAAGGAGCCTGAGCACCTTCGCTTGCCAGCCCTTTGCCAAGAGAGGTGACAGAGGGACACCTGATTATCCTGTTGGGCCTCCCAAGCCTCGCTCCATCATGGGAGTGGCTGCCCCAAAGTGGAGGACCGGTGACCAGCAAATCTGTACTCAAGCCAGCTCATTGTCCCTCAAGTGCCATCCTCCTGCAGTAGAGCTTCTCACCCCACAGGGGGTGTCCTGAGCCACCAGAGCCAGAGGGGACCCAGGCAGGGCTAGGAGCCATGGACTGAGGATCAGGGCCCATGCTGACCTTTGCATGGGGAGTGCTGCCTCGGGTCCCCACTCCCGGCTGACGCCATCCCCAAGCTGTGCGCCTTCTCCTCGTGGAGGAGCACGGGTGAGCTCTGGCTCAGCTTGGGCCTGCGTGGAGGGGATGTCCTCCCATCATCCCACTGTGCTCCCTTCTCGTTCGTTACCTTGCACCTGAAACCACCTCTCAGAGGCCAAGGCCAAGCTTGAGTTGTTTTTGTCTGAGCAGTGAGCAGAGATGTCACCTACCTCCTTTGTCCCCGTCATCTCCTGACCTCAAGAGGGTGGCCATGTTCATTGCCTGTCCTCTGGAATTTAGACTCCTTCTGCCACTTGCACACGTGCCTGCCCACCCACACCTTGTAGGAGGCCAGAGGCAGGTTAGCCACAGCTAACCCCACGTCACTGAGCGGAACTGAGACGTTTCGTGGCTGAATCTCCAGGCACCCCCACACGTGCAGAAAACCTGCAGGTCCCACCCCACAGTCCACTTGGCAGCCCAGAGCTGGACATGAGAAAGGATCAGGCTCAGCTGTCACCTCAATGGCCAGGACCATGATGTCCCTGCCCACATCCGTAGCCCCACCCCCCACTGACTGATGTTACTCACCACTGGTTCCTCCCACACTTCCTCAGCAGTAGAGGAGAGCCACGCGGCAGTGTTGGCTAGACAAGGGTGGTCCAAGGGGTGAAGTTATGGCCACCAGGAAGCATTAGAAAGAACATTCCAGAGTCCTAAGAGGCAGTGGCAGCACGATCAGGACTTTGTGGCAGAAGTGAGGGGACAGCCATTTCCCAGAGCAGCTTCCCTGCCACAGGCCCGGGTGCTGCAGGGCCGTGGGGTTAGCTGCCCTGGCACGCACGACACAGGGCAGCGGCAAGGGCGGAGTGCAGAGACCCTGGTACGTTGTGGGTAACGAAACGAGCCGTTGGTTTCTTCCCGGAACAGAGAGGGTCTTTGCACTTCTGGCCAAGGCCTCAGGTGTAGCAATCCTGGAAGCTCAGGCCCGGCCTTCCTTCCTTCCTTTCTTCCTCCTCCTCCCTTCCTTCCCTCCCTCCGCACTAGGCCCCACGCCTGCGCGCCCAAGGCCCCGAAGGCCTGCCGAATGCAGGACGCCACAGACACGGTGCGCGGCCTCATCGTTGAGCTTTCCAACCTCAAGTAGGGCTCCAGCAGCACAGGGGATGGGGGCACGCGGGGAGGGAGGGAGGGAGGTGGTCCTGGGCTCTTGCCGTGCGGGGCTAGGGCTCCGGCTGTCCCGCACTCTCTCAACAAGCTTCCCATTCCCTCCGCAGCCGGCTGATCATGGCCACCCACCGAGACCTGGAGGCCTTCAAGCGCAGGAAGGCCAAGCTGCCCAGCAAAGCGCCTGTGCCTACCTGTCGAAGGGGCTGGGGACCCTCTCCCGAGGGGAGCAGGGCTGGAAGGACCTGTGATGCCTGATGACCCCAAAGACCTTCCCTGTCCCTCCGGAAGTCAGTCTTCCCCAAGACCCACACAGGCCTGGATGCTGGCCTTGTTGGCCAGGGTCACCCTGCCCCTGCGGGGGGTCTCATGTCCGAGCAGGACCCTTCCCACATAGATGGACGTCTGGACTTGCAAGCCCAGGCTCCTCAGCTGGCCTTTCTCCTGCTTCCTGCCTTTTCTAAGAATAAACAATGTTGTCACGTTTCCACGTGGTTCCTGTCACTGTAACTGCATCGCAGGTGTCCCCCAGCTTCCCTGAACTTACTTCTCTGCCTCCCTGGGAAGGCAAGTGGGGCCACCAGGACACGGGCCAGGGCTCCCACAATCTACTGGGACGGTCTGAGCCTCCAGAAGGGAGGCTGTGTGCAGGTGGAAGCTCTCTGGACAGTGTGCCTGGTCCGAGTGAACAGGCAGCCTCCTGTCCATGCCCAACCCAGAGGGGGCCTCATCTCACACGCCTCAGGCCAGCCAGGGACAGAGGCACGGACAGGGCCGTACACCCCAGTTCACAGAAGTCCCTGCCTCTGTTGGTTCAGACCCTGAAAGGCCACAAGACTGGCCAACTTCCATAATCCCCCACACCTGCCTTATGTGGGCAACCCAATGTATAAGGAAGGAGAGAGGATGCAGGACTGGATACCTGCTCCATCTTTGATCCCCACCTGTCCCCCACGCTCAAGCCCCATGCACTCCGGCTAGAACATGAGCTGAGAACCCTTCTCTCCAACCTCTGCTCACAGGCTCTCAGTTCCCTGCTGTCGCCCCCAGGCCAGCAGCAGAGGGGTGTCTCCCAGCTGTACTTCCTGCCCCCCCCCAAGCTGGGCTATGGCCGGAGCCCTGGTGTTGAACCCTGTCAGGCTCTCCTCCAGAACATGAACCCCCATGCTGGGTGGCAACCTCCCCCCCCCAGCACCAGCACCCAGGAAGACTGCCCTGTATCTCATGCTGCACCCCAAGTTCTCAGGATCTCCTCCCGAGAGACTCTTCCTCCAGTGCAAGGGGGAGCAGCTCCCACTTTGCATGTTACAGCGGAGGCTGGGGTTTGAAACTCATTAACTGCCCTGTGGTACCCACTCTGACTCAGCCCCCACCCCAAGGTGACCCCAGATTCAAAGAGCAGCATGTGGGGGGGGGGCTGCGGTGGTGGCGACAGGTGAGGGAGAGGACGCAGCCTGGAGAAGCGGTGACTGCGCCAGCCTGGTGTCCACGACCTCATTTCAAGACCAGGCCTCAGCTGACAACCGAGTTTGCACACATTTATTGGGCACCGAGAGACAGCGCGCGCGGGCCGAGGGTCTGGGTGCTTGGGGGGGTGCGTCTTCAGCTGAAGTCCGGCCTCCTAGGCAGAAGTGGAGGGACTACAGGACAAGGGCGGTGCTGCAGAGGACTTCCGGGCACCTTTGGAACCTGCAGGTGGAAACAGGGAGGAAGAGAAAGCTTTAGCACCTGCTGCCAACTCCCCCCCGGGTGTGATTGAAGGACCATGCCGCTGGGGCACCGGCGCCACCTAGCGGCCTAACCTGAGCTAGCCCGCCCCTGGACGTGTCTGGACCAGGGCTGGCCGGTGGAGGGACTTCCAGAGGGAAGGTTCTCTGACATGAGGGGGGGGGGATTCGGACACCATCACCTGTCCCCAGACCTAGCGCCTCTGTCTTCAAACCTCACCAGGAGGGCTAGAGATGCAGCTCAGAGGAACAGCCCCAGCATCAGGTGAGAACAAGAGCAAAAAAAAAATAATAATAATAACTGATGTGGTCGAAGTAGGGATGGCAGTGAGTTCGAGACCAGCCTGTGGTGACATAGTGAATTCCAGGCCAGCCTGAGCTAGTGAGAACCCCCCATCTTGAAAAAAGTTTTTTTTTTTTTTTTTTGTTTTTCAAGGTAGGGTCTCACGCTGGTCCAGGCTGACCTGGAATTAACTATGTAGTCTCAGGGTGGCCTCGAACTCTCGGCAGCCTCCTACCTCTGCCTCCCGAGTGCTGGGATTAAAGGCGTGCGCCACCACGCCCGGCTGAAAAAAGTTTTTTTAAAAACCTTCAAAAGACAAGGCTGGTGGCTGAGGCAGGAAGATTGCCATGAGTTCGAGGCCAGCCTGAGACCACAAGAGCTGGGCATGGTTGGCACATGCCTTTAATCCCAGCACTCGGGAAGCAGAGGTAGGAGGATCGCCGTGAGTTCAAGACCAGCCTGAGACTACAGAGTGAATTCCAGGTCAGCCGGGGCTAGAGCGAGACCCTACCTCGAAAAACAAACAAACAAAGCCAGCAGAAGAGATGCCACGACAAAACTGGAGGGTGCTTGCCTCGCATGCGGTTTGGGTGGGTTTGAACCCAGGGCTTAGGACACACGCAGACCCTTGTTGAGTGCCACCTACGCCCAGATGGCCCAGCCAGCTCTGTGAGCAGCTCTCCACTCCCACCTGCCACCTTGGAGATGTGGCCATGCGGCCATGACTTCCCCTTAGCCAGCGCTCACACCCCTAACCATCACTCTGACCTCTTTCTATGGCTTCTAGTGCTGGAGCCCAAACTGGTTTTACTCTTTTTTTCCTTTTATGGAAAGTACTCAAACTCAAGGCTTCACACAGGAGACGCAGAAGGTCTACCGCTAGGTACTCCAGCCCCAAGGGCAGATGGGGAGATTTTCTGAGAAGCTCCAAGGCCCCCGGGCCACTCTCCCCAACTCCTGAACAAACTGAGTGACTTGGGCTTCTAGAAGCCCACTTCAGCACTCAGCTCCTTGTTTAAGGTCTCACTCTAGCCCAGGTTAACCTCGAACTCACTGTGTCGTCTCACGCTGGCCTCGGACTCATGACGATCCTCCTACCTCTCTGCCTCTGCCTCCCAAGTGCTGGGACTAGCGGTGTGCGCCGTGCCACCACGCCCGGCACGGCCATGTTTACGTGGGACCTGGAGAATCGAACCAGGCTAAGCCATCTCTCCAGCCCTCCTCTGATTTTTTTTTTGTTTGTTTCTTTTTGTGGTTTTTTTTTTTGTCTTGTTTTTTTCGAGGTACGGTCTCACTCTAGCCCAGGCTGACCTGGTATTCACTCTGCAGTCTCAGGATGGCCTTGAACTCACAGCGATCCTCCTACCTCTGCCTCCCGAGTGCTGGGATTAAAGGCGTGCACCACCATGCCCAGCTGTGGGTTTTTGTTTTTTTTTTTGAAAGAGAGAATGGGCGCACCAGGACCTCCAGCCACTGCAAACGAACTCCAGATGTGTGCGCCTCCCTGTGCATCTGGCTTACGTGGGTCCTGGAGAATCGAACCAGGCTAAGCCATCTCTCCAGCCCTCCTCTGATTTGTTTTGTTTTGTTTTGTTTTGCTTTTTTCAAGGTAGGGTCTCACTCTAGCCCAGGCTGACCTGGGATTCACTCTGCAATCTCAGGATGGCCTTGAACTCACAGCGATCCTCCTACCTCTGCCTCCCGAGTGCTGGGATTAAAGGCATGCGCCACCACGCCCAGCTGTGGGGTTTTTTTTTTTTTTTTTGAAAGAGAGAATGGGCGCACCAGGACCTCCAGCCGCTGCAAATGAACTCCAGATGTGTGCACCCCCCCTCCCCCGTGTGCATCTGGCTTACGTGGGTCCTGGAGAATCGAACCAGGATCCTTTGGCTTTGCAGGCACAGGCCTTAACCGCTAAGCCATCCCTCCAGCCCAGCTCCTCGTTCGAACTCCACTTTCCTATCCACCCCCTTCACTGCACCCTGAACACAATAGGCCTCCAGACATTTGGCAAATGAGCCAACAACGCACCTAAGGGGTAGAGGCTGAGCCACTTATCCCCGAGCACTGAGCAGTGCCCACCCCCTACCTCAGTCTCTCTGAGGGGGTCAGCAAGGGAGAGAGCACACGGCAAGCCAGACTCGCCCCCCTCCCCACTCCCGGCCCTGTGACCACACTTACAACAATGGGTCCCCTCCTGGCCCTCTGAAATGAGTGGGCTCAGCAGAGAGCTTAGGACAGGTCCCCTGCACCCCCAGTCCCCCAACCACCTGCACAGACACCTGCTCCTGTTGCCGCTCCTCCTCCTCCTCCTCCTCCTCTGCGGTGGCCAGCGTCCTGGGTCCTCGCCTTGCCAGACCGGGCCAGTTTCTTGCCAGCGGAGTTCCTGGTGGTATAGCAATACACAGAGGTGTAACCCTGGCCAGTGAGCGGGCAGAAGCGTCGGGTGTGGGCGTGCTCCTGGGTAGCCCCACACTGGGGACACACATAATCCCTCAGGATGGGACACAGCACCCTGCCAGCCTCATCCTTCAGGACGTGGGACTGGTAGATGGCACGGGATTCTCCGTTGTGTCTGCAGAAGGAACACTGATGCTCGGGCGCTGCTGAGGATTCCTGGCTGGGTTTCTGGCTCTTTGGACTTGGGGTGGGCTGTGGTTTGGGGTCCGCCTGAGCCTCGGCTTCTTCTTCCTCATGCAGAGTCCCCACCAATCTGGCCAAGCCCAGGTAATCTGTCCACAGATCAAACGTCCCCATAGCTGGCCAACATGTGCCAGGCAGAGCCAGAAGCAAAAGCTGCCCTTGCTCCCTCTGGCAGCTCTGGCAATTCCCTTCTCCTGAAGCCTGGGGAGTCTGGGCTGCCTTTTACCTCCGACCTCCCCTCCAAGGGGTGTGAGAGGGGTGGGGCAGGCTGTGGGAGGGTAACTTATAGTCACTGGGGGGCTTCCTGCCTCCCCCCCAGCACCTGTCCAGGGGGTATATGATGTTTGTGGTGGGTACAGGTTACAGATGGGGATGGGGGGGCCAGTGTTCCTTAATGCTCCTCCTTGTGGGAGGCCTACCCCCACTGGCCTGCTGAGGGGGAGGTGAGTGGATGAGCTTAGAACTCTGCCCTGAGGCCAAACACTTAGGTGACTTTAGCTCAGAAGTTCTTTCCTTCCTCCCTAGGGCTGGGAAAGGGGGCCGGGTGGCCCTGGGTTTTTTTCCTCCAAGGCCTTCCACTGTCTCAATGGAACCCTAAATAAATGCATGAGAAACTCCACTTGCTGGTTGTGGGGGTGGGGATGGGGTTGACCTGAGGAGAAGGCCAGAAGAAAGAGGACCCCAAAGCCGGGCGTGGTGGCGCACGCCTTTAGTCCCAGCACTCGGGAGGCAGAGGTAGGAGGATCGCTGAGAGTTCGAGGCCACCCTGAGACTACATAGTTAATTCCAGGTCAGCCTGGACCAGAGTGAAACCCTACCTCGAAAAACCAAAAAAAAAAAAAAAAAAAGAAAGAGGACCCCAGCACTTGCTAGTCCTCTGCTCTCTCTCAACCTGTCCTCCTTCAAAGGAGAGCTCAGTTTGGGGAGAGTGGGGGGGCAGGGATGCCTGGGAGTTTCTGCTTGGGGCGCAGGTTTGGAGGGGCCTAGGCAGCTGGGAGCAGCGTGCCAGGCAAGTGGAAAGTTGACTAGAGGTAGAGGAAGAGGGTCTGCTGCCTACACCACCCACCCATCCACTCACCCATCCATCCATCCATCCATCCATCCATCCATCCATCCATCCACTCACCCACCCATCCATCCTCCCACCCCATCTATCCATGTGTCCATGCACTCATTTTACTTTTTAAAAATTTTTTTCTTTTATTTTTTTCGTTTGAGAGCGACACGGAAAGAGGCAGATAGATAGAGAATTGGCACGCCAGGGCCTCCAGCCAGTGGAGACAACTCAGATGCATGCCCCACCTTGTGCATCTGGCTTACGTGGGTCCTGGGGAATCGAGCCTCAAACTGGGGTCCTTAGACTTCACAGGCAAGTGCTTAACCGCTAAGCCATCTCTCCAGCCCCTCACGTGCTCATCCATCCATCCATCCACTCACCCATCCACCCATTCTCCCACCCCCCCCCCATCTATCCCAGAAGACCTTATCAAGGAAACACCTCTCTCAGGAATATTTTATGGCAACCAGGCCATAAAGGCGGGGGAGGGCCCAGCCTATGATCTCCCCAATACACAACCCTCCAGGACTTGAATCCCCCAACTCCAACCTCGTCCAAGATTCGGGAGGGGGTCTGAGATGGATCCTACCCCCTTCCCACCTTCCCGAGGGGGGGGAGGGGCTGTGTATGGCCCAGCCACAGTGACATTCATCCCCCGGTGGGTCTGGCTTCCTCCTCACAACCCACCGACAACAATGAATGTAGATTGTGACCTTTGCTGTGACTAAGGGAGGGGATGGACAGAGGGAGCGTGTTCTTCAAAAATCTGGGAAGTGGGGGTTGGTGGTGGTGGCAACAGGGTGGGCAGCAATTCCAGGCCTCGGGGTCCACTCAACGGTCGATGGTTTGTGTGAGCTGCTCAAACTCACCGACAGGTTGAATGTTCCCCCAAACCCTTGGCAAATTCCTGGGGAATGGAATCCCGGGGGGGGGGGCCGGGAGGTAGAGGGCAGGGAACCTGGGAGTGCAACTGGGGAGTCATGGTCTCTTTGACTCACGTGTGCTCAGCACACCATAATCAGGTGTCACTGTGTGTTCCTAGATCTGGGACAAACAGAAGAAGAATTAACACCCAAGGGCTGGGCAGGTGGCTCGGTGGTTCAATGCGCTTGTTTGCAAAGCCTGACGGCCCGAGTTCAATTCCCCAGTACCCGTGTCAAACCAGATGCACAAAGTGGCACATGTGCCGGGAATTCTTTTTTTTTTTTTTTTTTTTTTGGTTTTCCGAGGTAGGGTCTCACTGTAGCTCAGGCTGACCTGGAATTCACTATGTAGTCTCAGGATGGCCTCAAACTCATGGCGATCCTCCTACCTCTGCCTCCCGAGTGCTGGGATTAAAGGTGTGTGCCCCGAGGCCCTGGCAAACCCATCTTTTCTCTCTCTGTCTCTCATTCTGCTTGCAAATAAATGAGTAAATAAAAATATTTGTGGTAGGCTGGGTATAGTGGCGCACGTCTTTAATCCCAGCACTCAGGAGACAGAGGTAGGAGGATCACCGTGAGTTCGAGGCCACCCTGAGACTACAGAGTAATTCCAGGTCGGCTTGAGCTAGAGTGAGACCCTAACCTCAAAAAAAATTATATAGCCGGGCGTGGTGGCACACACCTTTAATCCCAGCACTTGGGAGGCAGAGGTAGGAGGATCACCATGAGTTTGAGGCCACCCTGAGACTACATAGCTAATTCCAGGTCAGCCTGGACCACAGTGAGACCCTACCTTGAAAAACCAAAAAAAAAAAAAAAATTATATATGTGTGTATTTGTGAATTCCAGGTCAGCCTGAGCTACAGCGACACTTGCCTCAGAAAACCAAAATTACATATATAGCGAATGTGGAACTCTTTCTACACAGGTGACAGGCAGCCTTTCTATTTCCCTTTATTCAAGAGATGTGTCCAAGCCCAGCATGGTGGCGCACGACTGAAGTCTCAGCACTTGGGAGGCAGGAGGCCAGCATGAGCTGGTGAGTTCCAGGCCAGCCTAGGCTAAGAGTGAGCCTGTCTCAAAAACAAAACTGGGCTGGAGAGATGGCTTAGCAGTTAAGGTGCATGCCTGCGAAGCCTAAGGACCCCGGTTCGATTCTCCAAGTCCCACGTAAGCCAGATGCACAAGGGGGCACATGAATCTGGAGTTCGTTTGCAATGGCTAGAGGCTCTGGTGAGCCCATTCTCACTCTCCCTTTCTCTTTCCCTCTCTCTGTCTCTAATAAATAAGTAAAAAGATAAAATATTTAATCCCAGCACTCGGGAGGCAGAGGTAGGAGGATAAAATCTCTTAAAAAAAAAAAAAGATAAAATAAAATCTCTTAAAAAAAAAAACTGGGGGCTGGAGAGATGGCTTAGTGGTTAAGCGCTTGCTTGTGAAGCCTAAGGACCCCGGTTCGAGGCTCAATTCCCCAGGACCCACATAAGCCACATGCACAAGGTGGTGCATGCATCTGGAGTTGGTTTGCAGTGGCTGTAGGCCCTGGTGCATCCATTCTCTCTCTTTCTCTCTCTCAAATAAATAAATAAAATAAAATCTTTTTTAAAAATGGGGAAATGGAGCCGGGCGTGGTGGCGCACGCCTTTAATCCCAGCACTCGGGAGGCAGAGGTAGGAGGATCGCCGAGAGTTCGAGGCCACCCTGAGACTACATAGTTAATTCCAGGTCAGCCTGGACCAGAGTGAGACCCTACCTCGCAAAACCAAAATAAATAAATAAATAAATAAATAAATAAATAAATAAATAAATAAAAAATGGGAAATGGCTAACCCACTAATGGCACTTGCTTACAAGACTTGAACCCCCCTGTTCACCTCCCCAGGACCCATGTAAAGCCGCATCTGGAGTTCATTTGCAGTGGAGACCCTGGAGCACCCATTCCGTCTGTCTCTGTCTCTCTGCTTGCCAATTAATAATCCATAAAAACATTTTAAAACTGGCATAGTGGTCCTTTGATCCCAGCACTCGGGAAGAAGAGGTAGGAGGATCGCCGTGCGTTTGAGTCCACCCTGACAACACTACATAGTGAATTCAAGGTCAGCCTGGGTTAGAGAGAGACCCTACCGCTGGAGGGATGGCTTAGTGGTTAAGGCATTTGCCTGCAAAGCCTAAGGATCCTGATTCAATTTCCCAGAATCCATCAAAGCCAGATGCACAAGTTAAGATCCTGTTTTTGGAGATCCTGGAGTGGCATTCTGTTTCTTTCCATCTATCAGCCTCTTTCTCTCTCAAATACGTAAATAAATATCTAAACAAACAAACAAAAACCCACATGTCTGAAGACCAGGCATGGTATCCCACGCCTTTAATCCCAGCACTCAGGAGGCAGAGGCAGGAGGATGGCCGTGAGTTTCAGACCAGCCTGGAACCACAGACAGAATTCCAAGTCCCTTAATGGGGAAGGAAAGGAAAGAAAAAGGAATTCTGTGAGCCAAGTGTAAATTACCTCCATTTGCCAGTTGGGGAGACGGAAGCTAAAATAGCCCTGGGAAATGAATGAGCCAAGAGGATTGTATGTGGCTGGGGTGGTAGCCATCAGGCTCAGGCCTCTGGGGGTACAGATGACTCCTGCAGATAAACAAGTCATTTTAATACAATGTCATGACCTCCCAGGCCTCACCTTGTGCTGGGAGAAATAAACAAGTCATTTCAATACAATGTGGTTCTTTCCCTGGTAATGGGCACATTTGTTGATGAATCACAACAAGCCCAGGAACCTTCAGTGGCAGCACCCACTTGTGGAAGGGGAAGGGAGGCCCCACCTGTCCCAGCTTGCCATGCCTGCATCCTTAAAACAAGTTCTTTCCCTCAAGGACCCATAGCTTCCAGTATCCATCTCTGCCAAATCCAGGCTGGCTTCTACTAATGGTCCACCATTGCCCAGAGAATCGATAGTTTAAAAGATGCCTGGAGGATCACCGAGAGTTCGAGGCCACCCTGAGACTACACAGTGAATTCCAGGTCAGCCTGAGCTAGAGTGAGACCCCATCTCCAAAAACAAAACAAAAACAAAGAAAGAGACCTGGAAAAAATGAAAGTTGAGGACCTGAGGAGGGGCTGGGGCTCATCCCTAGTACCGCAAAATTTTTTTAAAGATATTTTTTAAACGTAGCCGGGCGTGGTGGTGAACGCCTTTAATCCCTGCACTCGGGAGGCAGAGGTAGGAGGATCGCTGAGAGTTCAAGGCCACCCTGAGACTACATAGTTAATTCCAGGTCAGCCTGGACCAGAGTGAAACCCTACCTCGAAAAACCAAAAAAAAAAAAAAAAAAAAAAAATAAAGATATTTTTTAAACTTTTTTTTTTTTTTTTTTTGATAGGTCTCGCTTTAGCCCAGGCTGACCTGGCATTCTGTAGTCTCAGGATGGTCTTGAACTCACAGCAATCCTACCTCTGCCTCAAAGTGCTGGGATTAAAGCGTCTTTTTCCATGCCCATGCCCGGCTAAACATTTTTATTTAATTAATTTATTTGGGGGTGGGGAGGAAGAAGCAGATAGAAAGAGAAAGAAAAGCCGGTGTGGTGGTGCACGCCTTTAATCCCAGCACTTTGGAGGCTGAGGTAGGACTGCTGTGAGTTCAAGACCATCCTGAGACTACAGAATGCCAGGTCAGCCTGGGTTAAAGCGAGACCCTATCTCAAAAAAAAAAAAAAAAAAAAGAGAGAGAGAGAGAAACTGGGCATGCCAGGGCCTCTAGCCACTGCAAAAGAACTCCAGACATACATCCCTTTGTGCATCTGGCTTTACATGGGTCCTGGGGAATTGAACCTGAGTCCTTAGGCTTTGAAGGCAAGCGCCTTAACTGCTGAGCCATCTCTCCAACCCAAAGGTTCTGTCTCTCATTCTGCTTGCAAATAAATGAGTAAATAAAAATATTTGTGGTAGGCTGGGTATAGTGGCGCACGCCTTTAATCCCAGCACTCAGGAGACAGAGGTAGGAGGATCACTGTGAGTTCGAGGCCACCCTGAGACTACAGAGTAATTCCAGGTCGGCTTGAGCTAGAGTGAGACCCTAACCTCAAAAAAAATTATATAGCCGGGCGTGGTGGCACACACCTTAATCCCAGCACTTGGGAGGCAGAGGTAGGAGGATCACCATGAGTTTGAGGCCACCCTGAGACTACATAGCTAATTCCAGGTCAGCCTGGACCACAGTGAGACCCTACCTTGAAAAACCAAAAAAAAAAAAAAAAATATATATGTGTGTATTTGTGAATTCCAGGTCAGCCTGAGCTACAGCGACACTTGCCTCAGAAAACCAAAATTACATATATAGCGAATGTGGAACTCTTTCTACACAGGTGACAGGCAGCCTTTCTATTTCCCTTTATTCAAGAGATGTGTCCAAGCCCAGCATGGTGGCGCCGCGACTGAAGTCTCAGCACTTGGGAGGCAGGAGGCCAGCATGAGCTGGTGAGTTCCAGGCCAGCCTAGGCTAAGAGTGAGCCTGTCTCAAAAACAAAACTGGGCTGGAGAGATGGCTTAGCAGTTAAGGTGCTTGCCTGCGAAGCCTAAGGACCCCGGTTCGATTCTCCAAGTCCCACGTAAGCCAGATGCACAAGGGGGCACATGAATCTGGAGTTCGTTTGCAATGGCTAGAGGCTCTGGTGCCCATTCTCACTCTCCTTTCTCCCCTCTGTCTCTAATAAATAAGTAAAAAATAAGATAAAATATTTAATCCCAGCACTCTAGGAGGATCGCCGAGAGTTGAGGCCACCCTGAGACTACATAGTTAATTCCAGGTCAGCCTGGACCAGAGTGAGACCCTACCTCAAAAAAAAAAAAAAAAAAAAAAAAAAAAAAAAAAGATAAAATAAAATCTCTTAAAAAAAAAAAAACTGGGGGCTGGAGAGATGGCTTAGTGGTTAAGCGCTTGCTTGTGAAGCCTAAGGACCCCGGTTCGAGGCTCAATTCCCCAGGACCCACATAAGCCACATGCACAAGGTGGTGCATGCATCTGGAGTTAGTTTGCAGTGGCTGTAGGCCCTGGTGCATCCATTCTCTCTCTTTCTCTCTCTCAAGTAAATAAAATAAAATCTTTTTTTTAAATGGGGATTAAGCCGGGTGTGGTGGCGCACGCCTTTAATCCCAGCACTCGGGAGGCGGAGGTAGGAGGATCGCTGTGAGTTCGAGGCTACCCTGAGACTACATAGTTAATTCCAGGTCAGCCTGGACCACAGTGAGACCCTACCTCGAAAAACCAAAAAAATAAATAAAAAATAAATTTAAAAAATTAAAAAAAAAATAAAAAATGGGGAAATGGCTAACCCACTAAAGGCACTTGCTTACAAGACTTGATTTCCCCCTGTTCACCTCCCCAGGACCCATGTAAAGCCGCATCTGGAGTTCATTTGCAGTGGAGACCCTGGAGCACCCATTCCGTCTGTCTCTGTCTCTCTGCTTGCCAATTAATAATCCATAAAAACATTTTAAAACTGGCATAGTGGTCCTTTGATCCCAGCACTCGGGAAGAAGAGGTAGGAGGATAGCCATGAGTTTGAGTCCACCCTGACAACACTACATAGTGAATTCAAGGTCAGCCTGGGTTAGAGAGAGACCCTACCGCTGGAGGGATGGCTTAGTGGTTAAGGCATTTGCCTGCAAAGCCTAAGGATCCTGATTCAATTTCCCAGAATCCATCAAAGCCAGATGCACAAGTTAAGATCCTGTTTTTGGAGATCCTGGAGTGGCATTCTGTTTCTTTCCATCTATCAGCCTCTTTCTCTCTCAAATACGTAAATAAATATCTAAACAAACAAACAAAAAACCCACATGTCTGAAGACCAGGCATGGTATCCCACGCCTTTAATCCCAGCACTCAGGAGGCAGAGGCAGGAGGATGGCCGTGAGTTTCAGACCAGCCTGGAACCACAGACAGAATTCCAAGTCCCTTAATGGGGGAAGGAAAGGAAAGAAAAAAGGAATTCTGTGAGCCAAGTGTAAATTACCTCCATTTGCCAGTTGGGGAGACGGAAGCTAAAATAGCCCTGGGAAATGAATGAGCCAAGAGGATTGTATGTGGCTGGGGGTGGTAGCCATCAGGCTCAGGCCTCTGGGGGTACAGATGACTCCTGCAGATAAACAAGTCATTTTAATACAATGTCATGACCTCCCCCGGGCCTCACCTTGTGCTGGGAGAAATAAACAAGTCATTTCAATACAATGTGGTTCTTTCCCTGGTAATGGGCACATCTGTTGATGAATCACAACAAGCCCAGGGAACCTTTAGTGGCAGCACCCACTTGTGGAAGGGGGGAAGGGGAGGCCCCCACCTGTCCCAGCTTGCCATGCCTGCATCCTTAAAACAAGTTCTTTCCCTCAAGGACCCATAGCTTCCAGTATCCATCTCTGCCACACCCAGGCTGGCTTCTACTAATGGTCCACCATTGCCCAGAGAATCGATAGTTTAAAAGATGCCTGGAGGATCACCGAGAGTTCGAGGCCACCCTGAGACTACACAGTGAATTCCAGGTCAGCCTGAGCTAGAGTGAGACCCCATCTCCAAAAACAAAACAAAAACAAAGAAAGAGACCTGGAAAAAATGAAAGTTGAGGACCTGAGGAGGGGCTGGGGCTCATCCCTAGTACCGCAAAATTTTTTTAAAGATATTTTTTAAACGTAGCCGGGCGTGGTGGTGAACGCCTTTAATCCCTGCACTCGGGAGGCAGAGGTAGGAGGATCGCTGAGAGTTCAAGGCCACCCTGAGACTACATAGTTAATTCCAGGTCAGCCTGGACCAGAGTGAAACCCTACCTCGAAAAACCAAAAAAAAAAAAAAAAAAAAATTAAAAAAATAAAGATATTTTTTAAACTTTTTTTTTTTTTTTGAGATAGGGTCTCGCTTTAGCCCAGGCTGACCTGGCATTCTGTAGTCTCAGGATGGTCTTGAACTCACAGCAATCCTACCTCTGCCTCCAAAGTGCTGGGATTAAAGGCGTGCGCCACCATGCCCATGCCCGGCTAAACATTTTTTATTTAATTAATTTATTTGGGGGTGGGGGAGGAAGAAGCAGATAGAAAGAGAAAGAAAAGCCGGTGTGGTGGTGCACGCCTTTAATCCCAGCACTTTGGAGGCTGAGGTAGGACTGCTGTGAGTTCAAGACCATCCTGAGACTACAGAATGCCAGGTCAGCCTGGGTTAAAGCGAGACCCTATCTCAAAAAAAAAAAAAAAAAAAAAGAGAGAGAGAGAGAGAGAGAAACTGGGCATGCCAGGGCCTCTAGCCACTGCAAAAGAACTCCAGACATACATCCCTTTGTGCATCTGGCTTTACATGGGTCCTGGGGAATTGAACCTGAGTCCTTAGGCTTTGAAGGCAAGCGCCTTAACTGCTGAGCCATCTCTCCAACCCAAAGGTGTTTTTTGTTGTTGTTGTTGTTTTTGAGGTAGGGTCTCACTCTAGCCCAGGCTGACCTGGAATTCACTATGTAGTCTCAGGGTGGCCTCGAACTCACGGCGATCCTCCTACCTCTGCCTCCCCAGTGCTGGGATTAAAGGCATGCGCCACCATGCCCGGCTAGATTTTTTTTTAATTTTAACGAGTCCCTTTCACCTGTCTGAAGGGAATACGGTACCCCTCAAGGAACCTCCTAGCAGTCACCCCAAAGCAGATGGGGAGCACCCAATGTGCTGAGCTTGGGAATTCAACCCCAGAAAGCTGCAGCGGCTCGGGGAGCTTTCTCAGGATCCCCAAAGGAACTAGCTAGCCATGTAGTCCAGCGCCAGTCCCTAAGGACAATGCAGTGACCACGGGTCCCTAAGTCCCTTGAGTCCTCTGGCCCAGTCCTGAGCTTAGCTCTCACTAAGGTCTGTCCCAACCAGCAGCATCCGGGCATCCTTGGAGCTTGACCCCCTCTCACCCCGTGGTCTCAGCCCTTCCCTGCCTTCCCCGAGGCCCATGCGCCTGGCTAACAGCTCCCAATTTTGGCTCAGGGGTGGGGGGGGGACGATAAGGGAGATGAGAGGTGATCTTTTGAGGATGAAGGTGGGTACCATACCTTCAGGATCCCCGCCCTAACAGGTGAGTGCCTAGACCTGCAGGAGAAAGATGAGATAAAAACCCCGTTTTTGGTTTTTTGTTGCTGTTGGGGGTTTTTCGAGGTAGGGTCTCACTCTAGCCCAGGCTGACCTGGAATTCACTATGTAGTCTCAGGCTGGTCTCGAACTCACGGCGATCCTCCTACCTCTGCCTCCTGAGCGCTGGGACTAAAGACGCCCCTTTTCCTAATGGATGTTCCATCTGCTCTCACCCAAGGGCTTTGGTGCTTGTAAAGAGTCTCACCCCCCACCCAAAAAAAAAAAAAAAAAAAACATGGCTAGGGCTGGAGAGATGGCTTAGTGGTTAAGGCATTTGCCTGTGAAGCCAAAGGACCCAGGTTCAAATCCCCAGGACCCATGTAAACCATCTGCGCAAGGTAGTGCATGTGTCTGGAGTTCGCATGTAATGGTTGGAGGCCCTGATGCACCCATTCCCTCTCTGTCTCTCATTCTCTCAAATGAATAAATAAAAAAGTAAAACACACACACACACACACAGAGGATATTCTCATATTAATTAAAAAAAAAAAGCCATGGTTAGAACACCAGTGGGTGCCTGGACTGGGGCCACGGGGTAGTGGGTGGGGCTTGGGTCTAGGGGCTGGAGGGGAGGAGGTGGCTGGTTCCCCCCACCACCCCAAGCATCAGTCTCTTTGTCTGCCTGGGCTTTGGGGTTGACTTTCCCGCCCTCTGTGTTTGTCTGGGCTCGCCTGTCTTTTTGTCATCTGGGGTCGAGCGTCTGGGTCTCTGGCTCAGCGTGTGTGTGTGTGTGTGTGTGTGTGTGTGTGTGTGTCTGGCCATTTACACCTCATCTCACTTCTATTCCTGGTGACTCTCAGACCTCCCCCTCCTCTCCTCGTGCCATGAAGCCTTCTGTATCCCCCACCCCACTTCTGTATTGCACTGGTCTTGTTAACCTTGGGGCCCTGGGGTGGGGGAGAGGCCTAATGTACTTCCTGCCACGTGTCCTGGGGCCTTGGGGGGAGGGGCGTGGATGCTTTAGGGCTGTTCCTGGTCTGGCTTTGAAATCTCTTAGGATGGGAGGTGGGGAAGCTGGTTGCAGGGTTAGCACAGCAGGGAAGTGAGTGGGATACCTCAGGCCCTGTCCTGTCCCCCACCCCTCACATACACACAGTGTGAACGCCAAGAAAAGAAGGCATCGGGTGCAGGTCTAGCTGTCAGAGTCTAAATGAATCTTGGCGAGGGGGGCATAGATCTGCGATCAAGGTGAAAGGCATCCGGGAAGGGACAAGAGTCAGCCTGGGCCTCTCAGTATTGGGTGTCTTGTGTGCAAAAAGTGTCCTGTGTGTAAGATGGGTGTGGTGGCGCACGCCTTTAATCCCAGCACTCGGGAGGCAGAGGTAGGAGGAACGCCGTGAGTTCGAGGCCACCCTGAGACTACATAGTTAATTCCAGGTCAGCCTGGGCCAGAGTGAGACCCTACCTCGAAAAGCCAAAAATAAATAAATAAATGAATAAATAAATAAATAAAAATTAATAAGAAAGAAATAAAGAGCCAGGTGTGGTGGCGCACGCCTTTAATCCCAGCACTCGGGAGGCAGAGGTAGGAGGATCGCTGAGAGTTCGAGGCCACCCTGAGACTACATAGTTAATTCCAGGTCAGCCTGGGCCAGAGTGAGACCCTACCTCGAAAAGCCAAAGTGTCCTGTGTTCCTCTGTGCAGTGTCCCCATGTGTGTGTCCACTGCCTGAGGGAGCCGAAGAGAAGAATAGGCAGCCCTTGGAAAACCAAGATCCCATGAGTCGGGGCTGCAGGGGGAGTGACAACCCCATGGGGGTAACACTGAAGTTCTAGGCTGTGCAGACTGGCAGGTGAGCAGTCTTCATTTACAGTTCGCATGTTGGTGGAGATTCAACCCCGCCCTCCCATCCATCCCCTCCTCCTGCCAGCTTCCTGGGTCTTGGGGGCGCCTGGTGTGTGTTTCGTGTCACACCCAGCCCATGGGCAGTGGGTGGGCCAGGAACTGGAACTTCCTTTCCAACTTCCTTGCAGGCAGACCAAATGTGGAGGCCAGGGCGGGGGTGGGGGGGTGAGAAGAATCTGGCTCCCCCAGGGTCAATGGAGACATTACTAAGAAGGCTCGTTAGTGTGTGGGGGGGGACCCCTCCGTCTGGATTAAGGTGGGCCCCGTGTGCACAGACAATGTGCACCTGTTAGATGGGGGCTTCTGTCCTCAGCTACGCTGGGCTGTTTGGGGTGCTCAGTGGGTGGCTCTGCCACTTGTGCGTACCCCAGGGATCCTGTGGGATTCTGTTTAGGCGTGGATGTCAGCGTTACTGTGGGTGTGTATGTGTGTATGTTTCGTTTTTGAGATAGAGTCTCACTCTGGCCCAGGCTGACCTGGAATTCACTATGTAGTCCCAGGATGGCCTTGAACTCATGGCGATCCTCCTACCTCTGCCTCCGGAATGCTGGGATTAATGGTGCGCGCCACCACACCCAGCTTTATTTTTATTTTTTGGTTTTTCTTTTTTATTTTATTTTATTTTTATTTATTTGAGACTGACAGACAGAGAAAGAGGCAGAGAGAAAGAGAGAGAGCGAGAGAGCGAGAGAGAGAGAGAAAGGGCGCACTAGGGACTCCAGCCACTGCAAATGAACTCCAGATGCATGTGCCACCTTGTGCATCTGGCTTACGTGGGTACTAGGGAATCAAGCCTCGAACCGGGGTCCTTAGGCTTCACAGGTAAGCATTTAACCACTAAGCCATCTCTCCAGGCCCTATTTTTTGTTTTTTCGAAGTAGGGTCTCACTGTAGCTCAGGCTGACCTGGAATTCACTTTGTAGTCCCAGGATGACCTTGAACTTTGCCTCCAGAGTGCTGGGATTAAAGACGTGCGCCACCATGCCCAGTTAAATCTTTTTGATTTTTTTTTTTTTACTTTTATTTATTTTTGTTGGTCATGGTGTCTTCATTGTAGATCCTCTGTGAGCCTGCCTCTGTCGATGTCGCTATGAGTAGCAGTGTAATTTGTGTCAGGTGATCATGGCATCCCCAGGGCCCTGTTCCCCCAGCAAAATGTCACCTGTGGTTCACAGGTGTGTCCCCAGAGTCAATGCTGCCGGGCTCGGGCAACTGTACAATGAGCACGTGTCGCCGGTCACAGTGGCTCAGATCTGTCATATCAACGCTTGGAGGAAGCAGGAGGACCCTGAAATTGAGGCCAGCTTGGAATACATAGTGAGTCTGTCTCAGAAAAAAAAAAAAAAAGTGAAGCTGGGCATAGTGGCACAGACGTTTAATCCCAGCACACGGGAGGCAGAGGCAGGAGGATCACTGTGAGTTCGAGGCCACCCTGAGACTGCAGAGTGAATTCCAGGTCAGCCTGGGCTAGAGCGAAACCCTACCTCAAGAAAAAAATAGAAAGCAAGAAAGAAAGAAAGAAGAAAGCGAGAAAGAAAGAAGAGAGAAAGAAAGAAGAAAGCAAGAAATAAGAAAGAAAGAAGAAAGAGAGAAAGAAAGAAAGAAGAAAGAGAGAAAGAAAGAAGAAAGAAAGAAAGAAAGAAAGAAAGAAAGAAAGAAAGAAAGAAAGAAGGAAGGAAAGAAAAGAAAGAAGAAAGAGAGAAAGAAAGAAAGAAAGGAAGAAAGAAAGAAAGAAGAAAGAAAGAAAGAAAGCAAGCAAAGAAAGAAAGAAAGAAAGAAAGAAAGAAAGAAAGAAAGAAAGAAAGAAAGAGGGAGGACTGGAGAGATGGCTTAGCGGTTAAGGCACTTGCCTCCAAAGCCAAAGGATCCAAAGACCCCTGTCACATGCCTTAGGTACCATGACTGACACAAAATGATGACGCAACCGCAGACCCATAAAAGCCCCCTCCACACACACACCATTCCTATGTCCTTTCAGACATTACAGCCCACCCCAGTAGCAGGATCGGCAGATAATAGGCAGGTCACAGGAGCCCCCAAGAACTCATCTGCACATGACAACACGTGGCTGCCCACCAGAGAACTGACCGTCAAAGCCAGATGCACAAGAGGGCACATGCGTCTGGAGTTTGTTTGCAGTGGCTGAAGGCCCTGGCGTGCCCATTCTCTCTCTCAAATAAAATAAATAAGTTTTTCAAAATACACACAGCTGGGCATAGTGGTGCACACCTTTCATCTCAGCACTCTAGAGGCAGAGGTAGGAGGATCGCTGTGAATTCGAGGCCAGCCTGAGAGGACAGCGAAGTCCAGGTCCGCCTGGGCTAGAGGGAGACGAGACCCTACCTTGAAACCAAACCCTACCAAAAAATAAAAAAATAAAGAGGGCTGGAGAGATGGCTTAGGGGTTAAGGCGCCTGCCTCCTAAGCCTAAGAACACTGGTTCCAATCTCCAGGTCCCACATTTATGATAAAGTGGGTTGATGGATGGATAATAAGTGGGTGGCCAGATAACGGTTACATGGTGAGTTTGTAGGTGGTGGAGAATGGATGGGTGGCAGGATGAATGGGCAGGAGGTCAGACCCAGGACCCAACTCAAAAAGGCAGGAGTTGGGCTGGAGAGATGGCTTAGGGGTTAAGGCGCCTGCCTGCTAAGCCTAAGAACCCGGTTCCAATCTCCAGGTCCCACGTTTAGCCAGATGCAAAGTGACGCAAGGGCGCAATGCCGCACTTGACCACAAGGGGGCGCACGCATCTGGATTTTGTTCACAGCAGCTGAGAGACTGCTGGCGCGCCCATCTCTATCTGTCTCCCTCTCCCTGTCTCTCTGTCTGTCTCCCTCTACCTCTCTGTCTGTCTGTCTCTCTCTGTGTCTCTCTCCAAAAAAAATAATTAAAAAATAAATAATAATAAAAAAAAGCCAGGTGTGGTGGCGCACGCCTTTGATCCCAGCACTCGGGAGGCAGAGGTAGGAGGATTGCCATGAGTTCGAGACCACCCTGAGACTACATAGCTAATTCCAGGTCAGCCTGGACCAGAGTGAGACCCTACCTCGAAAAACCAAAAAAAAAAAATAAAATAAAATAATAATAATAAAGAACCCACCATGAAATGAAACAATTATTGAGTGGCTATCTAGGTGATTGGGAATTTTGTTTGTTTGTTTGTTTTTGGTTTTTCGAGGTAGGGTCTCACTCTGGTTCAGGCTAACCTGGAATTCACTATGTAGTCTCAGGGTGGCCTCGAACTCTCAGCGATCCTCCTACCTCTGCCTCCCGAGTGCTGGGATTAAAGGCGTGTGCCACCATGCCCGGCTGTTTGTTTGTTTTTTCAAGGTAGAGTCTCGCTCTAGTTCAAGCTGACCTGGAACTCACCACCGTGCAGTCTCAGGGTGGCCTTGAACCCACAGTGATCCTCCTACCTCTGCCTCCCCAAGTCCTGAGATTAAAGGCGTGCGCCACCACGCCTGGCTGTTACTGGGAATTTTTGCATGTCTCTCTGTTTTCTCCCTGTGGGTCTGTGTATGTCACTGTGTCTAGCATACCACCAGTGTCCACATGTCTGGATATGCAGTCAGGTGGTTAAGGCAGGTGACAATGGTTGCAGTGCTTGTGTGTATGTGTGTGTACTGGGGAACAAACCTTGCGTGCTAGTCAGGCACTCTACCACTAAGCCACATTCCCAGCCCTGTTTTTTGTTTTTTTAAATGCAGCTTAAGTCTTTTTCTAAAAATATTTATTTATTTATTTGACAAAGAGAAAAGAGAGAGAGAGAGAGGGAGAGAGAGAATGGGTGCGCACCAGGGCCTCCAGCCACTGTAAACGAACTCCAGATGTGTGTGCCCCCTTGTGCATCTGGCTTACGTGGGTCCTGGGGAATCGAACCTGGGTCCTTTGGCTTTGCAGGCAAACACCTTAACTGCTAAGCCATTTCTCCAGCACTTTTAAATTTAAATTTTTATTTTTTCTAATATTTTATTTATTTATTATGAAAGAGAGAGAGAGAGAGAATTGGTGCTCCAGGACCTCCAGCCACTGCAAATGAACTCCAGATGCATGTGCCACCTTGTGCATCTGGCTTTATGGGGATTCTGAGGAATTGAACCTGGGTCCTTTGGCTTCACAAGCAAATGCTTTAACTGCTAAGCCCTAATTTTTATTTTTATGTTTTTTTTTTTTTTTTTTTTTTTTTTTTTGGTATTTTGAGGTAGGGTCTCACTCTAGCTCAGGCTGACCTGGAATTCACTATGTAGTCTCAGGGTGGCCTCGAACTCATGGCAATCCTCCTACCTCTGCCTCCCGAGTGCTGGGATTAAAGGCGTGCGCCACCACGCCCAGCCTCCTAATTTTTATTTTTTAGAGAGAGAGGGAGACAGAATTGGCACACCAGGGCCTCAACCACTGCAATCAAACTCCAGACACTTGCGCCACCTAGTGGACATGTGCGACCTTGCGCTTGCCTCACCTCTGTGCATCTGGCTTATGTGGGATCTGGAGAGTCAAACCTGGGTCCTTAGGCTTCACAGGTGAGCGCCTTAACCACTGAGCCATCTCTCCAGCCCTCCCTTTTAATTTTTATTGTGAGACAGTCTCATTAAATTACCAACTTTATTTTTTTTTAAACTTTTTATTATTTTTTATTATTTTTTTAGAGAGAGACAGAGAGAGAGAGGGAGAGGAAGACAGAGATGGGCGCGCCAGCAGTGTCTCAGCTGCTGTGAATGAAATCCAGATGCGTGCGCCCCCTTGTGGTCAAGTGCGGCATTGTGCCCTTGCGTCACTTTGCATCTGGCTAAACGTGGGATCTGGAGATTGGAACCGCTGGAGATTGGAACTGGGTTCTTAGGCTTAGCAGGCAGGCGCCTTAACCCCTAAGCCATCTCTCCAGCTCCCAACTTTATTATTTTTTTTCCCCAAGGTAAAACTCTCTCACTCTAGCCCAAGCTGACCTGGAATTCACTGTGCAATTTCAGGCTGCCCTGAAACGCACAGTGATCCTCCTACCTCAGCCTCCTGAGGGCTGGAACCAAAAACATGCACCACCGTGCCAAGCTAGCCTAGAACTTTTTTTCTTTAAGTTTATTTATTTATTTATTAGAGAGAGAATGAATGGGCGTACCAGGGCCTCAGCCACTGTAATCGAACTCCAGACACTGGCGCCACCTAGTGGGCACGTGCGACCTTGCGCTTGCCTCGCCTTTGTGTGTCTGGCTCACGTGGGATCTGGAGAGTCGAAACATGGGTCCTTAGGCTTCGCAGGCGAGCGCCTTAACCGCTAAGCCATCTCCTATCTCAGCCGAGCATGTGGTATGATGACAGGTCTGTGCCACCAGGCCCAACTCCTCAGGGTTTTTCTTTTCATAGTGACTTGTCATCCTAAGTCCCTTTGACGGTCAGTTCTCTGGTGGGCAGCCACGTGTTGTCATGTGCAGCTGAGTTCTTGGGGGCTCCTGTGACCTGCTTATTATCTGCCGATCCTGCTACTGGGGTGGGCTGTAATGTCTGAAAGGACATAGGAATGGTGTGTGTGGGGATCCGTCGTTGACATTGCCATTTTTTATTTTTGTCTTGTTTTGTTTTGTTTTTCTTTTTTCTTTTGGTTTTTCGAGGTAGGGTCTCACTCATCATGTAGTCTCAGGGAGGCCTCGAACTCATGGCGATCCTCCTGCCTCTGCCTCCTAAGTGCTGCTGCGATTAAAGGCGTGCGCCCACCACGTGCCACTGGTATTTTGCATCGCGGTTATGGTACCGACGGCATGTGATGATAGGAGCGCTGTCTACACTGTGACCACCATCTGTGTCTGTAATGGAACTCCAGATGCATGCACCACTTTGTGCACTGTCTGGCTTTAGGTGGGTCCTGGGCAATGGAACTCCTGTCATTAGGCATTGAAGGCAAGCGCCTTAGCCACCGAGCCATGTCTCCAGTCCTGTGATGTGCAATTCTGTGTTGGCGGTATTTTTCCCCTTCACATGCAGCCACCATACATGCCCTTGTAGGAGCTGTGTGTGCACGTGGCAGTGTTATTGTAGCGGAGTGTGTGTGTGTGTGTGTGTGTGTGTGTATCAGAGTTACTTCTGGGAAACAGGACTATTACCGGGTTGGTGTGACACTACATGGCTTCTGCGGCTTTATCTAAGGGCACGGGACACATGGTGACTCTGGAAATTGTATCTGGGCAGTGGAGGATGGGTGGCAAGGAGATGGGGCAACCAAAGTGCGGTGTTGTGGGGGGGGGATAGGGAACTTTCAACCCCCTAACTAGCCAATGAATTATCTTGTCCACCACTCCCCCATAGCTCCCCCTCCCCCAACGTGCCCTCCATGGCGAGGTCCCAGTGAACAATCCCCCTGTCGCTTTAAAAAAAAAACAATAATAACGATAATAATAATAAAGGCTCCAGAACCCTATGTTAGTCTGGGCTATTTATTCCCCCCCCCCTTTTTTTTTTTAATGGTCACCTTTAGAGGGTTAGGGTTCCTGCTGGCCAAGCTTGGCCCCTGTAAATACTGTGCAGACCCTATCCATAATGACAGGCCACCGGGGGAGGAGTGAGGGGAGGCTCCCGTAGGCCAGGCCGAGCGGTCAGCCGGTCAGCCAGCTAGCTAGCCAGCTATCCAGGCCCGAGCTGGGCGGGCCAGGCCGGCATCCTCCCCACCTCCTCCCCCCACCCCATCCCGCAGGCCCAGGACGCCCGTGAACTTGGCCAAGCGCGCGCGCGCGCGCAGCCCCCCGGGGGATGGGGGAAGGGGCACCCCGGGAGGGGGGGGCGTCTCCATCCACCCTGCGCCCCCTTTCCCCTCCCCTCCCTCCGAGAACAAAGCTCGCCGCCGTCGTCCCCACGCCCCGTGTCCTCTGCCCCGGGCCCTCGCGTCTCCCCCGACCCCAAACCCTCTCCAGCCGCGGCAACAATGGAGCCGCCGGTCCGGGCGGGTCTCCAGGCGGCGGCAGGTGCGCACGGAAGGCCGGCCTCCCCCCCTCCCCAGCGCCCGCGCTCACCTCGGCTCGGGCCGCTCTTCCGTGGAGCCTCTGGCCGGCTCAGGGATGGGGGTGTCCGGCTAAGGGAAAGTGGCTCCGGCCCGCCGGTTCGAACCCGCCGTCTGCCTGGGCGCGCTCCTGCGCCCCAACCCCCGCGATCGCGCTCGGGTGCCTCGGAGGGTCGGTGCGCGCAATGCCCAGGCCTCCAAGCAAGCCCCCGAGCTCCGGGTCTGCAGCTCGCTTGCAGGAGGCGGTGTGTGTGTGTGTGTGTGTGTGTGTGTGTGTGGGGTGTGGGGGGGTACCCAGACGCACGCAGACCTCCGGAGGCGCAGCGGGAGGGAGCACACGCGCACAAAGGCACGCGGGCCCCAGACAGACACAAGGAAGGGCGTGCAGGGGCCTCGGAGACGCGCGCACACACATGCACACACACACACACACACGGGGGCAGGCGGGCGGGCGAGGGGGGCCCTGCAGCGCGGGCCACACACGTAGGGACACCTGGGAGCAGCCAGACACAGGCAGACACCACCTTGAGGGACCGCAGGGAATATTCTTAGAAACTGAGTATGTCTAGCCGGGAGCACAGGGCTCTCTGTCTCTCTCTCTCTTCTTCCCTCTCTCCCTCTCTCTCCCTTCCTACACAGACCCAAGACACCCCCCCACACACACACACCAAAAAAATGCACATGCATACACCCAGTACACTGTATACACACACACACACACACACAACCAAAACAGACAGCCAGAGAGAGGTGGTCACTTTTCTACAATTCACCCCCCCCCACACACACACACACAAACACACACTGGGGAGGCTAAGGCAGGAGGACTGAGATTGAAAACCCAGCCTGGACTAGTTTCAAGGTGTGTGGACCACAGAATAAGACTGACTTAAAAATGCAAAACCTGGGCTGGAGAGATGGTTTAATGGTTAAGGCCCTTGTCTGCAAAACCAAAGGAACGAAAACCCAGGTTCGATTCCCCAGGACCCACATAAGCCAGATGCACAAGGTGGCGCATGCGTCTGGAGTTCCTCTGCAGGGGCTGGAGGCCCTGGCGCGCCCATTTTCTCTCTCTCTCTTTCCTTCTCAAATAACTAAATAAAAATAAAATATTTAAAAAATGCAAAACTAGGGCTGGAGAGATGGCTTAGCAGTTAAGGCGCCTGCCTCCTAAGCCTAAGAACGCTGGTTCCAATCTCCAGCGGTTCCAATCTCCAGGTCCCACGTTTAGCCAGATGCAAAGTGACTCAAGGACTCAATGCCGCACTTGACCACAAGGGGGTGCACGCATCTGGATTTCGTTCACAGCAGCTGAGACACTGCTGGTGCGCCCATCTCTGTCTCTCCCTCTCCCTCTCTGTCTGTCTGTCTCTCTCTCTGTGTCTCTCTCCAAAAATAAATAATAAAATAATTTTAAAAAATGCAAAACTAGGGATGAAGAGATGGTTTAGTGGTTAAAGTGTTTGCCTGCAAAGCCAAAGGACCCTGGTTCAATTACCCGGGACCCACATAAGCCAGATGCACAAGGTGGTGCATTCGTGTGGAGTTCATTTGCAGTGGCTGGAGGCCCTGGTGTACCCATTCTCTATATCTGCTTCTCTCTCTCTCTCTCTCTCTCTCTCTCTCAAAATAAGTAAATAAAATAATAAAAAAAATTCTTGAAGCCAGGCATGGTGGCACATACCTTTAATCCCAGCATTTAAGAGGCAGAAGTAGGAGGATCGCCGTGAGTTCGAGGCCACCCTGAGACTACATAGTGAATTATTCCAGGTCAGCCTGTGCTAGAGTGACACCCTACCTCAAGAAAAAAAAAAAAAAAAAGCCAAGTATGGTGGCGCACGCCTTTAGTCCCAGCACTCTAGAGGCAGAGGTAGAAGGATCGGCATGAGTTCAAGGCCACCCTGAGGCTACATAGTGAATTCCAGGTCAGCCTGGGCTAAAGCGAGACCCTACCTCAAAAAAAAAAAAAATAAAATAAAAATAAATAAAAACACAGACGCACAAGTTTACGTGCACACAAATATACAGAAATGTTCTTGGTCCCGGGCCAGAGGCAGAAACACTCTGGACTTCCTAGGACATGCACCCACAAGCCTCCAGGGCCATCGGGTGAAACTTCAGGATATATAGATGTGAAACACACATAGAAACTTCAGGATGTATAGATGTGAAACACACACAGGCCACTGTGCAAGCTGCACATGGGATGAAGCACACACAGAGTAGGGCTCTGGGGTTCCCAGAGATGCATATGCAGAACCCCATCTTCACACTCCCCCCCCCAAGTGACAGATACACCAGACACTCACTCTCGGGATATCACACACAGCAGGTGTAAAACAGTGGACGGGACCCAGTCTCACAGACATTTTGTACTCCACAACATGTGCTGCCTCAACCCTGTGGCTAGGCCACGCTGGCCTGGGGCTGGGCTGACAGATTCACACTCTATTATTATTATTTTTTTTTAGAGAGAGAGAGGGAGAGGAAGACAGAGAATGGGTGTGACAGCAGCCTCTCAGCTGCTGAGAATGAAATCCAGATGCGTGCGCCCCCTTGTGGTTAAGTGCGGCATTGCGCCCTTGTGTCACTTTGCATCTGGCTAAATGTGGGACCTGGAGATTGGAACCGCTGGAGATTGGAACCAGTGTTCTTAGGCTTAGCAGGCAGGCGCCTTAACCGCTAAGCCATCTCTCCAGCCTCACACTGTTTCTTTTTTATTTATTTATTTACTTTATTTATTTGAGAGCGATACAGAGAATAGGTGCACCAGGGCCTCCAGCCACTGCAAACGAACTCCAGACGCACGGGCCACCTTGTGCGTCTGGCTTACGTGGGTACTGGGGGATTGAACCTGGGTCTTTTGGCTTTTTCAGGCTAGTGCCTTACCACTAAGCTATCTCTTCAGTCCTGACCCTGTTTCGTTTTGATGTTGTTTTTATTTTATTTTATTTTATTTTTAATTGATTTATTTATTTGAGAGCGACAGACAGAGAAAGAGGCAGATAGAGAAAGAGAGAGAGAATGGGCACGCCAGGGCCTCCAGCCACTGCAAACAAACTCCAGATGCATGTGCCACCTTGTGCATCTGGTTGACGTGGGTCCAGGGGAATCGAGCCTCCAACCAGGGTCCTTAGGCTTCACAGGCAAGCGCTTAACCGCTAAGCCATCTCTCCAGGCCTTGTTTTTAATTTTTTTTTAAATATTTTATTATTTATTTATTTATTTGAGAGAGACAGACAGAGAATGGGCAGAGAGAGAGAGAGAGAGACTCCAGATGAATGGGTGCATCTGACTTTACGGGCCTCCAGCCACTGCAAATCAACCTGGGTCAGATTTGCAGGCAAGCCCTTGTGCACCTAAACAATCTCTCAGTCCTGGAGAATGTTTCTTTATATCTCTCATCCTTAGGCTCCACAGGCCAGCGTTTAACCCTTTAGTCATCTTATCCATTTCTGCAGTTTTTAATTTTTCATTTATTTGTGAGAGTTAAGCTCCCAGCACTCACAGGAGAGAGGTAATGGGCCTCCAGGATCATTGCAAACAAGGCCAGATGCCTGGGACTACCTTGTGCATCTGACTTTCAGGTCAGTCCTGGGCTAGAAATGGAACCTGGGTCTTCTGGCTTTGCCCTTCAAAAGAGAACAAAAGAAAAAGAATCTCTCCAGCCCTGAAACACTGTTTCAACAACAAATCTCTCACTCTTCTTGGGGTGGATAATTCCCTGGCCAGGCCCCACTTTCCTTTAGTCCTCTTAATGCATTTCATGGTTTCTCTGTGAACGTTGGGTCAACTTTGTTCCACTTAGAAAGTTAAGCTCCCACTCTGACTTTGAGGTAATGTGTGGGAGGATCAGATGTTCAAGGCCAGCCTGGGACTATAGGTGGCTCCAGGTCAGCCTGGGCCTACCTGGAAAACCCCCTTCCAAAAGAGAAGAAAAAGAAAAAAAAAGAAAGAAAGAAAAGAAAAACAAACAACAAAAAGGCCAGGTCCCATCTGACCTGGATAATTCCCTGGAGTGACACAAGGGACTTGCAATGAAAACTGGACCAAAGGGTAACTCCATGGTTCTCTGTTCACAGCAGCTGAGGTGTCCCTGGCGCCCCACTCTTGACTTTGTGTGTGTGTGTGTGTAAAAAAACCCATGGGGGCATGGAGAGATGGCTGGTGGAAAAACCCCTGGCCTGGGGTGGCTGGAGAGATGGCTTAGCAGTTCCCCAGGCCCCACTGCTAAGATAAGAACCCGGGGGCATGCCTGGTCCCATGTATAGCCTGATGCCCTAGTGCACCCATTCTCTCTCCCTCTCTCTTGTGGGGCATACATCTGGACACTCTCTGCCTGCAGCTGAGAGGCTCTCAAATAATCTCTAAATAAAAGAAAAAGAAAAAAAAAGCCTGGGGGCTGGAGAGATGGCTTAATTAACTAATTAATTTTTTTTTCAAGGTGGGGTCTCCCTGAGCCCAGGCTGACCTGGTCTTCACTATGTAGATCTCAGGGTGGCCTTGCATCTGGAGTTGATCCTCCTGGCTGGAGCCCCCCGTGTGCCCATTCTTAAAGGCTCTCTTGTGCACCACGCCTGGTTTTTCTTTCCTCTCCTTTCCTTTCCTTTTCTTTTCCTTTCCTATCTTTTCTTTTTTCTTTTTCTTTCTTTCTTTTTTTTTTTTTTCAAGGTGGGGTCCCCTCTAGCCCAGGCTGACCTGGTCTTCACTATGTAGTCTCAGGGTGGCCTTGAACTCACGGTGATCCTCCTACCTCTGCCTCCCGAGTGCTGGGATTAAAGGCGTGTGCCACCACGGCCGGCATTTATTTTTATTTTTATTTTTTGAGAGAGAGGAGACAGAGAGGGAGCAGGGCTGCTGTGACAGATAGGTGCGCCCCTTGGGCATTGCGCCCCTTTGCATCTGGCTAAACGTGGGACCTGGAGATTGGAACCGCTGGAGATTGGAACCAGTGTTCTTAGGCTTAGGAGGCAGGTGCCTAACCACTAAGCCATCTCTCCAGCCCCACCCCCGCTTTTTCGAGACCAGGTCATGCGTATTCTCGGGCTTGGGGCATGCTTGGAATATTCATTCATTCACTCATCCACGGCCCTATTTGGTAGAAGTGGGGGGACACAACAGGTTTTGAACTTGCCCCTCACAGGCCTGTACATCATCTCAGGCAAAGGCAAAGACGTGCACAGACGGATCACGGAGGTCTGAAGAGGGGCAAGCACTTTCCCCAGATGGCACCACCCACCGAGCTGGGGATTGGGAGAGGGGGTGCCTTTTCCCAGTCCCCACATTTTAGAGCTCCGTGGTCACGTCTGCAGCTGAGTTTCCTCAGTGGCCAGCAGGGGGCAGCAGACTCTAACGTGCACTGCAGGACTTCAACTTTCACTGACCTGGAATTCACTCTGCAGTCTCAGGGTGGCCTGGAACTCACGACGGCGGCCGGAGATCCTCCTACTTCTGCCTCCCAAGTGCTGGGATTAAAGGCATGTGCTACCATACCCAGCTTCCCTCGACCTTCCTCCCCACTCTTCCCCCACCAAACTACAGAAGGAGCTCTTCTAAAATACACCCCCCAATACCCCACCCACATGCCTTCCTTGATAGTCTAGCCTAACTCAACTCTTTTTATTTTTATTTTTTTTCCTGCAACGCATTTGTTAGGTCTGAGGTCACATCAGGACACGGTTCCTGAATGTCCCTGTTGGCCAGTCCACCCTCAGGTTGCCTTCTCTGAATAATAGAGGCAGAGCCCAGGAGATGGGAGGAACAGTGGGGAAAACCGCAGCGCCTGAATCCCCCCCCATTTCTTTGGGGCGTGGGAACTGCCCCCCTTGCCCCATCCTGGGGCCCTTTGCCAGTGCTGACTCATAGGGGCCCAGGGCTGTGACTCAGCACCCTTCCTGATCCTTCTCCGGTGAGATTTCCCATGGTCTTGCCACCTCCTGGCTCTCTGGAGGTCTCCTTGGGGATCCAGATGTGGGCAGTCCTCAGCTTCATCTTCACAGAGCCTCAGCTGTCAGGGTCCCCAGAGCTGTAGCAGTGGGCATCTGGTGGTTGTGTCTGACGTGGCGGTACCCAGAAAGCTTCAGAGGGCAAAGTCAGGCTTGGTGGCAGACGTGCCTTTTTCTGCACCTCTTGAGTCCCGTCAGAGATATTCAAGGACCAGCATGAAGCCCTGGGCACCAGATTTGTCCGTCCTACCAGCACGCGCTTCCTGCAGATCAGTGGTGGGTGGCGACATCTTCCATCTATGAGACCAAAATCGTTAGTAATAGATCCACTGAATTCACAGTGTTGTTTCCTGTTCCTTCCAAATGCATCTAGAAACCTGTCCTGGGCTGGAGAGATGGCTTAGCAGTTAAGATGTCTGCCTGCAAAGCCAAAGGACCGGGTTGATTCCCCAGGACACGTTAGCCAGATGCACAAGGGGGTACACGTGTTTGAGTTCATTTGCAGTGGCTGGAGGCCCGGCACACCTATTCTCTCTCTCTCTGCAAATAAATAAATAAAATAAAAAAAATAAGGCTGGGCATGGTGGCGCAAGCCTTTAATCCCAGCACTCGGGAGGCAGAGGTAGGAGGATCGCTGTGAGTTGAGGCCACCTGAGACTACATAGTTAATTCCAGGTCAGCCTGGACCAGAGTGAAACCCTACCTCGAAAAAAAAAAAAAAGAAGAAGAAGAAGAAAAGGAAAATAAATAAATAAATAAATAAATAAATATCTGTCTCCCTCAAAGGCCCACGTCAACTCTCCTAGGCGATCATTGCCACGGGCCTGGGATTCTCCCTGTCAGATTATTCGCCTCCCAGCCACCAAAGTCCCTTATGCCTCTGTTCAGAACTCTCAGTGGCTTTTGGCTGGCACACACCTTTACTCCCAGCACTCGGGAGGCAGAGGTAGGAGGATCGCTGTGAGTTCGAGGCCAGCCTGAGACGACAGACAGAGTGAGTTCCAGGTTGCCCTGGGCTAGAATGAGACCCTACCTCGAAAAACAAAAACAAACCAAAAAAAAAAAAAAAAAAAAGGCTGGTGAGATGGTTTAGCAGTTAAGGCATTTGCCTTCAAAACCAAAAGACCCTGGTTCGATTCTCCAGGACCCATGTAAGTCAGATGCACAAGGGGCGCATGCATCTGGAGTTCGTTTGCAGTGGCTGGAGGCCCTGGTGCATCCATTCTCTCTGCTTCTTTCTCTCTTAAATAAGTAAGTAAGGAGCTGGAGGGATGGCTTAGCACATAAGGCACTTGCCTGCAATGCCAAAGGACTCAGGTTCAATTCCCCACGACTCACGTAAACCAAATGCACAAGGTAGTGCCTGCTTCTGGAGTTCGTTTGCAGCAGCTGAATGCCCTTGGGTGCCCTTTCTCTCTATCTGCCTCTCTCTCTCTCTCTAAAATAAATTAAATTAAATTAAAAATAAGGCTGGGCATGGTGGCGCAAGCCTTTAATCCCAACACTTGGGAGGCAGAGGTAGGAGGATCACCATGAGTTGAGGCCACCTAAGACTACATAGTTAATTCAGGTCAGCCTGGACCAGAGTGAAACCCTACCTCGAAAAACCAAAAATAAAAATAAAAATAAATAAATAAATAAAAATAAGGCTGGGCATGGTGGCGCATGCCTTTAATCCCATCACTCGGGAGGCAGAGGTAGGAGGATCGCTGTGAGTTCGAGGCCACCTGAGACTACATAGTTAATTCCAGGTCAGCCTTGGCCAGAGTGAGACCCTACCTTGAAAAGCCAATAATAATAATAATAATAATAAATAAATAAATAAAAATAAGGCTGGGCATGGTGGCGCAAGCCTTTAATCCCAGCACTCGGGAGGCAGAGGCAGGAGGATCGCCATGAGTTTGAGGCCACCCTGAGACTACATAGTTAATTCCAGGTCAGCCTGGACCAGAGTGAAACCCTACCTCGAAAAACCAAAAAAAAATAATAATAAATAAATAAAATAAAAATAAAAATAAGGCTGGGCATGGTGGCGCAAGCCTTTAATCCCAACACTTGGGAGGCAGAGGTAGGAGGATCACCATGAGTTGAGGCCACCTAAGACTACATAGTTAATTCAGGTCAGCCTGGACCAGAGTGAAACCCTACCTCGAAAAAAAAAAAAAAAGAAGAAGAAGAAAAGGAAAATAAATAAATAAATATCTGTCTCCCCTCAGAGGGCCGTCAACTCTCTGATGGGGAAGTCATTGCCACGGGCCTGGGATTCTCCCTGTCAGATTATTCGCCTCCCAGCCACCAAAGTCCCTTATGCCTCTGTTCAGAACTCTCAGTGGCTTTTGGCTGGCACACACCTTTACTCCCAGCACTCGGGAGGCAGAGGTAGGAGGATCGCTGTGAGTTCGAGGCCACCCTGAGACTACATAGTTAATTCCAGGTCAGCCTGGACCAGAGTGAAACCCTACCTCGAAAAACCAAAAATAAAAATAAAAATAAGGCTGGGCATGGTGGCGCAAGCCTTTAATCCCAGCACTCGGGAGGCAGAGGTAGGAGGATCGCTGTGAGTTCGAGGCCACCGTCACCTAAACAATCTCTCCAGCCCTGTCACACTGTTTCTTTATATCTCTCACTCTTCTTGGGGTCCACGACCCTGGCCAGGCCCCACCTTCCTTTAGTCCTCTTATTGCATTTCTGCAGTTTCTCCTTGAACGGGATCACCCTTCCACTTAGAAAGTTAAGCTCCCAGCACTCACTCTGGAGGCAGAGGTAATAGGAGGGAGGATCATTGCGAGTTCAAGGCCAGCCTGGGACTATAGAGTGAGCTCCAGGTCAGCCTGGGCCTACCTCAAAACCCCCTTCCAAAAGAGAAGAAAAAGAAAAAAGAAAGAAAGAAAAGAAAAAACAAACAACAAAAAGGCCAAGCTCCCTCTGACCTGGATAATTCCCTGGAGTGGGGGCAGGGACTTGGTGCAAGGAAAATGGGCTAAATAGTAACTCCATGGTTCTCTGTGGGTTGGGTCAACTTTGTTGGTGTCCCTATATGCCCCACTCTTGACTTTGTGTGTGTGTGTGTGTGTAGATGTGCACATGCTAAAACATGTGTGTGGTGGTCAGAAAAAAACCCTGGGGTGGGGGGGCTGGAGAGATGGCTTAGCAGTTAAGGCGCCTGCCTGCTAAGCCTAAGAACCCGGTTCCAATCTCCAGGTCCCATGTATAGCCAGATGCAAAGTGAGGCAACGGCGCAATGCCTCACTTGACCACAAGGGGGCGCACGCATCTGGATTTCGTTCCCAGCAGCTGAGAGGCTGCTGGCGCGCCCATCTCTATCTGTCTCCCTCCAAAAAAAAAAACCCCTGGGGGCTGGAGAGATGGCTTAGTGGTTAAACGCTTGCCTGTGAAGCCTAAGGATCCTAGTTCGAGGCTCAGTTCCCCAGGGCCCACCTAAGCCAGATGCACAAGGGGGCGCATGCATCTGGAGTTCGTTTGCAGTGGCTGGAGGCCCTAGTGCACCCATTCTCTCTCCCTCTCTCTTGTGCATACACACGCACACTCTCTGCCTGTCGCTCTCAAATAATAAATAAATAAAAGAAAAAGAAAAAAAAAACCTTGGGGTGCCAGTCACTTAATTAACTAATTAATTTTTTTTTCAAGGTGGGGTCTCCCTGTAGCCCAGGCTGACCTGGTCTTCACTATGTAGTCTCAGGGTGGCCTTGAACTCACGGTGATCCTCCTACCTCTGCCTCCCGAGTGCTGGGATTAAAGGCGTGTGCCACCACGTCTCAGGAGTGGGGACAGATGAGATGACTCACTTTGCAGTCTCAGGTGATCCCTGAGATTGGAACCTCTGCCTCCCGAGTGCTGGGGTTAAAGGTGTTCTACCACGGCCGGCATTTATTTTTATTTTTTTAGGCCCCTTTGCATCTGGCTAGCGGCAGCCGGGCATGGCGGCTAACCACTGCCATCTCTCAGCCCCACCCCCTAAACGAGACCAGGTCATGCGTATTCTCCAGCCCCACCCCGCTTTTTCGGACCAGGTCATGCTATTCTCGGGCTTATTCATTCATTTCACTCATCCACGGCCCTATTTGGTAGAAGTGGGGACACAACAGGTTTTGAACTTGCCCCTCACAGGCCTGTACATCATCTCAGGCAAAGGCAAAGACGTGCACAGACGGATCACGGAGGTCTGCAGAGGGGCAAGCACTTTCCCAGATGGCACCACCCACCGAGCTGGGGATTGGGAGAGGGGGTGCCTTTTCCCAGTCCCCACATTTTAGAGCTCCGTGGTCACGTCTGCAGCTGAGTTTCCTCAGTGGCCAGCAGGGGGCAGCAGACTCTAACGTGCACTGCAGGACTTCAACTTTCACTGACCTGGAATTCACTCTGCAGTCTCAGGGTGGCCTGGAACTCACGACGGCGGCCGGAGATCCTCCTACTTCTGCCTCCCAAGTGCTGGGATTAAAGGCATGTGCTACCATACCCAGCTTCCCTCGACCTTCCTCCCCACTCTTCCCCCACCAAACTACAGAAGGAGCTCTTCTAAAATACACCCCCCAATACCCCACCCACATGCCTTCCTTGATAGTCTAGCCTAACTCAACTCTTTTTATTTTTATTTTTTTTTTCCTGCAACGCATTTGTTAGGTCTGAGGTCACATCAGGACACGGTTCCTGAATGTCCCTGTTGGCCAGTCCACCCTCAGGTTGCCTTCTCTGAATAATAGAGGCAGAGCCCAGGAGATGGGAGGAACAGTGGGGAAAACCGCAGCGCCTGAATCCCCCCCCCATTTCTTTGGGGCGTGGGAACTGCCCCCCTTGCCCCATCCTGGGGCCCTTTGCCAGTGCTGACTCATAGGGGAGCCCGGGGCTGTGACTCAGCACCCTTCCTGATCCTTCTCCGGTGAGATTTCCCATGGTCTTGCCACCTCCTGGCTCTCTGGAGGTCTCCTTGGGGATCCAGATGTGGGCAGTCCTCAGCTTCATCTTCACAGAGCCTCAGCTGTCAGGGTCCCCAGAGCTGTAGCAGTGGGCATCTGGTGGTTGTGTCTGACGTGGGCGGTACCCAGAAAGCTTCAGAGGGGCAAAGTCAGGCTTGGTGGCAGACGTGCCTTTTTCTGCACCTCTTGAGTCCCGTCAGAGATATTCAAGGACCAGCATGAAGCCCTGGGCTCGAATTCCCAACTCCATATCCCCTACCAACCCACCCACCCTGCCTGCCCAGATCAGTGGTGGGTGGCGACATCTTCCCATCTATGAGACCAAAATCGTTAGTAATAGATCCACTGAATTCACAGTGTTGTTTCCTGTTCCTTCCAAATGCATCTAGAAACCTGTCCTGGGCTGGAGA
The DNA here is from genome assembly GCA_036365145.1 of Orientallactaga sibirica. Lineage (NCBI taxonomy): Eukaryota > Metazoa > Chordata > Mammalia > Rodentia > Dipodidae > Orientallactaga > Orientallactaga sibirica. The sequence goes on along the minus strand of JAEOAD010002037.1, from coordinate 1,882,796 downwards.
GATGGCTTAGCAGTTAAGGCATTTGCTTGCAAAGCCAAAGGACCCGGGTTCGATTCCCCAGGACCCACGTTAGCCAGATGCACAAGGGGGTACACGTGTTTGGAGTTCATTTGCAGTGGCTGGAGGCCTGGCACACCTATTCTCTCTCTCTCTCTGCCAAATAAATAAATAAAAATAAATAAATAGCTGGGCGTGGTGGCGCACGCCTTTCATCCCAGCACTTGGGAGGCAGAGGTAGGAGGATCGCTGTGAGTTCGAGGCCACCCTGAGACTACATAGTTAATTCCAGGTCAGCCTGGACCAGAGTGAAACCCTACCTCGAAAAAAAAAAAAAAAAAGAAGAAGAAGAAAAGGAAAAATAAATAAATAAATAAATAAATAAATATCTGTCTCCCCTCAAGGGCCCCGTCAACTCTCCCCTGGGCGAAGTCATTGCCATGGGCCTGGGATTCTCCCTGTCAGATTATTCGCCTCCCAGCCACCAAAGTCCCTTATGCCTCTGTTCAGAACTCTCAGTGGCTTTTGGCTGGCACACACCTTTACTCCCAGCACTCGGGAGGCAGAGGTAGGAGGATCGCTGTGAGTTCGAGGCCAGCCTGAGACGACAGACAGAGTGAGTTCCAGGTTGCCCTGGGCTAGAATGAGACCCTACCTCGAAAAACAAAAACAAACCAAAAATAAAAAAAAATAAAAAAAAAGGCTGGTGAGATGGTTTAGCAGTTAAGGCATTTGCCTTCAAAACCAAAAGACCCTGGTTCGATTCTCCAGGACCCATGTAAGTCAGATGCACAAGGTGGCGCATGTGTCTGGAGTTCGCAGTGGCTGGAGGCCCTGGTGCATCCATTCTCTCTGCTTCTTTCTCTCTTAAATAAGTAAGTAAGGAGCTGGAGGGATGGCTTAGCACATAAGGCACTTGCCTGCAATGCCAAAGGACTCAGGTTCAATTCCCCACGACTCACGTAAACCAAATGCACAAGGTAGTGCCTGCTTCTGGAGTTCGTTTGCAGCAGCTGAATGCCCTTGGGTGCCCTTTCTCTCTATCTGCCTCTCTCTCTCTCTCTAAAATAAATTAAATTAAATTAAAAAATAAGGCTGGGCATGGTGGCGCAAGCCTTTAATCCCAGCACTTGGGAGGCAGAGGTAGGAGGATCACCATGAGTTCGAGGCCACCCTAAGACTACATAGTTAATTCCAGGTCAGCCTGGACTAGAGTGAAACCCTACCTCGAAAAACCAAAAAATAAAAATAAAAAATAAATAAATAAAAATAAAAAAATAAGGCTGGGCATGGTGGCGCATGCCTTTAATCCCATCACTCGGGAGGCAGAGGTAGGAGGATCGCCGTGAGTTCGAGGCCACCCTGACACTACATAGTGAATTGAATTCCAGGTCAGCCTTGGCCAGAGTGAGACCCTACCTTGAAAAGCCAATAATAAATAATAATAATAATAATTTAAAAATAAGTAAGTAAGCTGGGTGTGGTGGCACATGCCTTTAATCCCAGCACTCAGGGAGGCAGAGGCAGGAGGATCGCCATGAGTTTGAGGCCACCCTGAGACTACATAGTTAATTCCAGGTCAGCCTGGGCTCGAGTGAGACCCTACCTCGAAAAACAAAAAAAAAAATAATAATAAATAAATAATAATAATAATAATAAATAAATGAAAATAAATAAATAAATAAATAAAATAAAATAAAAATAAGTAAGTAAACACATAAATAATAAGCCCTCAATGGCTTCTTCCTCAACCAGACCAAAGCTGAAGGCTCCCCCACTCAAAGACTTACCCTCCGGGCTCTGTCCCAGCAGCCACACTTCCATGGCCACCTGTCCTCCTCATTCTGGGCCCCAAGCTGACTGGGAGGCTGAGTCCAGGGCTTTTGCACGGGAACATACGCTCTGGATTCCCATCTTCCCGATCCCCACAAGGTTACCTCCAAGTCTCTGCTCCCCCCATCCCCCCACCCCCCGCACCTCTTTCATCCACAGGGTGCGCAGCCCCGTCATCAGTGGATGCACACCGTGGCTTCCCCTTGAACTCGGCCTTCCTCCCTCAGCCTCCCTATCTTCTTTCCTGTCTGCGTCTCCTGTACCTGCAGACCACCTGTGCCACAGCCAGAGCTTTGATCTTGCGTGTGTGAATGTGTGGGCATGTGAAGGCCAGAGGTTGGCTGACACTGGGCGTCTTTCTCACTCGAGGAAGCATCCGGAACCTTCCAGTCTCTGCCTCCCAGCACTGGGATTATGGGTGTGCGTTGCCAGGTCCTGCTTTTTTTTTTTAATTTAAAAAAAATTTTTATGGGCTGGAGAGATGGCTTAGCGGTTAAACGCTTGCCTATGAAGCCTAAGGACCCCGGTTCGAGGCTCAATTCCCCAGGACCCACGTAAGCCAGATGCACAAGGGGGCCACACGCATCTGGAGTTCGTTTGCAGTGGCTGGAGGCCCTGGCATTCCCATTCCCTCTCTCTCTATCTGCCTCTTTCTCTCTCAGTCTGTCTGTCACTCTCAAATAAATAAATAAAAATAAACAAAAAATTAAAAAAATATTTATTTATTTGAGAGGGACAGAGAGAGAGAGAGAGAGAGAGAGAGAGAATGGGTGCACCAGGGACTCCAGCCACTGCAAACAAACTCCAGATGCATGTGCCACTTTGTGCATCTGGCTTACGTGGGTCCTGGGGAATCGAGCCTCGAACCGGAGTCCTTAGGCGTCACAGGCAAGTGCTTAACCACCAAGCCATCTCTCCAGGCCCAGCTCCAGATCCCGCTTTTTTTTTTTTTTTTTTTTTTTGTTTTGTTTTTGCAAGGTAGGGTCTCACTCTGGTCCAGGCTGACCTGGAATTAACTATGTAGTCTCAGGGTGGCCTTGAACTCTCGGCGATCCTCCTACCTCTGCCTCCCGAGTGCTGGGATTAAAGGCATGCGCCACCACACCCGGCTAAGGTCCCGCTTTTTTACATTCAAGTCCTCTGGCTCATATGGCGAGCACTTTTCGTGCTGAGCTATCTCCCCAGCCCCAGAACAAGAACTTCTGCCCTCGCCACTGCCTGGAGCTGAGAACACTGTGTTTGGTTCCTGTTGAAGCCACACATCCTCCATTCCCATGTTCCCCACACGCTAGGAAACAGAACACACATGAAACCTACCTCTGTTGGGAATGGATTCCGTTACACAGCTAGCGGGTCACGCTGTAAAGTTTTCAGTGGTGAGAAATAGAGGCATGGGATGGAGGGATGGCTTAGTGGTTAAGGCACTTGCCCGCAAAGCCTAAAGACCCAGGTTCGATTCCCCGGTACCCACATAAGCCAGATGTACAAAGTGGCACATGCATCTGGAGTTGGATTGCAGTGGCTGGAGGCCCTGGCACATCCATTCTCTCTGTTCTCCCTAACTCTTTCTCTGCTTGCATAAATAAATAAATAAATAAATAAATAAATAAATAAATAAATAAATAAATAAATATTAAAAATCTTGCTCTAGCCCAGGCTAACCTGGAATTCACAATGTAGTCTCAGAGTGGCATTGAACTCATGCCAGTCATCCTACCTCTGTCTCCTGAGTACTGCCAAAACTTTTTGTTGTTGTCTAACCTTTTTCAAGAATATTTTTAGCCGGGTGTGGTGGCGCACGCCTTTAATTCCAGCACTTGGGAGGCAGAGGTAGGAGGATCACCAAGAGTTCAAGGCCACCCTGAGACTACATGGTGAATTCCAGGTCAGCCTGGACTAGAGTGAAACTCTACCTCGAAAAACCAAAAATAATATATATATTTTTTTTATTATGGGCTGGAGAGATGGCTTAGTGGTTAAGGCATTTGCCTGCAAAGTCTAAGGACCCAGATTAGATTCTCCAGGTCCCACATTAGCCAGATGCACAAGGCGGTGCATGCATCTGGAGTTCCTTTGCAGTGGCTAGAGGCCCTGGTGCGCCCATTCTCTCTCTCCCTTTCAGTCTCTGTCTGCTTCTGTCTCTAATAAGTAAATTTAAAACGGTTTTAGGGCTGGAGGGATGGCTTAGTAGCTCATGTGGCTGGAGACCCTGGCACACCCATTCTGTCTGTCTGTCTGTCTTTCTCTCTGACTCTCTTAAATAAATAGATAAATAAAACAAAAAAATTATTTATTTGTTTACTTGACAGAGAAAGAGAGAAAGAAAGAATGGACGTGCCAGGGCCTCCACCCACTGTAAAAGAACTCCAGACACATGCACCCCTTGTGCAGCTGGCTAGTAGGTCCTGGGGAATCAAACCTGGGTCCTCTGGCTTTGTAGGCAAACGCCTTAACTGCTAAGCCATCCTTCCAGCCACCCACCCCCCAAAAGAACTTAAAAAATATATATAAAAAATATTTTATTAGAGCTGGGCTTGGTAGCACTTGCCTTTAATCCCAGCACTCGGGAGGCAGAGGTAGGAGGATCACCATGAGTTCGAGGCCACCCTGAGACTACATAGTGAATTCCAGGTCAGCCTGGACTAGAGTGAGACCCTACCTTGGAATATATATATTCATTTGCAAGCAGAGAGATACAGGCATAGAAGGAGAGAATGGGTGTACCAGTGTGGATAACCGAGGATGATGCTCTTAAAAGCATATCAAGCCGGGCATGGTGGCGCACACCTTTAATCCCAGCACTCAGGAGGTAGAGGTAGGACGATCACCGTGAGTTTGAGGCCATCCTGAGACTACATAATGAATTCCAGGTCAACCTGGGCTAGGGTGAGACCCTACCTGGGGAAAAAAAAAAAAAAAAAAAGCATATCAAGCCGGGTGTGGTGGCACACACCTTTAATTCCAGTGCTTGGGAGACTGAGGTAGGAGAATTGCCATGAGTTGGAGGCCAGCTTGGGCTACAGAGGGAATTCCAGGTCAGCCTGGGCTAGCGTGAGACCATGCTTCAAAAAAAAAAAATAGGGCTGGAGAGATGGCTTAGTGGTTAAGGCGCTTGCTTGCAGAGCCTAAGGACCTGTGTTCGTGTCCAGCGCTCCAGATCCTACACTAAGTGACACAAGCACGTGTGTCTGGAGTTTAATTCCAGTGGCTGGAGGTCCTGGGGCGCCAATTCGCTCCCTCTCTGTCTCTCTCATAAAATAAAAAGTTTTGGGGGCTGGAGAGATGGCTTAGCAGTTAAGCACTTACCTGTGAAGGCTAAGGACCCCGGTTTGAGTCTCGATTCCCCAGGACCCACATAAGCCAGATGCACAAGAGGGCACATGCATCTGCAGTTCATTTGCAGTGGCTGGAGGCCCTGACACGTCCATTCTCTCTTTATCTATCTATCCTTCTCTCTCTCTCTCTCTGTCGCTCTCAAATAAATAAGTAAACAACAAAAAAAAGTATCAGGACCCACATAAGCCAGATGCACAAGGGGGCACATGCATCTGGAGTTCATTTGCCACAGCACAAGGCCCGGGCACACTTATTCTCTCTCTCTTTCTCTACCTCTTTCCCTTTCTCTCTCTCTCTCAAAAAAAATTTTTTTTGTTTTTTTCATTTTTTGGTTTTACAAGGTAGGGTCTCACTCTAGTCCAGGCTGACCTGGAATTCACTATGGAGTCTCAGGGTGGCCTTGAACTCATGGCAATCCTCCTACCTCTGCCTCCGGAATGCTGGGATTAAAGGCGTGCGCCACCATGCCCGGCTGGGTTTTTAAAAATTAATTTTATTTTATTATTTGCAAGCAGAGAGAGAGAGATAGAGAAGAGATAGAGAATGGGCGCTCCAAAGCCTCCAGCCACTGCAAATGAACTCCAGATGCATGTGCCCCCTTGTGCATCTGGCTTACGTGGGTCCTGGGGAATTGAACCTGGGTCTTTTGGCTTTGAGGGCAAGCACCTTAACCAGCCCTCAAATTTTTTTTTCAATTTTAGTAACTTTTAAAAGAATATTTTATTTATTTATTAGAGAGAGAGGGGAAGAGGCAGGGAGAAAGAGAGAATAGGCACAGCAGGGCCTCTTACCACTGCAAACAAACTCCAGACACATGCACACCCCTTGTGCATCTGGCTTACGTGGGTCCTGGGGAATCAAACTGGGGTCCTTAGGCTTCGCAGGCAAACGCCTTAACCGCTAAGCCATTTCCCCAGCCCCCTCAAATGTTTTTTAAAAAGTATCACATTGGGGGCTGGAGAGATGGCTTAGTGGTTAAGAAGCCTGCCTGCTAGGCCTAAGAACGCTGGTTCCAATCTCCAGCGGTTCCAATCTCCAGGTCCCACGTTTAGTCAGATGCAAAGTGACAACAAGGGCGCAATGCTGCACTTGCCCACAAGAGGGCGCACACATCTGGATTTCATTCACAGCAGCTGAGAGACTGCTGGCGTGCCCATTCTCTGTCTGTCTCCCTCTCCCTCTCTGTCTGTCTGTCTCTCTCTGTGTGTCTCTCTCCAAAAATAAATAAAATAATAAAAAAAGTATCACATTGGGGCTGGGGAAATGGCTTAGCGGTTAAGGCATTTGCCTGCAAATGCTAAGGACCCTGGTTCAATTCCCCAGGACCCAAGTAAGCCAGATACACAAGGGGGCGCAGGTGTCTGGAGTTTGTTTGCAGTGGCTGGAGGCCCTAGCGTGCCCATTCTCTCTTTCTCTCTGTCTCTCCCCCACCCCAAATAAATAAATAAAATACTTAAAAAAGTATCACATTGGGTGCCTTTAATGCCAGCACTCAGGAGGCAGAGGTGGGAGGATGGGAGTGAGTTCAAGGCCAGTCAGAGACTACATAGTGAATTCTGGGACAGTCTGAGCTAGCGTGAGACCCTACATGGGCTACAGCAAGACAGTACCTTGAAAAAACCAATAGTATCAAATAATATGGTTGCACAAGCCTGTGATCCCTGTACATGGGCGGCTGAGGGGGAGTGCATCAAATTCCAAGGCAACCTGGTTCAGAGGTCTACAGAGCGAGATGCAATCTTGTTCACTCTGTAGTCTCGGGCTGGCCTGGAACGCGCAGTGATCCTCCTACCTCTGCCTCCTGAGTGCTGGGATCAAAGGCGTGCGCCACCACGCCCGGCTTTGAGATGCAATCTTTTCGTTGTTGTTATCCATGTATGGTCTCACTTTAGCCCAGGATAACCTGAGACTCACTCTGTAGTCACACAGTGCTGGGATTAAAGGCGTGTGCCACCACGCCCAGAGAGATGCTATCTTAATGAGTCAAGAAATGTGGTAGCGTTTCCTCAAGTCTATGTAGGTCCTAAAAATACTTGAATGTATTCCTTTTGTTTGTTTCAAGGCAGGGTGTCCTCTAGTCCAGGCTGACGTGGAATTCACTTCTGTAGTCTCAGGGTGGCCTCGAACTCATGGCGATCCTCCTACCTCTGCCTCCCGAGTGCTGGGATTAAAGGTGTGCACCACCATGCCTGGGTATAGCCAGTCTTTTATTCTGATGTCATTTTTTCCTCCTGTTATGAGGGTCTTGTGTATGTAGTGCCAGGCACTTTGAGGTAAAGGATATCAAGGTCAATTTCTGTCTGGATGATTGCGTTGTGAACAGATCTACCTTTCCTTTGGCTCTTACATTCTTTCTGCCCCCTCTTCCGCAATGGTCCCTGAGCCTTGGAAGGTGTGATAGAGATATTTCCATGCTGAGCACTCCTCTGTCACTTCTTCTCAGCACCATGGTGCCTTTTGCGTCATTGCCTTGCTTACCACCACCTGAAAAAAGAAACTTCTCTAACCATGATTTTTTTTTGTTTTTGTTTTTTTTTTTCAACGTAAGGTCTCACTGTAGCCCAGGCTGACCTGGAATTCACTATGTAGTCTCAGGGTGGCCCCAACCTCACAGTGATCCTTCTACCTCTGCCTCCCTAGTGCTGGGATTAAAGGCGTGCACCACCATGCCCGGCTTTTATGATTTATTTTTTAAAATTTACTTATTTATTTATTTGAGAGAAAGAGGTAGAGAGAGAGAATGGGAGCACCAGGGCCTCCAGCCACTGCAAACAAACTTCAGATGCATGTGCCACCTTGTGCATATGGCTTATGTGGGACCTGGGGAATTGAACCCTGGTCCTTTGGCTTTGCAGGCAAATGCCTTAACTGTTAAGCCATCTTCTCCAGCCCTATGATTTATTATTTTTTATTTTTATTTATTTATTTTGGTTTTTCGAGGTTGGGTCTCACTGTAGCTCAGGCTGACCTCGAATTCACTATGTAGTCTCAGGGTGGCCTCAAACTCACGGCGATTCTCCTGCCTCTGCCTATCAAGTGCTATGATTTATTTTTGATACAGGGTCTTATTATATCGCCTACACTAGCCCTGAATTCTTCATTTAAACAATCCTCCTGCTTCAGCCTCCTGAATTGATGAGACCACAGGCATGGCTAGTATGCCCTGTTATTGTTGTTTAAGTCATTTCAAATTAAGAAATGGAGTTAAGATCTGGGAGGCAACAAAAAAAAAAAAAAAAAAAAAAAAAAAAAAAAAGCCGGGCGTGGTGGCGCACGCCTTTAATCCCAGCACTCGGGAGGCAGAGGTAGGAGGATCACCATGAGTTCAAGGCCAGCCTGAGACTACATAGCGAATTTCAGGTCAGCCTGGGCTAGAGAGAGACCCTACCTCGAAAAACCACAAAAACAAAATAAACAAAACAAAAAAAGAGTATCTAGGGCTGGAGAGATGGCTTAGCGGTTAAGGTGTTTGCTGGCAAAGTCAAAGGATCCCGGTTTGATTCTCTAGGACCCACATAAGACAGCTGCACAAGGGGGCCGCATGCATCTGGAGTTTGTTTGAAGTGCCTGGAAGCCCTGGCGCTCCCATTCTCTCCCTCTCTCTCTTCTTTTTGTTTTTTTTCGAGGTAGTGTTCCATTCTAGCCCAGGCAGACCTGGAATTCACTCTGTAGTCTCAGGGTGGCCTCGAACTCATGGTGATCCTCCTACCTCTGTCTCCCAAGTGCTGGGATTAAAGGCGTGTGCCACCACACCAGGGTCTTTTCCTCTCTCTCTCTCTCTCTCTCTCTCTCTCTCTCTCTGCCTCTTTCTCTCAAATAAATAAATAAATAATATTTTTTAAAAAGTTATGTAGGATCAATCTTGAACTAAATTCATGCATTACTTTAGTTTAAGGAGAAAAAAAAAAAGTATGTGAGCTGGGAAGTAGTTCTGGGGCTGAGGCAGTCCGCTGGTGGACGCATCTGGGTGTGAATCTCCATGATGTCATCTCTATCAAACTCAGATGGATTATTTGGAAAAATCAGGTAACAGCCCGTTATGAGAATCACCAGAGAACCTCTGCGGAGACCACCGAGCCGGGCGCGTCGTAGACGCCCGATGAAGGCAGCTCGGTTTCCTCCGAGGATTCACTCCTGAGCAGCTGACCCGTGCGCCGAGAGAATCAGCAGTTCCTTCCGGAGCCCCGGATCTTTTCCCCTTGTGGCTTTCCACCACACCCGGCTCTGACTTTTTATTTTCAGACTGGGTGTCACTCAGTTGCTCAAGTTGGTCTAAACTCACTCCTGTAGCCCAGGCTGGCTGGCGTTGACTTTGCCATCTTCCCGTTTCGACCTTCCAACTGCTCTGATCACAGCTGTGGCCACCAGGCTCAGTTTAAAAAGATCTCAGGGCTGAAGAGATGGTTTGGTGGTTAAGGCGCTTGCCTGCAAAGCCAAAGGACCAGGGTTCGATTCCGCAGGACCCACATAAGCCAGCTGCACAAGGTGGCGCATGCATCTGGAGTACGTTTGCAGTGGCTGGAGGCTCTGGCGCGCCCATTCTCTCCTTCTCTCTCTCTCTCCCTCTCTGCCTCTTTCTCTCAAATAAATAAATAAAAATATTAAAGACAGGTGTTTGCCTGCGATGCCTAAGGACCCAGGTTCAATTCTCCAGATCCCACATAAACCACATGCACATGATGGCACACGCACCCGGAGTTCATTAGCAGTGGCTTGAGGCTGTGGCATACCCGTTCTCTCTCTCTCTCCTTCTTTCTCTCTCTCTCTATCTTTAATAAATAAATAAACTATATATATAATATTAAAAATATTTCAGCCAGACATGGTGGCACACGCCTTTAATCCCAGCACTCAGGAGGCAGAGGTAGGAGGATCGCCATGAGTTCGAGACCACCCTGAGACGACATAGTGAATTCCAGGTCAGCCTGGGCTAGAGTGAGACCCTACCTTCTCCCCACCCCAAATTTTTTTTTCATTTTATTCCTACCTTGGATTTTTATTTATTACTATTTATTCATTACTGGCTTCTTTTTGGTGTCTCCTTAAATGGTGAGCTGCCTCCTGACCCCTAGGCCTGGTCACCTGAGGAAGCTCTCAGTTCAGAGGAAGGTAGGGCTCCACAGACTAGAGCAATTCTGAAGTCCTTGAGATGCCCTTGGCACTTGAACTTGGCCTTGAACTTGGAAGAATCATTTATCCCCTGGCCTTCTTTCTCCAAAAGCCCTGTTCCAGGCTCCCTGCCGGCGCCACCCTCCGAGACAGCCTGACTCAGTTTGCCCATGCTGAGCGTGGGCACTGTGTGTGACCCTCGGCTGTACCACTAATGACTCAGGCGCTCTGCAGGCCCTCCCCCCCCTCCTTGAGGACTCCCCGCGGGGCCCTGGAAGATGACTTTTCACAGACGACCATAGTGGAAGCAGGCTGGCGCCTAGCAGGCTCAGGCCCCGCTCCTGGAGGCAGCTGGGGAGAACCTTGGTCTCACAGCCCCCAGACAGGACCTGGAGTGGGTACAGAGAGAGGGGATGGGCAACTCTTCTCAAAAGGCCTTTGTGGGAGCAGTTGGAGGGGGGCCGAGGGGGACCCCGCCCTGGTGACTCACCCATCATTGCTGGATGGTGACTCACACCCAGCCCCCACTCCCGCCTGCTGCCCCGCAGCAGGTGCTGTCCGTTCCAACTCTGGTTATGGTGGTCTCTTGCAGCCATTCTAGCGGCAGGCTTGTGACCCTACACACCCACCTCAGTGGGTGCTCGTGCAGGGTCTTGGACTGCAGACAACACCACTACGTTGTCCTTCTTAGGGCACCAGGCTGGGCTATTGAGATGTGCCAGTTACTTTCCACCTCGTTACTGATCGCCATCCATTCCAAGAGTCTCCAACTTTTGCGTCCCTTTGACAGATGGGGAAAACTGAGGCTCAGGAGGTTAGGGCCTTTAAGCCTGGTGTGGTGGTGCATGCATTTAATCCCAGCACTCGGGAGGCAGAGGTAGGAGGATCGCCGTGAGTTCGAGGCCACCCTGAGACTACAGAGTGAATTCCAGGTCAGCCTGGGCTAGAGTGAGACCCTACCTCGAAAACAACAAAAAAAAGAAGAAAAGAAGAAGAGGAGGAGGAGGAGAAAGGAGAAGGGGAAGAACAAGAAGAAGAAGAAATTATTCACAGCTGGGCGAGGTGGCGCACGCCTTTAATCCCAGCACTCAGAAGGCAGAGGTAGGAGGATCGCTGTGAGTTCGAGGCCACCCTGAGACTACATAGTGAATTCCAGGTCAGCCTGGGCTAGAGTGAGACCCTACCTCGAAAAACCAAATAAATAAATAAATAAATAAATAAATAAATAAATAAATAAATAAATGATAATAATAAAGTAGCATTGGATAAATAATGCTAGTTGATTTCCGGAGACAACCAGTAGAGGGAGTCCACACGGGCATTTTGCAATGAGGCCTCCATTTCACCCATGGGTAAACTGAGGCACCAGCGCCTTGAAGCCACAGGTCCAGAGAGGCTGCGCTGGGATTGCAAACCAACCTTACAGCCTGGCCCTCTGCTGGGTTGCTTCCCCACGGGCCTCTTCCATAGCCCTGGGAGGGAGCCCCCCTGCACGTCCGGCCGCCGGCCAGCCTGCCCAGACGGGCGCCGCGCCTGTCCGCATCACGCCGCGATGACTCACCGCCCCGCCCCGCCCCGCCCCGCCCCCGGCCAACAAACAGCGCGTTGCCAGGGGACGGCCCTGCAGCCCGCCCGCCCAGACGTCCCGGGTTCGAGCCTCCAGCGGAGAAGAGCGCTCCCAGGGGCTCCCCGAGGCGGCCTTCTGCAGTGCAGGCCTGCGGTCCTGGGTGCTATTGTGCACAGAAGGGGCAGGGAGGACCTTTAAATTCTTTTTTTAAAATATATTTTTATTATTTATTTATTTGAGAGAGATACAGAAATGGGCAGGTAGAGAGAGAGAGAGAGAGAATGGGTGCGCCAGGGCCTCCAGCCACTGCAAACGAACTCCAGATGCATGCACCCCCTTGTGCATCTGGCTTACGTGGGTCCTGGAGAATCAAGCCTCGAACTGGGATCCTTAGACTTCATAGGCAAGCGTTTAACCGCTAAGCCATCTCTCCAGCCCACCTTTAAATTCTTAATCCAGTCCTAGAGAAGATGGCTTAGCAGCCGTGAAGGCACTTGCCTGCAAAGCTAAAGGGCATAGGTTCGATTCCCCAGGACCCACGTGAACCAGATAATGCATAAGGGGCCGCAATGCATCTGGAGTTCATTTGCAGTGGCTGGAGGGCCTGGCATGCCCACTCTCTCTCTCTCTCTCTGCCGCTTTCTCTCTAATAAATAAATAAACAGGTGCATGCCTTTAATCCCAGCACTCGGGAGGCAGAGGTTGGAGGATCGTGGTGAGTTCAAGGCCACCCTGAGACTACATAGTGAATTCCAGGTCAGCCTGAATTATGGAGACACTACCTCGAAAACAAACAACAACAACAACAAATAAACAAGAACTCTTTATTTTTTTTGGTTTGGTTTGGTCTTGCTCAAGCCTTCGGAGTGCTGGGATTAAAGACATGCACCACCATGCCTGGCTCTAAGACTGTTTTTTTGGGGGGGTGGTAAAAATATTTTTTAAATGGCACACCTTTCATCCCAGCACTCGGGAGGCAGAGGTAGGAGGATCGCTGTAAGTTCAAGGCCACCCTGAGACTACATAGTGAATTCCAGGTCAGTCTGGGCTAGAGTGAGACCCTTCCTCAGAAAACCAAAAATAAATAAATTAATTTAAAAAAATTCTTGTGTGGGGGGATGGTCAGTCAAAATTCAGGATGTTGTGAATAAGCCACGTGATAACTACTTCTTTGGATAATGGCATACCCAGAAGCAATAGACTGTTACTAGAAAAATTTCAGTGAGTTGTTGGCCAGGGAGGTCCCTGATTCCCCCCCAAAAAACATTACAGTCCATTGCCGAGGCTCTTGGTTTTCCACCAGGAATGGATGGTAAGACCCTATTGCTGAAGACTCCACATGCTTGGGCTGCAAGATCACTGAGAAATCAAACTGGGGCTGAGCTGAAAACCTCCTTCCTGTAGACCAGCTGACAGAAAGCTGGAAAAAGCTGCACTGCATGCAGCCCTAAGGGAGACAGACGTCATCAGCAGTGAAAACAGTGGGCACTATGAACAAGTGCAATAGTGGCATGTCTGTCATGGGGAAAACCAACTGCTCGCTAATTGGACGGGAGGCCCGCTCTCTTTGGGAGGGAACACATGCCTGATACTGAAAACCTAATCAAAAGCCTATGGCGGGCTGGAGAGATGGCTTAGCGGTTAAGGCACCTGCCTCCTAAGCCTAAGAACGCTGGTTCCAATCTCCAGGTCCCACGTTTAGCCAGACGCAAAGTGACGCAAGGGCGCAATGCCGCACTTGACCACAAGGGGGCGCACGCATCTGGATTTCGTTCGCAGCAGCTGAGACACTGCTGGCGCGCCCATCTCTGTCTTCCTCTCCCTCCCTCTCTGTCTGTCTCTCTCTGTATCTCTCTCCAAAAATAAATTTAAAAATTAAAAAAATTTTACAAAAGCCTATGGCATGCATATATTATACTCACCAAACTGCCTTGTAAGCACTTTACTTAATGTTCATACCCATATATTAATGCTACTCTCACTGCTGGTTAGAGAAGCTTCTCTTTTCAGATGGCGATGACCACTGGGCTGACCCAAAAGGCAACATAGTGGTGAGAGGAAGTGACTGAGGAGTGTCCAGCACTGAAACATCTCTATCACACTCTCCAAGGCTCAGGGTCCATTGCGGAAGAGGTGGCGGAAAGAATGTAAGAGCCAAAGGAAGGGTAGGATCCTTACAATGCAACTGTCCAGACAGAAATTGGCCTCAAGCTAGGCGTGGTGGTGCATGCCTTTAATCCCAGCACTGGGGGGGGGGGCAGAGGTAGGAGGATTGCTGTGAGTTCGAGGCCAGCCTGAGACTACATAGTGAAATTCCAGGTCAGCCTGAGCTAGAGTGAGTCCTTACATCAAAAAACAAAAACAAAAGCCGGGCATGGTGGCGCATGCCTTTAATCCCAGCACTCAGGAGGCAGAGGTAGGAGGATTGCCGAGAGTTCGAGGCCACCCTGAGACTACATAGTTTATTCCAGGTCAGCCTGAGCCAGTGAGACCCTACCTCGAAAAACCAAAGGAAAAAAAAAGACTAATGGAGAGAGGGAGGGGATGAAGGGGATTATCATGCTTTATTGTCTGTAAATATGGAAGTTGTCAATAAAAAGGAAAAAATAAAACTGGGCGTGATGGCACATGCCTTTAATCCCAGCACTCGAGAGGCAGAGGTAGGAGGATCGCTGTGGGTTCGAGGCCACCCTGAGACTACAAAGCTAATTCCAGGTCAGCCTGAGCCAGAGTGGTGAGACCCTACCTCAAAAAAAAAAAAAAAAAAAAAAAAAAAAAAAAAAAATAATAAAATATAAAATTTTTAAAAATCTCAATCCAGACCCCTGGAAAGTGGGAAGGTGTGTACTGGTATCAAGTTGGGGAGGGTTTGAAGGGATGCCCGGGGCTCCCCAAACCTCTTTGGTAGCAACATACCTGTGAGAGTTCTAGTGTGTAAAGAATAAATGCCAAGGGCTGGAGAAATGGATTAGTGGTAAAGCCACTTGCCTGCAAAAGCCAAAGGATGTGAGTTCGATTCCCCAGGACCCATGTAAGCCAGATGCACAAGGGGGTGCATGTGACTGGAGCTCATTTGCAGTGGTTGGAAGCCCTGGTGCACCCATTCTATCTGCCTCTTTCTCTAATAAATTAGTTTTTTTGTTTGTTTTTTGTTTTTTCTAGGTAGGGTCTTGTTGTAGCCCAGGCTGTCCTGAAATTCACTATGTAGTCACAGGCTGGCCTCGAACTCATGGCGATCCTCCTACCTCTGCCTCCCCAGTGCTGGGATTAAAGGTGTGTGCCACCACGCCTGACACTGCTCTTTTTAAAAAAGATTTATTTAGCCGGGCGTGGTGGCGCATGCCTTTAATCCCAGCACTTGGGAGGCAGAGGTAGGAGGATTGCCGTGAGTTCAAGGCCACCCTGAGATTGCATAGTTAATTCCAGGTCAGCCTGGGGCAGAGTGACCATCAGTAAACGACTCCAGATGCGCGTGCACCTCCTTGTGCATCTGGCTTACGTGGGTCCTGGAGAATCGAGCCTCGAACCGGGGTCCTTAGGCTTCACAGGCAAGCGTTTAACCGCTAAGCCATCTCTCCAGCCCTCTTTTTTTAAAGATTTTTTTTTTTTTTTTTTTTTTTTTGGTTTTTGGTGGGGTCTCACTCTGGCCCAGGCTGACCTGGAATTCACTCTGTAGTCTCAGGGTGGCCTTGAACTCACAGCGATCCTCCTACCTCTGCCTCCTGAGTGCTGGGATTAAAGGCGTGTGCCACCACACCCGGCTAAAAGATTTATATATATATTTATTATTTGACAGAGGAAGAGCAGAGAGAGAGAGAGAGAGAGAGAGAGAGAGAGAGAAAGACTGGGTACACCAGGATCTACAGCCACTGCAAATGAACTCCAGATGGATGCATACACCACCTTCTGCATCTGGTTTACATGGGTGTTGAGGAATCGAACCTGGGTCCTTTGTCTTCGCAGGCAAGCGCCTTAACCAGCGAATCTTTAAATTCTTTTTTTTTTTTTTATATTTTATTTATTTATTTATTTATTTGAGAGAGAGAGATACAGAAATAGGCAGGTAGAGAGAGAGAGAAAATGGGTGCGCCAGGGCCTCCAGCCACTGCAAACGAACTCCAGATGCATGCACCCCCTTGTGCATCTGGCTTACGTGGGTCCTGGAGAATCAAGCCTCGAACTGGGATCCTTAGACTTCATAGACAGCGTTTAACCGCTAAGCCATCTCTGCAGCCCACCTTTAAATTCTTAATCCAGTCCTAGAAGATGGCTTAGCAGCCGTGAAGGCACTTGCACAAAGCTAAGGGCATAGGTTGATTCCCCAGGACCCACGTGAACCAGATAATGCATAAATGCAATGCATCTGGAGTTCATTTGCAGTGGCTGGAGGGCCTGGCATGCCCACTCTCTCTCTCTCTGCTTTCTCTAATAAATAAATAAACAGGTGCATGCCTTTAATCCCAGCACTCGGGAGGCAGAGGTTGGAGGATCGTGTGAGTTCAAGGCCACCCTGAGACTACATAGTGAATTCAGGTCAGCCTGAATTATGGAACACTACCTCGAAAACAAACAACAACAACAACAAATAAACAGAACTCTTTATTTTTTTGGTTTGCTTTGGTCACTCAAGCACGCCAGTGCTGAGATTAAAGACATCTTTTCCTATACCTAGCTCTAAGACTGTTTTTTGGGGGTGGTAAAATATTTTTAAATGGCACACCTTTCATCCCAGCACTCAGGAGGCAGAGAGGTAGGAGGATCGCTGTAAGTTCAAGGCCACCCTGAGACTACATAGTGAATTCCAGGTCAGTCTGGGCTAGAGTGAGACCCTTCCTCAGAAAACCAAAATAATAAATTAATTTAAAAAATTCTTGTGTGGGGATGGTCAGTCATAATTCAGGATGTTGTGAATAAGCCACGTGATAACCTACTTCTTTGGATAATGGCATACCCAGAAGCAATAGACTGTTAATAGAAAAATTTCAGTGAGTTGTTGGCCAGGAGGTCCCTGATTCCCCAAAACACTCTGGCAGGCCATTGCCAAGGCTCTTGGTTTCACCAGGAATAGATGGTAAGACCCTATTGCTGAAGACTCACATCCTTTGGGCTGCAAGATCACTGAGAAATCAAACTGGGGCTGAGCTGAAAACCTCCTTCCTGTAGACCAGCTGACAGAAAGCTGGAAAAAGCTGCACTGCATGCAGCCCTAAGGAGACAGACGTCATCAGCAGTGAAAACAGTGGGCACCCAGTGAACAAGTGCAATAGTGGCATGTCTGTCATGGGGAAAACCAACTGCTTTCGCTAATTGAATGGGAGGCCCGCTCTCTTTGGGAGGGAACACATGCCTGATACTGAAAACCTAATCAAAAGCCTATGGCGGGCTGGAGAGATGGCTTAGCGGTTAAGGCACCTGCCTCCTAAGCCTAAGAACGCTGGTTCCAATCTCCAGGTCACTTGGTTGTCCCAGTGACTGTTAGCATTAATGCTACTTCACTTTATTTTTTTAATTTTTTATTACTTTTTTGGAGAGAGACAGAGAGAGAGAGGGAGAGGAAGACAGAGATGGGCACAGCAAAGTGGTCCCAGCCATGCGAACGAAACCAGATGTGTGGCGCCTCAGGTCATGGGCACAGCACCCAGTGCCACTGTGGGTCTGGCAAACGGACCTGGAGATTGGAACCGCTGGAGATTAAACCCAGCACCTGAGGTTAGGAAAGGGCGCCAACCCCTAGCTTTTCATCTCAGCCTACCTGGCCTTTTGTTAGGAGAAGCTTCTTTGATAGCAGTGACCACAGGGAGATGACCCAAAGGCAACACAGTGCTGAGAAGTGACAGAGGAGTACTCAGCACTGAAACATCTCTATCACACTCTCCAAGGCTCAAGGGTTATTTACAGAAGAGGTGGTGGAAGAAGGTAAGACCAAAGAAGGGCAGGATTGCCTACAATGCAGCTGTCCAGACAGAAATTGGCCTCGATATCCATGACCTTGCAGAGAGTGCCTAGCAGTACCTTACAAGACCCCTCATAATGCCTAAAAATAATGTGTTTCACAAGACTTATCAAAGGGAGAATAGGTGAAGGGATGATATCATGACATCAAAAACAAAAACTTTTTTAAAGTGGCTAGAGTGCTGAGAGATGAAGCAGCAGTTAAGGTGCTTGCCTTCAAAGCCCTAGGACCCAGGTTCAATTCTCCATGTAAGCCAGATGCACAAGGTGCGGCAAATGTGATGGGTCATTTGCAGTAGCTGAGCCCTAGCACACCCATTCTCTCTCTCAGTCTCTTCTCTTTCTCTGTGTTTCCAAATAATAAATTTAAAAGGAGGAGGCTGGAGAGATCATTCAGTGGTTAAAGGCACTTGCTTTGCAAAACCAAAAAATGAAAGAAATCTGAGTGTGGTGACACATGTCTGTAATCCCAGCACTTCATAGTGAAACCAAAGTACTACCAGGAGCTCGAGGTTGTCCTCAGTTGTTTTGTCAGCCTGAGCCAGAGTGGTGAGACCCTACCTCAAAAAAAAAAAAAAAAAAAAAAAAAAGGAAAAATAATAAAATATAAAATTTTTAAAAATCTCAATCCAGACCCTGGAAAGTGGGAAGGTGTGTACTGGTATCAAGTTGGGGAGGGTTTGAAGGGATGCCGGGGCTCCCAAACCTCTTTGGTAGCAACATACCTGTGAGAGTTCTAGTGTGTAAAGAATAAATGCCAAGGGCTGGAGAAATGGATTAGTGGTAAAGCCACTTGCCTGCAAAAGCCAAAGGATGCGAGTTCGATTCCCTGAGACCCATGTGTTTGGGGGATGGCCAAGGTGCATGTGACTGGAGCTCATTTGCAAGCATAGCCCTGGTGCACCCATTCTATCTGCCTCTTTCTCTAATAAATTAGTTTTTTGTTTGTTTTTGTTTTTCTAGGTAGGTCTAAAGAAGCCCAGGCTGTCCTGAAATTCACTATAAACACAGGCTGGTTTCGAAACTACACGCGAGTCTTTCTATTTTCTGTTTTCAGTGCCTGATTAGCAGGTGTGCCAATACTCGGACACTGCTCTTTTTAAAAAGATTTATTTAGCCGGGCGTGGTGGCGATGCCTTTAATCCCAGCACTGTGAGGCAGAGGTAGGAGGATCGCCGTGAGTTCAAGGCCACCTGAGACTACATAGTGAATTCCAGGTCAGCCTGGGGCAGAGTGAGACCCTACCTCAAAAAAAAAAAAAAAGATTTATTTATTTATTTATTTATTTATTCAAATGTTATTATTTATTTATTTTTTTATTTTTTTGGAGAGACACACAGAGAGAGACAGAGAGAGAGGAGACAGATAGAGATGGGCACGCCAGCAGTCTCTCAGCCCTTATTTATTTTTAATATTTTACTTTTATTTATTTGAGAGAGAGAAAGAGGCAGAGAGAGGAGAGAGAATGGCACGCCAGGGCATCCAGCCACTGCATCCAGATGTATGTGCTACCTTGCAAATCTGTCTTATGTCCTAGTGGTAAAGCCACTTGCCTGCAAAAAGCCAAAGGATGTGAGTTCGATTCCCCAGGACCCATGTGTAAGATGCACAAGGGGTGCATGTGACTGGAGCTCATTTGCAGTGGCTGGAAGCCCTGGTGCACCCATTCTATCTGCCTCTTTCTCTAATAAATTAGTTTTTGTTTGTTTTTGTTTTTCTTTTAGGGTCTTGTTGTAGCCCAGGCTGTCCTGGAAATTCACTATTTTTAGTCACAGGCTGGCCTCGAACTCATGGCGATCCTCCTACCTCTGCCTCCCCAGTGCTGGGATTAAAGGTGTGTGCCACCACGCCTGACACTGCTCTTTTTAAAAAAGATTTATTTAGCCGGGCGTGGTGGCGCATGCCTTTAATCCCAGCACTTGGGAGGCAGAGGTAGGAGGATTGCCGTGAGTTCAAGGCCACCCTGAGATTGCATAGTTAATTCCAGGTCAGCCTGGGGCAGAGTGAGACCCTACCTCGAAAAAAAAAAAAAAAAAAAAAAAAAAAAAGATTTATTTATTTATTCAAATGTTTTTATTTATTTATTTATTTTTGGAGAGAGACACACAGAGAGAGACAGAGAGAGAGGGAGACAGATAGAGATGGGCACGCCAGCAGTCTCTCAGCCCTTATTTATTTTTTAATATTTTACTTTTTATTTATTTGAGAGAGAGAAAGAGGCAGAGAGAGGGAGAGAGAATGGGCACGCCAGGGCATCCAGCCACTGCATCCAGATGTATGTGCTACCTTGCAAATCTGTCTTATGTGGTTCCCAGGGAGTGGAACTTGGGTCCTTTGTCTTTGCAGGCAAGAGCCTTAACTATTATGCCATCTCTCAGCCTTATTTATTTATATTGAGAGACAGAGACAAAGAATGGGCGTGTGGGCTGGAGAGATGGCTTAGCGGTTAAGGCGCCTGCCTGCTAAGCCTAAGAACCCAGTTCCAATCTCCAGGTCCCACGTTTAGCCAGACGCAAAGTGACGCAAGGGCGCAATGCCGCACTTGACCACAAGGGGGCACACACATCTGGATTTTGTTCACAGCAGCTGAGAAGCTGCGGACACACCCATTCTCTCTCTCTGCCTCTCCCTCTGTGTCTCTCTCCAAAAGAACTCCAGAAGCATGCTCCACCTTGAGCTGGCTTACTTGGATACTGAGGAATTGAACCTGGGTCCTTAGGCTTCGCAGGCCAGCACCTTAACCACAAAGCCATCTCTCCAGCAACTGAGGCAGTCTCACCAGTTTGGAGTCCGCTTGGGCTATATAGCCAAACCCCATATCAAAAACAAATTTCCAGGGCTGAGAAATGGCTTAGCAGCTGAGTCATTTGCCTGCGAAGCCTAAGGACCTCAGTTGCTCCCCCAGGACCCACGTAAGCCAGATGCACAAGGGGGCTCGTGTGTCTGGAGTTCATTTGCAGTGGCTGAAACCCTGGTGTGCCCATTCTCCATTTCTCTCTATCTGCCTCTTTCTCTTAACTAACTAACTAACTAAATAAATAAAAACAAATTCCCAGAAAACAATCATGACAAACCCTCAGCAAGGTTGATGGAGTGGTCCGCTAGCTCTGAGTCCAATCTCAGCTTTGCAAGCAAAGGTAAGAGGCGGAAGGAAGGGTTCCAGTTGGACCTTCAGGAGCTGGGAAGCGGGCACAGGCTGGCAGGCAAGTGGGGACCCTGAAAAATGAGTATTTCCCAGGGGCTGGCTGAGTGCAGACAGGACTGGATTCCATCGTGTCTCTCCCGGGAACGGAGGGATAGAAGGGGACCAGGTGAATAGTAGTAGGGAGCCCAGATGTTCTTGGGGTGTATTTAGGCCAGTGATGCTTGGGGATATGGCTGGTAGACTTAAAAAAAAATACAGGGGCTGGAGCGATGGCTTAGCACTTAAGGTGCTTGCCTATGAAGCCTAAGGACCTAGGTTTGAGTCCCCAGTACCCATGTAAGCCAGCTGCACAAGGTGGTCATGCATCTGGAGTTCATTTGGAGCAGCTAGAGGCCTTGGTGTGCCTATTCTCTCTCTGTGTTTATCTGCCTCCCTCTCGCTTGCTCTCTCTCAAATAAATAAATAATATTTAAAAAAAAAATACAGGCCGGGTGTGGTGGCGCACGCCTTTAATCCCAGCACTGGGGAGGCAGAGGTAGGAGGATCACCAAGATATCGAAGCCACCCTGAGATTACAGAGTGAATTCCAGGTCAGCCTGGACTAGAGTGAAACAACCCTACTTCCAAAACAAACAAACAAACAAACAAACAAACAAACAAACAAACAAACAACAACAACAACAAAAATACAGGGGCCTGGAGAGATGGCTTAGTAGTTAAGGCGTTTGCCTGCAAAGCCAAAGGACCCCGGTTCGATGCTCCAGGACCCATGTTAGCCAGATGCACAAGGGGGCGCATGTGTCTGGAGTTTGTTTGCAGCAGCTGGAGGCCCTGGCACACCCATTTTCTCTCTCTCTCTCTCTCTCTCTCAATCTCTTTCTGCCTCTTTTTCTCAAATAAATAAATAAATTATATATAATTTATTTATTTATTTATTTTTATTTTTTGGTTTTTCAAGGTAGGGTCTCACTCTAATCCCAGACTGACCTGGAATTAACTATGTAGTCTCAGGGTGGCCTCGAGGCCACCCTGATCCTCCCTAATTCCAGGAGTGCCTGGATTAAACGTGAGACCCACACCCGGCAAAACCAAAAAATAATTTTAAAAATACAGGATGGCATGGTGGCACACGCCTTTAATCCCATCACCGTGAGTTTGAGGCCACCCTGAGATTACAAAAAAACAAAAATAAACAAACAATAAAGGCCTTGTAGTTTCATTTGAATTTCAGATATAGAATAGCAAATGTTTTTTCCATATAACTTTTGGCTTTTTCAGTATCACTCTGATCCAAATACTACATAAGACATACATACTGGAGGGAGAAAAAAGAAAATCTCAAAGATCTGAAGCGGGTTCCAAACTCATGTCCTTAATCTCAGCATTCGGGAGGCTGAGACCACAAGGGTTGCCTAAAGCTCCAGACCAGGCTGGGCTGCATGAGCGACCTTTCTTCCTAAACCGAAACAAAGCAAAAAACCCAAACAAGAAACCACTGCTACTTCATCCTGCATTTGAAAGTCTGGGGTTACAGAGTGAGTTCCCAGATTAGCCTGGGCTAGAGCGAGTCCTTGCTTTGGAAAAAGAAAGAAAAAAACTGCTGGAGAGATAGCTTAATGTGTTAAGCGCTTGCCTTGGAAGCCTAAGGACCCAGATTCCATTTCCCAGTAATGCACGTTCCATATAATGCACAAGGTGGTACATGTGTCTGGAGGTTGTTTGCAGTGGTTGGGGGCCCTGTCACGCCCTTTCTATCTGCCTCTCTCTCATGAATAAATAAATAAATACTACTAAAATACTTTTAAAGTTTTTTTTTTTGTTTGTTTGTTTTTTGTTTTTCGAGGTAGGGTCTCACTCTGGTCCAGGCTGACCTGGAATTCACTATGTAGTCTCAGGGTGGCCTTGAACTCACGGCGATCCTCCTGCCTCTGCCTCCCGAGTGCTGGGATTAAAGGCGTGCGCCACTACACCCGGCTCTAAAGTATTTTTTGATATATTTTATTTTTATTTATTTATTTATTTGAGAGGGAGACAGAGAGGCAGATAGAGATAGAAAGAATGAGAGAATGGCCATGCCAGGGACTCCAGCCACCACAAACAAACTCCAGACGCATGTGCCACCTTGTGCATCTGGCTAATGTGGGTCCTGGGGAATCGAACCATGGTCCTTTGACTTTGCAGACAAGCGCCTTAACTGCTAAGCCATCCCTCAAGCCCTTTTTAAAGTTTTTTTAATAAATCTTTTATTTATTTGACAGAGAAATGGGGAGAGAGAGAGAGAGAGAATGGGCGCGCCAGGGCCTCCATCCACTGCAAAAGAACTCCAGACATGTGCGTCCCCTTGTGCAGCTGGCTAACGTGGGTCCTGGGGAATCGAACCTGGATCCTTTGGCTTTGCAGGCAAATCCCTTAACCTCTAAGCCATCCCTCCAGCTCTTTAAAAAAAAAAAAAAAGGTTTATTTTTATTTATTTTAGATAGAGATACAGAAATAGGCAGAGAGAGAGAGGGAGGAAGAGAAATTGGTTGTGCCAGAGCCTCCAGCCACTGCAAAAGAACTCCAGACGCATGCACCACCTTGTGCACCTGGTTTATGTGGGTCCTGAGGAATCAAACCTGGGTTCTTTGGCTTTGCAGGCAAGTGCCTTTATTGCTAAGCCATCTCTCCAGCCCCAAAAATACTTTTTAAAAAATTTATTTATTTGCAAGCAGAGAGAGCGAGATAGAAGAGAGGCAGACAGAGAGAGAGAATGGGCCCGCCAAGTCCTCCAGCCACTGCACACGAACTCCAGATGCATGTGTCCCTCATGCGTCTGGCTTACGTGGGTCCTGGAGAATCGAACCAGGATCCTTTGGCTTCCCAGGCAAATGCCTTAACCGCTAAGCAATCTCTCCAGCCCCAAAATACTTTTTTTTTTTTTTTTGGTTTTGCAAGGTAGGGTCTCACTCTGGTCCAGGCTGACCTGGAATTAACTATGTAGTCTCAGGGTGGCCTCGAACTCTCGGCGATCCTCCTACCTCTGCCTCCCGAGTGCTGGGATTAAAGGCTTGCGCCACCACGCCTGGCCCAAAATACTTTTTTAAAGAGTTATGAAAGTCGAATTGAATTGGGTGCGGTCTTTCAGTGGACGAGGGTCAGCAGGGACACTTGGAGGGAAAGGCATTTTGCTTTTCCGTTTGCTGGATATCCAAGCCCGCGTCAGCTCTCTGCCACTGGGCGGCTGCACCTCACCTATGCCAGTGGGTGCTGCTTTGTTTCCCATTTTACCCATAGGTAAACTGAGGCCCTGGGGATGCCTTCCCTAATTCGTCAGTGAGTGGGTGATCCCCCACCCCTTTATAGGACTCAGCCTCAACCATCAGCAGCAGGAGGCCTGGGCCTGAGCGCTCCAGTCCAGGGGAAGCCCGGCCTGCTCGCTCGCTGGGGTGGTGATGGGTGGGTGGCTGGGGGAGAAGGATGGGAAGAGGGAGGACCGGCGTCTGCTCCCCGGCGGGCGGGTCCGGTTATTTTTACCTCCCCTCCAGGCAGCCGGGCGACAGGAAGTGAGCGCGCGCCCGCCAGATGTGGGAGCCAGGCAGCTGCGAGCAGCCACAGCTGGCCTGGCAGACGGCTTGATGGATGGGTGGGTGGGTGGATGGGGGGGGGAGAATGGCTGGCTTGGGGGATGGGGAGATGGGGGAGACTGCTGGCTTGGGGTGTAGGGGAATGAGGGCAGGGGATAGTAGGTTGATGGGGGTGGGGATGACTGGCTTGGGGGATAGGGGGTTGGGGGACTGCTGGCTTGGGGATGGGTGGATGGGAGTTGGGGCATAGGGGCTTGGAGGACGGCTGACTTGGGGGATGGGTGGGGGGCCGACTGGATTAGGGGATGTAGGAATGGGGTTGGGGGCATAGGGGTTTCGGGGAATGGGGTGGGAGAGGCTGGCTTGGGGGGTGGGGTTCGGCTTGGGAGATGGTGGAATGGGGAGGTCGGGTTGTGTCAAAGGGTGGGGGTCCCAGGCTTTCAGGACCCCCAGCACCCATCATCACCCACCCCCACTTCCCTCTCCAGTAGCCTTGTCTCCCATAGGGGTGCGCCAGACCCTTACCCCCTCCCCATCCCGCCCCGCTTGCGTGCGCATGGGCATGGGGGCATGGAGGGGGTCCTGGAGAGGAGGGACTCCCCCCATCCGACAGCCCCCCCAATCCCACACCCTCCCCACCATGGTCTCCGCCGCAGAGTCGGGGCAGGGGTCGTCTGTGTGTGTGTGTGTGTGTGTGTGTGTGTGTGTGTCAAGCAGACAGCCCCGCCCGGCCGCCTCTTGCCATTGTTTACCCCGCCCGCCCGGCCGGCTAATTTTATTTGGGAACTTCGGCCGGTTGCTATAGCAACCCCCAGTGACGTCAGAAGGGCTGGGGCCCCCGAAATCCCCGCGAAAAAAGGAGGGGCATAAGGAGGGAACACACACACACACACACACACACACACACACACGCACGCACGGAGTTGGGGGAGAGTGGAGAGGGGTGGGGGTGGGCTTCTTTTTTAACCCTGTGTGTGCCAGCTGCAAGCGAGAGAAGACAGCCGGTTGTAAAACTTTTGGGGTCACCTACCCCATCAGACCAAAGCTTGATGTCATCAGAGGGTGCTAGGGGGGTATGGGGGCGATGACGAGTCACACCAAGGGGCCTGAGCCGTTTCTGTGTCACCCACTCCACAGATGCCCCTTCTGCGCATCCCTAGGCATCCTGGCTGGGCGCCCCTAAAGGTCTTTGGGGGGGCGGAATCTGTGCCCCCCCTACCCGGGAGATCTGTGCCCCTCCCGGTGAACAGGGGTGGCAGACACGGTAGTGAACCTCTGGCCAAGGCGCACGGGGTCTGGGGACACCGGGGCGCACGGTTGAAGGCAGGAATTCAAGGCGGCCAGGAGCGGGGGACCCACTCCAGGACGTGGGGAGTGGTCGGTGGCCCCGGTGAGGTTGGGTGTATGTGTGTGTGTGGGGGGGGTGGGCAGGGATATGGTGGGATCCTGATACACAGTCAGGCCACATAATAACACAGCCAGTCGCCACGGCGACAGGAGGCAAGGGGCCTCGAGAAGTGGAGCCGCCAGCCAGGCCCCGGCGGCTGGGAGGAGCTACCCTAACCACAGTGACGTGGGACTTCCTCGGCTGAGCCTGTTTGATGTCTGAGTGTGTGTATATATATGTGTGTGTAGCGTTGCCATGGGGACCCGGCAGGCGCCCTGCTTGTGTGTGTGTGTGTGTGTGTGTGTGTGCGCTCACCTGAATGACCTGTGGAGCTACCTCCAAGACTTGACAGGGGTCCCTTTAGCCAGCACCCTAGCTCACCTGGTGCACCCTATGTCTAGGGTGCATAAACTCGTTCGGCTTCCACTCTAGGTCAGAAGCCATGCCTCCACCTGGCCATTTTCAGCCCCATTTTTTTCCCCTGTCTTTTTAAAAATCGTTTATTTTTATTTATTTATTAGAGACAGAGTAAAGGAGAGAGAGTGAGTGAGAATGGGCGCGCCAGGGCCTCTAGACACTGCAAACGAACTCCAGACGCATGCGCTGCCATGTGCATCTGGCTTTGCGTGAGACCTGGAGAATCGAACCTGGGTCCTTGGGCTTCACAGGCATATGCCTTACCCTCCAAGCCATCTCTCCAGCCCTCAGCCCCATTTTATAGATAAAGAAACTGAGGCTTGGAGAAATGTCATCATTTGGCCAAAGATAGCCAGCCGGAAAATTAGGGAGCCAGGATTTGAAACTTTGTTCTTCAACAGAGCCCTGTCCTGGCCTCCATGGCTCTGGGGTTGCTCAGGTATTCTGGGCACATTCACCCTTCAGCACCTTTATCCCCGCCCCCACACCTCCCCTCTCCCCCCCACCTCCTTCACACTGAGGTTCCTTTCACCTGGACCCCGCTTCTCTTTTTTTTTTTTTGGTTTTGCAAGGTAGGGTCTCACTCTGGTCCAGGCTGACCTGGAATTCACTCTGTGGTCTCAGGCTGGCCTCAAACTCATTGGGATCCTCCTACCTCTGCCTCCCGAGTGCTGGGATTAAAGGCGTGCGCTACCACACCCGGCCCTTACACAATGTATTTTTTTTTGTTTTGTTTTGTTTTGCATTTCGAGGTAGGGTCTCACTCTATACCTCAAAAAAAAAAAAAAAAAAAAAAATGGAGTCAGGCATAGTGGCACACGTCTTTAATCCCAGCATTCAGAAGGTGGAGGTAGGAAGATTGCCATGAGTTTGAGGCCAATCTGAGACTACATAGTGAATTCTAGGTCAGCATGGGCTACAGTGAGACCCTACCTTAAAAAATTCCAAGAAAAAAAAAAAAAGAAAAATGAAGAAAAAAAAAGAAAAGAAAGAATGGGGTTGGAGAGATGGCATGGCTGTTAAGGCCTTTGCCTGCAAAGCCTAAGGACCCAGGTTTGCTTTCTCAGGTCCCACACAAGCCAGATGCACAAGTTGGCGCATGTGTTTGGACTTTGTTTGCAGTGGTTCTAAGCCCTGGTGCACCTATTCTCTATCTCTCTCTCTCCCTGTCTCTGTCACAAATAAAAATAAAAAATAAAGACCATTCTCTCTCTCTCTCTCTCCTGTCCCTGTCAAAATAAAAATAGAATGAGCCGGGCGTGGTGGCGCACGCTTTAATCCCAGCACTCGGGAGGCAGAGGTAGGAGGATGGCCTTGAGTTTGAGGCCACCCTGAGACTACATGGTGAATTCCAGGTCAGCCTGGGCCAGAGTGAGACCCTACCTCTAAAACCAAAAAAAAAAAAAAAAAAAAAAAAAAATAAAAACTCACTCTATACCTCAAAAAGCCAAAAAAAAAAAAAAAAAAATGGGAGTCAGGCATAGTGGCACACGTCTTTAATCCCAGCATTCAGAAGGTGGAGGTAGGAAGATTGCCATGAGTTTGAGGCCAATCTGAGACTACATAGTGAATTCTAGGTCAGCATGGACTACAGTGAGACCCTACCTTAAAAATCAAAGAAAAAAAAAAAAAGAAAAATGAAGAAAAAAAAAGAAAAGAAAGAATGGGGTTGGAGAGATGGCATAGCTGTTAAGGCCTTTGCCTGCAAAGCCTAAGGACCCAGGTTTGCTTTCCCAGGTCCCACACAAGCCAGATGCACAAGTTGGCGCATGTGTTTGGACTTTGTTTGCAGTGGTTCGAAGCCCTGGTGCACCTATTCTCTCTATCTCTCTCTCTCCCTGTCTCTGTCACAAATAAAAATAAAATAAAAGACCATTCTCTCTCCCTCTCTCTCTCTCTCTCCCTGTCACAAATAAAAATAGAATGAGCCGGGCGTGGTGGTGCACGCCTTTAATCCCAGCACTCGGGAGGCAGAGGTAGGAGGATCGCCTTGAGTTCAAGGCCACCCTGAGACTACATGGTGAATTCCAGGTCAGCCTGGGCCAGAGTGAAACCCTACCTCGAAAAACCAAAAAAAGAAAAAAGAAAAAGACACCAAAATAATAAATAAATAAATAAAAATAAATAAATAAATAAATAAACAAATGTTTGTGTGCGTGTGCCATTCCCACTTGATCTGGCCTCACCTTGACCCTGTCCACCTCACTTCTGCCATGATAAAATATAAGTGGGGACTTTGCAGTTAAGCCACATGCCTTTGAAGCCTAAGGACCCAGGTTCGATTCCCCAGGACCCATGTTAGCCAGATGCACACGGGGGCGCATGTGTCTGGAGTTCGATTGCAGTGGCTGGAGGCCCTGGTGCGCCCATTCTCTCTCTCTCTGTCAAATAAATAAATAAAAATAAAATATATTTAAAAAACAACAACAACAACATCAGTGACTAAGCTGGGTGAGTTCTGGTCCCATTGGCTTCTGTCCCTGACAAAGAATGGGCCAGGCTTTGAGGATATGTGTCAGGACACCCAGAACAAAACAAAAAAATAAGAATAAAAAAATTAAATATAGCTAGGGCAACCTGAACCACACACCCAGTGACTAAACCAGATCTCTTTTTCTTTTTTGGTTTCTCAAAGAAGGGTCTCACTCTAGCCCAGGCTGACTTGGAATTCATGCTGTGTTCTCACAGTGGCCTCGAACTCACAATGATCCTCCTACTTCTGCCTCCCTAGTGCTGGATTAAAGGCATGTGCCACCACACCCGGCCTTTTTCAGTCTAATTTCTAAAAAAATAAAATAAAAATTTGTTTTTGGAGGTAGGGTCTCTCTCTAGCCCAGGATGACCTGGGATTCACTATGTAGTCTCAGGGTGGCCTCGAACTCACAGCGATCTTCCAACCACTGCCTCCTGAGTGCTGGGATTAAAGGCGTGAGCCACCATGCCCTGCTTTAAAATATATTTTATTTATTTGAGAGAGAAAAGAAAATAAAAATTTGTTTTGGGCCTCCAGCCACTCTCTAACTCCAGATGCATGCTCCACCTGGGATCTGGCTTTATGTCTTCTGGAGAATCTAACCTGGTTCCTTTGGCTTTTGCAGGCAAATGCCTTAACTGCTAAGTGCTTCACTTAGTCCTGTTTTTGTTTCTTAATATTAATATTTATTTTTATTTATTTGAGAGAGAAAGAGAGAGAGGCAGATAGACAGTACGGTGTACAAGGGCCTCCAGCTGCTGTGAACAAAATCCAGATGCATGCTCCACCTTGTGCATCTGGCTTTATGTGGGTTCTGGAGAATCTAACCTGGTTCCTTTGGCTTTTGCAGGCAAATGCCTTAACTGCTAAGCCTTCACTCCAGTCCTGTTTTTGTTTCTTAATATTTATATTTATTTTTATTTATTTGAGAGAGAAAGAGAGAGAGGCAGATAGACAGTACGGTGTACAAGGGCCTCCAGCTGCTGTGAACAAAATCCAGGCACTTGTGCCACCTTGTGCGTCTGGCTTACGTGGGTCCTGGGTCCTTTGGCTTCCCAGGCAACAGCCTTAACCGCTAAGCTTCCATCCCCCAGCCCTGCTTCCCCCCCCCCCCCCGCACGCTCCCCCCCAGGTAGGGTCTCACTCTAGCTCATGGTGACCTGGAATTCACTATGTAGTCTCAGGCTGGCCTGAATTCAGGGCGATCCTCCTACCTCTGCTGGGATTAACGCCCGGCTTTCCGTAGCTCAGGCTGGTCTTGAACTGGTGATTCTCCTGTCTCAGCCTCCAGGCTGCTGGGACACCTGCCTTCTTCTCCCGGCTTTCTAATCTCACTTAGAACTGTGTGGGAAGCCAAGGCTCCCACCTTCGAGGCCACGCCCCGAGTTGGGGAGTTGTATGCCACCTCAAATCCTCCCCTAGGGCCCCAGCGGGGTGGGCAGCTCTGCCCCAACCTGCCAGATCCTGCAGTACCTGCCAGCCTGCCCCTTGGGCCTGGGTGGCTTCTGCCACAACCCCCCAAAACCATCAGGAGGCAAAGTGGGAAACAACTGGGCTGAACAGACAGACGCAAAACCGGGGCCACGGTGGAGGAATTTGGGGATGTGAGGTGACAGAATGTACTTGTCCCTCCAGTCTCCTGCCTGGGCATGCCCTGGGTGGTAACCCCCTCCCCAGTTACTCAAAACGGGAGGTTCCCCTTAACTGTTGGGAAATGGTGGGAGGTGGTTGGAAAAACCCTGCGCCCAAAGCAATGCCCACCCAGCTCGGGGAAGGGTCCCACTGTGGCATGCTTTGGTGTTTCCCGGGTGGGTGTAGGGAGGTGGGTGTGGGGGGGTCCATCAGCCTTTGTCTTGCCCAGCAGAGGGCGAAGTGGCAGCCAGGCAGGCATGCCCAAGGAGTCTGGCATGTCCACAGAGGGCACCCCGCCCCTCGTTTTGCTGGGTTTTGTTCCCGGCCCCCCACCTGGGCACGGGGCCAGGCCCCAAGGCAGGGCCCCGTCCCGGGGAACAATGCCTCCGTGTTCCTCCCGGTGGAGGGGAGGCTGGAGGGTGAGGAGGGACACACACACGCACGCAGGGAAAGACGGAGGGGGGGGATGTGTGTGTGTGTGGGGGGGGGCTCTTTCCCAGGACTGGGGAGTTGCCAGAGGTCCTGGGTGAATGGGGGGAGGGGCCTCTAGGACCACCTGGCCGGGAGTCAATAATTCTTTGCTGTTCTAAAATTTTTTGTTAATACTTTATTTTTATTTATGTGAAAGAAAGAGAGAGAGAATGGGCGCACCAAGGCCTCCAGCCACTGCAAACGAACTCCAGATGCATGCTCCACCTTGTGCATCTGGCTTTATGTGGGTCCTGGGGAATCGAACCTGGGTCCTTTTGGCTTTGCAGGGAAACGCCTTAACCGCTGAGCCATCCCTCCATCCCCAGAAGTTCCTTTTTTTTTTTTTTTTTCTTCTTCTTCTTCTTCTATGACAGCAAGAAAGAGGTGGGTAGGATAAAACGAGAATTATCCACAACCCGTTTCGGGATAAGGAAAGATGAGGAAAAGTTGGGCCTCCCCCGAGTTGGGGACGGGACGGGAGTTGAGGGAGAAAGTGGGGGCGGGCCATCTCCGGGGGCACATGACGCCGGCGCCCTGCCCCGCCCTGCGCCCTGCGCCCGCCCCCTTGCCCGGCCCGTGGGGTGGGGTGGGGTGGGGTGGAATGGGGGTGGTGGTGGTGGAGAGAAGAGACGGGGGGAAGGTTTTAAAAGCGAGTCTGTCCCACGGCGGGCCGGCCAGTGAGTGGGGTGCAGCGCAGCAGGCTGAGGCTCTCCGTGGTTTGTCTCGGAGAGGGGACCCCTCAAGGTACCCAAAGGCTGAGTCTACGGGCCAGGGGCGCGGCCAAGCAACGCGGAGGGTCAGCTCCTCTCCACTACCACCACCACCACCCACGCCCATAACCCCACGGGTAAGTCGGGGAGGGTCCCACCCGCGAGATCGGGGCGGTGGCAACTTTTCCTCGTGGGGTGGAGTGTGGGTGGGGAGGTGCGCGCGGAGGGTCCCCAGCTCTGCGCGCAGCCGCCGCGGGACTTGGAGAGGAGAGAGAGAGAGAGAGAGAGAGAGGAAGGAAGGATCGGACTGGCGGCTAAGGATTGGGGGAAGGGCGGCCACCTTCGCGACTGAGGGTCCATGCCGGGCCTTGAACTTGAACTTGAACTTGAACTTGGGGAGGGGGGAGGAAGAGGCGAGACGGGAGCAGCTCCTCCTTAATGGCCGCTGTTCGGGGGTTGTGCATGAAGCTCCCCTTTTCTCTCTCTCTCCCCACCCCGCCCCGGGGAGGTGGAAGGGCAGAGGGGCTCCTTCCAGAGTTCTTGGGATGAAGGAGAGTTGAGGTTCAAGTTCAAGTTCTCTCGATGTTTATTTAGACTGATGAAGTATAAAACCACCTGGCCCTGGAGGAAAGAGCTCTCTCAAGTCTGCAGAGGCGTGGAGGGAGGGCCTGGTTTGGGGGGCTCCTAGATGCCTGACATCTCAGCTTTGTCAGCCTGGAAGGTCTTCAGTACCCTTGGTCTGCAGGAGAGGCTGAAAGGGCCTGGACTTAACCTGATTAGATTTGAATGGCACCAAAAAAAAAAAAAAAAAAAAAAAAAAACCCTCCAGCCCAGCCAGGCCCCAGTGGTCATTTCAATGCCAAGAGATGCCTTGGCGCTTTGTGCCCTTGCCCCCCCCTCCCTGCCCAGGCACAGCAACTGCCCGCCTGTGACAGCGTGGTCTGTGGTCTGTAAAGTGGGATTTTGCTCCCCGCCCTCCCCGCCTGCTCACGGGGCATAAGAACTGCCCACTCCAGCCGAGCTGGAAGCCAGCAGAACCCAACAGGTGCCCAGGCTTACAGGCGAGGTGATGCAGACACACCCTGGGTGTTCGCCCACGCTCCCTGCCTGGGCACATGTGTTCCCATGCCACTGTTATAATAGCAAGGCAGTGGCCTTGGGGCCTGGTGTCCAGGGTGGGGGGGGGGACATGGCACACCATAGCTTTCAGTCCTCCACAGTACTGTCCTCTGAAAACATCCCCGTCCACCCCAGTAGGAAGGTCTTGCTGGAAGGCCTACCAGGGGGTCCTAAAATAGCTGTGAGCCAGGCCTGGGGCTGGCACGCGGAGCACATGCGTGACAGGGCGTGTCCATGGGGTCGGGCCTGTCTGTGCTGGCCCAGCCTCTGAGCTGGGTAGATTCCAGCGGAGATGGGTGCTCAGGGGGTCCTCCCATGGCCACCCTGGGCCTGCTGCAAGTGGAAGCCAGATGTTCTTGCAGGCCACAGCTGTGGGACAGGCCCCCCCATCAGCCTGCACTCCCCAGGAGCAGACCTGTGGAGTACATGGGAAGTACATGTCTACATAGGCCCTGGTGGTGTTTGGATGCATCTTAAGGCATTTTTTTTTTTTTTTTTTTGAGACAAGGTCTCATTCTGTAGCACAGGCTGGCCTAGAAGTCCCTGTGTATTTCAGGTTGGTTTCAACTCACAGAAATCCTCCTGCCTCAGACCCCAAAAGGGTTGTAGCATCAGGTTTTCAGGTGTTTTGTTTTTTTTTTTTGTAGTAGTGGGGATTAAACCCATACTAGAGCTGGGCGTGGTGGCGCGCCTTTCATCCCAGCACTCGGGAGGCAGAGGTAGGAGGATCGCCGAGAGTTCGAGGCCACCCTGAGACTACATAGTTAATTCCAGGTCAGCCTGGACCAGAGTGAGACCCTACCTCAAAAAAACAAAAACAAAAAAAAAACAAACAAACCACCCCATACTAGAGAAGTACTCTACTTCTGAGCTACGTTCCCAGCCCTCATTGTTTTTTCTTTCCACTATGTAGTCTCAGGGTGGCCTTGAACTCACAGCGATCCTCTGACTTCTGCCTCCAGAGTGCTGGGATCAAAGGCGTGCGCTGGGCTGGAGAGATGGCTTAGTGGTTAAGGCACATGCCTGTGAAGCCTAAGGACCCAGGTTCGATTCTCCAGGTCCCACATAAGCCAGATGCACATGGTGGCACATGTGTCTGGAGTTAGATTGCAGTGGCTGGAAGCCCTGGTGCGCCCATTCTCTCTCTCCCTGTCTCAAATAAATAAATAAATAAATAAATAAATAAATAAATAAATAAATAAATAAAATAAGTAAAATCTAAAGGCATGTTGCCACCATGGCTGGCTCCCAGCCCGCTTTTCATTTTTGTTTATTTATTTAGATTTTCGAGGAGGGTCTCACTGTAGCTCAGGCTGGCCTGAAATTCACTCTGTAGTCTCAGGGTGGCCTCGAACTCACAGCGATCCTCCTACCTCTGCATCCTGAGTGCTGGGATTAAAGGCGTGCATGACCATGCCCGGTTTCCAGCCCTCTTTTTTAATTTTTTAAAATATTTTATTTTATTTTTTTTTATTTTTATTTTATTATTATTTTTTTTTTTTGGTTTTTCGAGGTAGGGTCTCACTCTAGCTCAGGCTGACCTGGAATTCACTATGTATTCTCAGGGTGAACCTCGAACTCACGGTGATCCTCCTACCTCTGCCTCCCAAGTGCTGGGATTAAAGGCATGCACCACCACGCCCGGCTTTATTTTTTTATTAGAGACAGAAAGAATGTGAATGGGCATGCCAGGGCCTCCAGCCACTGCAAATGAACTCCAGATGCATGTGCCACCATGTGCATCTGGCTTACATGGGACCTGGAGAATCGAACCTGGGTCCCTAGGCTTTGCAGGCATGCGCCTTAACCGCTAAGCCATCTCTCCAGCCCCCAGCCCTCTTTTAAAACAACAACAACAACAAATAGTTATTTATTTTAGAGAGGGAGAGACAGAGAAAGAGAGAGAATGGGCATGCTAGGGCCTTCCAGCCTGCATGTGCCACCTTGTGCATCTGACTTACGTGGGTCCTGGGGAATCAAACCTAGGTCCTTGGCTTCACAGGCAAGTGCCTTAACCCCTAAGTCATTTCTCCAGCCCCCTTATTTTTTATTTTTCTGTTTTGGTTTTCAAGGTAGGGTCTCACACTAGCCTTGGAATTCACTCTGTAATCTCAGGGTGGCCTCGAACTCATGGCGATCCTCCTACCTCTGCCTCCTGAGTGCTGGGATTAAAGGCATGCACCACCACACCCAGCAAGCCCCCTTATTTTTATTTTGAGGCAGGTTCTTATTAAAATTGCCCTGGGTGGCCTTGAATCCACTCAAGGCCAGACTGGCTTTGCACTTGTGATCATCTTACCTCAGCTTCCCTAATAGCTGGAAGTACACTTTTTTTTCTTTTTTTTTTTTCAAGGTAGGGTCTCACCAGCATGGGCTGACCTGGAACTCACTCTGTAGCACCAAACTAGCCTTGAACTCACAGAGATCCTTCTACCTCTGCCTCCAGGGTGCTGGGATTAAAGGCGTGCGCCCTGCTCGTTTTTTCCTTTTTAGAAATTTTGTTTTAGGGGGCTGGAGAAATGGCTTAGTGGTTAAAGTGCTTGCCTACAAAGCCAAAGAACCCAGGTTCAATTCCCCAGGATCCACATAAGCCAGATGTACAAGGTGGTGCATGCATCTGGAGTTTGTTTGCAGTAGCTAGAGGCCCTGGTGCATCCACTCAAGCTATCTGCCTTTCTCTCTCTCAAATAAATAAATAAATAAATAAATATATTTTTAAAATACTGATTTTGGGCTGGGCGTGGTGGTGCACACCTTTAATCCCAGCACTCAGGAGGCAGAGGTAGGAGGATCGCCATGAGTTCAAGGCCACCCTGAGACTACATAGTGAATTCCAGGTCAGCCTGGACCAGAGTGAGACCCTACCTTGCAAAACACCAAAAAAAAAAATAAATAAATAAATAAAAAAAATAAAAAAATAATAATAATAATAACTTTTAGCCGGGCGTGGTGGTGCACGCCTTTAATCCCAGCACTCAGGAGGCAGAGGTAGGAGGATCACCATGAGTTCAAGGCCACCCTGAGACTACATAGTTAATTCCAGGTCAGCCTGGGCCAGAGTGAGACCCTACCTCGAAAAACCAAAAAATAAAAATAAAAATAAAAAAATAAAAAATAATAATTTTTAAAAACTTGAGAGAAAGAGAGAGAATGAGCATGTGGATGCTGCAGTGTTTGTGCATCTGGCTTTATGTGGGTACTGGGGAACTGAGCCTGGGCCAGTAGCCTTTGCAAACAAGTGCCCTTAAACCGTGGAGTCATCTCTCAGCCCCCGTGTTTTAACTTTGTTTTGAGACAGGGGTTTATGTAGACAGGTTGGTCTCAAATGTGCCATTTAGCCAAGGCTGACCTTGAACTTCTGACTGTCCTGCTTCTACTGCCCAAGAGCTAAGCTGCCTGACACCTCAAAGCAGGCTGCCCTGCCTGGCTAATCCCAGCACTGGGAGGCTGGAACCCAGGAGGATTTGCCAAGAGTTCGGCCCTGAGACCCTCCAGGTCAGCCTGGACCAGCTTGAGACCCCCAGGCCAAAAAAAAAAAAAAAGAAAAAAAAAAAGAAAAAAAAAGAAAAGAAAAGAAAAGAAAATTATTTAGAGACGGGCGTGGTGGCGCATGCCTTTAATCCCAGCACTTGGCAGGCAGAGGAAGGAGGATCACCAAGAGTTCGAGGCCACCCTGAGACTACATAGTTAATTCCAGGTCAGCCTGGACCAGAGTGAGACCCTACCTTGAAAAAACCAAAAAAAAAAAAAAAAAAAAAAAAAAAGAAAAGAAAAATAAATTATTTAGAGATGGGAGTGGTGGCACATGCCTTTAATCCCAGCACTTGGCAGGCAGAGGAAGGAGGATCACCAAGAGTTCGAGGCCACCCTGAGACTACATAGTTAATTCCAGGTCAGCCTGGACCAGAGTGAGAC
This sequence comes from Orientallactaga sibirica, assembly GCA_036365145.1. NCBI lineage: Eukaryota > Metazoa > Chordata > Mammalia > Rodentia > Dipodidae > Orientallactaga > Orientallactaga sibirica. The sequence continues at coordinate 1,846,170 of JAEOAD010002037.1, read as the reverse complement.
CCTACCTCGAAAAACCAAAAAAAAAGAAAAAAAAAAAGAACAAAAAAGAAAAGAAAGAAAAGAAAATTATTTAGAGACGTGGTGGTGCACACCTTTAATCCCAGCACTTGGCAGGCAGAGGTAGGAGGATTGCCAAGAGTTCGAGGCCACCCTGAGACTACATAGTTACTTCCAGGTCAGCCTGGACCAGAGTGAGACCCTACCATGCAAAACCAAAAAAAAAAAAAAAAAAATAAAAGAAAATAAAAGAAAATAAAATTATTTAGAGACGGGCGTGGTGGCGCATGCCTTTAATCCCAGCACTTGGCAGGCAGAGGAAGGAGGATCACCAAGAGTTCGAGGCCACCCTGAGACTACATAGTTAATTCCAGGTCAGCCTGGACCACAGTGAAACCCTACCACGAAAAACCAAAAAAAAAAAAAAAGGGAAAAGCCGGGCGTGGTGGCATACGCCTTTAATCCCATCACTTGGGAGGCAGAGGTAGGAGGATTGCTGTGAGTTCGAGGCCACCCTGAGACTACATAGTGAATTCCAGGTCAGCCTGGACCAGAGTGAAACCCTACCTTGAAAAAAAAAAAAAAAAATTTGAAAGTAAGGATGGTTGTGCTACTGTAAACCCATCACTTGGGAGGCAGAGGTAGGAGGATTGCTGTTTTGGGCATCTGGACTATGTAGCTGAGCTACAGTGAAACCCTACCTCAAAAAAAAAAATTATTTGAGAGTAAGGATGGTTTCAAACAAACTGTCTCAAATTTGGGCATCTGGCTTTACATCTACTAGCAAACCCCAGCTTTTCCAATTTTTAGTGTATATAACTGCTGATATCTACAGCTCCCCCTTTTTCAATTTTTATTATATATATATATATTTTTTTTAAATTAATTAATGTATTTATTTGAGAGAGCGAAAGAGGCAGAGAGAGAGAGAGAATGGCCTCTAGCCACTGCAAACGAACTCCAGACACGTGCATCCCCTTGTGCATCTGGCTTACGAGGGTCCTGGAGAATCGAACCGGGGGATCCTTTGGCTTTGCAGGCAAACGCCTTAACCACTAAGCCATCTCTCTAGCCCTATTTTTTTTTTAAAGATTATTTATTTATTTATTTATTACAATCAGAGAGAGAGAGAGAGAAAGGAAGAGAGGGAGAGAGAGAGAGAATGCTCCAGGGCTTCTGGCAAACTCTAGATGCTGCATCTGGCTGGGACCTTAAGAATAGAACCTGGGTCCTTAGGCCTTGCAGGCATGCGCCTTAACCTCTAAGCCATCTCTCCAGCCCCTCTAGCCCTATTTTTTTTGTTTTGTTTTGTTTTTTGGTTTTTCGAGGTAGGGTCTCACTCTGGCCCAGGCTGACCTGAAATTAAGTCTCAGGGTGGCCTTGAACTCACCGCGATCCCCCTACCTCTGCCTCCTGAGTGCTGGGATTAAAGGTGTGCACCACCACGCCCGGCTTCGAGGTAGGGTTTTACTCTAGTTCCATACTGACCTGGAATTCACTGTGTACTTTCTGGCTGGCCTCGAACTCACAGCGATCCTCTTACCTCTGCCTCCCGAGTGCTGGGATTAAAGGCGTGCGCCATGACTCTTGGCCATTTTTTTTTTTTTTTTTTTTTTTTGAGGAAGGGTCTCATGTTGCCCAAGCTGTCTTTGAACACCTGATCCAGGAGTTGAGATGACTGGCATGGGCCACCAGGCTGCCTTTCCTTTAGGGCTCACAGGCTCAGTTCAGGATTTCGGTTTTTCCATCTTTAAAGGGAACTAACCCTCTCCTTTCTGCCTCACGTGTCTCCTCCCTGTTCAGTCCCCTTATACCTTCCTCTCCTATTGTTGGGTGTGCTGGGTGGACATATATTTTCAGTGCTGGCTGGTCACCTTGAAGGGATGGATTCCGAGGGCTGTGAGCGTGGGTGTGAGAAATCTTGGGCAGGGAAGGACGCCGCCATGCTGGGCATGGCTGACTCACACTCTGGCGGCGCCTTGCCCTAGGGTGCTGGAGCTGGCGCCACCCTGGGTGTGGTTCTCCAAGCTGTGGCCCTGGGCAGAGCAGGGCTGGGTGATTGAGGATTTGGGGCACCCGAGTTGAGGGGCTAGGGGAAGTGACTTGGGGTATCAAGACACTTAGCAGCTTGCTTCCGTGAATCCGTTATCTAGGACTGTAGTCACCGCCGATGACTTGGGTGTGTTGGGGGGGACAGGCAGGCACCAGGAGTCTTGGGTATAAGAGTAATATTTACCATTCATTTTATTTATTTCGTTATTGAGGCAGACTGTCACTCCATAGCCCAGGCTGATCTTGAACTCATGAAGATCCTCCTGCCTCAGCCCCCCCCCCGGGAGTAGCTGGCATTATAGACATGGACCACTGTGCTTGCCTGGGCCTGGGAATTGATGGGATGCCAAGGGAGGAGGGCAAAGCTCCTGAGATGTTAATGATTGTTTTTGAGGCTGATACTCTTCCCTACCCCCCCCCCCAAATCCAGGCCAGGGCTTGGAAAGGGACTGGAGGGGGGCTGATACCAGTGGGGTGTACCCCCTACTGAAGGGGTCCCAGTGTGCAAGTGAGGGCGCTCTTGGACTTTCAGGCTGGCCAGAGACATAAGCGCTTGGGGGATGTGGCTTAGGGGCAGAGCCCGCCTGTGCCCTGCCTTGCATCCCAGTACAGTCAGTCTTTGCTGCTGCGGTGACGGGCTTTCATCTGTCCCTATTTATAACAAGTGACCCATCCTAGCTTAGTCACCCCTTCCTGTGCCTGCCCCCTCCCCATCCAGCCTGGGTGGGCACGGGGGGCGGGGCCCACCCACTTGCCTTGCCAATCCACCCCCACCAGGGACCCGCCTCCGTGGGTCACCGGGTGGTATTGGGGCGGTGGTCTCTTGCATGTCGCTGCGTGGGGATGGTCATCGCCGAGGGTGGCCATGGGATGGACTGTCCCGGGGCCGGTGGACGGTCCAGGCCATTAGGCCTAGGGCTGGTGGGCAGGCGGAGGCGGCAGCGGGGCGGGGCTGCGGCCCTTGGTATTTTCCGATCCAGGCTGGGCTCGGCTGGCGAGGGTGGAAAGTATTTGGGGGATTGGAGTTTGGGGGCAGGGGCACCTCCCCTAACCCGCGCCCAGGGTGGGGGAGGGACGTGCGCAGGGTTTGCACGGCAGGCTGTGTCCCCAGGCCCCTGGACCTCCTGTGTCCACTCCACCCACCCGGGGGGGGGAGCATCTCAGGGGGTCTCAGCTCCCCCGGGGGTCACCTCCCCCATCCGTGAGGGGAGGGAGGGGGCGTGCACAGGGTTTGCACGCAGGCTGTGTACCCAGCCAGGCCCTTGCCCAGCGTCCCCAGCCCCCCTGGACCTCCTGTGTCCCCTCCACCCACTCGGGGAGCATCCCAGCGGGTGTCAGTTCCCGGGGGGGGGCACCTGTCCAGCCTGGTGCCCCATCCAGTCCTGGGACATGTGTGAGGCCGGGGAGTGGCCTTGGCTCCAGCCCTGGGCTCGGGTGTAGGGGAAACCCCACAGGAAACCGGCCTGGCCAAATGACCGCCCTTCCCGTTCTCGTGTCCCTGGGACACGAATGTGCTGTCTCACTTCCGGAGGCTGGCCGCCCTGTGGGGCTCCCCCCCTTCCCCGGGGGCTGCTCCCAGGGGCACCCTCCCAGATCCCAAGAGGACAGGGGTGGGGTGGGGCGTGGGGGGGGGCTCTATGGGCAAGAAGATAACCAGTATTGGGACACTAGGACACCTCTCTGCCCTAGACATCAGGATCCATCGTCTTGTTACTGAGGGTTGCAGAATGGACTGTCCTGATCACAAAATGTCTGTCACAAGATGCTCCTGGGGCTGGAGAGATGGCTCAGCAGTAGAGGCGCTTGCCTGCAAAGTCTAAGGACCAAGGTTCAATTCCCCAGTGCCCATGTAAAGCCAGATGCACAAGATGGCTCATGCGTCTGGAGTTTGTTGGCAGTGGCTGAGGGCCTGGTGTATCCATTTCGTCCCCCTCAAATAAACAAATGAAAGTAAATTAAATTAGCCGGGCGTGGTGGTACACCCGGAGGCAGAGGTAGGAGAATTGCTGTGAGTTTGAGGCCACCCTGAGAATACATAGTGAATTCCAGGTCAGCATGAGCTAGAGCTATACCCTACCTCAAAAAACCAAAAAATAAAAATAAAATAAATAATTTAATTTTTTTTTTTTACTTATTCATTTGAGAGAGAGAGAAAAATAGGTAGGTAGAGAAAAGAGAGAGAAATGGGCATGCTAGGGCCTCCAGCCGTTGCAAACGAACTCCAGATGCGTGCGCCCCCTCGTGCATCTGGCTTATGCAGGTCCTGGGGAATCGAACCTGGGTCCTTTGGCTCTGCAGGCAAGCACTTTAACTGCAAAGCCATCTCTCCAGCCCCAATTTTTTTTTCCGAGATAGGGTCTCGCTGTAGCCCAGGCTGACCTGGAATTCACTGTGTAGTCTCACGGTGGCCTCGAACTCACGGCGATCCTCCTGCCTCTGCTTCCCGAGTGCTGGGTGCGCGCCACCACGCCCAGCCAAAAATAATAAAATATTTAAAAAAAAAAAAAAAGATGCTCCCTGTGACCACTTTAGGAAGTAGATTTATTATTATCACCACTTTGCAGGAGACTGAGGAGAGATTTGAGTTATTTGCCAGAGTCACCCCAGCCGAGCGACGCTGATAAACTGGGGAGAGGGGAGGGTTCTCCTGGCGTCATGGTATCTTGCACCACGTGTGACATACGCAGCCTCAGGATCCCCCTGCTGCAAGGGCTGTACTTGGTTCGATGACCTGCCGATGTTATAAAATGGTGGTGGTGGGCATTATTATCAGCAGAACTATTTTGGCAGTGTTGAGGAAAGTTTCCACAGCCTGGTCTATGCTAGCCAAGGGTTCCCCATTGTGCTGTACCCCAGCCCCATGCAATACCTTTTCTTTCCTTTCCCTTTTGTTTTTTTTCCAAGGTAGGGTCTCGCTCTAGTCCAGGCTGACCTGGAATTCACTATGTAGTCTCAGGGTGGCCTTGAACTCACGGTGATCCTCCTACCTCTGCCTTTCCAGTGCTGGGATTAAAGGCGTGTGCCACCACGCCCGGCTCTTTCTTTTTTGTAAAATTTTTTTTGAAATATATTTTATTTATTTATTTATTTAAGAGAAAGAGGCGGGGGGGGGGAGAGAGAGAGAGAGAGGGAGAGAATGGAGGCACCAGGGTCTCCAGCCACTGCAAATGAACTCCAGATGCACGCACCCCCTTGTGCATCTGGCTAACATGGGTCCTGGATAATCGAGCTAGGATCCTTTGCCTTTGCAGGCAAACGCCTTAACTGCTAAGTCATCTCTCCAGCCCATGTAAAAATATTTTTATTTATTTTAGAGAGAAAGTGGCAGAGAGAGAGAGAGAGAATGGGCATGCTAGGGCCTCTAGACACTGCAAATGAAACCCAGATGCATGTATCACTTTGTGCATTTGGCTTACTTGGGTCTTGGGGAATCGAACCTGGGTCAGTCCTTTGGCTTTGCAGGCAAGTGCCTTAACCACTAAGCCATTTCTCCAGCCTTTCCCCTTTTTTTTTTTTTTTTTGACAGGGTCTCACTTTGTAGCTCAGGCTCTCCTGTAACTCATTATGTAGCCCAGGTTAGCTTCAAATTCAGAGATCCTACCTCAGTGTCCCAAATTCTGGGATTACAGGTGTGCACCATGATGTCTGGAGCCCACTGAAATTCATATATATATAAAACACCAGGGCCTCCAGCCACTGCAAACGAACTCCAGATGTATGTGCCACCTTGTGCATCTGGCTTTACGTGGGTCCTGGGGACTCGAACCTGGGTCCTTTGCCTTTGCCAGCAAGTGCCTTACCTGCCAAGCCATCTCTCCAGCCCCCGTGAAATTCTTTTTTCTTTTTTTTTTCTTTTTTTTGGTTTTTCGAGGTAGGGTCTCACTCTGGCCCAGGCTGACCTGGAATTCACTATGTAGTCTCAGGGTGGCCTTGAACCCTTGGCGATCCTCCTACCTCTGCCTCCTGAGTGCTGGGATTAAAGGCGTGCGCCACCACGCCCGGCTGAAATTCTTAATTAGCATGCAAGAGGCTTGCATTTTCATTCTCCATCGGGCCTCCAAATCGTTGGCCTGGCCTGGCCTGGCGCTGGGCAGTTCCTTAGTGGAGTCTACCTTCTCTGTGAAATGGCAGTGTGCCTACTAGGTAGAAACTGCTCCTTTTGGAGGTCTTACAATGTAGCCTAGCCTGACCTGGAACTCACTCTGTAGACCAGGCCTGGCCTTGAACTTTTTTATTTTATTTTTTTTTTTTGGTTTTTCGAAGTAGGGTCTCACTCTGGCCAAGGCTGACCTGGAACTAACTATGTAGTCTCAGGGTGGCCTTGAACTCACTGCCATCCTTCTACCTCTGCCTCCCAAGTGCTGGGGTTAAAGGCGTGTGCCTTGAACTTTTGGCAAGCCTCCTGCTTCAGCTTCCCGAGTCCTGGTTTAATGGACACGAAGCCACCACAGCCGACCGTCCTGGATCCATTTTACAGATGCAGAAACTGAGGCTTTGGAAGGCATTTGGGAAACGAGCAGAGACTTGAACTCGGCTCAAGTGTTGAGGCGGAGAGGTCTGGGTTGGCCCCCTCTGGAATTCAGCAGCCGCCCTAAGGGGCGCAGGCACAGGGAGCAGGCCACAGTGCAGACAGAGCCCTGGTGGTTTCCCCCTGCCCTTCAGGCTTCTAGGAAGTGGCGCCAGCTGGGGTGAGGTCACTTCCTCCCCAGCCTGCCCGAGCACCCCCCACTTGGTTTCCTCTCTCCATGGCCCCATTTGGCCTGCCCAGGACTCAGGGCTGGGGGTGGAAGGGAGGAGCAAGCTGGCTGGAAAACCGCTGTGGGAGCGGCTGCAGCCTCTGGTCTGGGTATTTTTTATTTTATTTTTTTATCCTTTCGGGTTTTCGAGGTAGGGTCTCAGGGTGGCCTCGAACTCACGGTGATTCTCCCAAGTGCTGCTATGAAAGGCGTGCACCACCACGCACGCCCGGCTTCTCTCGGGGCATTTGTGGGAGTGAGGCTGGGCAGGAGGCGGGAGGCGCTTGCTGGGCGTGCCAGCCAGCATCCACAGGCTCAGCTTACAGCCTCCCCGTGGTTGCTCCTCCACGCGGGGAGAGGGTCTTCCTGCATCTCCCCACAAGGAAGCCTGGGGAGTTAGTGTGTGTGTGTGACTCAACCTCCCAGCGCGGGCTTGGCTCTGCGTTCCATCCCCAGCTCCATAAACAAGTGGAGCATGCTAGGACCGCCACGGGACATGTCCCCAAACCTCACTCACTCTTCCTCTCTCTCACCCTCTCTAGGTGCTCTTGTTCTACATTTCCACCCTGGTGCCACGGCCGGCTGGAGTTCCTGGGGATGGGATTTACTGCCTGTCACAAATCACATTGCCAGGGATTTCCAACTGACCGTGCGCTCTGCCTTCGGAGCTGCTGCAGAGGACGAGGAGGACAGGGATGACACCTAAGCACCCCAGGGACCCAGCAGTGATGCCCCGGCCTGAGGAGCAGGGCTTAGCTGCTTGTGAGCAGGTCCACACCACGTTGTGTTCACAGTGGCTAAGTTCCGCCCCCTGGGCCCCCACCTCCTCAGCCTGCAAGTCACAGCTGCCACCGCCTGTCGCCTTGCCTCCTCGCCTCCTCGGCCTCGGGGCAGCTCCCCGGGCTCCGCCTCCTGTGCCTACTGAACTGAAACACAGTTGATTCCATTGCACTGGCTCAGTTCAGCAGGAACAGGAGTCCAGCCCCCAGGAGCCTGCGCCTGGGTGTGAGCGCGCATGCCAGGGCACAGATGTGGCTGGAGGAGGAACCTGCGGAATGGAGCAATGATCCTGGCCAGCCCAGCCGTCGCTGGGCAGGGCCCTCTGGAGATGCCCAGAGCCCACACCTTGGACTGTGTCATGCAAGTGCCAGGGTGGACAGGTAGACGCGCAGAGGCGGGGGGGGGGGAGTAGGGGTGGTCCGTTTATGGAAAGGAGAGGAGCCTGGGGTCTCAGCCCCTTGGGCCCTTCCTCTCCTGAGTGTGGTGGGGTAACAGCAGTTACCCAAGAGGAAGCTCCCCAGCTTCCGGAACTGGGCTGGCCCAACCTGACGTAAGCTTCCCAGGTTCTTCCCAGCGTCAGCGAGGGGCCCCCAAGTATACAGCTGGGGCTCACTGAGGGTCTGCACTTGTGGGCACGGTCTTTGCATTTGGAGGAGGTTAGAACCCCACCTGTTACCCCCCAAATCAGTTAGTGCCAAGGCTGTGGGACTGCTGAATGACACTCCTCCGGCAGGGCAGGGCAGGGCAGGGCAGGAGGGGTGGAGTTTGTGTTGAGTGCTGTGTTTTCAAATTAAATAAAAGCTGCTCGGCTTCATTCCTGAAGGTCGGATTCTTGTGACTCACTCGCGCCTCCCACCCTTGGGCTGCCAGGATTTCCTTTGCTCGTTTTCTTGTTCAGACAGGGCATCATCTCTCCTTGTAGCCCAGGCTGGCCTTGAACTGAAAGCGATTATCTTTGCTCAGTGTCCTCAGTGCTGGAATTATAGATATGTGCCAGGATGCCCTGTGAATTCTAGGGCTTAATGCACTTGAATCATGTCTCCAACCCTGTCGTACCTGCTCCATGGGGTGTTGGGGGTGGCAAGGAAGTATTAAGTTATTCCCAAGGGCAGACAGGGTGCCCTGGAGCTGGACAGGGGACCTCAGGGGAGTGCTGGAGTTACCATGAGGTGGTGTGTAGAGACAGCGGGGGACATATGGTCTTAAGCTAGGAACATCTGGGTGCCGCCAAAACCTCAGGGAGGGCTGGAGAGATGGCTGAGAAGTGAAGGTGCTTGTCTGTGAAGCCTAAGGACCCAGGTTCGATTACCCAGTACCTACATAAAGCCTGATGCACAGTGGTGCATGCATCTAGAGTTCCTTTGCAGGGCTGGAGGTCCTGGTGTGCCCATTCTCTCTCTCTCTCTTTGCAAATAAATAAAAATATTAAAAACCAAAACCTCAGGCCTGAGGGTTTGGAAGACATTTAGGGCACCTTGTGGATACTGGAAAGGAACTTGGTTTTTTATTTTCTTGGGGGGGGGGTTGGTTAAGGCAGGGTCTCACTCCAGCCCAGCCTGATCTGGAAGTCGCAGTGATCTTACAAGCTCAGCCTTCCCAGTGCTGAGACTAAAGGCGTGCACCACCACAGCTGGCTAGGAACTTGGCTCTGACGGGGGGACATCTGGGTGAGCGGGAACTTTTGTGGCACTCCAGGCCCGTGGGGGAGTACGTCTGGGTGGATTAGGGTAAGGGCCAAGGAGGGCACAAGCTGGGATTGGGGTCCATTCACCTGTAACTGAGGGGGGAGTTAATGCAACACAAGTAGAGGCGCTTCCTCTGGTGGCGCACACGCTAACCACTGTGCACCCGAGAGACTGGCCATCAGTAGGGAAGACTGTCCTCGCCTGTCCTGGGACACCAGGCTTCAGCCAGTGTTAAAAGCCCAGACTTGCCCTGACCACACCCCCACACATCACCCTTCAAGACACACCCATCGAGGTCTAGTCTCCAGCCCACGCTCTTTTGCAGAAGCCTGTCATTGCGGTGTCTAGAGTCGGGGCGCCCCCCAGTGGCCATCGCCAGTGGCGTGAGGGGCAGGCCGGGTCAGTACTAAATCAAGCTTCCTGACTGGAGCCTCGGCTTTCTCATCTGTAAAATGGGAACAGCAACCCTACTGGGTTTGCAGAACACATGGGGTCTCTCTTGCTGTTACATGGTCCCGTCCCGCCCTCACCTGAACCTACATCCAGAAAGGAAGATGGAGTTTTTTTTTTTTGTTTTTTTTTTTTTTTTTTTGCAGATGGACCAGGAGGTGACCCTGGCCAGGGAGATGTGTATGGGGCGTATGCATCCCAGTCTCAAAAATAAAGTTAAAAACAACTGCTAAATCTCTTTTTTTTAAAAAAGAAAAAAGAAAAAGGTAATACAATATGCGGTTCAATAAATAGGAAAAAAAAAAGTTACAAAATGACACACACCTTTTCCTTAATATACAAGAGAAGACGGAGGGTGACTTGGGGTGGGACGCTGTCACCTCTCCCAGCCAGAGAGACAGCAGAAATGCAGACATACTGGCTACATGAAGGAAACACAGAAGCACAGTGAGATGCAGGGAGGAGCGCCAGTGAGCAGACAGGAGGACCCGGGCTCTGCCTGCATCCCCCACTGCAGGTTCACAGACAGGAGGGCTCCCCGGCTCTGCCTGCGCCCCCCACTGCAGGTTCACAGACAGGAGGGCTCCCCGGCTCTGCCTGCGCCCCCCACTGCAGGTTCACAGACAGGAGGGCCCCGCCCTGCCTGAGTCCCTCTCTGCAGGTGCACAGACAGGGGAGCTCCCCCCCCTTGCCTGCATCCCTCACTGCCGGTTTGCAGGGCAGCACAGGCCCGGCCTGATTCCTGAGTTGTGTCCAAAGACTAGTAGGTGGGGTGGAGTGGAAAAGACTTCTTTGCCCACTCAGCCTCCGCTGGGACCCTGGTGCCCAAGGGAATGGGGTTCTGGCTGGACAGGAGATAGGGGGTGAGGTATGTGGCTGAGGCCCCGAGACCTCTTAGAATCCTTCAGTAGGGGTGAGGCATCAGTCCCTGCCGGGAAGCCAGGGACAGGGGACAGGGCAGTGGAAGAACCCCTGAGCAGTGGGGAAGGAAGGAAGCTAAAAGAGGATTTAGATGCCCTAATATGAAGTCCCCTGGCTACCCGGGGCAGTCTGAGGAGGGTCTTCTACACCGACTTTGAGGACTGGCTTCTGGAAAGTTCTGCTCGCCGGCTCCATCTCCTGGAGCCCTAGTCAACCCTGCCAGTTTGGGGGAGCGGGAGCTTTATCTGTTGCTTGGAGGGTACCCAGGGTGGGTCTTACCAGCTGCCTACGCGCACGCCCCCTTCCAGGCTTCTAGGTGGTGGTATGGCTTCAGATCCTCGAGTCTTGCACACTCGTTCGCACACGCCTAGGCACACACGTGGCAGGGTGCCACTTCCTGCCTCCCACCCTCCTCCTTCCCTGACTTTAATACTGTAATGCCCTGGAGTCAGTCGTCCAATGTCGAAGCCCGCCGCGGAGGGCAGGTGCCAGGAAGGCAGGCTGGGGGTCCCGGGCCGGCTCCCCGCAGCCGCTCAGCCGAAACGCTCCCGCAGCAGCAGCATCAGCTTCTTCTTGCCCTTGTAGGTCTGTTTGAGGCTCTCCAAGAACTGCGTGAACTGCACGTGTCCGTCTGGGGCCAGAAGGAAGGTCTCCCGCGCTTTGCCCAGGAACTCGATGAAGTCGCCGTAGTGGCGCGGGCTGATGTGCGTGAGGCGCGAGTGGCTGGTGGTGATGTAGGCGGCCACCGCGGCGTCCAGCAGCTGGCACAGGGGCGCCCTGTCGGTGCCCAGAGGCTTGGCAGCCCTGCGCGCGCCCAGCGGGCCCAGGCCCGGGGCGGACAGCGTCCAGCGGCGCAGGATGTCCGAGAGCATCGGGGCGCAGTGGACGCTGCGGATGATGAGGGGCACGATGGCCGAGAGCTCGTGGCGACCCAGCGAGTGGCTGAGCGAGCAGGCCCACAGCACGTCGTTGACGGCCGGGTGGCTGTCCTGGTTGAAGGCGATGCTGAGCTGCGCCAGGGCCAGCGTGGCCAGCTTGTAGGCGCGCAGCGGCAGGCCCCGGTGCTCCATGTAGCGGGCCACGGTGAACAGGTGCGCATGGCCCAGGCCGCCGGCCGCGGCGTCCAGCACGATCTGGTAGGCCGCCTCGAAGGCCGCGTGGTTCTTCTCGCACAGGGTCAGGGCCGGCAGGGCGCAGTTCTGGGGGTCCTTCATGGCGCACTGCAGCGCCAGCGTGCGCGCGCAGGCCCACAGCTCCTCGCGCCCCGGGCTGTCCAGCTGCAGCCGCAGCAGCGTGGCATGCGTGGTGCCCGTCACGGCCACGATGGTGGCCGCCTCCACCGGCGTGAACAAGGAGTACCAGTTCTGCATGACGTTCATCAGCGCCTGTGGGCCTGCCAGGGCCAGACCGGGGTGGACACTGCTCAGCGGGAGGCGCTGACTTGGGGCTCTGCCATGCCTGCCTCCCCACACCCACCACAGAAAGGGCAGTAGCCGCTGCCACCGTGCAAGCCTTCCCCTTGTTTCCTGAGGGCTAGAGATGGAAGCAGGGGCCTTGAGGCTGCCTGCCAGGCCATCTGCTGTGTTACTGACTTATTCTCAGCCCTTGAATGTTTCAGACAGGGCCTCCGTAGGTAGCCCAGCCTAGCCTCAAACTGGGGAATCTGCCTTCCCCTGAGTGCTGGGATCGCAGGCATGTGCCACCATACCCTGCGTGCACTGAAATTTGTTAACTGGAGGTGGAGAGATGGCTCAGTGGTTAAAAGTGCTTGCTTGTAAAGTCTGACAGCCTGAGTTCGATTCCCCACTACCCACGTAAAGCCAGACAAAGCGGCGCAAGTATCTGGAGTTTGCAGTGGAAGGAGGCCCTGGGGCATCCATACTCCCTCTCACCGTTTCTTTCTTTTCTCTTTCTCCATCTCAAATAAATAAAAATACTAAATAAAAAAAAAGGAAAAGGGCTGGAGAGATGGCTTTGTGGTTAAGGCACTTGCCTGCGAAGACTAAGGACCCAGGTTCGATTCCCCAGAACCAAGGTAAAGCCACATGCACAAGGAGGTGACGCATGCGTACAAGGTGGTACATGCGCCTGGAGTTCGACTGCAGTGGCTCGAGGCCCTGGCATGTCAATTCTCTTTCTCCTCTCTCTAATGAAAATAAAATAATTGGGGCTAGAGATGGCTTAGTGGTTAAGGCGTTTGCCTGCAAAGCCAAAGGATCCTGGTTTGATTCCCCAGGACCCACGTAAGCCAGTGCACAAGGGGGCGCATGCATCTGGAGTTCGTTTGCAGTGGCTGGAGGCCCTGACGTGCCTATTCTCTCTCTCTCTGCCTCCTTCTCTCTCAAATAAATAAAGTAATAAAAACAGTTAAAGCCGTTTGTACCTTTGTAGAGGAGCAGAGGTGCCTGGACTGGGTGGCACTATGTGTGATGGAGTCTAGGGATATGAACTCCTATGAACTCTTTTTGTTTTGTTTTGTTTTGTTTTGTTTTTTGAGGTAGGGTCTCACTCTAGCCCAGGCTGACCTGGCATTCACTATGTAGTAGTCTCAGGGTGGCCTCGAACTCACGGCGAGCCTCCTACCTCTGCCTCCCGAGTGCTGGGATTAAAGGCGTGCGCCACCTCGCCCGTCTCTGAACTCCTCTTTTCTACTCCAAACTGCTTCCGCTTGGCCAGGTGCCAGACCTCTGTCCACCCCTACCTGCCACCCTGCGTGATGGTCCCTCCCAGGGTGGCCCAGAACTTGAAGCGGGGACTCTGCTCATCTCTAGACCAGGAGAGAAAGGTGACGGGGTGTCCCCTTGGGTCCTCACCGATCTCAGTGGCACAGCTGACCAGCCAGCGCACCATCTCTCGGCGCCTCCACGTCATGGTGTTCAGCGTCATCCGCATCACCTACGGGAGGAAAAAGGAATCGGGGGCCTTAGAGTCCCCTGTGGGCTGAGGGACAGACGCAAGCCTTGGGGTCCAGGGAGGCCTCATGTCCCAGGCACGGGTCATCCTGACCTGGAATGCACTCTGTAGTCTCAGGGTGGCCTCAAACTCATAGTGATCCTCCTACCTCTGCCTCCCGAGTGCTGGGATGGAGTCGGGTGTGGTGGCGCATGCTTTTAATCCCAGCACTTGGGAGGCAGAAGTAGGAGGACCACCATGAGTTCAAGACCACCCTGAGACTATATAGTGAATTCCAGGTCAGCCTGGGCCACAGTGAGACCCCTACCTAAAAAAAAAAAAAAAAAAAAAAAAAAGCCAGGCGTGGTGGCGCACGCCTTTAATCCCAGCACTTGGGAGGCAGAGGTAGGAGGATCGCAGTGAGTTCAAAGCCACCGTGAGACTACATAGTGATTTCCACGTCAGCCTAGGCTAGAGTGAGACCCTACCTCAAAAAAGAAAAAATAAAAGTAAGAAAGAAAGAAAAAAAAACAAAAACCAAGTTACTAAGTGTTGGGATTACAGGTAAGGGCCACCCCAGTTTTACTTAGCATGCTGGGGATCAACTCAGGCTTCATGAATGCCAGGTAAGCACTCTCTACTACAGCCCCAGCCTCTCCTCCGCCCCTTGTGGCCCCCCAAGAGCTTGCCTCCCACCCAGCAAAGCCTCCATCCTCAGTCACATCCAGCAGTTGGACTCACATCTTCTGTCACTCCCAGTCTATGGCCTTGCCCTCAGAGGCACGGCACCCACTTCATGGGGTATGTTCCCATTCAGTCCCACCCCAGGCAAGAGCACGCTCTGCCCGCTGGCTGGCACGGTACCTGCAGGCCCAGCTCTAGTGCGATGCCCAGCAGCGTGCTGTCTGGCGGCGCGCTGGCTGGTGTGGCCGTCTTGCAGGCGTCCTGGGCCAGTTTGAAGAGCAAGGCCGGGCAGTGGACGTTCCTCTGGATAGAGGCCAGGACGGCGTGCAGCCACTTGGTGTCTCCTGGGGGAGGAGAAGCAGAGGCGCAGTTGGACCCCTCGGCTGAGTGACCTGTTCCCATGAGAAGGGAGCCCTACTCACGGGCGTGGTGGCATGCCTTTAATCCCAGCACTCGGGAGGCAGAGGTGGGAGGATCGCCGTGAGTTCGAGGCCACCCTGAGACTACAGAGTGAATTCCAGGTCAGCCTGGGCTAGAGTGAGACCCTACCTTGAAAAAAAAAAAAACAAACAGGTAGTCCTGGGGGCGGGGAGGGGGCGGTTACACAAATGCTAGCTCCTTTCTTTCCAGTTTGCTTTCTGGTACTGCAAAGTATGTGCTCGCCCACTGGGCCGCACCTCCAGTCCCAGGGTTCGGCTTTGTGAGGGTGATGATGCCTCTAGATCCTGCAGTCTCTCTCCTTCTGCTCCAGCCACACGGGCTTTCCATTTGTTATTGCTGTTATATTGGGGTGCTGGAACCCCAATGGAACCCAGGGCCTTGTGCATGCCAGGCGAGCCCTCACTCTACCACTGAGCTGCATCCCCGTGTCCCGTCCTCCTCGTCCCTTGAACGTGGCTGTGGTCTGGCCTCGGCCTTCGCGTGTGCTGGTCCCTCTACTGGAAGGGGCTCGGGGTGAGACTGTGTCCCCCACTGCTCACGAGCTCCTATGCTGGAACCCCAATGGGGTGATGCTGGCACATGGCCAGGGTTACATGAGGTCCTAAGAGAGGGGCCCTCAGGAGGAGATTAGCACCTTGATAAGAAACATTCACACACTTCCTCTCCCCCCCCCCAGCCTCCCAGGGAGGACACAGGAAGATGGCCGCTACATGTGAGGCAAGGAGAGCCCTCACACATTGCAGCCAATCTGCGGGATACCTTGACCTTGGACTTCAGCTTCAGGAACAGAAATGATATTTCTGTTGTTGAAGTCACCCAACCTGCAGTGGTGTTATTGCAGTTCACCTGCTTGAATCGGGAGTGTAGCTCAGCAGATCCCCCGCCCAGAATCCCCCAGTGAGGGGCTGGGGGTGTGGATCAGTGGTAGAGCCCCTGTCTAGAATCCCCCAGTGAGGGGCTGGGGGCGTGGCTCACTGGTAGAGCCCCTGTCTAGAATCCCCAGTGAGGGGCTGGGGTGTGGATCCCCAGTGGGGGCTGGGGGCGTGGCTCAGAGAGCTCCTGTCTAGAATCCCCCAGTGAGGGGCTGGGGGCGTGGCTCAGTGGTAGAGCCCCTGTCTAGAATCCCCAGTGAGGGGCTGGGGCGTGGCTCAGTGGTAGAGTTCCTGCCTAGAATCCCCAGTGAGGGGCTGAGGGGGCTCAGGGCATGGCTCAGTGGTAGGGGCTGGGCCCAGTGTCCAGTGAATCCCCCAGTGAGTGAGGGGCTGGGGCGTGGCTCAGTGGTAGAGCCCTGTCTAGAATCCCCCAGTGAGGGGCTGGGGCGTGGCTCAGTGGTAGAGCCCTGTCTAGAATCCCCCAGTGGGGGGTGTGGCTGTGGGGGCCAGTGGTAGAGCCTGTAGAATCCCCAGTGAGGGGCTGGGGTGTGGCTCAGTGGTAGAGCCCCTGCCTAGAATCCCCAGTGAGGGGCTGGGGTGTGGGCTCAGTGGTAGAGCCCCTGTCTAGAATCCCCCAGTGAGGGGCTGGGGGTGTGGCTCAGTGGTAGAGCCCCTGTCTAGAATCCCCAGTGAGGGGCTGGGGCGTGGCTCAGTGGTAGAGCCCCTGTCTAGAATCCCCCAGTGAGGGGCTGGGGGTGTGGCTCAGTGGTAGAGCCCCTGTCTAGAATCCCCCAGTGAGGGGCTGGGGGCGTGGCTCAGTGGTAGAGCTCCTGTCTAGAATCCCCCAGTGAGGGGCTGGGGGTGTGGCTCAGTGGTAGAGCCCCTGCCTAGAATCCCCAGTGAGGGCTGGGGCGTGGCTCAGTGGTAGAGCCCTGTCAAGAATCCCCCAGTGAGAGGCTGGGGCGTGGCTCAGTGGTAGAGCCCCTGCCTAGAATCCCCCAGTGAGGGGCTGGGGCGTGGCACAGACTTAAGGTGCTTCCCCCACTGCACAAGGTCCTGGCACCAGGAAACAACACTCCCCATGCCCTTGTCTCAGTCCCTGCATCACTCTCTCTCCTTCTCATTTAGCTCACGCTATCCTTTCTTGTTTATTGGGTGCTTTTACGGTGCAGGGGAAGGGGGTGGGCACCCCGTGTTCGGTAGGGAGGTATGCTGGTCCTGTCTTGTTCCTTATCCCCTACACAGCGGGTCATCTGGCAGGTTACTGCCTGCCACTTCCCCAGCAGCAGGACACTGGGTATAGGTGCTGTCTGCTCCACAGGACACTCAGAGAGTCCGATGTGGTTCAGTACAAGGATCAGAACAGGTAAGCTGGTGCACGGCTGTTATCAGCAGAAACACCCTGAATCTGAGGCAAGCCGGGTCTACTTTCTTAGTCCCAAGGCCAGCCTGGGCTACAGTGTGAGACCCAGTCTCAAAAAACAAACAAAAGACACAGACTAGAGATGGCTTCGTGGTTAAGGTGCCTGCCTGCAAAGCCTAAGAACGCTTGCTGGAATATCCAGGTCCCACATTTAGCCAGATGCAAAAGTGATGCAAGCACGCAATGTTGCACTTGCCCACAAGGGGGCGCATGCGTCTGGAGTTCATGCACAGCGGATGAGAGGCCCTGGTGGGCCCATTCTCTCTCTCTCTCTGCCTCTTCCTCTCTCTCTCTCAAAAATTCAAAACAAGCCAGGGGTAGTGGTGCACACCTTTAATCCCAGCACTTGGGAGGCAGAGGTAGGAGGATTGCCATGAGTTCGATGCCACCTTGAGAATACACAGTGAATTCCAGGTCAGCCTGAGCTAGAGTGAGACCCAACCTGGAAAAACAAACAAAAAAAAAAAAAAAAAAAAAAAGACACAGACTAACCAACAACAAAAAGGTAAGAGGAGCAGGCTGGCTTAGTGGTTAAGGCACATGCCTGAGAAGCCTAAGAACCCTGGTTCAATTCTCCAGGACCCACGTAAGCCAGATGCACATGGTGGGGCATGCGTCTGGAGTTTGTTTGCAGTGACTAGAAGCCCTGGCATGCCCATTCTCACTCTCTCTCTCCCTCTCTCTGTCTCTAATAAATAAATAAAGATAAAATCTAAAAAAATTAATTAATTAAAAAAATAAAAAAATAAAATATAGATCTTCTCTTCCCTAAAAAAAAAGTTAGGGGCTGGAGAGATGGCTCAGAGGTTAAGGCGCATGTCTGTGAAGCCTAAGAACTCAGGTTCAAATCTCCAGGTCCCACGTAAGCCAGATGCACATGGTGGCGCTTGCGTCTGGAGTTTGTTTGCAGTGGCTAGAGGCTCTGGTGTGCCCATTCTCACACTCTGTCTCCCTCTGTCTCTAATAAAATGATTTTTTAAATCTATAAAAAATGTTAATAAAAAAGTAAAAATAAATATATTTTTTAAAAACGTAAGAGGAAAAGGCAAGAGAAGACAATGGAGTGGTGGGTCAAAGATGACGGGAGGAGGACAGGGGCTTCGCTCTTCCTCACCCTTGGCGGCTGTCAGCATGGCAGAGGCCAGTTCACACTGGCGGGTCTCCAGGTGGCCGAGGATGAACCAGCGAGGGAAGCGGTTACTCATGATGGAGTCCAGCGGGCTGGGGTGGGGTTCTCCAGCTGGAAGCGCCGTCTCCAGCACAGGCAGCCTGGGCAGGAGAAAAGCAGAACCGGGTAAGGTTGGCTGCTGTCTCGAACTTCTACTCCAGCCTCAGCTTTCCATCTCAGTTCAGCACAGCCTCCAGTACTAAGAAAGTCGGGGCTAGGGATAAAATTTGTTGGTAAAGTGACACCCTAGACTCCCCAGTGAGGGGCTGGGGGTGTGGCTCAGTGGTAGAGCCCCTGCCTGGAATCCCCAGTGAGGGGCTGGGGGCATGGCTCAGTGGTAGAGCCCTCAGAATAGTGAAGGGATGGGGTGTGGCTCAGTGGTAAGCCCCCTGCCTAGTGAGTGAAGGGATGGGGTGTGGCTCAGTGGTAGAGCCCTGTCTAGAATCCCCAGTGAGGGGCTGGGGGTGTGGCTCAGTGGTAGAGCCCCTGCCTAGAATCCCCAGTGAGGGGCTGGGGGTGTGGCTCAGTGGTAGAGCCCCCTGTCTAGAATCCCCAGTGAGGGGCTGGGGCATGGCTCAGTGGTAGAGCTCCTGCCTAGAATCCCCAGTGAGGGGCTGGGGATGTGGCTCAGTGGTAGAGCCCCTGCCTAGACTCCCCCAGTGAGGGGCTGGGGCGTGGCTCAGTGGTAGAGCCCCTGTTTAGAACTCCACCAGTGAGAGTTCCTGGAATCCCCAGTGAGGGGCTGGGGTGTGGCTCAGTGGTAGAGCCCCTGTCTAGAATCCCCCAGTGAGGGGCTGGGGCATGGCTCAGTGGTAGAGCCCCTGTCTAGAATCCCCAGTGAGGGGCTGGGGCGTGGCTCAGTGGTAGAGCCCCTGCCTAGAATCCCCCAGTGAGGGGCTGGGGCGTGGCTCAGTGGTAGAGCCCCTGCCCCCAGTGAGGGGCTGGGGGTGTGGCTCAGTGGTAGAGCCCCTAGTGAGGGGCTGGGGCGTGGCTCCTGCCTGGAATCCCCAGTGAGGGGCTGGGGATGTCCTCAGTGGTAGAGCCCTGTCTAGAATCCCCAGTGAGGGGCTGGGGCGTGGCTCAGTGGTAGAGCCCCTGTCTAGAATCCCCCAGTGAGGGACTGGGGCGTGGCTCAGTGGTAGAGCCCTGTCTAGAATCCCCAGTGAGGGGAATCCCCCAGTGAGGGGCTGGGGTGTGGCTCAGTGGTAGAGCCCCTGCCTAGAATCCCCAGTGAGGGGCTGGGGCATGGCTCAGTGGTAGAGCCCCTGCCTAGAATGCCCCAGTGAGGGGCTGGGGCGTGGCTCAGCCCCTGCCTAGAGCCCCTGTGAGGGGCTGGGGCGGGATCAGAATCCCCAGTGAGGGGCTGGGGGCGTGGCTCAGTGGTAGAGCCCCTGCCTAGAATCCCCCAGTGAGGGGCTGGGGGCGTGGCTCAGTGGTAGAGCCCCTGCCTAGAATCCACCAATGAGGGGCTGGGGGCGTGGCTCAGTGAGAGCACTTGACTGGCATGTCCAAGACCATGAGTTCCATCCCACCACAGAAATAGGAAACAGGATTTAAATACATAGAATAATAGACCATAACAATGCTGGCAAGGATGTTAGAAATGGAAATTAATACACACTAATGGTAACTACATAAACTAGTTCAAAATATGGAAAACTGGAAGTTCCTCAAAAAACATAACTGTCTCCGGTGTGGTGGCGCATGCCTTTCATCCCAGCACTCGGGAGGCAGAGGTAGGAGGATCGCCATGAGTTCGAGGCCACCCTGAGACTACATAGTTAATTCCAGGTCAGCCTGGGCTAGAGTGAGACCCACCTTGAAAAACAACAACAAAACAAACAAAAACACCAAGGGGTTGGAGAGATGGCTCAGTGGTTAAGTGCTTGCCTATGAAGCCTAAGGACCCCAGTTCGAGGCTCGATTCCCCAGGACCCATGTAAGCCAGATGCACAAGGTGGTGCATGCGTGCGGAGTTCGTTTGCAGCAGCTGGAGGCCCTGACATGCCCATCCTCTCCTCTTTCTATCTGCGTGTTTTTCTCTCTGTTGCTATCAAATAAATAACAAAACAAAACAAAAAAAAAAACAAAAAGCTTAACAGGGAGCACAAGAAATGACCCAGAACGACCTAAGTCCCTGTTCCTGATCTCCCCCTTCCTTCCTCTCACTGGCTCTGTTCCACTGTTCTATGCCCACCCAAATGCCCACCGTATCCCACTGGAAGCTTAGCAAGTACTTATCCCCCTCTTTGCACAAGATGTGGACAGCCATTTTTCTCCCAAGGCTGCCCTGAGCAGGTGTGGCTGAACCCACTGGCTAGACCACTTCCCCACATATCCTACACATCCATGTAGGGTCTCCCTCTGGCTCAGGCTGACCTGGAATTCACTATGTAGTCTCAGGGTGGCCTCGAACTCACAGTGATCCTCCTACCTCTGCCTCCCGAGTGCTGGGATGAAAGGCGTGCGCCACCACGCCCGGCTTTCTTAAATTTTTTTTTTTTTTTTTTTCGAGGTAGGGTTTCACCCTAGTCCAGGCTGACCTGGAATTAACTATGTAGTCTCAGGGTGGCCTCGAACTCTTGGTGATCCTACTACCTCTGCCTCCCGAGTGCTGGGATTAAAGGCGTGCACCACCACGCCCGGGCTTTCTTAAATATTTTGCTTAAATATTTTTCAGTGAGGGCTGGAGAGATGGCTTAGTGGTTAAGGTGCATGCTTGTGAAGCCTAAGGACCCAGGTTCGATTCTCCAGGTCCCACCTAAGCCAGATGCCTGAGATGGCACATGCATCTGGAGTTTGTCTGCAGTGGCTAGAGGCCCTGGCGTGCCCATTCTCATTCACTCACTCTCTCTCTCTTTCTCTATCTCTCTCTGTCTCTAATAAATAAATAAAAATAAAATCTTTAAAAAAATTAAAAAGCAGCACTCGGGAGGCAGAGGTAGGAGGATCGCCGGGAGTTTGAGGCCAGCCTGCAACTACATGGTGAATTCCAGGTCAGCCTGAGCCAGAGTGAGACCCTCCCTCGAAAAACCAAAAAAAAAAAAATTAAAAAAAAAAAAATTTTTTCAGTGAGTACCTCCTGACATCACCACTACTCAAGAAATTACAACTGCCCACTCTCACCTGCTCTCTCTTTTTGTCTCCCTAGCGCCTGGAGCACCCTCCCACACGCAAGAGAGTGGACTGACTGCTTGCTGCAGCCTCGGCCCCAGTATTTGCTGCGGCCCAAACAATGCCTCCCTCACACGAGGTGAGAGCACACGTTTGTTTGGTAAATGACTTCACGCCACTGTCTTGGGAAACACAAATACAAAATGGATATGGTAAAACCGGACATGCGAAGTACGTGTGGGAGGGGCGGGGCTCAGACAGAGCGCCTTAGACTATCCGGCCACGTGCTCCCCACTGACTCTCAGCCCTGGTCCAGGGGATCAGCTTTTCCATTCCTGCTGATGGCTTTGCAGAAATCTCTGCTCTCGCACAATTAATATGGCTTGCCTTCAGAGAGATGTGGGTAGGCTTGAAAGAGTCTGGGCCTGCCGGGGGAGGTGGCGCACGCCTTTAATCCCAGCACTCGGGAGGCGGAGGTAGGAGGATCATTGTGAGTTCGAGGCCACCCTGAGACTGCAGAGTGAATTCCAGGTCAGCCTGGGCTAAAAAAAGAAAGAAAGAAAAGAAAGAGCCTGGGCCTTGTGTACATTTTTCTTTTCTTTTTTATTCCGAGGTAAGGTCTCAGTCTAGCTCAGGCTGACCCGGAATTCACTATGCAGTCTCAGGGTGGCCTCGAACTCACAATGATCCTCCTACCTCTGCCTCCCGAGAGCTGGGATTAAAGGCGTGCACCACCACACACGCCTTTGTGTACCTTTTGAGTTCTGTGGCTGGCCAATCTTTCTGAAGGTCAACCTTATCTCACACGTGTATTTAATGAAGAGAAGCATAGGGCAGCCTTGAATGCTGGGACGAGGAAGGCCCAATCCACCAGGCTGTGCGTTCGCGTGCAAATGGGTCTCCTAGGCCCATCCTTTCCCACCCGCCCCCAGGCCTTGTGCCCAGCCGCCTGCCCTCACCTCATGGCTCTGAGCGCCAGGCGATAGGCCAAGTCTGGGTCATGGGGCAGTAACGCGGTAAACAGGTAGCGCGCACAGGTGTGCATGGGCACGCTCTCCCGGAAAAGCACTTCTCCGAAGCCACTGAACGGGCCACCTGTGGGAACACAAGATCTCAGCTCTCAGCGCCGCCAGACTCCAGAAGAGAAGAGAGTCCCCATGTACCCCAGATAGGGACAAGGCCAATAGCCAAAAGAAGAGAGCCGAGCGCTGCAGAGATGGCTTAGGGCTTAACGCGCTTGCCTACAAAGCCAAAAGACCCATGTTCAATTCCCCAGGACCCACATACGCGAGATGCACAGGGTGGCGCATGAGTCTGGAGTTTGTTTGCTGTGGCTAGAGGCCCTGGCATGCCTGTTTTCTCTGTAGGGGCCTCTCTCTCTCTCTCAAATAAAGAATAAATATATAAAATGTCTTAAAAAGAAGAGAGGAGAGCCTAGAAGGGGCAGAGCCAATCTGGCTCCCCTCTGTCGTAAGGACAGTCGAGGCAAACACCCCACAGAACCAGAGAGTGGGCGGGGCATCACACTGTAGTCATGGCAGGGCCAAGGGTGGGCTTTCCTGGGGAACTGTGCCGAGGGTACAGTACCAGGCACGAGTGGGCTGGGGCGGAGTGGGGCCTCACCTTCCAGCAGCAGCCCCGCCTGCTTGCGCAGCACCTGCACCAGCCGGTCATCCAGCTCCACCTCCTCCAGCAGGCCCAGCAGCTGCTCCTCGTTGCGCACCACCTTGTCCTGGGCGTAGAGCCCCTCGGGCAGGGCCCGCTGCTGCCCCAGCCCCAGCAGCGCCACCTCGAGCGCCAGCGCCAGGTAGGACTCTCCGGGGCTCCCGGGCACCGGCACATGCTGGTAAGCCACTTTCTGCCTCTCCAAGCCCGAGTCTGGGGGAGACGACAGGGTCAATGCTGCTTAAAGCTCAACTCCATGACACCCGGAGGCCGCTGACCCCAAGCACGGTGACTGTAAGAGGGGCCCCCAAATCCTGCAGGACTTTCCAAGGGGTGGGGACCCTCCTGGCGGAACTTAAGTCTAAGGTGGAGACAGCCTATTGGCTGAATGGGGCGTGGCTAACCAAGCTTGCTATGTCACCTTCCAGGACTGCTTGGCAGGGGGCAAGGCCAACATAGTGGGTGGATGTTGTCTCCTACGGAGGCCCCCAGTTTGGGTACCTGGGTAGAGAGAGAGGGTCTCCTCCTCCGAGCGACAGGCCTCCAGCAGCGCCCTGCACAGGCAGCCAATGGGATCCAGTGGGTGGCCCAGCCAGCCTTCCGTGTTGGTGATGCAGGTGGTACCTTTCTGGAGCAGTTCTGCAGGTGCAAAGTGGAGCGCTCAACTCCAGACCACCACCCCCCCCAAGCCTCGGAGGGGCTTCCCCCTCCCACCTCGGGACCAGCCTCCCAGTGCCTGACTTCTGTCCGCCCGGCAGGCATTCACCTCTCCCCTAAGGCTCTGTCAGGACAACTTTCTTTTCTTTTCTGGTTTTTCTTTTTTTTAATTTACTTTTTACTTATTAGCGAGAGAGGAGGTGGGGGGAATGGACATACCAGGGCCTCCAGCCACTGCAAATGAACTCCAGATGCACGCACCACCTTGTGCATCTGGCTTTATGTGGGTCCTGGGGAGCTGAACCTGGGTCCTTAGGCTTCGCAGGCAAGCGCCTTAAGCGCTAAGCCATCGCTCCAGCCCCAGGACAACTTTCTGAAAACACTCAACCAAAGTATTGCAAACCTTTTCCTAGCCCCCACCCCACTTGCTTGTCCTGAAAGTCAAGCTCAAATAGCTTTGAGGGCCCCCAAAGGACCCACATCAAGTTTCTCAAAGGTGAGGGTCACCTGCCTGCTCCATCAGGAACCCATCCACCAATCAATTCCTAGTTCCTTCTCCAAAGTGTGCTTCTGTCTGAGCCTCAGCCCGTACTGTCCCCACCTCCCACGCTCTTCCTTAGCCTCCTCCTGGTTTCCGGGTCACACACACAGCTAGCGAGCCCCGCTGTTGGGTGGCTCTGGGGTTCCTGAAGCCTTTGAGCTTGATCTAGACTCTGTTCAGGTCTCAGAGTCCCTTCTTTCTTTGTTACAGTTCAATTTACTGAGAACTCGCTCAACTCCACAGCCCCCAAAAAAAAAAAAAAACACAAAAAAACCAAAAAAAACTCCAGCCACCAGTGGCTTTTCCCTGGCCCTGTTTTTAGACCACAGCCTGTCTGTTTTGGGCTCACAGCTATCTGCCTTTGTTTGTTTGGCTTTTTGGTTTTTTGAGGTAGGGTCTCACTCTAGCCCAGGCTGACCTGGAAGTCACTATGTAGTCTCAGGGTGGCCTCGAACTCACGGCGATCCTCCTATCTCTGCCTCCCCAGTGCTGGGATTAAAGGCATTCACCATCATGCCCGGCTTTTTTTTTTTTTTCTTTTTTTCTTTTTTGGTTTTTCGAGGTAGGGCCTCACTCTGGCCCAGGCTGACCTGGAATTAACTATGTAGTCTCAGGGTGGCCTTGAACTCCTGGCTATCCTCCTACCTCTGCCTCCCGAGTGCCGGGATTAAAGACGTGCGCCATCACACCTGGCTTGAACTATTAATCCTTCTGCCTAAATACCTCCCAGGTGCTGGCTGGGATGACAGGTGTATGCCGCCATGCAACCTTTGTGGGGTTCTGGGAATTTAACTCAGGGCCTCATGCATATTAGGCAGGCATTGCGTCAGCTGAGCCATGTCCCCCGGGCCACATGCGTGTATGTGAAACACATCTGAGTTTGTTGCCTGTGTGGTGGTGGGGGGGAGGGGAAGGTATGCATGCATTTGAATGTGTGTGTGCATGTGGAGGTCAGAAGTCCATGTCCGGGATGGTTCTCAATCACTCTTCTGCCTTCTTTCTCTTTCCTTTCCTTCCCTCCCCTCCCCTTTTCTCCTTCCTCTTTCCCTTTATCCCTCCCTCCCTTCCTTCCTTCTTTCTTTCCTCCCCTCCCCTCTTCTCCTCCCTCCCTCCCTCCCTTTCTTTCTTCTTTTTTTTTTGTGAGGGTCTCTCACTCAACCAGGGATTCACCAGTCTGGCCAGACCAGCCCTGGGGGCTCCTCCCGCACTGCCTTGCTGGCACTGACCATGGGCTCATGCCACCACCCTGAGAGCTCTTCCTGGAGCCTGGGGATCTGAACTCAGTCCTCCTCCAGCACAGCCACCGCCTCAGCCCCCTGTGGTCCACGTTTACAAATCAGGGAGTTACACATCACGTGAGGCCGCTTTGGGCCTCTTCTCTACGTGTCAGCTCTGCCCACAGTGGGTTCAGGTCCTTGACAGCTCTGCAGTGGCACTTCCCATTGCCTAGGGGACTGGAAGCTTAGAAACTACATTCCCAGGGCTGGAGAGATGGCTTAGCGGTTAAACGCTTGCCTGTGAGACCGAAGGACCCCGGTTCGAGGATCGATTCTCCAGGACCCACATAAGCCAGATGCACAATGGGGTGCATGCATCTGGAGTTCATTTGCAGTGGCTGGAGGCCCTGGCGCACCCATTCTCTCCCTCCCTCTCTCTCTCCCTGCCTATTTCTGTATCTTCTCTCTCTCAAATAAATAAATAAATAATAAAATATTTAAAAAAAAAAAAAAAAAAAAACTACATTCCCCAGGTTCCCCACGAGATGGGACAGAACAGCGAAAACAATGCCATTGTTGTTATTATATATCTTTTTTCTTTGGTTTCTTTTTGCAAGGTAAGAGTCTCGCTCTAGCCCAGGCTGGCCTGGAATTCACTATGTTGTCTCAGGGTGGCCTTGAATTCACGGTGTGGGCCCCCACACCTGGCTTATCACCTGATTTACTGAGGCATGGTCTCCCGCTGAACGCAGAGCTCACTATTTCAGTTGGTCTAGGTAGTCAACATGCCCTGGGGACTCCCCATCTCTGCCTGCTGAGTGCTGTCATGCCAGGCGGGTCACCCTGCCTGTCTGGCATTTACAAGTGCAAAGAATCCAGATTCAGGTCCGTAAGCAGCGAGGCAAGCACTTTGCACTGAGCCATCTCTGTAGCTCTGAGCGCTCATTTTTACTTTTCTTTTTGGTTTTTTTGAGGTAGGGTCTCACTCTAGCCAGGCTGACCTGGAACTCACTATATGGTCTTAGGCTGGTCTTGAATTCACAGCAATCCTCCTACCTCTGCTTCCTGAGTGCTGGGATTAAAGGCCTGCGCTACCGTGCCTGGCTGAGCTCTCTTTTTCTGCTGGGATTGGAATTTTAGGCCTCATATACATTAACGACTATGCACTGCACCCCCAGCACTTTGCCTTCTGGAGCCTCAGCAGTGGCTTTTCTAAGTTTCAATCCTGCAGCATTCAGTCAGTCCCTTGTATTAAACGCCTTCCTGGGGCTGGAGAGGTGGCTTAGTGGTTAAGGCGCTTGCCTGCAAAGCCAAAGACCCAGGTTTGATTCCCCAGGACCCACGTAAACCAGATGCACATGATGGCGCATGCATCTGGAGTTCGTTAACAGTGGCTGGAGGCCCTGCTGTGCCCATTCTCTCTCTCCCAAATAAATAAATTAAAAACAACAACAACAAAAAAAAAAAAAAAACAAGCGCCTTCCTGTCTGAGATGCTTAAGAGTGGTCTGGTCTTCCGGGCACCCAGAGCCTCTGCTCTGCCAGCCCCCACAGGTTGGCTCCTGTCTGCAACACCAGGGCCCCCTCACCTTTCCTTTGCTGCTTGTAGCTCTCAAGCTGACGCCGCCTCTGCAGCCTGAGGGTGTTGATTATAGCACATGCCAGCCGCAGGGCCTCGCGGGGGTACCCATGGGCTCGCAGGGTGTCCACCCGTGCGCAGGCAGTGGGGAACGGTTCGCCCAGCCAGAGTGGGCGGCCCTGTGGGTCGAAAGCTGGCTTGTCACCACCCACGTTGGCCGTGAGGCTGGGCCCATAAGAGTCACTGGCCAGGATCTTCTGCAGGTGGCTGTCGCTCCAGTGCAACTCTCCAGCCTGGAGGGCGCGGCCAAACACGGTGTGGCGGGAACCTGTGGCTGTCACCTCCTCTTCTTCCTCTTCGCCTGCAAGAGACATGCCCGTTGTGGACCACTGAGAGGAGGGGGTCAATGGGCAAGCTGTGGCCAGCTTTCCCCACCAGGCATCGGCTTGGGGTTGGTCACTGGGCAGTAATGAGCTAAGAATGAGGATCTCTCTCTCTCTCTGCTTGTCCTTTCTCAATCTCTACTTCACCTAAGCTATAGGCTTTGTCCTTCTATCATCTCTTCACCAATTGCTCTTTCTTTTCTTTCTTGTTTGTTTTCAAGCTCTAATTCAGCTGACCTGGAATTCACTATGTAGTCTCAGGGTGTCCTCGAACTCACGGCGATCCTCCTACCTCTGCCTCCCGAGAGCTGGGATCAAAGGCGTGCGCCACCACGCCCGGCTTGCTCTTCCCTTCCCACTGGATTCCATCAATCTTCTTCCTTCTCCACCCTCTCTGGCCCAGCAAGCACTACACGACACTGTCCTTCAGGGTGCCACTGCTCCCTCTGTTTGGGGTGACAGCTCATTACTGAGGCCCCCTTCTGTCTCTCCTGGGACAGAGTGCCACAACAGAAGACTGAGCTAAAGCCAGTGGTGATAAGGGACAGGTGGCAGGGGCCCCGTCTCCTACCTCGACTGGAGGTCACAGTGGGCTGCAGGTTGGGGCCGTCGAAGGAGTAGCTACCCTCTTCCAGCGGGCAGACGGCCAGCTTGTCCCACGTACCCAGCAGCTGCAGCCAGCTTGCCCGCTCGTCCGGTTTGCAGTGAGGGCTCAGGATGACACAGACCCACAGGGCCCCTGAGGAACACAAGGGTCTTCAACATCCATGGCAGAGACCAAACAGCTGCTGCCACCCTGGGCAAGGCTCTGCTTCAGCCTCGTCGGCACAGGGCCAAGCTAGGAGCCACTTCACTTTATAGCTGAGCAACTGAGTACAAACGGGAAACACCCTTGTTCAAGGTCGCACTGCTGCAACGCTAGAAGTCTGAATTCAAACCTGGGCCTGGGGGGCCTCTGGTGTTCCCCTTGTTCTCTTACGACTTTTCACCATCTGACACAAGAATCACGGGTGCTAACTAGCAAACTGCTCAACATGAAGAAAACTAAACCTACAATCTTAGCTTGTGTTCCTTTCTTTAAAAAAAAATTTTTTTTTTGTTTTTTTGAGGTAGGCTCTCACTCTAGCTCAGGCTGACCCGGAATTCACTCTGTTGTCTCAGGGTGGCCTTGAACTCATGACGATCCTCCTACCTCTGCCTCTTGAGTGCTGAGATTAAAAGCATGTGCTACCACGCCCAGCTAAAATATGTTTTATTTGGTTATTTGAGGTTGGGGGAAGGTGAGAGAATGGGTGCACCAGGGCCTTTAGCCACTGCAAACAAACTCCAGATGCATGCGCCACTTTGTGCATCTGGTACTGGCACTTTAATGGCTAAGCCATCTCTCCAGCTCCCGTTCCTTTCTTTTTCATTTCTTCCCCTTGCAATTCATTCTTTTCTTTTCTTTTTCTTAAAAAATATTTTATTATTTATGGTGGGGGGAGAGAGAATGGGCACACCAGGGCCTGTAGACACTGCAAACAAACTCCAGACATATGTGCAACCTTGTGTATCTGGCTTTACGTAGGCACTGGGGAATCAAACCGAGGCCCTTAACTGCTAAGCCATGTCTCCAGCACTCCCCCCTCTGTTGTTTGAGACAGGTCTCTTATAGCTTAGGTTGTCCTTGAACTCCCTGGGTAGCAGAGGCTGACCTTGGACTCGTGATCCTCCTTCTACCTCCCAAGTGCTGGGATTATAGGTGTGCACCATCTTGCCTGGTTTTACTAAACTCTATGTGTGTGTTATTAAAATCAACCAACCATAGTCTGAAACAACTTGGAAAAAAAGTCAAACCTTGGGTTGGGGAGATGACTTAGCAGTTAAAGGTGCTTGCTTGCAAAGCCTGCCGGCTCGGGGTTCAGTTCCCCAGCCATCCACATAAACTCAGAAGGGCATTCATTTGTACTGGCAAAAGACATGCACACAACAAATAAATAAATAAACAGCTGGGCGTGGCGACACAGGCCTTTAATCCCAGTACTCTAAAGACAGAGAGGGGGCTGGAGAGATGGCTTAGTGGTTAAGGCGTTTGCCTGTGAAGCCAAAGGATCCCAGTTCGATTCTCCAGGACCCACGTAAGCCAGATGCACAAGGGGCACATGCGTCTGGAGTTTGTTTGCAGTGGCTAGAAGCCCTGGTGTGCCCATTCTCTCTCTGTCTGCCTCTCTTCTATCTCTCTGCTTGCAAATAAATAAATAAATAAAAATTAAAAAAAAAAAAAGCCAGAGAGGTAAGAGAATTGCTGCGAGTTCAAGGCCAGCCTGGGACTACAGAGTGAATTCCAGGTCAGTCTGGGCTAGAGTGAGACCTTACCTCAAAAAAAAAAAATAAAATAAATAAATAAATAAATAAAAATAAAAATAAAAAGCTGAGTGTGGATACCCACATTTATAACTCCAGTCCGGAGGGTGCAGACCACAGACTCACTGGGACCCTGTCTTAAGGAAATACACGGATGAGGCATAAGAGTAGGACACGTGACATTTTCTTTTGGCCTTTACATCAGTGTGAGGCATGCATTTGCACACACATGTATACATCACTTATTACACGCACATACACACAAAGTATACACACATGCAAAAAAAGTCTTTAGGGGCTGGAGGGATGGCTTAGCGGTTAAGGCGTTTTGCCTGCAAAGCCAAAGGACCCAGGTTCGATAAAAGCCAGATGCACAAGGGGGTGCTTGTGTCTGCAGTTCGTTTTCAGTGGCTGGAGGCCCTGGCGCACCCATTCTTTCTCTCTCTCCCTTTTTCTCTGTCAAATAAATTTTTAAAAATGTCTTTAGTGAACATCACATACCACACACATACTCTGCACACACACACACAAGAAAAATAATGTTAAAAAACAACAAGCATGGGACGGGCGTGGTGGCGCACGCCTTTAATCCCAGCACTCGGGAGGCAGAGGTAGGAGGATCACCGAGAGTTCAAGGCCACCCTGAGACTACATAGTGAATTCCAGGTCAGCTTGAGCTACAGCGAAACCCTACCTCGGGGAAAAAAAAATGGTTAGAGAGATAGATAAGTCATTAAGGCATCTGCCTGCAAAGCCAAAGGACCCAGGTTCAATTCTTCAGGACCCACGTAAGCCAGATGCACAAGGTGGTGCATGTGTCTGGAGTTCGTTTGCAGTGGCTGGAAGCTCTGGCACAACCATTCTCTCCCTCCCTACCTCTCTCTCTCCCTGCCTATTTCTGTATCTCTCTCTAAAACAAACAAATAAAAATAAACTTATTTTTTTAAAGGGCTGGAGGGATGGCTTAGTGGTTAAGGGATTTGCTTGTAAAGCCAAAGGACCCAGGTTTGATTCCTCAGGACCCACGTAAGCCAGATGCACAAGGTGGTGCATGTGTCTGGAGTTTGTCTGCAGTGGCTGGAGGCCCTGGTGTGCTCATTCTCTCTCTCCTTCTTTCTCTCTGTCAAATAAATAAATAAAAAAAAATAAAATAAAATAAAGAACACAAATTGCTGGCTAGAGTTGTAGCTCAGAGGTAGAGCACATGCTTAGCACGCATGATTCCATTCCTAGCACCAAAAATTAAATAAATAAATTAAAACCAAAGGGGGGCTGGAGAGATGGCCTAGCGGTTAAGGCGCCTGTCTCCTAAGCCTAAGAATGCTGGTTCCAATCTCCAGCGGTTCCAATCTCCAGGTCCCACGTTTAGCCAGATGCAAAGTGACACAAGGGCGCAATGCCGCACTTGACCACAAGGGGGCGCACGCATCTGGATTTCGTTCACAGCAGCTGAGACACTGCTGGCGCACCCATCTCTGTCTCCCTCTCCCTCTCAATAAATAAATAAGTAAATAAATAAAAAATAAATAAATAAAAATAAATCATATTTAAAAAAATCCAAAGGGGCTGAGACGATGGCTCAGCAGTTAAAGGCACATGTTTGCAAAGCCTGCCAGTGTGAGTTCAAATTCCCCAGCACACATGTACACCTGGATGCAAAGTGGTGCATGCACCTGGCATTTGTTTGCAGTGGTAAGAGACCCCAGTCTTGTTCGCAAGTAAATAAGTAATTTTTAAAAGGCATTCCGGACGTGGTGGCGCATGCCTTTAATCCCAGCACTTGGGAAGCAGAAGTAGGAGAACTGCCATGAGTTTGAGGTCATCCTGAGACTACACAGTGAATTCCAGGTCAGCCAGGGCTAGAGCGAGACCCCACTTTGAAAAACCAAACCAAAACAAAACAAAACCTCAGGTGTGGTGGTGCACGCCTTTAATCCCAGCACTCAGGAGGCAGATGTAGGAGGACTTCGTGAGTTCAAGGCCACCCTGAGACTAATTCCAGGTGAGCTTAGGCTACAGCAAGACTGTACCTTGAAAAACCAAAAACCAAAAAAAAAAAAAAAAAAAAAAGTGGCCCCCTCTGATGATATGCTTGTAACCCAACACTTGGAAAGCCAAGGCAGGAAGGCCACACGGTCAATGTCATCCTCAGCTCTGCAGCAAGTTCAAGGCTAGCATGGGATGCATGAGACACTGTCTCAAACAAAAATGTACATATGAGGATATGTACAGATTCTATGCAAACACTGTTAAAGTGTGGTGGCTCAGGCCTTTAATCCCAGCACTCAAGAGGCTGAGATAAGAGGATTGTCATGAGTTCAAGGCCAGCCTAAGCTACAGAGTGAGTTCTAAGTCAAACTGAGGTAGAGTGAGACCTTGCCTCATTAAAACATAAAACAAGCCAGGCGTGGTGGCGCACGCCTTTAATCCCAGCACTCGGGAGGCAGAGGCAGGAGGATTGCTGTGAGTTCGAGGACACCCTGAGAACTACAGAGTGAATTCCAGGTCAGCCTGGGCTAGGGTGAGACCCTACTTCAAAAAACCAAAAAACAAACAACAACAAAATGGCTTAGGAGATGGTTCAGTAATTAAGAGCCACTTAAAGCCGGGCGTGGTGGCGCACGCCTTTAATCCCAGCACTCGGGAGGCAGAGGTAGGAGGATCGCCGAGAATTTGAGGCCACCCTGAGACTACATAGTGAATTCCAGGTCAGCCTGGACCAGAGTGAGACCATACCTTGCAAAACCAAAAAAATAAAATAAAATAAAATAAAATAAAATAAATAAAAATTGAGCTTGGCGTGGTGGCGCACTCGGGAGGTAGAGGTAGGAGGATCACCATGAGTTCGAGGCCACCCTGAGACTACATAGTGAATTCCAGGTCAGCCTGGACTAGAGTGAGACCCTACCTCGAAAAACGAAAATAAATAAATAAATAAGCTAAAATAAAATAAAACACCCATGCACACCTGTAACCTCAGGGGTGGGATGAAGACCAGGGAACTCCTGGGAATCACAGAAGCAGGGGCAGAGGAAAAGAACATGCCTCAAGGAAGTTCACGATGAGCCCAACACTGGCCTCTGCACATATATGCACACACCACACATGACACACACACATGCAGAAAAAAAAAAAAAAAAAAACCAAAACAGCACAAAACAAACACAGAGCCATTTTTACAAGGGTCTTAGCATCTACAGATTATTGTATACCTGGGGAATTCAGAACCCCTCTCTCAAGGATACGAAGGGATCAAACTGTACAGTGATCACCTAGCCATGGAGCCATCCATCTAAACCCGGGCCTTAATGTATGGTAGGCACGCACTCTACCACTGAGCCACCCTCCCAGCCTTCATGGTCCCGTAGTAACTGCAGATCTCCCCTGCCAAACGCCAGTCCCCTGGGAGCAGAAGTCTGGGCACGGGGCTGGAGAGATGGCTTAGCGGTTAAGGCACTTGCCCACGAAGCCTAAGGACCCATGTTCGACTCTCCAGATCCCACGTGAGCCAGACAGATGCAGAAAGGTGAGGCAAGCGCGAGGTTGCGCATCACCCACTAGGTGGCGCTAGTGTCTGGAGTGCAATTGAAGTGGCTGAGGCCCTGGTGTACCAATTCTCTCTCTCTCTCTCTCTCTCTCTAACAACAACAACAACAAAAAAATTCTGGGCACAGATAATATCAATGGGGGCAAAAGTTGGGTGCTGGAGCCCCCAAGAGCCAGAATCTGGGTGTCTACTCTGGGGTCTGGGTCTTACCCAGCTCGTCCCACAGCTGCCGGCACTTGTCCGTCATGCCCGCACCCTGCTGCCGCCACAGGGCTAGGCGCGGGTCCTGCAGGAACTGCTCCGTCATAAGTATCAGCATGCGTGCCCCATTCGAGTCCCTCATCCGAAGCATCTCCCGCACCTGGGCAGGGACAGGGTGGTGAGGTGGGCGGGACAGGGTGCCGGCAGGGACAGGGTGCCGGCAGGGACTCTCCCGCTCTGCCCAGCCCACACGCGCAGCACCTTGCTGAACATGGAGCGTAGCTGCTGGCCGGCCCCATAGTGGCCGCCGTTGGACAGCAGCTGCTTCACCTGCTCCTGGATCTGCTCCTCGTCCAGGTGCCAACAATTAGCATCCTCAATGCCCGCGCCCGCCGTGGGGTCGGGGGCACCTGCAGGAGGAAGGGAGAGGAAGAGGAAGCTAAGACGGGTGCAGTGGGAAGAGAGGGGGTCAGTCCCTTGTATGTCCGTCCTTCCAATCACCAATCTTGCAATGCTCCATGTCCCTACCCTCAACTCCCTGCCTGCCACCCACTTCCCACCCACTAACAGACCCACCCACTCCTGCACACTGCCAAAAGCACCACCCACCCACCATCCATCCAATCACCCACCCATCCATCTACCCATCCATCCATCCACCCACCCATCCATCCACCCATCCATCCATCCATCCACCCATCCATCCATCCGCCCACCCACCCACCTACCCATCCATCCATCCGCCCACCCGCCCATCCATCCACCCACTATCCATCCACCCACCCACCCATCCATCCACCCACCCACCCACCCATCCATCCATCCATCCATCCATCCATCCATCCATCCACCCACCATCCATCCATCCATCCATCCACCCATCCATCCATCCACCACACCATCCATCCATCCATCCATCCACCCACCCATCCATCCATCCACCCATCCATCACCATCCATCCATCCATCTACCCATCCATCCATCCACCCACCCATCTATCTACCCATCCACCCACCATCGATCCACCCACCCATCCATCCATCCACCCACTATCCATCTATCCATCCATCCATCCAGACGTCAACTACCACCCAGCCACCCACTCACTGACCACCCACTCATTCATCCACGCTGACAGAAACGCCACCCACGCATGGGTTTGTCCACTCTTCCCATCACCCACGAGTTCTCTACCCATCCCTCTATTCAGCCACCAAATCCTCACTCACCCTTCCACCCACTCATCTAAATGACCACTCACCCCCCCAGGCTCCCCGCAGCCCCAGCAGCCTTCGTTCCGTTCCCTTAGTCATGCATCCAGTTTGCTCACGTACTGACACACTCACTGTACAGCATCTGTTCTCGTACTCCCCACGTAAACCCGGCCACTCACCCATGTCCTCCTCCTGCTCCCTCTCCCCATCTCCTCACACCACCTCACATGTTACGCCAGTCTCTACCCCTCTGTCCGTCAGTTCCCCCGCACGTCCATCCTATACCGTGGCTCATCCTCCATTCCAACCCAGCTCCCATCACCCTCTGCGTGTCATGCCATCGCTTCACCATCTGCTTGTCTTCCACTCAAGACAACGCCTAGCCTAGGAAGATCGCTGTGACTTCGAGCCCCTCCCCAAGACTACATAGTGAATTCCAGGTCAGCCTGGGCTAGAGAGAGACACACTCAAAAACAAAACATCTGTTCGTGTGGTGGCCCACGCCTTTAATCCCAGCACTCTGGAGGCAGAGGTCCTCCTCCTGCTCCCCAAGGCCACCCTGAGACTCCATCAATTCCAGGTCAGCCTGGGCTGAGTGAGACCTGAACCCCAAAAAAACAAAACAGCTGGGCGTGGTGGCCCACATGTTTAATCCCAGCACTCTGGAGGCAGAGGTGGCTCATCCTCCATTCAAGGCCACCCTGAGACTCCCAGTCAATTCCAGGTCAGCCTGGGCAGAGAGATTGCCCCAAAAACAAAACATCTGGGCTTGTCTGGTCCAATCCCAGCACTCTGGAGGCAGAGGTAGGAGGATGGTCATGAGTTCAAGGCCACCCTGAGACTACATAGTGAATTCCAGGTCAGCCTGGGCTAGAGTGAGACCCGAAACCCCCCAAAAAAAAACAAACAAGCGGGGCGTGGTGGCGCACGCCTTTAATCCCAGCACTCTGGAGGCAGAGGTAGGAGGATCGCCGTGAGTTCAAGGCCACCCTGAGACTACATAGTGAATTCCAGGTCAGCCTGGGCTAGAGAGAGACCCGAAACCCCAAAAAACAAAACAAGCGG
The DNA here is from genome assembly GCA_036365145.1 of Orientallactaga sibirica. Classification (NCBI taxonomy): domain Eukaryota; kingdom Metazoa; phylum Chordata; class Mammalia; order Rodentia; family Dipodidae; genus Orientallactaga; species Orientallactaga sibirica. The sequence continues at coordinate 1,810,543 of JAEOAD010002037.1, read as the reverse complement.
GGCGTGTGGTGGCGCATGCCTTTAATCCCAGCACTCTGGAGGCAGAGGTAGGAGGATCGCCGTGAGTTCAAGGCCACCCTGAGACTACATAGTGAATTCCAGGTCAGCCTGGGCTAGAGTGAGACCTGAACCCCAAAAAAACAAAACAAGCTGGGCGTGGTGGCGCACGCCTTTAATCCCAGCACTCGGGAGGCAGAGGTAGGAGGATCGCCGTGAGTTCAAGGCCACCCTGAGACTACATAGTGAATTCCAGGTCAGCCTGGGCTAGAGTGAGACCTGAACCCAAAAAAAACAAAACAAGCTGGGCGTGGTGGCGCACGCCTTTAATCCCAGCACTCAAGAGGTAGGAGGATCCAGTTCGAGGCCACCTGAGACTACATAGTGAATTCCAGGTCAGCCTGGGCTACAGTAAGACCCTACCTCGAAAAACCAAACCAAACCAAACCAAACCACAAAAAAAAACAAAACAAAACAAAAAAACCTGACAATAACAATAAAATGACACCTACCTTGTCATTCACCCGTTTACCCATGAGGCCACCCTCTACCCTTCCCAACCACACCAGCAGTTCCCCGTGTGGGCACCCACTTGCTTGCATTCATCTACCACCTCCACACGCCAATCAAAGCTCTCTCCACCCGGCTGCCCATCCCTACCCCCAATTTCCAGCTGACATTCACCTGACACCATTCTTAACTACATATGCACTCACCCATCTATTCTTCCGCCCCATCAGTTCACTCAATGCCTGATCATGCCACGCTTCCCCTGGTGACTCACTGAGGCCTCTGCCCACTGCTCGTCCACGATCCCCCACCTCCTGAACCCCATACCTCACCGGGACGCCCACCCTTCATGCCTTCCTCCTGGGATGGGATGCCTCCACCATGGGCTCAGCCCCCTGGCCTGTCTCTGTCTGTCTCTCAGCTCGAGATAGGGCCTCACGAGGTAGCCCAGGCTGGCCTTCCACTCTCCATCTTTCTGCCTCGGCCTCCCTAGGACTGGGATGACAGACAGGCCCGCCTGAGCCAGCACATCCCGTTCCTGGCCATTGGGGCGCCCAGGACCAGACGCGTGCAGCCGTTCCAAGTGTGCGACCTCGGCTGGGCGCAGGAGTGAAGGGCAGGTGGGCAGTGAGGGCTTAGTGACCAGTGCGCCCCGCAGCGCGCTCACCCTCGCCCTCACCGTGCACGAGGTTGATCTCGGAGCCCAGCAGCAGGATCTCATCGGCCAGACGCTGGGCGGTGGGCAGCACCTCCGTGTGGTGCGCGCTGATGAGGTACTGGACGAACTTCTGCAGCTGGTCGCGGTTCATCTGCGACAGCGTCTCGGAGATGGGCAGCCGCAGCTCCACCTGGCGGGCGTGGCGGATGCGGTACAGCGACAGGGCCACCACGTGGGCGCAGTAGAAGAGGTCTCTGTTGTCGCAGCCGCAGCTCACCGACGTGATCTTGCAGCGGTCAAAGCTGATGGACACGTGGTACAGGTGCTCGGGCTCCCCGGGGGCCCCCGGTTCCCGGATGTTCCCACTCAAGTGGAACCCTGAGAGCGAATACAAACTGTCAGGGGCAGGACACCCAAGAGGAGCGCGGGGGTGAGTAAGTAGGGGAACATTCTTGCCCAAGCTCCACAACCCCTGGATATAGTACCCAGCTGAGGAGCATGGTGCAGAGAATTTAACCCAGCGGTGCCTCAGTTTCCCCATCGGTCCCGACACGCTCCTCATGGGTCTGTAATAACTGAAGGAGTTACTACGTGACAGATATTTAGAACATGCCGGCATAAAGTCCAACAATTCCTTGTTCTTATTCGAATAACCAATAGTGTTATCGGCATGACATTCAAGATGCTTTTCTTGGCTGGAGAGACGGCTTAGTGGCTAAGGTGCTTGCCTACAAAGCCTAAGGACCCAGGTTCGATTCCCCCAGGACCCATGTAAGCTACACAAGGGGGCGCATGTTTCTGGAGTTTGTAGTGTCTGGAAGCCCTGGTGTGCCCATTCTCTCTTTAATTTTTTTTTTTTTTTTTTTTTGGTTTTTCCAGGTAGGGTCTCGCTCTAGCTCAGGCTGACCTGGAATTCACTCTGTATTCTCAGGGTGGCCTCGAACTCACGGCGATCCTCCTATCTTTGCCTCCCGAGTGCTGGGATTAAAGGCCTGTGCCACCACGCCCGCCCATTTTTCTTTTTAATTTTTTTGAATTTATTTTTGGTTTTTCCAGATAAACATACCAAGTCTCCTCCCTCTCTTTCCCTCATTAAAAAAAATTTTTTTTTCGAAGTAGGGTCTTGCTGTAGCCCAGACTGACCTGGAATTCACTCAGTAGTCTCAGGGTGGCCATAAACTCACGGCAATCCTACCTCTGCCTCCAGAGTGCTGGGATTGAATCTCTCTCTCTCTTTATTTTTATTTTTTTTCTTGTTTTTTCGAGGTAGGGTCTCACTCTAGCTCAGGCTGACCTGGAATTCACTCTGTATTCTCAGGCTGGCCTCAAACTCATGGTAATCCTCCTACCTCTGCCTCCCGAGTGCTGGGATTAAAGGCATGCGCCACCATGCCTGGCTCTCTCTCTCTCTCTTTAAAATATTTTTAAATTATTTTTTATTTATTTTTGGAGAAAGAGACAGAGATAGACAGACAGACAGGGAGAGGTAGACAGATAGGGATGGGTGCGCCAGCAGTCTCTCAGCTGCTGTGAACGAAATCCAGATGTGTGCCCCCTTGTGGTGAAGTGCGGCATTGCGCCCTTGCATCACTTTGCATCTGGCTAAACGTGGGACCTGGAGATTGGAACCGGCGTTCTTAGGCTTAGCAGGCAGGCACCTTAGCTGCTAAGCCATCTCTCCAGCCCTTTCTCTCTCTTTTAAAAGCATTTTAGTTAAGAGAGCGATCGGGACAATGGGCATGTCAAAGCCTCCAGCCACTGCACACGGTCTCAAGACACATGTAGCACCTTGTGCATGTGGGTCCTGGGGAACTGAACTCGGGCTCTTAAGCTTTGCAGACAAGTGCTTTAACTGCTAAGCCATCTCTCCAGTCCCCATTCTCTCTCAAAATAAATTAAATTAAATTTATTATTTTTTTGTTTTTCAAGGTAGGGTCTCACTCTGGCCCGGGATGACCTGGAATTCACTATGTAGTCTCAGGGTGACTTTGAACTCATGGCGACCCTCCTACCTCTGTCTCCACCACGCCCAGCTAAAAAAAAATTTTTTAAAAATATATGTTACTTATTTATTTATTTATTTGGGAGAAAGAGCAGAGAGAGAGAGGACACACCAGTGCCTGCAGCCACTGCAAATGAACTCCAGATGCATGTGCCCCCTTGTGCAACTGGCTTACGTGGGTCCTGGAGAATTGAACCAAACTCCTTTGGCTTTGCAGACAAATGCCTTAACCACTAAGATATCTATCCAGCCTCCTAAAAAAATTTTTTTTAATGATGCTTTTCTTTTTTAAAATATTTTATTATTTACTTATTTATTTATTTACTTATTTTCTTTTTGGTTTTTCAAGGTAGGGTCTCACTCTGGCCCAGGCTGACCTGGAATTAATTATGTAGTCTCAGGGTGGCCTTGAACTCATGACGATCCTCCTACTTCTGCCTCCCAAGTGCTGGGATTAAAGGCGTGCACCACCACGCCCAGCTCTTTTTATTTATTTTTATTTATTTATTTGAGAGAGAGAGAGAGAGAGAGACAGAAATAGGCAGGTAGAGAGACAGAATGGGCACGCAAACGAACTCCAGATGCATATGCCCCCTTGTGCATCTGGCTTACATGGGTCCTGGAGAATAGAGCCTTGAACCAGGGTCCTTAGGCTTCACAGGCAAGCGTTTAAGCACTAAGCCATCTCTCCAGCCCTTTAATGATGCTTTTCTTGGGGCTGGGGAGATGGCTCAACAGTTAAAAGAGCTTGTGTGCAGTGGACAAGCAGAGTTCCGATCCCCAGCACCCGGGTAAAGCTGGGTGCAATCCCTTTAAATTCAACTTGTCTAGGGAGGCAGAGGCGGAGTCAGGAGAACACCTAAGCTTGAGGACCAGCCGGCTTGGCCTTCCCAGTGGCAAAACAGGACAGACCCTGTCTCAAACAAGATGAAAGGAGAGGCACCTCAAGATCGTCCTCTGACCTCCACACGTGCCCCACGGTCCCATGCATATGTATGTACATGCATACCTGTACACACACACACACACGCACGCACGCACACACACACACGCACGCACAAGAAGATGCTTGTCCCAGTCCTTGGGTTACCACGGCTACAGCCTGGCTTTAGGGGCCTGGAACTTCCCGGGAAGATGCTGTGACAATTAGGGGTGAGGAGATGACAGGGCAGGCCTAAGGCAGCCACCTGTACCCCCTGCCCCTCCCTGGCTCCCGGGCAGCCCAGATGTCTGCTGGGCTTATCCGACTGGTTGGGCAGCCTGGCACAGCCTGTGTCATGCGAAGGGATGGCTTCCTCATACCAGAGACGGCCAGGGGCCTATGGCTGGCCAGGTCATGTCCAGACAAAGGGGAGCCAAGGTTGCCAAGTAGGGTCCCCTCGGCTGAGCCATGAACTGCTGCCATGGGGAGCCTGGAGTCCCCCCTTGCTCATTTGCTGGCTCAACAACCACTGGTCCTTTATTTTTCTTTTCTTTATTTATTTGAGAGAGACACAGACAGAGAGAGAAAGAGGCAGATAGAGAGAATGGGCATAGCAGGGAACTCCAGACTCATGCACCACCTTCTGCAGCTGGCTTACGTGGGTCCTGGAGATTCAAACTGTGGTCCTTAGGCTTCACAGGCATGTGCTTAACAGCTAAGCCATCTCTCCAGCCCACCATTGGTCCTTTTTTTGTTGTTTGTTTGTTTGTTTTTTTTTCAAGGTAGGGTTTCACTTTAGCCCAGGCTGACCTGGAACTCACTATGTAGTCTCAGGGTGGCCTTGAACTCACGGCGATCCTCCTACCTCTGCCTCCCAAGTGCTGGGATTAAAGATGTGTGCCACTATTCTCGGCTTAATCATTAGCTTTAAAAATATATACATATTGGGCTGGAGAGATGGCTTAGCAGTTAAACGCTTGCCTATGAAGCCTAAGGACCCCGGTTCAAGGCTCGATTCTCCAGGACCCACGTAAGCCAGATGTAAAAGGGGGTGCATGCATCTGGAGTTCGTTTGCAGTGGCTGGAGGCCCTGGCGCACCCATTCTCTCTCCCTCTCTCTCTCTACCTGCCTATTTCTGTATCTCTCTCTCTCAAATAAATAAAGTAAAATAAAAAAATATTAAAAATATATACATATTGGTTTACTTGAAAGACAGTAAAGATGGGTGTTCCAGGGCCTCCTGCCCCTGGAAACAAACTTGAGATGCATGTACCACTTTGTGCATCTGACTTTTTTGTTTTGTTTTGTTTTGTTTTGTTTTGTTTTTTCAAGGTAGGGTCTCACTCTAGCTCAGGCTGACCTGGAATTCACTATGTAGTCTCAGGGTGGCCTCAAACTCATGGTGATCCTCCTACCTCTGCCTCCCGAGTGCTGGGATTAAAGGTGTGTGCCACCACGCCCGGCTCCTCATTATTGTCTTAGTTGACACACTGTGGTGTCCAGCCCTGGCCTACAGTGTGATAACTCAATACATGCACACGATGGGGTGGTGATAGGATTGGGCTAATTGGCTTTTCCTGCTCCTCAAACACTTGAGCATTTCTCTGTTTGGAAGCTTCCAACTGCTTCCGTTTAGTTCTTTATAAAATCCATAATAAACTTTTGTGACCTGCAGTCACCCTAGGCTCGCTGCACATGGCTGTAACCCTTTGATCCCAACTTCCACTTGGTCAGCCTGCCTTGGATCTGACACTCTTTCTTCCTCTGTCTTGCATCTCCATGACCCAAACTCCTACATAGGCTGCCTGAGATCTAGAAACATTCTTTTTTGTTGGTTTTTTTGAAGTAGGGACTCACTATGTAAGCCAAGGCTGGTCTTGAACTCTCAACCGTCTGACCTCAGTCTCCTGAGTATCATGATTACAGGTATGTGCCAAAGCATCTGGCCTCAGACCATTTAATTTTTCTTTTTGGCTTTTTTTTCCCCACAACATTTTTATTCTTATTTATTTATTTGAGAGAGAGAGAGAAAGAGAGGAAGAGAATGGGTGTGCCAGGGCCTATAGCTTACTGCAAACAAATTCCAGATGCATGTGCCACCTTATGCATCTGACTTATGTGGGTCCTGGTGAATCAAACAAGGGTTCTTAGGCTTTGCAGGTCAATGCCTTAACTGCTAAGCCATCTCTCCAGCCCTCTTTTTTTTTTTTCTGGTTTTCTGAGGCAGGGTCTCATTCTCGCTCAGGCTGACCTTGGAATTCACTCTGTAGTCTCAGGGTGGCCTCAAACTCTCGGCAATCCTCCTGCCTCTGCCTCCCGAGTGCTAGGATTAAAAGTGTGCGCCACCATGCCCGGCTTCTTTTTGTTTTTTTTATAAATAAACTAGTGCTGCCTGCAAAGCCAAAGGACCCAGGTTCAATTCCCCAGGACCTATGTAATCCAGATGCACATGGTGGCACATGTGTCTAGAGTTCATTTGCAGCGGCTGGAGGCCCTGGCACTCCCATTCTCTCTCTGAGTCTCTTTCTCTCTCTCAAGTAAATAAATAAAAATGAAAAAAAAAAAAAAAAAAAAAACTAGTGCTATTTATTCTTTATTTATTTAAGACAGAGAAGGAGAGTGAGAATGAGCATGCCAGGGCCTCTAGCCACTGCTAATGAACTCCAGACACGTGCATCCCTTTGTGCATCTGGTTTATGTGGAACCTGGAGAATCAAGCCAGGATCCTTAGGCTTCACAGGCATGCGCCTGAACCACCAAGCCATCTCTCCAGCCCTCCAGCATTTTTTTTTTTTTCAATTTATTTGAGAGAAAGAGGCAGATAGAGAGAGACAGAAAGCTGGGCATGGTGGTGCACGCCTTTAATCCCAGCACTTGGGAAGCAGAGGTAGGAGGATCACTGTGAGTTCAAGGCCACCCTGAGATTACATAATGAATTCCAGGTCAGCTTGGGCAAAAGTAAGACCCTACCTCAGAAAAAGAGAGAGAGAGAATGGAGAATGGGTGCACCAGGGCCTCCAGACACTGCAAACAAACTCCACATGCATGCGTATCTGGCTTATGTGGGTCCCAGGGAATCAAACCTGGGTCCAGCCCCCCCCCCCACTTTTCTTTCAAGGTAAGGGCTTGCTCTAGTCTAGGCTGGCCTCCAACTCACACCAATCCTGCTGCCTCAGCCTTCCAAGATTAAATGCTGGAATTAAAGGTGTGGGCCACCACGTCCTGCACCAGGGTCTTACTATGCAGGCTGACCCTCAACTCTCCACTCTCCCCACCTCTACCTCCCCAGTGCTGGGAGATCTGATGTAGACCAGAGCTTGCACAGTCTCCCAAGCTCACCTGCTGAGCCTTGGAGTGGCTTGTCTGGAGGGTCCCAGGTCCCTGGCCCACCGTCCCTCCTGCAGGCCTGCCCTGCCCCCCCCCCAGCCTCAGGACATGGCGGGAACACTCACCCACTTGAAGCACACGATCCACTGCCCCGCTCTGCAGCAGGTGCAGCCCGCGGGTGAAGGGCACCCGGGCATCCTGCTCGCCCTCTGGGGGCTGGTAGCCCAGTGATGAATACATACATATCTCCCGCTCACTACGTGGAAAAGACCAGAAAACAATGCGCTTCTGGACAGGCTCTGGCACCCTCGAGAACCGCTCCTCGACCTGTGGAGAAGGGTCAGTGAGTCAGATATGTGGGCCGGAATTTTGACTTTTCTTTTTTTTTTCTGAGAGAGGGAGAGAGAGAGAGAGAGGAAAAGAGAGCGAGAGAATGGACGCTCCAGGGCCTCCATCCACTGCAAACGAACTCCAGATGCATGCGCCACCTTGTGAACCGGGCTTACGTGGGTCCTGGGGAATTGAACCTGGGTCCTTTGGCTTTGCAGGCAAACGCCTTAACCACCAAGCCATCTCTCCAGCCCCTTGACTTTGCTTTTTACAAACAGCATGAACTCCAGCAAGTCACTTGCCTGAGTCTTGGTTTCCCCAATATGAAATAGGAACATGAGCCTTTCATCCCAGCACTCGGGAGGCAGAGGTAGGAGGATCACTGTGAGTTCAAGGCCACCCTGAGACTACAGAGTGAATTCCAGGTCAGCCTGAGCTACAGTGAGACCCTACCCCGAAAAAAAAATTATATATATAATTTATTTATTTTCAAGGAGAGAGAGAGAGAGAGAATGGGATCGCCAGGACCTCTAGCTGCTGCAAACTCCAGATGCACGCACCACTATGTGTATCTGGCTTTACATGGATACTGGAGAAATGAAACTGGGTCATTTGCAGACAAGTGTTTTAACCACTGGGCCATCTCACCTGCCCCAGTTCCAGCTTCTTACAAAATAATAATAATAATAAATATTTAGCTGGGCGTGGTGGCGCACGCCTTTAATCCCAGCACTCGGGAGGCAGAGGTAGGAGGATCGCTGAGAGTTCGAGGACACCCTGAGACTACATAGTTAATTCCAGGTCAGCCTGGACCAGAGTGAGACCCTACCTCGAAAAACCAAAAAAAATAAATAAAAAAAAAAATAAATAAATATTTATTTGGATTTATTATTTGAGAGTCAGAGAGAGAGAGAAGAGAATATGAATGGGTGCGCCAGAGCCTCCTCCCTATGAAATTCTGACGCGTGTGTGTCTGCCTTTACATAGGTACTGGGGAATCAAACCTGGGCTGGCAGGCTTTGCAGGCAAGAGCCTTTAACCACGAAGCCACCGCCCCAGCCCTTGTTCTAGCTGAGGCAGGAGGATCACTTGAACCGAGCAGCTCATGGTAAGCCTGGAAAACACAATGAGTCCTCATACATAAAACAAAATAACATTTAATGTATGTGAAGCACTTACAATAACTCCTGGCTTACAGCATTCTAAAACTTTCTTTAAAAAAATTTTTTAAGCCGGGCGTGGTGGCGCATGCCTTTAATCCCAGCACTCGGGAGGCAGAGGTAGGAGGATCGCCGTGAGTTCGAGGCCACCCTGAGACTACATAGTGAATTCCAGGTCAGCCTGAGCTAGAGTGAGACCCTACCTCGAAAAACCCCCCAAAAAATTAAAAAATAAGCCGGGCGTGGTGGCGCACGCCTTTAATCCCAGCACTCAGGAGGCAGAGGTAGGAGGATCGCCGAGAGTTCGAGGCCACCCTGAGACTACATAGTTAATTCCAGGTCAGCCTGGACCAGAGTGAGACCCTACCTCGCAAAAAAAACCAAAAAAAAAAAAAAAAAAAATTAAAAAAATAAAAAAATAAAAAAAAATTTTTTTAAAACAAAGCATTTAAAAAAAAAATTATTTTTATTTATTTATTTAAGACGGGGAGAGAGTGTGAGAATGGGCATACCAGGGCCGAACTCCAGTTTTAGTGTATGTGCTGCCAAAGTGAGCACATACAAACACATTCCAGATGCATGCACCACCATATGCATCTGGCTTACGTGGGACCTGGAGAATCAAACCTGGGTCTTTAGGCTTTGCAGGCATGCATCTTAACCGCTAAGCCATCTCTCCAGCCCTAATATTTTTATTTTTATTTATTTGAGAGAGAGAGAAAGAAGAAGAGAGGGAGAGAAAGAGAACGGGCGTGCCAGGGCCTCCAGCCACTGCAAATGAACTCCAGACACATGTGCCTCCTTGTGTAGCTGGATTTATGTGGGTCCTGGGGAATTGAACCTGGGTCCTTTGACTTTGCAGGCAAATGCCTTAACCACTAAGCTATCTCTCCAGCCTGCATTCTTTTTTTTTAAAGACTTTATTTTTATTTATTTATTAGAAAGAAGGAAAGAGAGAGAGGAGGAGAGGGAGAATGGGCACACCAGGGCCTCTAGCCACTGCAAACGAACTCCAGATGTGTGCGCCCCCTTGTGCATCTGGCTTACGTGGGACCTGGAGAATTGAAAGGGGGTCCTTAAGCTTCACAGGCAAACACCTTAACCGCTAAGCCATCTCTCCAGCCCCAGCCTGCATTCTTGAATTTTCTATGGACTTCCCTCCTGGATACCAGGTCCCAGGGGTCTGCTGTAATGATCTCCCACCTCGCAGGGACAAGGGAACGAGGGACACATGGCCTGCGCTCACATTTCCTCAGTCTCAGGACAACAGAGCTCCCCATCTTGTGTCACAGCCACTGGACCGGGGCTCAGAGGGGACGAATGCCTTCATTCGGGATCCCCAAACTCCCAAGACAGGATCCTCCATCCATTCCCGATTGCTCTTCTCTTCCCTCCCTGGCAAGGCCGCCCCAGGAGGGGAGGGGTGTCATGGCTTCCAGACAATAGAACCAGCTGGCTGGGGCTCTGTTCCAGTCTTAATTTGGTCTTCACTGGCTGGGTGACTTTGGGCAAGTTTCTCAACCTCTCTGTGCCCCAGTTTCTTCAATGCGAGAACAACTCCCCAAAGGTTACAGGAGCTTCCGGCAGCTTTCCTAGCACTTGGCTGGCCCAGGGCAGGCCTGTGGCAGCCTTCCGAGATAGTTTTAGGGTGATTCTGTGTGTGTGTGTGTCACACAGTGAAAGACACAGGGCCCAACCCAGCCCCCTCTTGCATTTCCTTCCTTCGCTCCCTCCCCCCTTCCTTCCTTTATATATTTTTTTTTTTGGCTTTTGAAGGTAGGGTCTCACTCTAGTCCAGGCTGATCTGGAATTCACTATGTAGTCACAGGATGGCCTCAAACTCACAGCGATCTTCCTACCTCTGCCTCCTGAGTTGCTGGGATTTAAGGCGTGGGCCACCACGCCCCCCCAATTTCTGGAGGAAGTGGGAGTCAGTGACCAGCCCAGAGACAGTTTGCAGATGACTAAGGAGGGATTTTCCGGTCACGAATTGGAGCCTGCTCCATCTACAACTAGTCCAAACCTATCCATGCTAACTCAGGAAAGCTGACCCCCCAAGTCAGACCAAAGCTGGGGAACCTGTGGGGATTGACTGCTCAGCTGGAGGCCAGGGCACTGCTGCAGCTCCCTGGGACCTACTGAGGCTGAGAAAGGGGGCTTGTAGGCCCCCCACCCTTGGGGATTCCTAAGTGCACCTGCCTAGGTACCCCGCCCCTACTCAGGAGCCACCTCTGCCATAGGCCTTGGGGATGGCTGGAGGAGGTGGGGGACAGACAGCTTCAGTACCCCTGCCTCCAGTCAGGGGGTGCAGCCAGACACACAGGTAGAGATCTGGAGGGACACAAGAGTCCCTTAAGGATTAAGTGGACACTGTAGATGGAGCACAGGGTGAAGGGGCGCCTTGAGCAAGGGTCTACAGAGACGCTGGGGAAGGGGGGGTCAGGGTGAGGAATGAAGGGGGGCCTTGAGCAAGGGTCTACAGAGACGCTGGGGATGGGGGTCAGGGATGAGGAATGAAGGGGCGCTTGAGCAAGGGTCTACAGAGACGCTGGGGATGGGGTCAGGGATGGAAGGGGCGCCTTGAGCAAGGGTGGGGGGGTCAGGGTGAGGAATGAAGGGGGCCTTGAGCAAGGGTCTACAGAGATGCTGGGGATGGGGGTCAGGGTGAGGAATGAAGGGGGCCTTGAGCAAGGGTCTACAGAGACGCTGGGGATGGGGGGGTCAGGGTGAGGAATGAAGGGGGCCTTGAGCAAGGGTCTACAGAGACGCTGGGGATGGGGGGGGATCAGGGATGATGAATGAAGGGGGCCTTGAGCAAGGGTCTACAGAGACGCTGGGGATGGGGGGGTCAGGGATGAGGAATGAAGGGGGTCTTGAGCAAGGGTCTACAGAGACGCTGGGGATGGGGGTTAGGGATAAGGAATGAAGGGGGTCTTCAGCAAGGGTCTACAGAGACACTGGGGATGGGGGGTCAGGGATGAGGAATGATGGGGGTCTTGAGCAAGGGTCTAAAGAGACGCTGGGGATGGGGATGGGGGGGGGGCTTGAGGGATGAGGAATGAAGGGGGTCTTGAGCAAGGGTCTACAGAGACGCTGGGGATGGGGGTCAGGGATGAGGAATGAAGGGGGTCTTGAGCAAGGGTCTACAGAGACGCTGGGGATGGGGAATGTCAGGGATGAGGAATGAAGGGGGTCTTCAGCAAGGGTCTACAGAGACACTGGGGATGGGGGGTCAGGGATGAGGAATGATGGGGGGTCTTGAGCAAGGGTCTAAAGAGACGCTGGGGATGGGGATGGGGGGTCAGGGATGAGGAATGAAGGGGGGTCTTGAGCAAGGGTCTACAGAGACGCTGGGGATGGGGATGGGGGGTCAGGGATGAGGAATGAAAAGGGGGTCTTGAGCAAGGGTGTACAGAGACGCTGGGGATGGGGATGGGGGGTCAGGGATGAGAAATGAAGGGGAGTCTTGAGCAAGGGTCTACAGAGACACTGGGGATGGGGGTCAGGAATGAGGAATGAATGGGGGTCTTGAGCAAGGGTCTACAGAGACGCTGGGGATGAGGGGTCAGGGATGAGGAATGAAGGGGGGGTCTTGAGCAAGGGTCTACAGAGACGCTGGGGATGGGGATGGGGGTCAGGGATGAGGAATTAAGGGGGTCTTATGCAAGGGTCTACAGAGACACTGGGGATGGGGGTCAGGGATGTGGAATGAAGGGGGTCTTGAGCAAGGGTCTACAGAGACACTGGGGATGGGGGGGTCAGGAATGAGGAATGAATGGGGGTCTTGAGCAAGGGTCTATAGAGACGCTGGAGATGGGGGGTCAGGGATGAGGAATGAAGGGGGTCTTGAGCAAGGGTCTACAGAGACGCTGGGGTTGGGGGTCAGGGTGAGGAATGAAGGGGGTCTTGAGCAAGGGTCTACAGAGACGCTGGGGATGGGGATGGGGTCAGGGATGAGGAATGAAGGGGGGTCTTGAGCAAGGGTCTACAGAGACACTGGGGATGGGGGTCAGGGATGAAGAATGAAGGGGGTCTTGAGCAAGGGTCTACAGAGACGCTGGGGATGGGGGTCAGGGATGAGGAATGAAGGGGGTCTTGAGCAAGGGTCTACAGAGACACTGGGTATGGGGGTCAGGGATGAGGAATGAAGGGGGTCTTGAGCAAGGGTTTACAGAGACGCTGGGGATGGGGATGGGGGTCAGGGATGAGGAATGAAGGGGGGCCTTGAGCAAGGGTCTACAGAGACGCTGGGGATGGGGGGGTCAGGGATGAGGAATGATGGGGGTCTTGAGCAAGGGTCTACAGAGACACTGGGGATGGGGGTCAGGGATGAGGAATGAAGGGGGGCCTTGAGCAAGGGTCTACAGAGACGCTGGGGATGGGGGGTCAGGGATGAGGAATGAAGGGGGCCTTGAGCAAGGGTCTACAGAGACGCTGGGGATGGGGGGTCAGGGATGAGGAATGAAGGGGGTCTTGAACAAGGGTCTACAGAGACGCTGGGGATGGGGATGGGGGTCAGGGATGAGGAATGAAGGGGGCCTTGAACAAGGGTCTACAGAGACGCTGGGGATGGGGGTCAGGGATGAGGAATTAAGGGGGTCTTGAGCAAGGGTCTACAGAGACGCTGGAGATGGGGGTCAGGGATGAGGAATGAAGGGGGTCTTGAGCAAGGGTCTACAGAGACACTGGGGATGGGGGTCAGGGATGAGGAATGAAGGGGGTCTTGAGCAAGGGTCTACAGAGACGCTGGGGATGGGGGGGGGGTCTCAGCGATGAGGAATGAAGGGGGTCTTGAGCAAGGGTCTACAGAGACGCTGGGGATGGGGATGGGGTCAGCGATGAGGAATGAAGGGGGTCTTGAGCAAGGGTCTACAGAGACGCTGGGGATGGGGGTCAGGGTTGAGGAATGAAGGGGGTCTTGAGCAAGGGTCTACAGAGACGCTGGGGATGGGGGTCAGGGATGAGGAATGAAGGGGGTCTTGAGCAAGGGTCTACAGAGATACTGGGGATGGGGGTCAGCGATGAGGAATGAAGGGGGTCTTGAGCAAGGGTCTACAGAGACACTGGGGATGGGGGGTCAGGGGTGAGGAATGAAGGGGGTCTTGAGCAAGGGTCTACAGAGAAGCTGGGGATGGGGATGGGGGGTCAGGGATGAGGAATGAAGGGGGTCTTGAGCAAGGGTGTACAGAGACGCTGGGGATGGGGGTCAGGGATGAGGAATGAAGGGGGTCTTGAGCAAGGGTCTACAGAGACACTGGGGATGGGGGGGGTCTTGAGCAAGGGTCTACAGAGATGCTGGGGATGAGGGGTCAGGGATGAGGAATGAAGGGGGTCTTGAGCAAGGGTCTACAGAGACACTGGGGATGGGGGTCTTGAGCAAAGGGTCTACAGAGATGCTGGGGATGAGGGGTCAGGGATGAGGAATGAAGGGGGTCTTGAGCAAGGGTGTACAGAGACGCTGAGGATGGGGGTCAGGGATGAGGAATGAAGGGGGTCTTGAGCAAGGGTGTACAGAGACGCTGGGGATGGGGGTCAGGGATGAGGAATGAAGGGGGCCTTGAGCAAGGGTCTACAGAGACGCTGGGGATGGGGGGTCAGGGATGAGGAATGAAGGGGGTCTTGAGCAAGGGTGTACAGAGACGCTGGGGATGGGGGTCAGGGATGAGGAATGAAGGGGGGGTCTTGAGCAAGGGTGTACAGAGATGCTGGGGATGGGGGTCAGGGATGAGGAATGAAGGGGGTCTTGAGCAAGGGTCTACAGAGACGCTGGGGATGTGGGGTGAGGGATGAGGAATGAAGGGGGTCTTGAGCAAGGGTCTACAGAGACGCTGGGGATGGGGGTCAGGGTGAGGAATGAAGGGGGGCCTTGAGCAAGGGTCTACAGAGACGCTGGGGATGGGGGGTCAGGGATGAGGAATGAAGGGGGTCTTGAGCAAGGGTCTACAGAGACGCTGGGGATGGGGGGTCAGGGTGAGGTATGAAGGGGGCCTTGAGCAAGGGTCTACAGAGATGCTGGGGATGGGGGTCAGGGATGAGGAATGAAGTGGGGTCTTGAGCAAGGGTCTACAGAGACGCTGGGGATGGGGGTCAGGGTGAGGAATGAAGGGGGCCTTGAGCAAGGGTCTACAGAGACGCTGGGGATGGGGGGTCAGGGTGAGGAATGAAGGGGGGCTTGAGCAAGGGTCTACAGAGACGCTGGGGATGGGGGTCAGGGATGAGGAATGAAGGGGGTCTTGAGCAAGGGTCTACAGAGATGCTGGGGATGGGGTCAGGGTGAGGAATGAAGGGGGCCTTGAGCAAGGGTCTACAGAGATGCTGGGGATGGGGGTCAGGGATGAGGAATGAAGGGGGGTCTTGAGCAAGGGTCTACAGAGACGCTGGGGATGGGGGGGTCAGGGTGAGGAATGAAGGGGGCCTTGAGCAAGGGTCTACAGAGACGCTGGGGATGGGGGTCAGGGATGAGGAATGAAGGGGGTCTTGAGCAAGGGTCTACAGAGACGCTGGGGATGGGGGTCAGGAATGAGGAATGAAGGGGGTCTTGAGCAAGGATCTACAGAGATGCTGGGGATGGGGGTCAGGGATGAGGAATGAAGGGGGCCTTGAGTAAGGGTCTACAGAGATGCTGGGGATGGGGGG